>OX375882.1:26621188-27833158 GCA_947359465.1 Metellina segmentata
TTTTCAAACTGGTAACCCTCCGGTTGCTATTCTGTGACTCTACCAACTGGGCTACAGCGGCCCTAACACATACAGTTGATTTTAAGCAGAAATTTTAATATTTTTATTCGAAAAATAGTACACAAAGTAGTAAGTATTGGAATCCGGTAGCTTCTAGTAAAAAAGAACAAGCAGTTGCGATAATTATTTACTACATTGGCTTAACCATATTATATGATGACTTAACCCTGACCACCAAGTCAATCATTGATAGTGAATAGTTATTGTTAAATTTGGACTTTCCTCTTCGAATCTCAGCACTTGCTATAATAGGGTGGAAATGTCATAAATTAACTATAGAATCGTAGAACCAATAAATAACTATAGAACCCGAATGGATGCTATTAAATTTTTAGTAAATACTATGCTCAAATTCAGCTCATTCATAAGGCATCAAACTGTTAAACATGCACTATGTACTTTTTAACACTTCAAACAAACACTTTCAAAACTCCTTTTCTTTCAGAAATATTTTTTCGGAACAGCTACAGTCTACGTTTATTAGCGGTGCCAACGGCCTTGGCGATTTTTTTGGCGCAATTCCAATGTTGCCAAGGAAAGAATTCGGTACAGCTACACTCTACGTTTATAAGTGATGGCAACGGCTTGGCTTTTTTTTTTTGGCGCACTTCTAGTAGCGAGTTACGATAAATTAAGGCAACCCATCTTTCGTTACGGTTGTTGTGGTTTTCATGGCAACCTCGGCAAACGGAAACTTTCAATTTTCATTTTAAATATTCTAGATTTCATTGATTCGTTTGAAATTCTTTCTTTCTTCCCATTGGTTATTTTGTTTATAAAATATCTTTTGATTACAGTGGTCCTTTTAAATCGTTTTCTGTGATACCATTGGTTCACTTATTTGTATTTTGACAGTTGTGGAATTTTTATTTTATTATAATAGTTTTTTCGAAGGATTTAAGAGTTTTGTTATTTTTTAAACATTTTCGTTTTCATTATTTTTTTTACGAAAGAATTCTGACGTTATCAGGTTGTATTATTTCTTGCTTTTTTTCTTTTGTAAATCTTTTCCTTTTTAAATATGCCCAATGTATTTAGTGTAATTGATAAGTTTCAGGGTATTGTTACCCAACATTCGTAGCTTAGTTTCTCTGCTGGTTCATAAATGTGTTTTGATATGTGCTTAAACTTACTACTTTTTGTGAAAGTTTTTAAAAAATATACTTTTTTTAAAACTTTCCGAAATGTGTTTGAAAAGTGTGTTGTAAAAAGAAAACAATTTGTGACTGAAAAGAGTTAGGAAATAATTATTTCCTTTGCGACTTTAGAAGCGCACCAAAAAAGTCGCCAAGGCCGTTGCCATCGTTCATAAACGTAGAGTGTAGCTGTTCCAAGAATTCTTTCAAAAATATTTCTATTCCAAAAATATTTTCCTTTTTACAACGGAAAATGAAAGCTTGAAAACACATTTCAGAACGTTTTGAAAAGTATATTTTTTAAAAACTTCCACACAAAGTAATAAGTTTAAACACATTTCAAAGCACAATTGTGAAACAGCAGAAAAACTAAACTGCATTTGTTGGGTAAGAAAACACTGAAACATCAATTACACTAGATAACAGTGGGCATGTTGAAAAAGAAAAAGATTTTTAAAAGTAAAAAACCTAGAAATAATACAACCTGATAACGTCAGAAATCTTGCGTGAAAAAAAAATTATGAAAATGAAAATGGTCAAAAAAACAAAACTCTTAATCCTTTCGTGAAAACTATTATAATAAAATAGAAATTCCACAACTGTCGAAATACAAATAAATGGACCAATGGTATCACAGAAAACGATTTAAAAGGACCAATGCAATCAAAGGATATATTAAAAACAAAATAACCAATGGGAGGAAAGAAAAAAATTTCAAACGAACCAATGAAATCAAACGACTTTAACGGATTTTGGAAGAACTTTCTAAAATACTCAAAATGAAAATTGAAAGTTTCCGTTTGCCGAGGTTGCCATGAAAACCACAACAACCTAAAGGACATACGAGTTGCCTTAATCTACAGTAACACGCTACTAGAAGTGTGCCAAAAAATCGCCAAGGCCGTTGCCACCGCTCATAAACGTAGAGTGTAGTTGTACCAAAGTGTACTTCAAGTTATATGGTTTGTTACGATAATTGCACTTGCCAGGAAGGTGGAAGGAGGAGGAATTTTTCCTGTCGTTCACGGTAAGAAGCAATGATATAGGTCAGGGGATTAAGAATAGAATCAGTATATTTGCAGATGACTTAAAAATATGGGGGACAGTGAATACCAAGTTACAGATAGAGAATTTACAAGGGGATCTTGATAAGATATCCGAATGGGCTGTAAAATGGGGTATGTCATTTAATGTAGGGAAATGTCAAGTTCTGCATATGGGTTACAGAAACAGTGGAGCCGAGTACTGTCTGCAGGGAGTAAAGGTAAAGGATGGAGAAACTGTCAAGGATCTTGGGGTGATAATTAACAACAAGGATTTTTAAAATGGGTCACCAATGTTCAGCTGCGGGTAAAAAGGCTAATAGGTTATTGGGGTATATTAAAAAGACTGTAACTTCAAGGGATAAGAATATAATCTTGCCGTTATATAAGGGTTTAGTAAGACAACATCTAGAATATACTGTACAATTCTGGGCTACATATATGAGAAAGGATATAGAATTAATTGAAAGGGTTCAGCACAGAGCTACAAAAATAATAAAGGAGATAGCAATTCTCGACTACAATAAACGTTAAAGTAAACTAAACATGTATACACTGGAAAGAAGAAGAAGGAAGGGGGATTTGATTCAGCTTTTCAAGTTGGTAAAACAAGGGGACACAGAGGGCTTAAATTTCAATAGGGATAACAGAACAAGGGGCCATGGGTATAAATTGAATACGACACATTTTAATCGGGATTTAAGGAAAAACTACTACTTTAATAGGGTAATAGACAGTTGGAACGCGTTGCCAGAGAATATAGTTAATTCAAAGGGAGTGTATGAATTTAAGATACAATTGGATAGTCAGTGTGAATTGGGGAGTTCATAAACAAAGGACCAGCCTTGTTGGGCTTGAGCCTGTAGCTGGTCGTCAATATTTGTATTTGTATTTGTATTTGTATTTGTATAAACATAATACACCATCTATTATTCCCAAAACTAGAGATATTCATACATTTGAAAGTCAATGAATAAACACATCGAATGTATACATTCCATTCACATATTTTTTGTTACAAGTCACAATATATAGTTAGTTATTAGTAACTATTGAGACTCTTATTCTAAAAGCAATCAATATGAAAATATAAGGAAATGTGCGACAGGAAATGTTTTGATGACAGATTCAAATAGATATACGTATGAATATGAATACCTGAAATATTTCTAAGATTTTCTTATTCTCAGCATAAGCGAAATATTCTTTCGAAAACTTATGATGCTCATAAGTCACATCCATTTCTGATCACCTGATTCTTCAAAATATTTATTTATTGATAGCTATGGTGAAAATTCACAGGACTAAGTGCTCCACTTTTACAGCTTTTTTTCACCACTCTGACATTTTCTTTTCTTTTTCAAGCATTCATAGTCACGAGTAACCGGATTTACGAAACACTTCCAGTTTGGATTTGAAGGGCCACGGTAACGGATTAGTAAATGGAGGGTTGCGAGTTCGAAACCAACAAACACCGTCAGGTACAAATGGGTATGGTAATGTAATGGTAATTTTAGTTAATATCGCACTGGAGCAACACAACGGGCTATTGACGACGGTCCGGGATCAGTCCCTTAAGGGAAAGATTCGAGGACAACACCTCGTAATTTTGAACCACGGTCAGATGACGAAGCAATACCTGAGCTGGCACCCCACTCTCCAAACTTCCACGCCAACCCAACGTGATAGGTACAAATGGGACTGGTGCATGTTAAAACTGTCGTGGAATCAAAAAGTCATCTCTTTGACGTGGTGTGGAAATTTGGAGATTGAGGTGACAGCTCAGGTGTTACCTCGTCATCTAACCGTGGTTCAAAATTACGTGTTCTCCTCGAATTTTTCCTTTGAGGATTGGCCGACCAACCGGTATAGTGGTTAAGGTGTTAGCCTCTAGATTGGAAGGTTCCTGGTTCGAATCCGGGTTCGGGCATGGATGTTTGTAAACGTATGGTGTAGAGGCGGCTGGTGCACCTTAAATCTGTCGTGGCCGAAAGTCCTCACGTTGGGTTGGCGTGGAAGTTTGGAGAGTGGGGTGCCAGCTCAGGTGTTGCTTCGTCATCTGACCGTGGTTCAAAATTACGAAGTTTTGTCCTCGGATCTTTCCCTTAAGGGACTGATCCCGGACCGTCGTCAATAGCCCGTTGTGTTGCTCTAGTACGACGTTAACTAAAAATTACCAATTACCTTTGAGGATTGATCCCGGACCGTCGTCAATAGACCGTTGTGTTGCTCCAGTACGAGGTTAACTAAAATACCTACCTACCGGATTTGAAAATACCTTGTTACAGTTCGAGTTTCACTTTTTCGCCACAAAGCATTGTCCATCGGCTTTTTTTATTGCTACTAAGAAAAACGTTGAACGTTAAAACATTTATATCATGCAAATGCACCTGTAAAAATATTTTTGCAATCTCTAAAATATTTATTATTAATTTGAATCCGACTTACTGAAATGAATTTTTTTGTGAAAAAAAGACCAGCTTCCTCTTATAAATCAAATCATTTGACCGTGGCTCAAAATTACGTGGTGATGTCCTCGCCTATTTCCCGTTTGGATTGATTCCAGATCGTCGTCAATAGCCCGTTGTGTTGCTCAAGTACGACCGTAAAATACTTTCCAGCCATAAATCAAAATATTGCAAACAAAGGTTGGTAGGTAGTTGAATTAACATTGCATTGATGCAACACAGCGGAGTATTGGCGACGATCATAGATCAATCCCAACTGAAAAGATTCAAGAACTCGTAATATTGAACTACGAGTGGATGACGAGGTCAGCTGCTTAGCAAGCATCTCCATTCTTCAAACTTCCGCACCAAGTCAAAGTAAGGAGTTGAGGCCACGAGATTTAATGTGCACCAAACACAGCAGTTGTTGGTTGAAACTAGTTTCGAACTCGCCACCCCTCTGGTTGCTAATCAGTAACAATCTGGTAACAAATACAAAGGTATGGTATCAACACCTCCTACAGATGATGGTATGCGGTATTTTCTAATTAACATCGTAGCAACAGAACGGGCTATTAAACAAATAGGAAGGTAATGGTAATTGGTAATTTTAGTTAACGTCGTACTAGAGCAACACAACGGGCTATTGACGACGGTCCGGGATCAGTCCCTTTAAGGGAAAGATCCGAGGACAACACCTCGTAATTTTGAACCACGGTCAGATGACGAAGCAACACCTGAGCTGTCACCCCACTCTCCAAACTTCCACGCCAACCCAACGTGAGGACTTTCGGCCACGACAGATTTAAGGTACACCAGCCGCCTCTACACCATACGCTTACAAACATCCATGCTGGGACCCGGATTCGAACCAGGAACCTTCCGATCTAGAGGCTAACACCTTAACCACTATACCGGTTGGTCGGCCAAATACAAAGGACTTTTGCAAAAGTTGGTCGAAATGTACGTTTTATAAACCCATTCACGTGCCAATTGAAGGGAATTTTCAAAATATAATTCAATATCTACTAGTTGGTTTGCAACAAAAAGGTCGACGAACAGAGGCCCAAGCAACCATTTTAGTTACTACACCCCAAAGATCGACATTGAAAATCCGGACAGCAGCTACGAGAAGTCTTTCGTCGATCCAATTAAGCCGGGGCTTGACCATGGCTAATTTGGTTTTGGGGGAAAATTATTTCTAGTTATAAACTTGTATAAGGTTTCCGACAGCCGGATCCTAGTTAGACAGCCTCTCACTAAATGCGAGTTTTCTTCCTAAAGAACTTTTGAAGTGTTCGTGCGTTCGTATAGCGCATGGGGAAACCAAGGAAACGCAAACATTGACTGAGTGTCAAACTCGTAAATAAAGTTTGATTTGAAAAAAAAATGTTTCTCTATCGTGATGTGGTCCATTTTGCAACGTAAGCAGAGTAACAATTTACCCACCACTTTGATAAGTAATTTTGCGTGGTTTGTATTTCAACCGATCTAACCGTGAATTACTTTTTGGTTCAGTACAGCTGCAATCTATGTTTATAGAAATGGCAACGTCTTGGCACTTTTTTTGGCGCACTTCTAGTAGCGAGTTATGGCAGGTTAAAGCAACCCATCTGTTTATGGTTTTTTGGCAACCTCGGCAAGCGGAAAGTTTAAATTTGCATTTTGAATATTCTAGAAAGTTCTTTCAAAATCTGTTAAACTGTCGTTTGATATCATTGGTTCATTTGAAATTATTTCCTTGGCGACTTTAGAAGTGTGTCAAAAAAAAAAAAAACGCCGAGGCCGCTGCCATCGCTATAAACGTACTGCAGCTGTATCTTTTGTTCATCCAAATTGCATTCTGGCAACATGCCATGCTGTATGCAAATTAGATAGCCCTTGTTGTGTGCCAAGAAATTATAATCACAAAATACCCACATAAATTAGCCGACCAACCGGTATAGTGGTTAAGGTGTTAGCCTCTAGATCGGAAGGTTCCTGGTTCGAATCCAGGTACGGGCATGGATGTTTGTAAGCGTATGGTGTAGAGGCGGCTGGTGCACCTTAAATCTGTCGTGGCCGAAAGTCCTCACGTTGGGTTGGCGTGGAAGTTTGGAGAGTGGGGTGCTAGCTCAGGTGTTGCTTCGTCATCTGACCGTGGTTCAAAATTACGAGGTATTGTCCTCGGATCTTTCCCTCAAGGGACTGATCCCGGACCGTCGTCAAAAGCCCGTTGTGTTGCTCTAGTACGACGTTAACTAAAATTACCATTACCATTACCATTACCCACATAAATTATGCCGACCAACCGGTATAGTGGTTAGGGTGTTAGCCTCTAGATCGGAAGGTTCCTGGTTCGAATCCGGATCCGGGCAAGGATGTCTGTAAGCGTACGGTGTAGAGACGGCTGGTGCACCTAAAATCTGTCGTGACCGAAAGTCCTCACGTTGGGTTGGTGTGGAAGTTTGGAGAGTGGAGTGCCAGCTCAGGTGTTGCTTCGTCATCTGACCGTGGTTCAAAAATACGAGGTGTTTGTCCTCGGATCCTTCCCTTAAGGGATTGATCCCGGACCGTCGTCAATAGCCCGTTGTGTTGCTCTAGTATGACGCGCGTTAACTAAAATTACCATTATCAATATCTACCAATGCAGTAGAGTAAAAATTGCGACCTACAAATAATCCTCACCTCCATTAAGTCGGCATGCCAACAGATGCCTTTTGTGAACAGCAGGTAACCAGTCACACTAGTTGAAACCTACCAACGTTAACCGCAGGAATCAAAGTCGCAATTAGCACATAGGGTTCGCTAAGTAGATACAGGGTGTTTTAGAAAGGATTCCCTAACTTTAAAATGAAATAACCGGTAAAGAGATGGCGCTTTTCATGAGAAACTGACCTCAATTCAGTACATTGCAATTTTGCACGTTTATAGCCACACTTCAATGATTAGAGGATGCACCAGACACTTCGTAGTTTGTGCAAGATGGTGCCCGACCGCCACCGTACCTTCTGCAGTGTTCCGCCTTCTTTGATGAATATTTCAGTGACAGAATCATTGCTCTAAATTATTCCAGAGACAGGCACCGGAATAGATTGCCCTCAATACTCCCCGGATCTCAATCCATGAGACTTGTGTTTCTCTGGAGCTATTTGAAGGACACAAGAATCCTCAAATGCTTGAACAGCTTATCTGTAAAGCATGTGTATCCATTTCAGCATACACATTGCGTCAGGTGACTTCAAACTTCTCCTTTCGCTTGTGTCGAGTTATTGAATAACAATTTACATACTATATTTAAAGGGGTGAAAACAAAATTGCAGCGCCATCTATTATCTAAACTTGTAACTACTTTTGTAAACCGAACTATTTTAAATTCTAGGGCCGACCAACCGGTATAGTGGTTAAGGTATTAGCCTCTAGATCGGAAGATTCCTGGTTCGAATCTGGATGTTTGTACTCGTGTGGTGTAGAGGCGGCTGGTGCACCTTAAATCTGTCGTAGCCAAAAGTCCACACGTTGGGGTAGTGTGGAATTTTTTAGAGAGGGGTGCCAGCTCAAGTGTTGCTTCGTCATCTGACAGTGGTTCTAAATTACGAGGTGTTGTCCTCGGATCCTTCCCTTAAGGGATTGATCCTAGATCGTCGTCAATAGCCCGTTGTGTTGCTCTAGTACGACGTTAACTAATGAGTACCAATTTTATTCAAATTCCAAGCATGGCCATAAAACATACCACTTGTTCCATCTATCACCGTTTGGTATTTATTGTATCTCAAAGTTAGCGTATCCTTTCTGAAACACCATATTCATCTAGTAGATGCATCTCCACACTACTATAGCACATAAACATTTCAGTTTGCTGCTCCACAAATTGACACCCATAGCTCAAAACCAATCATGTCTCCTTCCCCGCGAGATTGGATAGCATTAAGATCAATCACATAAGCATGAGCTAATCGGATTAATCAAAACAGTATAAACTTTGCACAATGGATTCCAAAGGTTATAAGCCGCCAACTGGTAGTTTGTCTCTGCCTGTTGTGTTCCGTCACAAATAGCCATGGACACATTGTTATGGTGTACATTTCATAGAAGCTTTAAACACACAAACCCCTGTTCATCCCACATTCCAGAACCAAGTTAAGTATGACAGGCCTCTTTTAACAATACAAAAATGTTATCCCAAGTACACAATGTTAAACTTGTAGGTACAGCTTCAGTCTATGTTCTATCCCAGTGGCAACGGCCTTGGCGCATTTCTAATGTCGCAAAGGAAAGATTTTAAAAACCTTTTTCTTTTTACAACAAAAAGTAACGAGCTTCAAAAAAAAAAAATTGTAATTGTATAAGTAAATAAAATATATAAAATACAACCCGAGACGACAGGACTGTACCGCGATTTAAATGAAACTGAAATAAAATTCCTCAACCGAGGAAAAACCATTAAAAGAACCAATGAAATAAAGGGATAGTTAAAAATTGAAATAACTAATGGTATCAAAGGAAATATTTCAAAAGAACCAATAAAATCAAATGAGTTTAACAGATATTAAAAGAATATTCAAAATGAAAATTTAAACTTTCCACTTGCCAAGGTGACCTTAAAAACGAAATAACGGCATTACAGACGGGTTGTCTCAACCAGCCATAACTCGCCACTAAAAGCGCGCCAAGGACGTTGCCACCGGGATTAACGTAGACTAAATCTGTACGAACTTGTGCAAAAGTACACATCTAACTTTCGCTTCATGCAATCTATACCCAAAAGTACCTTAATGAAAATATTTTTTTAACTGAGAAACTACTGCAAATTATTTACAAAAAGTTTTCCTTTGCAAAGTTTTAAACTATTGCTCCTGAAACATTTTTTTTAGTATTTGAAATAAAATGTATAGTAAAAAATTAACATTTTCTTACCATTAAATTATACAAATATCCCATTTAAACTATAATAACTATAAAAAGAATATAACTAATATATAATTAAAAATTACAATTCATCACTAAGATATCAAACACACAAAGAAATAAAAACTTGATTCATTTCAAATTAACAAAATCAATGAATATTAAATTGGTTTTCTATTCCAAGCTAATTAGTTAAATTCAAAATTTTTGATAAGCAAACATTTTTGAAAAGGATTAAAGAAAACTGAAATAAAATAACTGAAATGGTATATAGTTCGAGTTTTATGGCACAAGGTTCAAAAATGGACAAATTCCATCAAACAAAATAAAATAAGGTCAATGTGGATATTTAAACAAAACTGAACCAATAGGGATGTCTTAAAAGCAAAAAAACACCATTGCACTAGAGATTAAAAACAAACTCATCAAAAATATTTATTACGAAATACGATAATACATGTACCAAAATCAAAATGTGGATAATTTTTTATAAAAGCAACCACTTAAAGAATGCACTGAAAGCTTTTTTAAAACTGACATTTCTAGCCATGTAAAAATATAACGTTACACAACACATAAATCTTTTTAAACATACCACGAGGTGGATAGAATAGATTTATAACAAAACAGAAGCTGCACAAAAATAAGGAATCATTACATGCAACCTCAAATAAAATACGACAGGAAATTGTTTTGGAATTTTATTCAACAACTTTATCTCCAGTCATAAATTTCATTCCCTTGATTTATAATTATTTTACATATCATACAATGTTTGGTCATTTTTTATCAAGATGTTATACAACAGGATTCAACTGCAGAAGCTTTGGGACAAAGATTTTTCATTTTATATTGTTTTTAACACTCGCATTCAGAACTCATTCCAAGAGAAAAGATTTCCACATTACAAAATCCAGAAGTACAAAAATACTACAAATACGACAGTAGCTGCTGCAGCAAGCTTTGTATACGCAGAACTCAGGTTCAGAAAATGGGCATCTTTCTTGTATTTTTCAGAAAGCAAAGAAAGATTACTAGCCTTGGAATCTAAATCTGTAAAAAGAAAAGAGGTATTTTTCAGTGCAGTATTGCTTATTTAGAACCAAAATAAAAACATGTGAATGCATCATTTTATGGACATCTTTCACCAAATCTCAAGAAAAGTACTGCCTATCTACCATAAGAATTGCCCCTCTGTCAAGTATGGGTGGTGGTTGTTACTATAGGAACAGGGCTTATACATTTGGTATTAGGGATGAAGGGTGGTAGAACTAATTTCATTTTATTTTTGGTGACGAAAAAAGGTAGTTTACAAGTATAGATCTTCTCAGCAATGTGTAAAAATTATAAATTTATTTCAAATAATTAAGAGCTACTGGGACATACTTAAAAGCATATCTAATGAAAAATGGGATTCGATCTGTTTCTATAGCAACAGGCAACTAGATTTAATGGTGGGAAAAGTTCTTGTGGTGTAAACACAAAACAGTATATTAAATTTATTATTTACCTCAATGTCATATTTTTCAAATTATTAAGTAAACTTTGCATGCAATGAAAAAATTTTGCTGCTCATTATTTTGCAAATAAATGACATAAATCAATCACACACACAGAAATTTTTTATTTTTTTAAATCAAATAAAACATTGATTACAGACTTTGCCATTAGAGAGCTGTAGTTATGAAGACAAATCAAATCAATCCTTAAATAAATTTAGCTAAACAAACAGTAAAGCAATTTTGCAAGATTAATTTGGTTTCACGTTTTTAACTCTTTAAATATGAGACTAAAAACATTAACACTTGGACCTCACAAATCCCTTTTCCCAATAGGCGTTGGTAGAACTTAGTTTAGGTATTGGATTTAAAGCTCATGGATTTAAAGGATTAATAGACTTTATATTATTATAGCATTGACATATGTTTGCTTTGAAATACTTTTTGTACACACAAATAAATGGTATATAATTAATGGGTAAAAATGTGATTGAGAATTTACTGTTTCAAAATATGTGTTTGAATCAAAATGTTAGCAATATTTGCTTGCACATGTATACAAATGTTCATGGCTCTATATGTAAACTAAAAGGTCAGAAAGAATTTCATTTGAATTCAATGAATTATTTAGAACAAAATCATAAAACTAGTCAAACCTCTTTATACAGAGAAGATATTTCTCAAGTTTATAAAAGATTTGGGAACTTGCCAACAAAAATCATAAAAGTGGTAGGGATATGAAGTGAAACACTGACAGGAAAAATTTTACTCCAAATAGATACCTCGGGTAGTCCGAATTTTAAAATTTAATCGAGGCTGGTAACTGCACAGCTGAGTTTTCCAACATATTGGAGACCTATTCATTCCTCAAGGATCAGTGAGGTGGAAGGAACGAGGCAATATGCCTGTGTCATGTCGGATAGAAGGGAACTCATTCTTAAAATTGTTTTGTTTTTTTCTTTTTTAGGTTTTTAGTATCAGTAAGGACACTAAAAGAACTGTCACTGCAATGCTGTGCCCGGTTTGCTAGTGATATACAATAAACAATTACACCTTCAACTTTCTTTCCATTTTTCAACTAACAAATGTATTGGCTTTCATTCATTGGTATGCACTATTTTTAATGCTAAATCAGCCTCAAACTCAAATCCATGAAGATAAAATTTGGCTGAGCTATATGCTAGATCTTTGCAAAATGGTATAATAGAAACTATTTTTTTTTTACAAACCAAATATAGCTTTTTCAAATACTTATTCATTTTACTAAAATGGATAACAAAAAATTTCAATTATTTTCAAGCTGCAAGTTTATGTTTCTAATGCAGCAGGCCATAAAACATAAACCCTTCAACCAAAAGTATACACAAATAAAAATAATTAAATTGTAAAATATATTCAATTTAACTAAAAATACAAAAAGCTAGAGCTTCTACCAGCTAGCCAAAAGGTGTATTCCCTGCCAGTAAACATCTTCCGAGTGTTATTTCGGTAAGAACTGTGCATGTTAGTATGTGGGCAGCATCTATCAATGCAACAAAAAAGGGTACATGAGGCTATTAAGAATACAGAGCTTATGTAGATGGGAAGCAAAGCAATCACGGTTTATGTGGTAAATCTGAATATTGCTATTGTCGCATTTCTTGAATAAACAGGGAGGGAAAGGTTCGACAGTCCGAAATGTGTCTTTAATTCAATCTAAAAGAGCACTTTTATGCCAAGTATACACTCTCATACAAATTAAAGAAGGCAAAGTAAAGTAAGGGAATTTCCTTTGAGAAGTCTGAAGAACCTGTGTACTCTACTTGGTCAATTTACAAAATGGATTTATTTAGCACAAAACATTTATGTTCATATATAGTTTTTTTTTTCTTTTTTTCAAGAAACATGATTTTCTTAAAACAAATAGTTCTGAAAAAACATTTTCACCAGCAAATTTTAAAATTCTGTTACCTGACAGAGCAGAACCACGTTGAAGTACATCATCAATATTTTGAACCATAATTCGTTGCACATCTTGCAACTCTGTATTCAAGTGAGTGAGATTACGTCTTGCACGGTTATCAGAATATGACTTTTTAGCTTTCTGCATGTAATTATCTAAATAAAAGAAAGATAATGCATCATATATTTTTCTTATGACTAATCCAGACAAATTTAATGCAATAAAACATTTGTTTTTCAAAGATTCACATTAAACCATGATAAATAACTTACAAAAATGCAATTTGAAAAAAGTTGTTGAAAAGAAATAATACAATTTACCAATTTCACAACAAAGGCTTTTTGAGTAAACTAAATCTATTAGCTTCGCAAACCAACACCACGGGCGATACCAGGCTAGCCACTGCGGGGCTAGTATCCTATATTTCTCAAGGTGTCTTAACAAATATTTCCTATATAGATGTTTATCTATGAATTCTACTGTATTATTAAAAAAAAAAACATTCACTTACCAAATTCAATACAACTGTAAGGCCTAATAGCAGTATGTACCATTTTTCCATAATGTGTACTGAATTCATTTTTTAAGTCCTCTAGATAAGCAAAAGCAGTTCGTTTGGAGAAAGTTTTCGAACATAATGCAAGATAACATACATTTTCATGTATTAAATAGCTGAAATCAAAAAATATCCAAAATGAAAATATTACTAACACATTAGTCAAATACATTTTTAAAATACTAGAAACAAGCAAAAATGCACTTGCTGTTTACTCAATGATAAGGTGCCAATCATCCTCCTTTAGGGAGGACATTTCCTTTTTTTGTAGGTTCTGTCCTCCTTTTCGGTACTTTCCACAAATCAATTCAAAAGATTGAAGGTGAATATATTTCAGCATTCTGAACGATTTTTTCCTTCAGTATAAATTACGATTTGAAGAAAAATTTATTCCTTTAATAATAAAAAGAAAGTTGTCAAACTTAGAGGAATCAAATCCAGGCACAACGAAAAAGTTTACCAAAAAGTACAGAATTTTTACCAAACATGTTTCCAATATGTCTGAAACAAATATCACAGAAAATAAGTTTTAAATGGTGTTTTTTGACTGCATTGCAAGTAAATTGGACAGATACTGAAAATTATGTACACGAAAATCAATGACAATTGTCTGTTTGAAGAAATTAGAAGACTGAATGTATATTTAAATTCTGATTAATTGGAACAATGGGAAAATCAGTGTGTTGAAATTGATAAAAGATGAGTGGGAATATTTGACTATTTCAAAAATGAACACATTCCATATGAAAATTTAGCTTTTCTTGTTGAATTTACATTGTGCTGCACTGGAACTAATGCAGCAGTTGAAAGAGTTTTTTCAATTGGTAATGATTTTTGGACAAGTGAGAAATCAAGGTTGAATGTTGATACTCTAGCTGCAGGACTTACCGTAAAATGCAATATTGAAGGATATTTCTCGCTCTGAAATTTCCAATACATTGTTACTGTTAGAAAATGTTATATTGACAAAATATATTCATTCAATGGAAAAATACTCGTTTAAGTAAATAATTAAAAGGGATGTAAGCATAATTAGTGTATTTTTGTTTGAATTACTAAAATGTTTCATTTATTTACGTTGTACTTTTTTCTAAAATTTTTTTGTTCTCCTTTTCATTGTAAAAAAATTGGTCACTTTATCAATGAAAAAGTGAAAACTTACTTTTTTAAATATGTCACCAATTATGATTTGAACAGAAATTTCAAAGCTTCATATAAATAAATTAGGCAAACCACTCGTAATATAACACACAATCAACTGTATACTACAATTGCACCCACTTAAAATAGTAAGTTTATAAACAATTCCTTTTTGAATTGTTGAACAAAATTTGAAGATAAACTTAAGATGTAAGATGAAACAAATTACATACGTTTAGCTATTCAATATTCAAGTGATTTATAAATACAAAAGGATATTAAAATTAAGGTTTTTGAGTATAAAAATACATTTTAAAGTATGGAATACATACTGGAAAAAATATGATCCAGTCTCTATGCTGCATACTGGAACAGATTGTGAATTCAACCTTCGAAGAATTGACTTTGCTTGGCCATGATATTCATGTTGGGCTTTGCTAGTCTAAAAAATTAAATAAAAATAATAATTAAATTCAGAAAAGTATTTATTATTTTAAGACAAATGCAAATTTTGAACAAGAATTATTTTTAAATGTTACCTTAACAAACTATAAGTGATCACTTATTACAGTAACCCTATGTTGCATTTAGCTATAACTCTGTTTTACTTATCACCGATGAAAAACTTATCGGTAAGAGCAGGCAAAATGTTTAGACTGCAATCTTTCTTTGAAATGAGTCACTTGTTCCAAGAAATTATCTTAATCCTTTCCCACATCTCTGCCTGAGTAGTCAAAAATATTCTGAACACCAGTTAGTTAAGAGTCAACAGGAATCACAGCCCTTTAAAATGCTACTTTCTGTTGACCATGAGAACTGCACCAGCCATAAAGCCTGTACATATCGCATTTGAAAAAAAATGGACTTAAATCTATTTATTATAACATTGTTACTGCAATGATGTTATTTTAGAAAAGAAAAATTAAAATAGATTTGGAAAACCAAAAGTATGAAATTCTGGTCAAAGTTGAGACATTGTTAATTAACTTTTCCCTTTATAAAAGACAACATTCCCACAAAACCTATTCTGTGTGCAAAATAAAAACAAAGGACAATTGATAAAAGCAAATGCTGCAAAGATTTCCATGCTTCCAATAGCAGAAGAGACATTACTTTTTTCCATTATCCTCATCCAAAAACTCATTTTAACTAGTGTAAACATGAATCCAAAAAAATTTTAAGAGTGCATATTTTTGATAGTATACGAGACACTAAAACAAAATTTAAAGCTTATGAACCACTGATCAATCTTCCAAGATCGAAAAAGGACCAAAAGGACCAACGAATAAAACTCAATAATTCACCAAAAGTCAACTTAAGATTTCAAAATACTTGAAATTTTGAAAGCAATATGTTTGAGACAAGTATCAAAATAAATAAAAAATAGTACAACACAGTACAAATTAAATATTACCTCCTCATCCTGCTGAACGGACTCTGTTAAAATTAAGCCATCGCCGATTCTAGCTATCAAGGTTAGAGAAATCATTTTGAAGAACTATTTAGTTTTTACCGATATCTGCATATAAATAATAGACAAGTTCTATAACAATTGTTTAAAATACGAATTTATGACATTATATTCGTCCTTAAAAGTCTGCAGATTCACTAATTTAATTACAAGACGCGTCAAAAATAAAAAGATCGCTATGACAGCCCTTTTAAATTTTTATTTCCTGAAACGAAAACATCCACGATAAATGAATTTTTTTCAGAATCTTCCGATCCGATTGAAATCGGAATGATGACGGGATCTATAAATTGTGCGGTTGCGATTAAATTAATAATATTAGATTGAACCGAAACAAAAAAGTGGCCTACCACATGGCACTTGAATTTGTGTATTGAAAACAAATAAATTAATTTAATTTATTTAAATGGTTTCTGAACTTTGAAAATTTACAAAAGATTGTAAATAGTTTATATTTTGAATTAAGATATATGATTCAATTAGTTTTCAAATTTAACACGGTCACAGTTATAAATAGTTCGGCAACTGTAAACAGAAAACATGGCTGCAGGACCGATCGCTGAACGAAATCAAGGTAAAATTTATATTTCCTTACCTATTTCATTTTAAAATATGTTTTTAAAGCTTTGATAATTTGCGGATTTTCTATATATGTATTCTAAAAACAATTTTATTACAATTATTAAACTAATGTCATGATGTCTTTAATATATTATTCCACCGGCTCTTTCCCGGTGGAATATCAACAATTTTTACTTTTCCCCTGAAAGCTGGAGTGATTTGTGAATTACCAATTAAAAACTTTCGCCAAAAAAGTGTCAATTTAGCGTAATTTGTGTTTAATAATTGATCAATTATGTATTAATAATTTAAAATTATGCAAAGCATGGTGTCAATGGACAATTCAGTTCATTCCCATGCGGCAAAAAATTACTAGAATGACGAACCAAGCCCCTATTTCTATACCCTCTGTCAATGAATGGAACTTACTAAACAAGTTAACACTCAGTCCAAAGTTTGAAGTGACTTGTGTCTTGCTTAAAGGGCACAAGCTTTTTACAAGAGATTCAGCTTTGACACTTTTGTTCTGTGCATAAAATTATGCAAAGTCTTGTCTTTTAGTTCTGTAGATTATATATAAAGCATGATCTTGTTTTGAAATCTTTCAATTGCGAGTCTGTATTCTTGTAACTCGTATTAATTCTCTTGTGAGGTCTATGGTGATGTTTCATAATCAATGTTTCTATGTGTATAAACAATGTTTTATAATCTCCACATCCCTGCAATTGCAGTTGAGGTATTCTGGAAGGTGATATTGATATAGAAGTCTGTTTTTCATTATTTTGGTTCAAAAATATGTTCGCAAAACACAGGGCTCCTAACACGTCACTTTTTGTCACCTTTTTATTTTTTGTCAACTTTTTGACATTTTGTCACCTTTTCAGGGGTTTTAAGTTCTTAAATATTATTTAGAGAAGAAACATTTTTGGTGCACAGTTAAAAAAATTAATTTCCTCTGAAAAAAACAGGGTTCGTACGAATTCAATTTAGAAATGCGCGCTACATTCCACCGCAAGAATGGATTCAAAAGCGTACCGTTTCAATTGTAAAAGGATACTTCATGTTGCTCGTGGTGTATTAGCAACAAGTTCTGGAAATTTTCCCACAGAAAAAGGCTATCAGTAAAACGAAGCGGCAAAATTTATGGGAAGCAGGGCCATCCGCATGTCCGACCCCTCTTACCTAACTTGAGTGGCATTTACAACTAACGTTTTCCTTTCATAGAATTGTGTGGCGTATTATTTGGCGCAAGATAGATATCACCGGTCGACAGGGTTGAACAATAGGAGTAACCCTCCAGGAGGTCAGACGCTGACACTTCATAAATTTTGATCGATGTCAGTGGTCACTTAAAAGGGGGATAACATCCTCCATACACAAATCTGAGAGCGGTCTCAACAGACCCATTTTTTTTTCGGATTCTGGAATAAGACGAGAATGGAGAGGTGAAGAGACCGGACGGATCAAGCTGATATTAACGCAACATTAACCCAGGAGGATCCCAGGTATATTGTGGGTCTGATTATGGTCTAGAAGGTATAGATACGTTAGGGTAAACTCTGAAAGGACGGTGAAACCTTCAATATGTATGATAATTTACACTCAAAGGTATCCTCGGCCAAGTTTTTAATTGGATATATCATCGACCTCTCACACATTCTAAGCGCTCGAAGCTCCCCATCGAGAACCCCAATGTTCCTGTCTACGGAACGGAGGCTATTCACGCGCTGCTCTCTTTGTGGCACAGAAATGAGGACATGGAAATCTTAATGGACTTCAGCCGTTTCTTCAGGAGCTTGAGATCTGAAAGATTCCAAACCCCTCCGTAACCAGAGATTGCAAAAATTTCATCCGTCTCTGTATCCAGAGGGTTAAATATTAAAAGAGCGTTGCGAACGTATTGAAAATCATTCTCTGTTATCATCGGAAGTTAATTATTACAAATTAGTTTTTAGTGAAAGTCAGAAACTATTAATGACCCATTACTTTCTACCCGAAAAAAAAGAACTAATTAACATTGGGACATGTAATATTCACACAATACATAAGGCTTTCTTAAAGTTCTAAAAGAGTTTGGGGAAGATGTGTCTGAACTAGTTTTAACTATTCACAGATTTTTTAATCAGTGGTCTAAGCGTTGGTCAACATACAAACAAATTCAAGAAGACTTGAAACTTCCCACTCACCATTTCATAAAGCATTTTTCAAGCAGATGGCTAAGCCTAAAGCCAGCTGCTGAAAAGTTGCTTGAACAGTGGATTGCAGTGCGAAAGTATTTCCTTGACTATATTCCAATAAAGAAGCCAAACATGATACAAAGATCAGGCAATAAAAATATTGTTCATTTACTTAGAAGAGAAACTATGAAGGCTGAAGTGATATTTGTCGCATCAAGTACAAGTATATTTAATCGTGTGACCGAATTTCTTCAGAAAAAGGAACCTCTAAAACTTAAACCCTGCATTCTCAATTTGAATTGTTGACAAGAACAATTTTGGGTAGGATCTACAAAGAGGAATTTATTCAAGATTTGAAAATGGCTAAATTGTAAGATAATGTCCTCAGAAAATATTGCCTCTGGCAGATATTGTGATTGGAGATCAAATTTCTAGAGCGCTACAGAATGTGAAAGAGAAGGAAAGGAATTTTTTTTTCTAAGGGCTCAGATATATGTTCAAAGGGCCAGTGTTAAATATCTTTTGAAGAAGTCCTCCTTCAGTTCATCTCTCCATAAAAGTTTATCCTGTCTTGGTCCTCTTGAGAGACTCAGTAGCGAGAGTGTTCGACAAGTATTAGAATTTGCAAGAGCAATACTATGGGATGCCCCAACAGACATACTACTGGATCAGTGGAAATTATTCAAGAGAATTTGAGGAAGAAGGATTTAGAATGAAGCATATTGATGTTTACTGGAACCATTTCTTCAGACTGCGAGACATTAGCAGAGTTGCCAAGTGCTCCGAAACTTCCAGAGTTTCTACGCTAAAGAATCGAAAATCCGCAACTCCGCGTAATCATTGGTTCACTCCAAAAATCGCTTTGATACAGGGAAAAGAAATAATTCGTATAATCCTGTAATTAATAATTCGTATAATTAATAATTCGTATAATCCTAAGTTGACTTTCCGGTCCATGACGTCACAGCGAGGGCTTCGCCCCCTCTTCGGTTATGCTTGATGACCCTCGGGGATTGCTACGTAGTCCCGTTTGGTTTGCTTTGCAAACCAATACTCCTTTCGCAAGTGATTTCACTTTTTTTTTTTACTTTACACCAGGGCTCGAAATACCCAGGTGCACTGTGCACATGAAAATAAAACTGTGCACCTAATTTTTTCCCGCTAGGCACACCTGTGCACCTAATTTAAAAGCTTAGGTGCACAAGGTGCACCTGTATTAAAAAATATATTTCGAGGCCTGCTTTACACTTATCGCACCCTAAACTAATAGCCGCATCAGTAAAAAACCTTCTACATCTTAAGTAAACCATGTTAATCTTCTAACTTTACAATCTGTACTGTGTCCGTAAACTGTCTGAGAGCAGAGTGAAAAAAGCGAGCCATTTTCTTGCCAAATGAAAATAAATCGTTTTTATGGCAATTGTTGCTACGATAAATTTGATATCTGGCAAACCCGATAGTCAAAAATACAACCCACGCCTGACTGCAAAACCTTCTCCGCGAACTAAAAAATATGAAATTCGTGACTAACTTTTGATTGCATCGAATTTATTTATGAACCAATTTTAGAAATAATTGTACCATAAGAAAGAGTAAATTCTGAGGTATACTGCGATATTTTCAAAATTAAAAACTAATAGTA
Source organism: Metellina segmentata (assembly GCA_947359465.1). Taxonomy (NCBI): domain Eukaryota; kingdom Metazoa; phylum Arthropoda; class Arachnida; order Araneae; family Tetragnathidae; genus Metellina; species Metellina segmentata. The sequence goes on from OX375882.1 coordinate 26,641,750, forward strand.
ATCAGATATAGATATGACAGTTAAAAAAAATAACGAAAATGTCCCGATTTTTCCCGAATTTCAAAAAAAATATTATCAAGAACCAAACTAAAATTTTTTTAAATACTCGACGAGCTGCAAAAATTTACGTTGAGAGGTATACTTTAAAAAAAACTCGCGGCTTAAGACTGAAAATTTGTATGTGTTTTGCTCACTCGCGGAAGAAATTTCGCTTCTTCAATTTTGACACTTAATAAACCCTAAACTAATAGCTGCATCGGAAAAAAATCTTAATAATTGTCCAGGGAATACGATAAAGAACAAACAATGTTGATTTCATATTTTTCTGATCCGAACTTTCTAGGGAAACCATCTAAGAATCGAGCTAAACAGCACAGTTTTCAATCCTGCGGCGGCGGAAACTTTTTTTTAATAAAGAGAGATATAAAACGTAAGGCACCGGAAAATTTAGAGAAAGACTGGAAAGAAAAATATAAACTGGAAGCAGAGAAAAAAATTTAAAGCAGCTGGCAAAGAAAAGAATGGTGATAGAAGAACAATAATTTAAAATTATGCATAAGGAAGAGTATGAGCCGTTGGATAGTGCTTCAAAATTATCAAAGGAAGCAGCACTTGTTCAGGCAATGATTGAAGGAGCGGCTAAAGTCTCAGATGATGCTGGTCAGTCAAGACAGACTTTAAAAAAATGCACATTCTTCTATTGAGAAGAAAAAGACAAAATTAATTTTAATCTTTTTCAACAAAAAAAATTAAGACATAATTTTTCAAAGAAAAGGAAGAAATTCTTCAAGCTGTGTCAAAAATAAACAAATTAAAAAATCATAATTCCGATTTAAAAAAAAAATTATGTTAATATTTTAAAATGATGTATTTTTTATCTTTATACTAGAATATGTTTAGCATTATTGTTATTTGTTACTTTTTTTTGCTCGATTAGTCACTTTTTGTCACCTTTTTCTACTCGATTAGTCACTTTTTGTCACCTTTTTGCTTTAATTTGTCACCTTTTTGGACCTTGAAACCTGTTAGGAGCCCTGAAAACATATTTTCTACTTAGTGGGATAGTTTTGTGTTTCTTCTTAAGCAAATCCAAATGTTTTAAATACACATAGCACTTTGTGTTTCTCCATTTCATTACATCTGGACAACTTGCTTTATCTTTTGCATTGCATCTTTTACTGCTAAGTCAAGGATTGTGAACTTTTTTCCATTGCGTTTACAAGTCGATCTGCTTTTTCATGGGAGAAATACCTTTATAATTGGAAACCCAAAATAAGCCAATTTTGTCTGCATGGCATAATCTCTATTGTAGATCAAGTATAATTGAGTGGGACTTGTGATTAATATTTTCTCAAGCTTTCAAACACTTTTAATGTCTGATTATCACATAATGTTCTTTGAAAAAATATATTAATCAACTGTAAGTTTAGTTGCTAGTCTCAGCAATAAAAAATGAGTGAATACTTGTAACTTTTCTTGCAAAACTGAGAGGCATCATTCCAAGATATGAAACATATTGTCCCTTCTGATTTGTATCCATCTGTTGCGAAAATAACCCTTGGATAATCCTAAGCGGTTCTAAAGTTTCCTATGTTTGCTGTAGATGTGATATGTGAATTACTATGAGTAACCTGCAACTTGTTTCTATCACCCAAATGATATCGTGATCTGAATTAAGTACCTTATTTATAGTCTTTGCAAGTTATCTTTGTTTAATGTATTTACATATTTCGTAATATAGCCTTCCATAAGTTTTCAGATTGAAGTTTATAAAAATCTGTGATTTAAAGTAGGCTGGGGATGTTTAAAAACATTCAAAACCTTTTGCTATGTATTTTATTCTTGTCTTATTAGTTCACACAAACAAGTATTAATTTGATTTCTTTTTCAGATGCTACCATATATGTTGGGGGTCTTGATGAGAAAGTCAGTGAAACAATTTTGTGGGAATTATTTGTCCAAGCAGGACCTGTTGGTAATACACTTAGGGAATTATTTGTTAATTATTTTGACTTATAAACATGGAAATAATTACTGTTAAAAGTTATAACTTTTTTAGTATTTTTTATGTGTAATATGGAATTTTTGAAATTTGTTGTTTTATGGCATTGTGCTAAGTTGAAATATGTATAGCTCGTATAGTTAAAAAATCCTTAAATAATGACTTGTCTCTGTGTGAACAACAAAGCACTGAACGCAGTTCCCCAAAAATATCAAAGAGAATTTATTAAGTTGTTTAACAAGCAAACTAGCAGATTATTAAGAGGGACCCCAAGAAGATACAGTAAAATCACTGTTCATAAATAAAGGTTAAACACAAGATAATAGTCCAGATGAAAGGAGATGGGGACCGGTGGCAAAACCCGAAGAACGGAATGGACCGACTCACCCTCGGGAAAACGCTCTGAGATTTCCATATGTCAGGCATGAGGTTCAGGAGAGGAAGGAGTTTTATGCAGTACATCCAGACTGTTAGTAGGCACGACCCATGGAGGAGTGTAGTTGCCAGATTCAGCAGGATTCTTTTTCTTCCAAGTGGCCCACGATGTCGCTGGAAAAATCTTTTAGAACATATCCTTTGCGAGGTCATCGGTAAATTTTCTCACGATCAATTCTCAGCCTCCTGTGTGCTCGTTCAATTCCTTCCAAGGCAAAAAATTTCCTCCTTGTTGGTGAGTCTCTTTATTTATCTCCTGATTCCAACTTCAAAGAACCCGCCAAATCACTCAACCCCTATCCAAGGTAATCCTAGATATGTTCCTAAAGAATATGTGTAAAAAAAAATAATAATTTAAGACGTATCTATGGAAGAAAAGAAGATTGGTTCCAGATCTAAAAAATCAGTAAAATAATCTCCACATTGAAAAAAAGTTGCCGCTGTCACAGGATTGAATATTGGGTTGGTTTTTTTTATTTGATTCTTAGACAGTTTCCTGAGAAAGTAGGGATCAGAAAATTACAAAATTAACATGGTTTGTTCTTTACGTTCCCTGGACAATTTTGAAGATTTTTTTCCAATGCGGCTATTAGTTTTGGGTTTATTAAAAGTCAAAATTGAAAAAGCGAAATTTCCAATGCGTGTGACCAAACGACGTCGAAATTTTCAATCTTCAGGTTTTTTTAGAGTACTTTCAAGCGTGAATTTTTGCAGATCATCAAGTTTTTTTTTTTTTTATTTCAATTTGATTCCTAATTATATTTTTTTGAAATTCGGGAAAAATTCGGACATTTTTATTAAAACTGTCATCTCTATATCTTAATACTATTAGTTTTTTTATTTGAAAACATTGCAGTATACCTTAGAATGTACTCTTTCTTATGGTACAATTATTTTTGAAATTGGTTCATAAAAAAATTCAATGCGATCAAAAGTTGGTCATACAAATTTCGTACTTTTTAGATCACAGAGCAAGAGCGTTCATTTTCTTCATGGAAATTAAGGTTACATTTTCTGACTAATGGGTTTGCCAGATGCTCTTGAAACTCGCTGTGACATCATTTTCATTTTTTCGCTCAATTCTATGGCGGTTTGCCGATAAAGTACAGATCAGAATATTACGAGATTAGCATGTTTTATTCAAAATTGTACTGGGAACAATATGGAGATGGTTTTCTACTGATGCAGCTATTAGTTTAGGGTGCATTAAGTGTTAAACTAAAACACAAGGCGAAATCAGCTGCGACAGGAATGTTGGTTTGCAAAGCAATCGCTGGGGGTTAGCGAGCAGGAGGCGGAGCCCTCGCTGTGATATCATGTACCGGAAAGTCAAATAAGGATTATATGAATTATTAAGATAGTTTCGCCGTCACAGGAGATTGACTCTGTGAATGGAGTGTTGGTTTGGCGAACCAACACTGGCAAGCAGGGGCGTAGCAACCTAGTTTTTAAAAAAAGAGTATGAAAATATTCTTTTTAATCTTATTATTTTATTTCAACAAAATATTCATGTATGAATATGTAATAAAAATGTATTAAAAGAAAATTTGCATTTGAAGTGAAAAGAATTCTTTATGAACAAAAAAATTTTTTTCATGTATAACAAGATTTTGTTAATTATAGCTTTCTGACTATAAATGGTGCATGTTTGCGTGTTACTCGAATATCACTGCTATCTCTAGAAATGTTGTGTACACCTCTATTAATGAATTTCTTTCTGTGATCTCTTGAGCAAAATCAGCATGAGTCTCCTCTGGTGCTGATGCTTCACCAGTTTTACGAACAAATTCAGTTATAAATCAATGTGTTCGTGTTTTGATTATACCATTATAAAATTCTTTAAGAGACTATCAACAACTTCAGTTAACATTGATACTTCCAAGTGCGTTCCTTATTAGGGTGTGTAATATACAAATGATACTTCTATGCCACAAATTAAAAATATATATATATTTCTTAGAATATAGCCAAAAATATTCTTAGAAATTCGCTTGGCCTGCTCGAGATAAATAAAATGACTCGCCCAAAAACAGAATTGAATATTTATTTTGAATTCATGCAAGAACAGAACTACTGTATAATTTTCTTTGTTCAAAAATAAAATCAGTCTGGAATGAAAAAAAATTACAAATTTATCTCAAATAAAAAATATAAACGTGCTTGAAAAATACAAATTTATTAGAAAAATAAGTATATTCATCTTTATCAATTTTTTAATATTTTACAGTGTACAACAATTGTGCTGCTGAAATTTACAATTAAATTATAGTTGCTCAGTTCTCACACAAGTACAACTTTTTCCTTACAAGTTGTCAATTGAATGATTTCCATTTCTTTCATAATTACTCTTATCAATGAACTAATTTAAATTCATATTTATTAAACTAAACTCCTTGTGTTGTCTCTTTGTGTAGTCAATGTCCATATGCCCAAAGATCGAGTGACTGGGCAACATCAGGGATATGGATTTGTTGAATTTTTGGGAGAAGATGATGCCGATTATGCCATCAAAATCATGAACATGATAAAACTTTATGGCAAACCTATTCGAGTAAATAAGGTAAGCCTTGCATAACACTTGGTATTATTTTTCTTCTTATTAATTATTGGTTGAATCAATATTTTGAACTTTGTTTTGAAAATTAAATTGATTTCTTTGAAAAAATTCATTGCTTAAAAATACCCAATGTAACCTATGTCAGAGCATTTTTCAATTTTGTTTCAGTTATGGCTCGAGAAAGTTAGTTGTAGTTTCTCAAAAGCTTGTTTTGTGTATTTATGCCAAATGTTTAAAAATTTAGGCAAAAGTTCTTAACTGTTAGAAAAGGCACCTCTTTTAAACAAAACATTGTTCAAAGAAAAAGGGTTAAATCAGTCAAAAACCCATTAGTTTTTCAGTAGTTAGCAATAAACTGGATTTCCAGTTTATTGCTAACTACTGAAAAACTAATGGGTTTTTGACTGATTTAACCCTTTTTCTTTGAACAATGTTTTGTTTAAAAGAGGTGCCTTTTCTAACAGTTAAGAACTTTTGCCTAAATTTTTAAACATTTGGCATTGCATATATTCAATTAATATTTGTACATTCCTAGGTGAAGAAAATAGTTTGATGTGTGAACAGAGTATATCCTAATGGTGTACTGGGTTTTAATTGTCATCATTAATTTTGTTACCTTTAGTTTTCATTTAAAAGTATCAATTGTTTTTCTTTCTAGGCCTCTGCTCATCAAAAGAATCTGGATGTCGGAGCCAATATATTTATTGGTAATTTAGATCCTGAAGTTGATGAAAAGCTTCTGTATGATACTTTCAGTGCTTTTGGTGTCATTTTACAAACTCCAAAGGTAAAGTTATCTGCCACAAGATTGAACCATTTTATTTTTCTGCCTCTTAAGTTACTATTATGGTACAATATATTGTTTGATATGCATGACAAATTTCAGAATAATGAAAACAAACACATAATTTCATCATCAATTATGTAATCCATCTTGAAGTAATGTTCTTTTTATCTATGAATTCATTAGCCCATTGACAAAAACGTACCAATTTGTGAATAATAAAAGCTAAAAATGTATTTTTATGAGTCAAATCATACCATATTTTCCACATCTGGAAACAGAATTTTTTTTTCTGATGTGGTATTTCCACCTTGGTATTTTCAATAGGCCTGATTGTTCGAAACTTTTCTGTCAAATAAATTGTATTCCTAAAACTTCTCTTTTACAATAAAGTTTAGATTGAAATGTATTCAATATCAAAGAGTAAAAAAACATTGGCATGCTCAAAATTTTATTTAAAAATTATGATATTTATTCCTCATTGAAACTTCTATCAATGCTTAGTTCAAAAAAGCACATTAAAATTTTAACACTTCTATTTAAACCATTCTTGAGACAGTGTTATATTCATCATAAGATTATATTTCCCTAATAAACGCCATCCTCTTGACTATTTTTGTAAAAATATTGTAATTTCTTAAAATGAAGATGACGTAATTTTTCACCATAAAAAATTATAAATTCCTTCGTCAGGTAGCTAAAATGTTCTATCCATTGTTCCATTAACATTTGCCTCAATCTTAATATGAATTATTGCTCTTTACATATTTAATAAACTTCATTTAAATCATAGTTTTCTGAACTTCTGGCTCAATGCCCCCTTTTGAAATACATTTTTTTCTGCACCCCCTCTGATAAACTATTGCAACCAATAGTAAACTGCAAGTGTAGCTGGGCCTATAGTTGTTTTAATTTCACTAACATATTTTTATAGTTGTATGGAATTTTAGAATACCAAAAAGCTAGTTTGGAAATAAACAACTTTGAACTGAAGTTATAAAGCTATTAAATATAAATAAAAAATAGTTTTGCACATAAACACTAAATGGCTCACTAATCAATTCAGTAAAATTAAAAATAATCACTCAATTTGTCTGTACTGGCTATATTTTTGCCAGTAGCATTCTGAAATCTCCACAGGCGTTCGCAGTCTGTTCCACTTTAATCAATCATAATATACCACTGATGTTAGATTGTAGGATTAAATCAGGCATGAGAATCTTCCGCGGAGTTCCGCTTTTTTAGGTTTTTTTCTCATGTTTTTCCGCTTTTTAGTAATTTTCCGCGTTTTTCTAACGTGATTTTGGCAGTTTTTAAGAATATGACGTCAACAGTGTTTCTAGCCAATGAGATTATATTTCAAGCTTTGAAAAACCGGATGTCCTAGTGACGTTTTTATGTACTAGTGTGTAGGCATGGGCGATGTATTGATACATCGTGAAAAACCGGTGTGAGGTTTCACGATGGCGATGCATCGTGACATCGCGATTTTTTCCGATCTCACACAGGCATCCCATAGCTAGCACAGATCTCGCGATCATCGTAACATCGCGATTTTTTCCGAACTTACTCAGTCATCCCTTAGCTAGCGCAAATCTCGCGGTCATCGTGACATCGCGATTTTTTCCGATCACACGGTTTTCCGATGTCGCGATGTTATCGCTCATCGCCTAATTAATGAGGAATTTCTCAAAGACCTAAAGATGACTTTCGATTCCAAATTAGCGAAATTGAAATTCAGTATAATTTAAACAAACAGGATTTTGCACATTTTAAGTTGAATTCCAAAAACCCATTCTTGTTTCTTGATGTTACAATCAATCCGTTTGCATCCTTTTTTGTTGCGAACTTCTGTGGCAATCTAGATCATATATGACGTCATCATTACTTAGAGGAATCAAATGCCCCTTTATTTCTATTTATTCTGAAGTTTTTCTTAAAAGCTAATTTTGAATCTCTACTTGAGCGTATATGGTGTGTGGGGCACACACATCCACACGCACACAGATATTAGGATGCATCAAACGCCCCTCTAGAAACAAATCAGCTTGTCCCCAATCTCAAAATGTTCCATTACCCGTAAAAAGTTACCATACCAAATCTTTTTGTTTTTCAAATAGTTTTAGAGGTCCACGACAACTTTGAAATTTTAGATTTTCTGAATCATCATCATCATCAATTACAACCAAGATAAAGTTGTTGCCAAAACCATGTGGGAACACTGATTAAACTAGTGACTGCAGCTTTAACTTTGTTTGCAATACATTTCCTGTTTATTTCAACTTGTGGTTTTCATTATGAACTGATTTTCAACTTTTGTTTATTGCTAGTTAGATTCTGATTTGGACAGTGTACACTGGCTTAACTTCAACTGAACTTTTTGTTCTGATTTCCCTATGGAAACCAGACTGACTTCAAATATTTTTGGTCTTGGAAGCAAGATAACTTGTAATGATTCAAAAATAAATGGCTCCAAACTTCCAACTAATTTGCAAGTTTTGAGGTGTATGATGTATCATACTGAAGAACATGTCCAAGAAAATAGGACTAAATGGGAGTCTGCAAAACTAGTCCTTTCCCAAGCAAAGCTGTTTCATGAAAAAGCAAATATCCCAATAATCAGTGAACAAAAAGCTTGTGAAAAACTTATAAAACTTCTTGATGACAGCGCAAAATTAGAGGGATACCCCTTAATCGAAAATCTGCACCAAATACTGTAGACAAGTTAAAACAGATGGAATATAAACTAGCATTAACATTTTCTTAATGGCCTGTGAATGTAAAAAAGCAAATACAGAACAAAGACTTTGCCTTCCTTCAGTCAGTGTAAAGTGACCGTTTGGCAACATTTGGATCACATGACAAATGTCTTGCGGAAAAACTCAAACGAAAAGAACAGTGTCTACAGCTAAAACAAATAAGAAGGGAAAAAGTGAATAGAGAAATGAGTTTTAACTTAATATTACGTGATATTCTCAGCTCTATCGATGATGATTGTGATGAACAAAGTAATACAAATGATGTGGAAAATTTCCCTTTTGAAGGACGATCAACAAGTACTCAAAGTCATCATCAAAATAGAAGAACAGGATCGACATTATTCATTCCACACGACATTATGATGAAAGATAATCTTGTTTCACTAGCAACACATTTAAACATGAGTCCAGCACAATAAGCAGCATATACAAAAGCATTAATTACATAACTAGGAGGAGAGACATCTACAATTGCAGCATCTTACGCAACAGCAAATAGATCAAGAAGGCAAGTTGCAATGAAGATTTCAACTACCTGCAAGGAACAGTGGTGCTTTCCTATATATACAACTGCATTTGGATTCAAAACTTTCAACATCATTGTCCAATAAGTACAAAACTGAAGAATGTCTCACCATTGTCGTTGGAAACGTTCACCAGCAAAATATTCTTGATACACCAGTATATTCTCAAGGAACTGATCTTAAATGTGGCCCAATCATTGCTGATTTAATATATGAGCAGCTCGCCTCTTGGCAATAATCACATACAATTGTGAACATGACATTTGACACAACTTCTTCCAACACAGGTCATGTTACTGCTGCCTGCATCAGTGTGCTAAAGAAATTGGGATATGCGCTTCTTTGGTCAGTTTGCCGCCATCATGTTGGAGGAGTCATTTTATCCCACGAGTTTGATGACTTAAATATTGAGGCTTCCAAGTCACTAGATATAACCTTGTTTAAACGATTTCATGACAATTTTGATCATCTTGAATAGTTTAATAGTGAATTGGAACCTTTTGACTCAAAGTCAGTGAATGTACAAGCGAGAAGCATAGTTGATGGTATTGGAGACAATGCAATCCAGACAGCAACATCTGCAATCGATTCAGGAAAAAACAAAGATGACTATGTAAAGTTCATAAAGCTTTGCCTATTGTAACTAGACTTTCCCAATAGTACAGGAGCCGTGCACAAAGCATGTTGGATGGCCAAATTGTTATTCGCAATTAAAATTTGTCTTCTTGAGAAGCAAATACAGCAACTACCTGCTGGCACAATAACTGTAAAACAACAGGTTGCCAAACTGCATGACTTTGCTAACTTTGTAACTCTCCATCTACTGCACCTAGTGGATAACCTGCGATTCTGCCATAAATGCCCCTTGGAACGACCAACAAATGCTTCATTCTCTTAGTGTACAAGGCTGTCCATCTCATTATATCTTAAAGTGCAATCAGTGCCTTTGAAAACCACTACTAGTATCTTACAGAAGAGATGGTGCTACTTGCCCTTTGGAGCAACAAAGTTCCATCACAAGAACAAAAAGCCATCGCTAATGCTATGGTAGCTACAAAACCAAGTTCCACCGATACTGCTTTTAAATTGCAAGGTAGATATGGTATGGATTTTGGAGCAGATTATTGGTTTTTATTTTATCTGCTTGAACTAGACTCAAATTTTTAAATAGAAGATGTTTCAGATTGATCAAGTTCTGCATCTTATACCACATCATTCACAAAGTTACAAGAATTGAATGTTGTCAATGACTGCAGAAAGAGGGGTCAAGCTAAGTACCGATTTCATACAATCAGCAAAATGTGAAGATCATTACCAAACTGTTCTGCAGGTTGTCGAACAAGATCGACAAGAAACGGAGAAATCTGCGAAAACGACAAAATTGACTGAATTTTAAATTGAGTGTACTTGTATAAACTTAAATTGAAATTAGAAAATTAATAGCATATGATAATATATTATTTTATTCTATCACAAAACAATCTTAGTTGCATTATTTCATTTGAATATATGTTGAAAAAAAATTTGTTTTACTCATGATGCTTTATTTATCAGAATTTCCATTTTTATTGTACATTCCTGGGACCGGTGGACCACATAGATGTTATTCAATTTTTCAAAACTTTTGCGTATATATATATTTTTTTTGCATTTCTAACAAAAATAACATAGAGACAGACCATTACCATGAAATTTTTAAAGAGATAGGGCGTTTGATGCACCCTAACAGATATATATGCAAAATCTTGTTTTAAATCATGCGCCCCTTAAATGTACAACGTAGATCTTTACTTGTTATTTGTTTCCTGCCACGATTTTTAGTAACCAAGAGAAAAAAGAACCTAATAATAATTATATATATGGTGATATAGGAACAAGGTTTTGCTTTTACTATGTATAAAATGCATGGTCAACATCACGATATTGTGATGTTAGAATGCTGAAGTATCGCAATGTAAAAGTTTGAACATTGCCCAGGTCTACTAGGGGGTTCGCCCACTGCTCACCAACTCCATAGTGTACAAATTATTCCTCGAGCGTGCAAGAGATTTTAATTTTTACTGTTGCGAAATCCTGTGCCCACAGACCTGACTCGCATGTATTTAATTTCACATTTTGGTTTTCCTCTTTTTTGAAATTTTGCATTCTCATGCCTGGATTAAATGGATAAGTGTTTGTTTAAAATATTTATAAACAAATTTTTTAGCATCTTATTTTATTCTTTCTCCTTAACACACCACTATAACCCTTCCTACATTCTTGGGGGCTAGTATTGCCCCCCAAGACTCCTTCAGTGCCCACAGGGGTGTAGTAGCACCCACTTTGGGAAATTATGATTTTAATTAGTTGTTACCAAACATTTCAATCCAAGGACCCCCTTTAAAATTATAATTTTTCATGGACCCCCTTGAGTTTATAAATAAAATTAAATAGGGAATATGTAGATCTGCATAAGACCATCGTGCTTCTTATTTTTTATCTTAATATTAGGAGCAAGATATTTAGAATTTGTTAAAATATTAAAACTTCAAATTTCGGGTTCGTGATGACAGTTTAAAGTTTCGAAACACAGAAAAGAGTTCTAAAATAAAATAAGCAGAAGATATTTTACATACTCTTATTTGTTCATTCAAATGTATTAAAACTTGTAACTTGCCCTACCACAACTTTAGATTTCAGTAACAAGCAGTTGAGACTTCAGAAGAGGGCAGTTTTGCAGCAAGCAAAAGCATGTTCACTGTCTTTCTCCTCTAAAAGCTGGAATTTCTTTTTTAAGTTACTGGGAAGTTTTCTTATCTGCAAGTATGGTTGCTCAAATTTTAGAACACATAGGTATTCTTAAATAATCATTTTTGAAACTTAACATTTTTAGAAATTATAACTTAACATATAATTTCTAAAAATGTTAAGTTTCAAAATTAACTTAACATATTTAGAGAACAGACACAAAGAAATTGGAAGAAAATAATGGAATGTTTATTTTTTCTTAAAAGTTTTCTATTTTGGCTAGTGAAATATTGCATATTTCCACAGACCCTCTGAGCTCTTGTCTAGGACCCCTGGGGGTCCCAAACCTAAATTAGAAACCCCTGATTTTACAAATTCTGACATTTGTGATGCAATGAACTACTAAATTTAATAATAGGTTCAATTTAACCAATTCTTTGTTCCTTTTGTATGTTTCAATTAAGATCCATTTGAAATCCGGCCAAACCAACAAGATTGCTTCAATAACTAACTTTATTTTTTTAGATCATGAGGGATCCAGAAACTGGGAACTCCAAAGGATATGCATTTATAAACTTTGCAAGTTTTGAAGCGTCTGATGCAGCCATTGAGGCTATGAATGGGCAATACTTGTGTAATAGACCTATTACTATATCTTATGCATTCAAAAAAGAGTCCAAAGGAGAGAGGCATGGATCTGCTGCAGGTAAGAAAATTTATTTTGGATTAAAACAATATCTCAGTTTGCTTTTTACTTCAATTGCAGAAAATCAAGATTTCATGTATTGGCATTTTTTTTTCCCCCAAAGTTTCAATTACAGCCATCGAAATTGCTCAAAAGTTCATAAAAAAAGTATTGAAATTTCATTTCTTAAGCTTAGTAACCATAACTCTCTCACTGAAAGTAGATTCAAAGAAAATGCTATTGTCTGATTTAAATTTCATTTTTTAGTAAATTGTATTTTATGTTATCTTAATTTAAAAAGGGTAAACTTGCGATGACGTATGTGGATGATTTTTTATACTTACTCTATCATTGGTTAAAGTTATATTTAAACTATCCTCCCTTTCTCATTGGTTAAATGTATATTGAAATACTTTTATGAGAGATTGCTCACAATAACAAACAATAAATAAATTTTAAATTACAATATCAATGCAAGTGATAGTATTTATGAAAAAAATAGTAGAAAGCACAGGCAATATTTATTCAGAAGCTTGCTGAATCATGTATGCAATAATATAATTAAATTATTACTATGTAATTTTATATATTTGGCAATGCCAGTAATGTTTTTAATTTTTTAGTTCCATTTAGAATGTTATTGAGATGTCGTGTTTTGAGTTGTGAGGTCTTAATGAGTTTTGTATTACTGAGTTTTCATGAGATTATTACTGAGATGTATGTGCTATTTTTGAGTTGTGATATTTATTAATTGATCTATTGGACTTTACTGAGTATTTAAAACTTTAAGATTCAAATGGTGCTTAGAAACTAACTTTTGACAAGAAAGAAAATAAAGGATTTAATTTTTCAATTTTTTTTATGTGTTTAATAAACTAATGCAGTCATTGCTAAATGTATAAACTAATTTTCCACTTTCCTTTTTCAGAACGTTTGTTGGCTGCACAGAATCCCCTGTCTCACGCAGATCGTCCTCATCAACTGTTTGCCGATGCTCCGCCCACAGCTGGTGGTCCATTGCCTGTTCCTACTCACATTATTCCACCACCAATGCCCCCCATGTCTATGTCTTCGGTGATAGTCACAACTACTGGTACTTCGCTTCCACCACCTCCTCCACTACCACCTAGCTCACTTCCACCACCACCTCCAATGGCAAGGCCTCCACCACCTCCATCAGCTCCGCCTCCACCACCAGCAAGTAAGAAATATTTATATTGAATTGTTATTTCTCCACTATGCTAAATGGGTAATTTTTGATATTTTGTTTTGTAAATATATCCGTAAAATATTTAATGGGAAGTTGCAAAAAAATTCCCATATTCTAGACATTTTCCTGTTTAGGATTTTATACCTTATTTGTTTCACGTTGAGTATTTTAAAGTTTTATCGGTCATTTTGCAAGTTGAGCCTGCAAATGTAGTTCTTTTTTGACAAATTAAGTTCCCAATATTTTGAAGGAAATTTCACCACATTTTTAGCCCTTTTTAGGAAGGCTTGTTTTTTTTGGTTTAATCGAATTTTTATGCCATATCTATTAGGAGACAAAAAGCATTGCTGTGCCTTTAAAGTTTTAATTAAAAATTTTATAAAATTTAAAAAATAATTTGTCAGTTTTAGAATGTATTTAGCAATTAACAATTATAATTTAAAAGAAGTGGTTTATAGATTTTTATATCCAATTATGTTTTTCATTTCTCTTAATGAGTTAAATTTCTAATTTGAATATTATGTCAGCAATAATTGTCACTTATCCATTGCACAATAAGGCCTGCCCGTATTCACAAATCCACAGCTTGAAAATTTTCCCAAACCTTCTTTTACATTGTTATCCTGGTATATCAAATATTTCATAAGAATAAATTCATTCTTTCTCTGATCCTCATCCTGTAAAACCCTTGGAGAAGAATGATCTGTAATTACTGGTGACCCATGTGTTCTAAGTTATACCAATGATTACAATTTGATTATTTTAAATTAAAAAAAACTAGCAGACCCATGCATGAGACTCCTCTGAAATTTTATAATTGTATGTCATTTCATTCCTCCAAATAGATTAAAATTAATCAAATATTTAGAACAGCATTTTGTGTACTTCTTACTGGGGTTTATTCTTAGTAACAATAAAACACATGGCATGATTGACACAAACCAATCATGTTATCATAATTAGCTTCTGAACATCCACTTCCACTACATCACCTTGTTCAAAAACAGTTTAGTATTTTTTTGCTATAAACTGATTTTACGCTCGCTCACGTTTTTTTTTTTTTTTTCTCTCTTCTAACTTCTATCATCACGATTTCTCATTGCTTTTTTTAATCTCAGACTGCTGAAAATTTTTATTCAAGTGGTGAACTCTTGTGTAGCTTTAGCAATTTTTTGCAACTTCATAATGCATATCAAGCATACATAAATACCTGCAGAATTCGCATATGAACCCCGTAGTGGTTGATTGTTTATCCATTAGTTGACATTCACTAAAAAGCAAATAATGTTGATTTCTGGGCTCTGCATTAGTGAAATATGTATATAAATTTATCAGAAAGAATCATTAATGTAAACTAATGTGGTTTAACATTACATATGTTACAGTTAATTCTTGTTCATTTGGGACAAATCTTAAACTAAACTCAATCAAAATCTCAAAATTCATACAACATTTTGTCTGTCATCCTGTGTCAACATCAGGATGAAAGACTGGTATTTAATAGACAATCTGAATTTTTGTAATGGAATCTTGCGAGTATATGTTAACATTGAAAAGACTAAATCTGTTTTCTATTATTAACTGGATGAAAAGGCCTTGTCAGTACTTCATAGTTAACATAAATTCTGACAAGCTAGCTAAGTTAGATACTGAAGAGTTTAATACTTAAATATTATTGGTAGTCTGAAAAAAAATCCAACCAACAAATTTAATGATAGAAAACACTAAAAAGATAATATAGCATCAAAAGTGAAAACCCCAGAAAAGTTTCAAACAACTTCAGAAGTTTTGGTCGGTTATCAACAATGCTGAGAAGTAAGGTTATGTAGAATGTTGCATGATTATCTCCACTCTAAAAAAATTCTTAGAAAGCTATGAATTGCACAACTAAACTATTAATATGTTGAAATTTGTAAGAAATTATAGACTTGAAAAAGTGCTAATGTTGGTTTTGTTGCTATCAAAATGGTAAAATACTAAAATACATTTTTATATACATTACATTTGTACATTTCTGTGCTTATTTATCAATTAAGCTTCACACGTCAAACAGCTGTTTTATTTAGCGAGCCTGTTCTTGTCATTGAGTCCACATTGAACAGAATCAGTCAAATTTACCAAACACTAGTTAATATTTATTAATATTTCTCTTGTAGATAAAAGAAATTTTCATTTTTCTTCTATCTGAAATTGTATGTTAATGCAAAAGAATCTACTATTATAAAAAGAAATGTTTGTCTGTTTTCAGACAGTCTATACCACTTACAGTCCAGAAATTTGGAACACAAGTAGTCCTAATTTTATGCAAATTTTGTGTAAAACCCGAATTTCAAAATTTAATCTAGAAAATTTTTTAATTCATTTATTGGCATTTATTTATTATTTGTTTTCGTTAGAATGGCAACAGATTAGATCACAGATTCCTAATTAATTTTTTTCTTTAATTTCCTGAACACAAATGATTCTAACAAAACAAATAAAAAATTTTGACTGGCATTTATTTTTTAGTCCAAGTTTCTATCTTCACGATCGCTAAAGATGGAGTACAAATTTCAACCGATGTGAAATCTACAGAAGATTTTACACCAGATTGATACCTTAAATGTGATTTTCTTTAAATAAATAATTTTTCAAATGCAACTTTTATATTTTTGCAATACGAATTTGGCCACATTTGACGAAGATATTCATTGCAAACACAAAAAGAACTATTTGAGGTTTTCTATCTTTGCAATCATTAAAGATAGAGTAAAAATTTCAATGGATTCGAAATCTGCAGAAAATTTTATACCAGATCTATAACTCAGGGAGTCCAAATTTTATGTAAATCTTGTGTGAAGCCCAAATTCTGTCACGGGCAATGACGTACTGGCCTGCTAGTAGTTTATAAAACATTGTTACACTTGGCATGTCTATGTAATAATTTCTATTTGAATTAGATCAGACTTTACAATTATGAAAATTTTCCATTTCGAGAATAACAAACTGTATTTGAATTTTATCTTTTAGCTCATATACCTCCTCCACCACCACCAGCATCATCATTTGGAGGAATTCCACCTCCACCTCCTCCATTGCCACCAGCATCTACTGCTACTTCTCAGATTCCTGTGCCTCCTAGTGCAGATGCTAAAGGTGGTGACCAACCACCTTTGCCTCCACCTCCTCCACCAATGGGTATAAAACATTCCTTTGCTAATATTTTCCTCTCCTCTGTTTATTTGTGCTTGTAAGAATACCTCCAAGAACTGGAATTTGACCATGTGCTGGAAATTCTTGAAAACTAAAATGTATTTCTGTAAACTCATTTCGATTCTCATTCTCATCATGCAAGAAAAACATTTTACAAAGTTCCAAATTGATTTCAAAGCCAATTAAAAAAAAAAAACTAACTGAAAGAAAAGTTCAAAGTATGCCAAAGATGCCAAAAACGTTTTGTAATCAGAAATAATACCCAATACAGTTTTTCTCATCCACCCCATGGATATTAAAATAGAAGCATGTTTTTCAATACCTCCCAAAAAATACGGCACACTTTGATGTTTTAGTACAATAGCTTATGTGGTTGGGGTTATTATTATTTATTTATTTATTTATTTATATATATATATATATATATATATTTTTTTTTTTTTTTTGAAGAGGGAGGTTCTAGCTAGAATGAGGGGAAAGGAAAATATGGGAATGGAGAGAAAACCACTCCATGACTTAATCTATTGTTTCTTGTTTGGCCTCGTTTTCTTTTTTAATGAATAAAAATATAAATTAAGTACTTTTTTCTAACCTTTTAATACTTAGAAACAGCTGATGGCTTTAAATTCATGAGGCCTTAGGATATGCATCAAGCAAACATGCCTGTTACACTGGGGCCTGGACTAACAGATAACAAAATCTTCGCTCTAATATTTGTGCATCCAATATCACATGATGCTGCAGACATGTATAATCTAATCAATGCTAACATATGTATAAGGCTGTATTATGCTGACCATATTTCCTTGAAACAAAACAGGATATTAAAGTGGCAAAAGGGTTCCAGAGGTTATCTAATATTTTGTATTCGTATTAAAGTAAGACAAATTATTTCTGGAAATTATCATTAAAACTGCAATTTTTGGCTCCAAAGATAGACTTCAAGCTTTACAAAATCTGACTTAAAACTTTGACAAATATATTTGATTTGGCAGCATTGGATTGACAGCCAGTGATTAACAAACAGATAAAACAAAATGTATTCTAAAATAATGTAATAAATAATATCTATAAATTCTTAATAAATTGATTGCTTTGTTTTTCTATAGGTTTACCTCCAGGAATGGCACATTTCCATGCCCAAGGTGTTCCCCCACCCATGCATGGAATGAGACCACCCATCCCAGGAATAGGTTTTCCTCCTCGTCAGCCATTTGGTAAACTTTTCTATCAGACTTATCCTCAATTATAAGTAACAGCTCTTAAAGGTAATTGCTCTTCTAGGAATGGTTTCTATAATATATAATTTTTCTCAACAGGTCCTCCTCCACCTCCCTTTCCTCCAGGTCGAGCGATGCCTCCAGCACCTCCACCTCCTGGACCTATGCCTCCTCCACCACCTGCTCCAAGATCCATGCGGCCACCGATGCCCCCTCCGCCTCCACCACCACCAAGCTCTGGGCCTTAAACTTTCGTGGTGCATTGAACAGGGATGTGTAAAATAGTGCTTGGATTCTCATTATTTTTTTATGGAATTTTCTACACGAGAATGCAAATGATTGTATTATATGTGTAACTTTAATAAAAGAAATGTAAGAACATTACATGAGTTGGAAAAGAAATCATTTTTAAAAAGATATTCTTGTACCTGATCAAGAATCTTGGAGCACTTCATCACTGACATCAAATTGATTTGTTGTCCTAAATATTGTGTTATGAAAAATAGAAAAACTTATAACATTTGTTCAATTAAAAGCTGAGGCAAATGAATTCTATTAATGTTATTGCAGTCAATCTCAAATTTAAAAAGAAAGTAAGGGAAAGTAAATCATTTTCCTCTTGAACATTTTAATGTTACAAAAGACTAGGTTTTATTTATTTTTTTTAAGCTGCTCTCTCTCTCTCTCTCTCTCTCTCTCTCTTATTGCTTAAGATATATAACCCCCACTTAATGCTAAAGATAACCTCATTTTTTTTTCTGAAATTTTAAGTCTTTTATGTGAATTAAAATTCAAAAAATATACTCATAGCACTGGCTGAAAGAATTTGGGTCTCCGATAGACGACTCAATTTCTGACAAGAGGGATATATTGGGGTTTCATAATTAAAGAACAGAATATAACTAGTCATTGGTTGCTTACAGAATCAGAAATTGAAAAATTAAAAAGAACTAGCCTTTTTATGTTGTGGGTAATATTTGTATAAAATAGGCGAAATAAGTTGTGATTTGGTCCCTCAATTTGACCTTGACTCATTAGCACTAGAGAACTGCTCTCACCTCCAAGTCAGGATGGTGACGTTTGCTATAGGAATTGGGCTCGCTCATATTGAGTAGTGGTGGCTGGTAAATGTCTTAATGTTTTTGTCAAAGTTGTAGTTTACTAGAGTTTAGATCTTTTTAGGAATAAAACTTACAAATATATTTCCAATTTATCTTTAAGTTTAAAACTTAATGTATTTCTACAAGCACCACCCATGGATATCAAATACGGTAAGTTTCAACATTAGCAGACATCGTGGCGCGATCGGTTGTCAAGATAGTACAATAAAACACCACAAAAGTCCAATATTAGTATGAGAATACGAAATTTTTACCATTTAAATTGGGGGGTCGACTGCAAATTGCGATACTTTCAGAGTTATTATCTGTTAACCCATATCGAGCACAGAACAGGATCGATTGTCGTGCCAGACATTACCGAAGATAAGACTTCCGATTTTGAACTAATTTGATTTATCGCCGTTTTGGCGATGTTTTGACATTAACTTATTTATGCATGCTGGAGTTGCATTCATGTAACATGCTGTTCCGTTCGGTCTCGCGTTCCCACATCTGGGATTCAGACCTCCCTCGACTACCAAGCAAGTTGTCAACACCTAAATTATTTTGGGGCCCTCCATGAGAAAAATGCAGACGGGCAACCCCAGATAACCCGGGCCAGAAAGACATTAAATCTGTCCTCGGGTCAGAATTAGGGATGCGACGTCAATGTTTTCAAAAATTCGATGTTTTTTAAAAAACATCGATGTATTGGGATCGATGTTTTTTTTTTTTTTGTAATTAAAAAAGTACCGTTATAAAAATTTTAAAAATAACCAAGTAGCATAATTTTTATAATTAGCAAATTGAACATACTTTTAGACCAAAGGTGAAGGGTCTGAAAAGTTGGGATACGACATCGATGTCTTCAAAACATTGATGTTTTATAAAAAAAACATCGATGTATTGGAGCTCATGTCACATCACTAGTTGCTAAACCAGTTATAAGAAATGGGGTAAAACGTTTAAATGCACTGAATTTTAAAAAGATCGAAAGTTTGGGGGCGATGCATTATCAACATCGATGTTTTGCTGTCGATGTAGCATCACTAGGTGCTAAACCAGTTTTATGAAATGGGGGGAAAAGTTTGAATTCACTGAATTTTAAAAACATCGATAGTTTGTGGGCGATGCATTATCAACATCGATGTTTTAATTTTGAACATCGATGTTCTGCGGTCGATGTCGCATCCCTAGTCGGAATGTGATCCGACTTCTTGCTCTCCCTTTGAGTTGACATCCAGAAGGGAATTCGTCACACGTGATTTTTTAACATTGCCTAGATCCAAAGAAATGGTCAGACATCTGTGAAGGTTCTCGTCACCTTCCGTTGCAGGTGACGTTGAGTCCACCAGGATGAACATTCCAAGACTGGCGGACTCTCACCTAGAGATGTGGGTGGAGTAGACTGAAACGACAAAAGGATCGGACGCATGCTTCACTCTCTGATTTTGGCGTTCCTCTTGGATCTGCGACCGATAATTAATAGCTGTGCTCTCGTACTTTTTAAATGTCTCTTGTAAAATCTTCGCTACTTGTAAATAATCTTCAATTTCCTTACTTTAAAAAATAAATATTTTGTACTGTAACCAGTGAACAGGGACCGGACACGTTACAATGACAACGAAAATGTTCCCAAAGCACTAAGCTGACCAACCGGTATAGTGGTTAAGGTGTTAGCCTCTAGATCGGAAGGTTCCTGGTTCAAGTCCGGGCATGTATGTTTATAAGCGTATGGTGTAGAGGCGTCTGGTGCACCTTAAATCTGTCGTGGCCGTAAGTCCTCACGTTGGGTTGTTGTCGTTTGGAGGGTGGGGTGCCAGCTCAGGTGTTGCTTCGTCATCTCACCATGGTTTAAAATTACGAGGTGTTGTCCTTGGATCTTTCCCTTAAGGGATTGATCTCAGACCGTCGTCAATAGCCCGTTGTGTTGCTCTAGTACGACGTTAATTAAAAATTACCCAAAGCACTAGGGCTCTCTGTTTTGTTTTACTGAAAAACCTCGTCAGAACTAATCCAAGCGCAGAACATGTGCTGTTATGTTGCCTCTAGTGGGGCGTAAATTCCTCTACCTAACAGTGGCATAGTTAAATGGAATAGCGACTCCGTGCGCCTTGTCGGCGGTATTTCTACAATGATGTGTTGTCTCCTCTTGACTTCGAAAGTTTCTTTTGGGTGCGAAATGCAGCGCCTAGGGGCACACTAGGTTGCTACAGAATTTCGGAGGTTGCTATAGATTTCGCCGTCTTGGCTCAAAAACTTTTTTGGCATGGGAGCCAACTCAGTTTAAGCCAAGTTTGGAATGCATTATAGTGGAAAATCACGCCAGTCGCTTAGGAAGGCTCGGTCCCTGTCTGTGGATTTGATTACGGCTTACGCTCCTTGATATCGCGAAGCTTGCCTGGAATCGTTTATTCTTTTTCTTACATAATATATTTTGTTATTTTAAAAGTTATTTTGTTTGTGATATTCATTTTTGTATTTCTTGTGTATGTCAGTTCTCAAATATTTTTTACGGTTTGCTATTCGCTCGTTGTGTTTCCATTGTTCGCTTTCGTGATTTTTACTCTTTGTTGAATTATTTTATGAGTTCATTTTGCATTTTAAAAATTGAGTGATTGCATTTGTGCTACAGTCTTTTTTGATTGTTTTCTTTGACTAGTTTCTCTGCCCTTCTCTTAATTGCTCTTCCTGTCTGTAAATTGTAGTGCAACTATGAAGGATTTAATTATTGGTGTGGATTCGATGGTCAAATACGTAGATCAGTATTTACCATCACAATTACAGGGTAATGTAATACATGTTCTAGCTTTTCCAGGGAACGCCATTGAACGTGTAACGAATAAGGTTTCATCTTTAAAGAATCGTGACTTGATTCTGGTTCATGTAGGTACCAATAACATCTATGATTGCCTTTAGAAATGCTTCTCAAAATTTGAGGACCTGTTGCAAAACATAATAAACTGTAACCAAGAGACGTGCATTGTGATCTCAGTCATATTGTCTTGCGATAACTATCTCTCCCTTGAAAAGCAAGCAGAGACTTTTTCTGCAGAAAGTGAACACAAAAACTTATCTTCTAAACCACAGGCTGTTTTTCTACTGCCAAAAGAAGCAAAATAATTCTTTTCGTAGATCCCAGTCACTTGGAAAGGTAGTATGGCAAGGAAGGGACTTCATTTTTAACAGGAAAGGAAACTTTCATCTAGCATTTAACTCTTTGTTGCAGTGCTAAAAGAAACAGGCAAGCTTGATGACGAAAAGCAACAGGTTTTCCATGACTTACCTGCTGCTCAGTTTCCATCTCTCAATTCTTCATCTGAGAGTTTAATTCAACCTGTTGATCTACCTGAGCCCAAGGCTGTTGAACTGAATTCTACAATTGTTACAGAAGGTTCTGTTCAATGCAGGTATTAATCTCCATAATATTGTACATAAAATATTATTAAATATGTAATGTTGTTTCTATATTCATTCTCTCGATGAGGCTTGGATCAAAAGTTCACTTTTTTTCACTAAACTTCAGAGTGCTCAATATAACAATATAGCCTTCCAACTTTCAGCAGTAAGAACCCTGGAGGTAGGATCCCTGTTTTGTCAAAGCATTCCAGGATTGAGGAATTTCTAATTTTCCCGACAGTGTTATTGATGGATTTTTAATGATTCTTTGTGGTACTAATTCTTCAGCTGCCACGAGCTTAGAAACGAATTATATCTATAAGACTGATGAAATATTATCTCAATTGGCTGGAGAACAATTTGCCCATAGTGAATATTTATTTATACCCTTAAATGAAAATAATCTGGGTTCTATTGGTTGAAAAAATTTGATTTCTATGAACCCCGTGGTACAACTTCTGCTCAAAATTACAAAAATTCCATTCAATTACAGAAAAATCAGATCTGTAAAGCTTTAAATCTTCTGGAAGATTAATTTCATGCCATACTCACTTTAACCAGACAGATAGAATTAAACTCTGTAGCTACTGATTACCCATCTAGCAATAAATTAGTTTCATTAAATGTTGAGAAGACAAGACAGCTTCTGGTTGTAAAAATTTACTTCAATAATTTGCATTTGCAAGATCATGAGATGTAATGAAACTTCAAGACTTTATTGAATAAAAAAAATTGTTTTGTCAAGAAATATTTCAAATAAGTATGGATACAGTAGCCTTGCCTATTCTTAAGTCTAGCTACTGCTAAGAATTTAAGTGGAAAATTCGATATGTAGCGATTTTAAGCTATGAAAATCATTTGCATTGTGATGATTATAAGATGTAATGAGGTCAAGATTGTTGGATTAAATTGTCAAGAAATATTTCACAGAAGTAGCAAATGAATATGAATGAGTTTAAAGTAACCTCAAACATTCATAAGACTAGTTACTGCTATGATTTTAAGTGAGAAATTCGAGATTCCTGTAGGTGAAAAGCATGGCAACTACTTGAGGGTAATTATTAAAATGATCAGTATATAGAAAGAAACAATTCTTGTTTTTAGGATTCTATTGGAAAAGTTTGTATCGTTGTATTTTTATGTAAGAGGAAACATAGTTAATTTTTCTCTTTCAGGATAAGGGTAAACAGAATGGAGTTGCATCCTGAAAAAGAAAAATTCAGAGCTTTGTATCATTGTATTTATGAATAATAAATTTCCTTTAGTTAAGAGATGGCTTGTAAAAGATTATACAAATTCAGAAACAATTCATCTGAGCCTGTAACGAATTTCCTTGCACCATGATTATAAATTCACATTGTTAACTTTTCATCAAAACAACTGTTATGTTTCTTGATAACTAAATGATGTTTGTTTTTGGTGATCATTTCATATGTCATCAATAATGAATTTCTTTTGGTTCAGGTAATCATAATGGAAGTGGTACATTAATGAACATCTGATCATTTAACCCATTACATACTACTTGGCAGAATATTATTTACTTATTTGGTTTAGGAACCAGACAGCTTACTGATTATTATTAGTAGGTGGTATATTCAGTAGGCTTTATATTTTACACGTAGCACCTTTTCAGAAATACAAAGGCAATAATGGTTTATCACACAGTAGTGCGAAGCTTCAAATTGAATAAGTTATTTTAGAAAGTAAACTTAGTGTAGCTTTTAGCTATAGCCCCCTAAATCTGCAACTGTATATAGCATGTGTTAAGCACAGTTGTCAAATAAAGAGTGTACCAAATTTGTTGTGAATTGGTCGAATTGTGATGTTAAAGATATATATATATATATATATATATATATATATATATATATATATATTATTCCAATTTGGATCACATAATTGTTTTTTACCCCTCTCCAAACCTAAGAAAAATAGAATAGGGGTTAATATATAAATAGCCAATGTTTTTTACAGGATGAGTGTACCTACCATATGGTTGGTCTGAATTCTTCAGTGATCGTAAATATAATCTAAAATTGTTATTCCCATGAGGATTTCTAATTGTTTTTAAATCCCACTGAACACCTAGGTCAAATAGAACTGGGGTAATATGTTGCCTACGTTACCCCCAGAGTTGTGAAGAAAGTGTTGGAGTGGACTGGTCAAACGGTGTAGATCTGTATAGAGGACAGACAGACGTCAACTCTGCTATATATACATATATCCCTTTGATGCATTATGTGACATATTTATCTTGAAACATATTTTGTTTCTTATCTGAAATCTTTATAATTAAATGGTAGTATATCGCAGAAATAAAAAAAAAGCTATACACTTTGATTTGGGGGATTCAGATTTAAAAAATTTAGTCACCTGCTAGCAGCATAGTGTTAAAGAATCAGTTTTTGGTTTAGTCACTTCTTATAAGTAATTTGTATAAGTTTTTAGTACAAGACTGGTAAATTTTATTAATTTTTAAAATAAAAATAAATTTTATATAAGTGCTCATCACCTTTTTAAAAAATTTATTTAGTTATATACAAATTACATTTATATACGTCTTTATCCAGTTTCATTATTTGCAAAAGCTATTTTATTTAGTATGATTTTCAAAGGGTTAATTATCCATTTATAATAAATTTTTGTGAGAAAGAACCAAATTGTTTATCGCATTTCTAGCAATTGGTCATCCGCTTCACCAAGTCATTCGAACTCCAACAATTACCGCACTTCATTAAGTTTTCAGTACGTATTGAAATATTAAACTAATCATTTGTGCGTATGCGTAGTTTAAAGCGTATGTCATGTGGTTTTGATAAAAACGAAAACCATACCTTTAAATTTTTTATTTCCGATCTTTTTCTTAGAATTTACGTCACATAATTTTATTAATTGCCTTTTTTTTTGTGTGTGTGTTCGTAAGATTTTAATAGTACTTCAGATTAAACAGTTTGAAAAGTTTTCATTTCAAAAAGTAAAGCAGAATAAGAATAATAATAGTTTCGAAAATGGTTCTAAATTTTCAATTCAACTCCTTTTTTCGAAGAGAAAGATTTTCCTGTAGACGATTCCAGTGGGCAGAGTGCAGCTTACAAAGGAATCACAGGAATGCCGTTTGGCGTTTACTTTATCTTTATTCTCAACGAACACGCCACAGGCATACGCATATAGTAACTTGAAGAGATGGGATCTTTATCTCTTCTAAGATCAGGACCCCTCACATAGTGGGGGTTTCAAGTCATTCCACCTGAATACAGGACACCGAATATTGGAACTTCTGTGCGAGAGAGAAGAGTGAGCTATTGCCTACGGGGTTGGATGTCCGCTGCTGTCTTGACAAAAGGCTGGACCGCAGTCTCCCATAAGTAGACACTTTTCTGAGAAATCTTCTGTACCCCCATTGTGAAGATTGCAATGGTATATCCGGTCTACTGAGGGGCAGAACATGAAAAGACAGAACATACTCTGAATCAATTTTGGAGTAGAAAAGGAATGAACAAACATCAATTTATTTAGAGTGGATCTAGGTCGTTTTTTAAACGACCTTTTTTCTACGGTAGTCGTATCTGGGATTTGGAATAAATAGCTTCTTTATTATGGTTGGAGAGTTTTGCGTAGAAATTTAATAATTCACCTCCCCTCAGTCCCCTTTCCTTAGAAATTTATGGATGGTATAAACATGGCCATCCTAACCTCAGGATTAGTTAGTAAAGTTTCAATCGCATTTATATTATTTGAAGCTGCTTTAGTTAACGGGTAGAGGCATCACAAACAACAATTAATGACGTTTTATAGTATTTTTTAAATAAACTAAACTTAATGGATGTGAGATTTCAAACAAATGTACAGAATCTTTAAGCACTACTCAATGTGGAATAAAATCTTAAAACTAAACTTAAAAACTCAAAACTCTACGTAAAACTCAAAATAAAAACAAAACGCTACGTCTGGAAAAATTACACAATTCTTTGTGAGTTTGCGTTACCAAGAACTGATGTAGTGTCGGCGAGTAATGAAGGAGCGTAACTGTATCGAAAATTGGAATAATTCCTTATTACGCACATCGTCTTGGTCCTTGGTTCGAATCCCGGTCTGGGAAGAGATGTTCGTAATATTTCGGAATAGTGTTGAAACACAGGGTGTGAACACAGGAATTTTATTATTTCAAAACAAAATGGAGCCAGTTTTCTTATAAATTCTTCGTTGGAAAAAATGATTGTCCCAATGCTATATTTCGTGTAGTGTTTTGTTTTCACACTTTCTCACGTTCTTTTCAAGAGAATGCACGATAACTATGACACACCTTACTGTTCTCTTATTTGAATGTCCCCCAACAGAAACAAACCAAAGGGAAAGCCTCTGAAGAAGCCTTTGGTTGGTTCGAGTTTCGGACTCCAAACCTTTTGATTGCTAATCCGCTCCTCTAGCAAACAGGCTACCATGGCCCTTGGTGGGAGAAAAAGATATTTATACATCTTTCAAATTAATTTGCGGTCATACTGATCACTTCCCTTCTTCTGGTGTTAATAGTAAAAAGTACTAACTCTTGCTCCATGATAAAATTTCTTTTTGATTTGAAAAATAAGACATATATGTAATGTTCGAATTCATCTAAAAATAGTTTGCAAATGTTTTTTGTTTATTTCTATTAGTACCTTCTTGAGGGATATTTTGGAGTTATTGTTGTATGCTGTTTAAAATAAAGCTCTTTTTCAAAATTTAATTTGCCTATTACAAATGCACATACTTTCTACAAATGGTTTAACATGAATCTAATGATTAAAGAATATATTTTGAACAATATATATGTTAAATAAGTTCTTAGTGATACTAATTCAAATGAGAGAAATCAGAAAAATTTTACTTTCCATGCAATCCATTGCTTAGTCACAATTTTTCATGCATGAAGCTTACATCTCTACTTCTCCACAAAGGAAATAAATATAGTTTTGATATTGATTGTTTAAAAATTTTATTTATGGATTATTGACGCGTATATTTTCTATGAATCGCTAAACAAGACTCCAATAACTGAAGAATTCAACACACACACACTTCAATGAAAACCTCTCGAAACTCTAGTACTCCTCGCAATATGTCTTGCCGATACTTTCGAAATAATAGATACAACCTGTGCTTCATTTCTATTCCTCTCTTCAAATTGTTATCAAATTTGTTTTAATTAAAATACTTTCCACTACGCCACATTAGGTATTCTGTGGAAATTGTGATAAGCCCCTTTAAACTTAAAGTTAATTGTAGAATATTTCCATTCACGTCTAAGAACTCTTCCGGCGGTTTGGTTGCTCTAATTTGCAGTTTTTCATAAAAACTCTAGTTATGTTCCTTAGTACTCGTACTCATGCACTTTTCAAACAATACTGTAGTTAATTATTTCCAATTTTGTATAGTTGTCCTGTTATATTTCACACGGGATCTGCACATGGTGAGTAAAGGTTAACAACTACGATGACACTGATTTTTTTTAAAGAATAAATCCTCTAAGTAATCTGTAGTTGCAAACCGGTTATTTTTAAATAAAATAGTATGTCCTTAATAGAGTGTTAATCGCGTTCAATGAATTGAATACACACCAAATATATGTGTAAACATAACTAAATAACATCTTTGTACTACGCTAATTAAACACAAGAACTTAGCGCATAGGAATTGCAATCTATTTATATGATGCACAAAATATGTTCTATTTTTTATTAAATACAGCAATAAAATCAAATAAAAAAGGCATGCTATGTTTTCTAACGATTCTTATTTTCAAATCATATTAAATTTTATCATGAAAAAACGAATACTACACTGCTGAATAGCGAACAATCGCCTTTCACGAAGCAAATTCCTTGAGGATAGACGCATGCCTGGTAAAACCGCGAAACAGGGTTGTGGCAAAACATGTTATAGAAAACTAATGTATAGCCACCAGCCAAAATCATAAAAGGGTATGAAAACTTTTTCTGGACCTTTTATAGCCCGTCGGGCAAAAAGGTTAGAAAAATTCTTTGACAAATTTTTGTCTTTTCTGATCGGATATCAAAGGTCAAAAAAGGTTTTATTTTTTTCCCGACGGGATATAAAAGGCCAAGCTTGACATGAATCTGGCACGGACCATCTGAGTCACCAATCGCTTGACATGGGGGAAAACAAAAGTAGAGAGTGCATCGGGGTTGGTGCACGTTAAATCTGTAGGTGTCAATTGAATGGGAAAAATACCGACCCATTTTGATGAAGCCAGTGGCCTCGAATTCAATTTCCGATCCAACCAATTAATCCTACAGACGGTGTTCAGATTCTGCGATTGAAGTGGTTAACATAATGTTCTTCACACCAAGATTGACTACTTTTTCATCAGCATTCCTTTTAGAAAACAAGAGTTTCACTGCATCAGTAACCCTTTGCAGCTCAGAGTACATGTCCCATATGTTCTTTCAAACTATGGAGACTATGGAGTTCTTTCAAACATGTCACGAGGTGTTGTCCTCGGATCTTTCCCTTAAGGGACTGATACCGGACCGTCGTCAATAGCCCGTTGTCTTGCTCTAGTACGACGTTAGCTAAAATTACCAAATTGCCATCTTTCAAACTATGTGATGGTAATTTTAGTTAACGTCGTACTAGAGCTACACAACGGGCTATTGACGACGGTCCGGGATCAATCCCTTAAAGGAAAGATCCGAGGACAACACCTCGTAATTTTGAACCACGGTCAGATGACGAAGCAACACCTGAGCTGGCATCCCACTCTCCAAACTTCCACACCAACCCAACGTGAGGACTTTCGGCCACGACAGATTTAAGGTGCACCAACCGCCTCTACACCATACACTTACTAACATCCATGCCCGGACCCGGATTCGAACCAGGAACCTTCCTATCTAGATCCGGTTGGTCAGCTCAAACTATGTGAAGATGTCTTATTGAGACAATTCAGATTTTATATTCAGGCTTAGAATGTTTATTGCTAGCTTTACACAACATTTCAAAGCAAGGATGATGATTGGAGTGCATGGGGTCATTCACAACCCCTAGTAGGGGACTGGTGTACGTTAAATCTGTAGAGACGCATGAATCCTATCAATCCGGTGAGGGTTTCACAATGGTGAACAGCCAAACACCTTCATACGTTTACGTTCTGTTCATGATGGTATTCACATGATTCATTCTACCTGGTGGTGTCCCACTGAAATCATTTCAAGGCAGAATGACCTTTGAAGAAATGTTTAGTTTCACGCCAATCGTTTGACAAGAATCGCTTGACAGGAATATGGGACGTGTTGGATAGAATCAACAATCGCTTGACATGGGGGGAAAACATATCTTGGGCGCACCTTAATTCTGTCGTGGCTTCTATCTCGAGAAAAACTCAGCTCTATCAGAATGTGTTCAAAGCGTTGACAGACAGGAATGGAAAAGATACCGGCCTCGAATTCGACACACTAAATAATCTGATGAAGGCTCTGCGATTGAAAATGAAATTTCAATTGGCTCATTCGATCGATATCCTAAAATTTTTAACAAAACGTTTTTCTCACGCCTCAAGCTTACTGAGGCACCGCATGATACCAAAGACTCTGAAAAGGTAGGCATGCCCTTTCCAAAGTAGACAATTTACGATTGGTCGGCCGAAAACATTCAACACAAAAAATTATGCAACCGGTATAGTGGTTAAGGTGTTAGCCTCTAAATCGGAAGTTCCTAGTTCAAATCCGGGTCCGGTCATGTATGTTTTTTTTTTAGACCCGCCCCGGAACCACTCACCGTTAGGTGTAGAGTGTCATATGTTCCGGGGGGGAAGGGGGGACTTCCACCACAGCACAAAGGAGGCCCCGAGGGACCCCACGCCAGCCGATCGATCATTTATTTAAAAATTAATTTAGTGAGGGATTGGTTACAATTTTCCCCTTCTTTTATATGTAAACAGCACGGGTATAACCGGCATTACGAATAAATCATGTGTGAAACAATCCGGTAGCCCGGTAAAAACATAGTTTTTTTTTTTTTTAAACCGGTGGCACACCGGGAACGCAAGACATTTGAAAGCAAATTGAGGAACACAACAGAAACGCGAACACAACAAACACATAAACACGACACATAAACACAAAAACACTAAACACGGAAAGAGAAAAAGAAAAGGTTTTTAAAAATTTAAAATTTAAAAAAGAGTTGAAAATGAGTTGAATATGATTTGGTGATAAATGGATGTGTGGATGATTGAATGAGTAGATGATTATTTATAGATGATTAATGAAATAAATAGTTATGCAGTAATGTTATGTATGTGATGATATTTAAAACGATGAGTATAAATACAGTGATTTAGGATAAAATCTATTAAAAAAGGTGAAATGTGATTTAAAAAGTTTTTTATTTAAAAAGTGAAAAATGACTTAAAAAGTTAAAATCTTAAAAATTGATCGTAGAAGGCAGGGGTGCCACCAGGTCCGTAACCTAGGGGGTGGGGGGAGGTAGCCGCCACCATCCCCATCGCCACCATCACACAGGACTTGATTCTTGCCCTAGATATTCTGTTATTCATGATATTTTTAAACCAGATGGGCTTATTTTCCTTTGTTGGTTTTTTTATGTGATTTGCCTGTGTGAATGGATAGTCGAAGAGGTAGTGGTCAGCGTCCCCCACCTCCCCACAGTCACATTTGTCAGTGTTTTTAATTTTGAATCTGTGCAGGTAGGCCCAAAACGGGCCGTGCCCAGTAAGGAACCAAACAAGCCAACGGTCGATGATGAGGGTATCGGTTTTAATTTCAGTTATGAAATCTTTTAGTCGTAATCCCTTTGTTGATTTTTTATAGTGTTCCTGCCAGCCCCTAATCATAAAATTTTTAATTCTCCTTTTAAGAAGGCTGACAGGAAAAGGGATGTCCAATGCCTCACCATCAACCGAGGCCAGCTTGGCATGTTCGTCAGCCAATTCGTTTCCGGCAAGCCCCGCATGTGCCCGAACCCAACTCAGGCCAAAGTTGTTAGTTAAGTTATATATTTTTAGTTTTATTGAGCAAAGGTAGTTGGATTTGTTTTCGGCTGTTTTTAAGGCCTGAATTGAGCTGAGACTGTCGGTATAAATATTTATTATTTTTTTTGTTGTTGTTGTTTGACCACTCTATTGCTTTGTAAATTGCCGACAACTCGGCTTGAAACACCGAGTTGCCGGCGTCAAGTTTAAACTTTAAAATTTCAATAGGTTTATTATTTTTTAAGATGCACACCGCGGCCCCGACCTTGCCATCAATGCCCGAGCCGTCGGTGTACACCTCGTAATCTGCATTTTGGATTGTGTCCCGAATGTCCAGCCTAAGGCTGGACATCGGGATGCCAGCTATCGGGATTATGTAGTCGTAGTGAATTGGTGACAGCTCTGGGTCGGGCTGCCGTCTCCTGATAACATTATATTTTTTGAATAGCGACAGCAGGGTCACATGCAGCGGAGGGATACCGCTTAACGTGTTGAGGGAGTCGGTTGGGGAGGTCTTATAGGCGCCCAGGATTTTAATTAGAAAAGGTCTTTGGATGGTCGCCAATCGGGCCTTCTGAGCCTTTGTTAAGTTTCCTCCCCATATGCCAGCTCCGTATGTTAGGATTTTTTCCGTCACTGTCAGATACCAAATTTTCTGGAGCTGGCCACCGACGCCCCAACCCCCGCCTCTTATTTTGCTCAGAGAACTGCCCATCTCCATGCAGCGGTCTCTGAGCATTTGGATATGTTCGCACCATGTGAGCCGGCTGTCGATATGAATGCCTAAATATTTTAAGTTATGGCCTATTGTTACATTTTTGTCGTCTATTGTGAAGATCAACTGGTCTTTTAAATTTACTATTTTTGATACTATTATGGACCTGCACTTGTCAGTCGACAGGCTTAACTTAGATTCTTTAAGTCTTTTAGAAATAAGTTTAAGTGAATTATTAGTATTGTTCTCCAGGTCCTCACGCGTCTTCCCTGACGTTATTAGCGCCAGGTCGTCTGCGTAGGCCTGGAGGTAAATTAGGTTTGAATTTAAGCTTAAAATGGGATTAAAATAAATGTTCCACAGGGTCGGTGCGAGCACCGAACCCTGTGGACAGCCTTTAATTAGTTTACGTTTAATTTGATCGTTATTAAAATTATAAACTATCTCTCTATTGTTTAGATAACTATTAATAAATTTAATAAAATATGGGGGAAATTCTTGGGAAGTCAGCCTATCGACCAACAAGCGCCAGTCCATGTTATCGAAGGCGGCAGTTATGTCCAACGTGACTAATGCGGCATGGCTAGATCTTTTGAGAGATTTCAATTTAGTCGTGACATTGAACAAGGCGTCTTCGCAGGATCGCCGCTCCCTAAAACCGTATTGATATTTGTGTATTGCGTTATTATTATAAATCCAGGCGTTAAGTTTAAGACAAAATGCCCTCTCTAGGATTTTTCCCAGAGTGGGCAGTAAACATATTGGTCGATATGCGCCACAGGTGGAGGGGTCGCGACCTGGTTTCAGCAGGAATGGATGTAAGCGTATGGTGTAGAGGCGGCTGGTGCACCTAAAATCTGTAGTGGCCGAAAGTCCTCACGTTGGGTTGGTGTGGAAGTTTGGAGAGTGGGGTGCCAGCTCAGGTGTTGCTTTGCCATCTGACCATGGTTCCAAATGACGCGGTGTTGTCTTCGATCCTTCCCATAGGGGATTGACCCCGTCGTCAATATCCCGTTGTGTCGCTCTGGAACGATGTTAATTAAAAAGTAATAATGACCAAATTACCAAAACAGACAAGCCGACCAACTAATTTGGTGGTGATGGTGTTAGCCTCTAGTTCGGAAGCTTCCTGGTTTGAATCCTGTTTGTGCATGGATATTTCTAAGCGTATTGTGTAGAGGCGGCTGGTGCACCTAAATCTGTCGTGACCGAAAATGCTCACGTTGGGTTGGCGTGGAAGTTTGGAGAGTGGGGTTCCAGCTCAGGTGTTGATTTGCCATCTGACCATGGTTCCAAATGACGCGGTGTTGTCTTCGATCCTTCCCATAGGGGATTGACCCCGTCGTCAATATCCCGTTGTGTCGCTCTGGAACGATGTTAATTAAAAAGTAATAATGACCAAATTACCAAAACAGACAAGCCGACCAACTAATTTGGTGGTGATGGTGTTAGCCTCTAGTTCGGAAGCTTCCTGGTTTGAATCCTGTTTGTGCATGGATATTTCTAAGCGTATTGTGTAGAGGCGGCTGGTGCACCTAAATCTGTCGTGACCGAAAATGCTCACGTTGGGTTGGCGTGGAAGTTTGGAGAGTGGGGTGCCAGCTCAGGTGTTGCTTTGCCATCTGACCATGGTTCCAAATGACGCGGTGTTGTCTTCGATCCTTCCCATAGGGGATTGACCCCGTCGTCAATATCCCGTTGTGTCGCTCTGGAACGATGTTAATTAAAAAGTAATAATGACCAAATTACCAAAACAGACAAGCCGACCAACTAATTTGGTGGTGATGGTGTTAGCCTCTAGTTCGGAAGCTTCCTGGTTTGAATCCTGTTTGTGCATGGATATTTCTAAGCGTATTGTGTAGAGGCGGCTGGTGCACCTAAATCTGTCGTGACCGAAAATGCTCACGTTGGGTTGGCGTGGAAGTTTGGAGAGTGGGGTGCCAGCTCAGGTGTTGCTTTGCCATCTGACCATGGTTCCAAATGACGCGGTGTTGTCTTCGATCCTTCCCATAGGGGATTGACCCCGTCGTCAATATCCCGTTGTGTCGCTCTGGAACGATGTTAATTAAAAAGTAATAATGACCAAATTACCAAAACAGACAAGCCGACCAACTAATTTGGTGGTGATGGTGTTAGCCTCTAGTTCGGAAGCTTCCTGGTTTGAATCCTGTTTGTGCATGGATATTTCTAAGCGTATTGTGTAGAGGCGGCTGGTGCACCTAAATCTGTCGTGACCGAAAATGCTCACGTTGGGTTGGCGTGGAAGTTTGGAGAGTGGGGTGCCAGCTCGGGTGTTGCTAATGGCTAATGCTAAAGATGGCTAATGCTGCCCCAATTTGGCGGAGCTCAAAGCATGATAAAGAATTATCACCAGAAGTGAAGAGAGAATGAGAAGCTCAAAACGAGAAATCCTGATTGAACAGATGACATCTAAATACTTGGATGAACGTTATTTGAATTTAAGCAGTTTATATAGTAATTTACATTCAATATCATTTTTAAGTAATAAAGTATCACAGATATTTTTCTTCGTAAAAGTGTCAATGTTCACAAATGTTCCACATATCATTATAGCGTCCATGAGTTCATTATAACATCATCGAAGAAAACACAATATTAATTGATGATACGATTACGCAATTGATAACGCGGGGTAGACACCCGAAGATTGTCATCACAATTGTCAATCAATATAGTCTTTCTTGCGGGCGCTAGACGTAAGCGATCTATATGCACCTTAAAAACAGGGGCAGATTCATCGTCCAAGAGTCTAATTCTAAAGTTCACACTATTGTGTTTTGAAATAATACAATAAGGCCCTGTGTATTTTAGGTTTAAACACATCTTTCAACCTCAAATAAACAGTATCACCAACATTCAGAATTCTCAGTTTAGCCCTGGCATGCTGCCTGTTGTTTTGTTGGATGCGATTTCTCTGTAATGATGTGTAAGCCTGTTCATATGCGACTTTCAAATCCTGCTGCATTTTTGAAATATAATGTCCTTTGTCTAAATGAGTAGGCGTAATATCATTATAAAATGTATCAAAGAAGAGAGAGAGATTGGGCCCAAAGTGTAAATGATTTGGAGTAAAACCTGTAGTGGCATGAACAGATCCATTGTATAATGACTGGTGTATATAATTAGAGCATTTTCCAAAGATACATTTTTTTCTCTTAAAGTGTTAATGGAAGTTTTTAAGGAGGAATGAATTCTCTCCGATACTCCATTACATTGGGGGTGCCCTGATGAACTGTGAATTAATTTCACACCCAAAATCTGATTAATTAGTTCAAAAACCTCGGATGTAAATTGCGTTCCCAAATCAGTAAGAATTTGAGACATCCTACCATAATGAGCAATGTAATGTAATAAATGCTTGGTAACCGCCTCAGTGGTGATACTCTTCAAAGGATATAATGCCACATGCTTGGAAAAATGATCTATAAAGGTCTAAAACATGTTCAGCATTTCCTAGGGGTCCAACTATGTCCATGGACACAAATAATCCAGGACGCTCTACTAGTGACATGTCTTGTAATGGAGCCTTTTTGGCAGTGTAACTTTTATGTCGAATGCATATGTCACATGACAAAACATAATTTCGAGTGTCAGTGTGCATTCCTGTCCAAAAATATGTTCTGCTTACCAACTCATATGTCTTTTGAATACCAGCATGCGAAATATGGCAAATTTTTAAAATTTTGGCCCTCAATGTTTTAGGAACAACAATGTTAGCATGTAAAATGTGTTTATTAGGAGAATATACCAACAGCCCTAACGGTGATAGAAAGTAACCTCTTTCCTTAAAATAATTAGCCTGTGATAAATCTTTTATCTGGTTAATAACATTTTTCGTATAATCATCTTCCATTTGCTCTCTGATCCATGTGTCATGAGATATTTCTTTTCACTCGCCATGAAGTATTGAGTTTTTGTTTTACATTGGAGTAGAGTTCTTAATATGTTAGAGGAGTAGAAGTGATCGAGACACTCTTTGAACCCTCTTTTGCTAATCCATCTGCGATTTCATTGCCATGTATGTCCACATGCGATGGAATCCACTGAAGGTGTACGTCGTGATATTGAAAAAGTGATTTTAATTTTAGAAGTAAAGCAATGCTAGTAATATCGCTTACTGAAATCCACTCATTCAGATGTTGTAGCGAGCTACGACTGTCTGACAAGATCCACAGTTCACACTAAAATCACTATCATAGGTTAAAACAGCAGCAAGCCCCTCATTAATTGCCAGTAGTTCACTTCTAAACACTGAGCAAGTATCAGGATTTCGCTGCTGGAGAGTAAAATCCTGAGTAGGAGTTTTAATATAAATTCCACTTCCTGCAAGATTGTCTGTTCGGCTGCCGTCTGTGAAGACTTGTATAGCATCTTCAGGAATACCGTCAATAATTTCTAGGGCCATCTGTCGGAGATAGACATCAAGATGAGTGTTCTTATTTGCAGAGGAGTTAAGGTCAAAGTGGAAGGAAACTCTCGGTAGGCCCTCTGAGGGTTCAATACAGCTTCTTAAGGAAAGAGTTTCGACCTCGTGAGAAATTATGCCTTGGGTCTCCGCCAGACTAAAAGGGCTGTACTTTTTGAGTCTTTGCCAGCCATGTAGAAACATTGAAGTACGATTTTGCGATGCATAGCTGTAGATTTTATTATAATATTTGACTAGATTTGCCTTTCTTCTTATATGTAGAGGTTGCAGATCAGACTCGTACAGGGCAATATCAGAAGGACAGCTATTTCTTAGCCCCAATATAATACGAGCAGCAGAAAGCTGAACGCGCTCCAGTTTGAGAAGATTTGTTTCTGAGGCACAGAAGTAGATTGGGAATCCGTATTCCAGAACAGGCCTGATAAGCGTGATATAAGTAGTTCTCAGAGTATCGGCATCTGCCCCCCAATCTCTTCCCGCTATATATTTAAGAATAATGAGACGTTTTCGGTCTTTGGCCACAAGATGATCAATATGCCGATTGCAGGTAAACTCTGGATCAAGAATAAACCCTAAATACTTAGGATGTTTTTCATATGTTAATGGTTGTCCATTTAAAAGCAGTTTTGGTTTGTAGTTGTATAGATGCCTATTGGTGGTAAAAAAGGACACTATCGATTTCCCCGGGTTAAAAGATAATTTGTGAGTAAATGCATACCTCTCAAGAGTCACCAAAGTATCATTAAGTATCCCTTCAATAACGGGTACCTCAGTTCCCGAACTCCATAAAACAATATCGTCGGCAAAGATACCGATGTCCACATCTTCTGGTATGCTTTTTTCCAAACCGGCAATAAAGAGGGAAAAAAGTGTGGGACTGAGGACTGATCCCTGAGGCACCCCCTGGCTGAGTCGGAAGGGGTCAGAGAAGGACTTATTGAACTTAACTCTGTGACTCAGAAAATCGGCTATCCAAACAAGGGCATTGTGAGGATTGCCGAATCGAAGTGTTTTGTTTGTCCAATCGAGAACAACTTCTTTAAACACACAAGTTTATTTTAACACAGCACAGCACAGACTAATACAGGACGACTATTTAACATGGAAGAACACTATATACATGGAGAATTAAACAACAGGATCTAAGAATCCAGCAGACACGTCCGGAGTCTACAATTACCTCCGACGTTCTCTGCAGTACCACTTACTCTTCGATAGATGGCGTTATCGCGCCGGTGGCGCTAACTCGCCTGTCTCTACACCCTCCCCTCAAGATTGGGATTATACCTCAATTAATCCGAATCTGAAACTTAAGTGACAGGTGAGATATATTAATTACTCTGATAATAGCAATAGACAATATAGACAAATAATATATAATAATACAACAAATCACTTTTTCCAATTATTCGATAAAATTTGACCTCTAAAAAATATGTATATATTGATATTCAACTTAATATCATACTATATGCTAAATCAACAATTCAAAACATATACAAAAGAAATCATTGTATATAGATAAATCAGTTAAAAGAATTAACTAAATATACCAAAATATTAAATTTTCATCTCTAAAATGCTTAGCAAAAAAAAATATAATCCAATAATAAAAAAAGTTCAATGAAACTTCAATGTTCAGGAACAGTTTATAATGACAATTGTCAAAATCAGGAACAGTTTATAAGGATACAGTTTTTTAATCAGGAACAGTCTATAATGGAATAGTTTATGCGGACATCAGTCTGGACAAAGCGTCAGCGTTCGACAACTTTGACCCTGGGCAATGTGATATGGAGATGTCGTACTTTTGTAGAGCCAAGGACCATCTCTGAAGCTTTGACGATTGAGGAGTATTCTTCGTGATGTATGTCAAAGGATTATGGTCAGTTATCAATTCGATCTTCGAACCAAAGATCCAAGTCTCGAACTTCTTCAAACTCCATATAACTGCGTAGGCCTCTCTCTCAATTGTCGGCCAAGCCTGTTGTTGTTTAGTCAATTTTTGGCTTGCGTAACTTATAGGAAAAAGAGTTCCATCTTTCCTCTGAGATAAACATGCACCGACACCGATTGAAGATGCATCACACTGTATCACAAATGGTTGTCCAGGAACTGGCGTGTGCAACCTTGGTGCGTTCGTCAAGGAATCTTTTATCTTGGTGAAGGACTGACTATGGGCCTCTGTCCATGCTAATTCCTCAGGACATCGTTTCTTCGTAAGTTCCGTGAGAGGGTAAACTGTTTCTGCGTAGTGCGGTATGTAATCTCGGTAATAATTACATAAACCAAGAAGACTCTTGAGTTCTTTCTTAGTTTTTGGAGGCTCCAAATTTTGAATCGCTGTGACCTTATCTGGGTCAGTTTCATGCTTCCCTGATCCGATTATATGACCTAGATATTTTATCTGAGGTTTTGCAAAAGAGCATTTCCTCAAGTTGATAGTGAAACACAGTTCTTTCAATTTTGATAGTATGGTGTTTAGATGGGATAGATGTGTGTCCCAGTCATCTGAAAATACTGCTATGTCATCGATATAGGCACGAGAAAATTCTTTATGATCTGACAATGCCTTGTTCATGACACGTTGAAATGTCGCTGCAGCATTTTTTAATCCAAAAGGCATCACCTTGAATCGGTATTGCGCTCGATGAGTCTTAAATGATGTAAAATCCTGACTTGATTTTTCCATTGGTATAGCCCAGTAGCCTTTTAATAAATCTATTGTTGTTATGACGTTGGCTTTTCCTATGCAATACATGAGCTCGGTGGCATTTTCCATTGGGAAATCATCTGCTTTAGTAGCAGCGTTAAGGGATCTAAAATCAATGCATAATCGAAGGTTACCATCTTTTTTCATAACACAGACTACAGGGTAGGCTATCTCTGCATCACTCTCCTCGATAAGACCTTGACTAAGCAATTCTTCAACTTGCTTATCAACTTCTCGTTTAAGAGATTCTGGGATTCTATAAATATAAGGTTTCTTCCTTTCTGTTTCTAATAGTTTAATTTTATGTTCTCCGACTTGAGCTATTTGTACTTTATCAGAAAATAACATTTCATATTTCGTCACTAAATCCAAAATATCTCTCCTCTTTGTGTCATCCAAATGATTTAAGTCGATTTCCTCAAAATTAGGTTTTTCTTTTAAATGTGGTTCAGGTGTAGGATGGATTTCTCCCAACTCTGCTTCATTTTCAAAAATTACACCAATCGTTTGGACTCTTGAATGGAATTTCCGTATTTTATTTGCATGCACGTGCCTTATTTTTCCGTCTAAAAGTTCTACTTTATATGAATGCGGGTTACACCGAGAAATTATTTTTCCTGGTCCGGTCCATCTCGCGTATAATTTGTTATTTGAATCCGGAATTAGTAAATATACCTGGTCACCAGTTTTAAACTCTTTGGACGAAGTGCGACGATTAAAATACTCAGCGTACGCCTTTTGTTTCCCTTCTGCAACTACCGATGCTTGTTCTGCAGCCTCTTCTAAATTTATTTTCAATTCTTGAAGATAATCTATAGCGCTTTTGCCAAGATTTATGGGTAGAGGGATTTCTCCTGACCAAGTAGATTTTAGAACTGATAATGAACCTCTAGCTTCTCTTCCGTAAAGTAATTTAAAAGGCGACACTCCAGTTGTGGAGTTAGGAATTTCTCGATATGCAAATAGCAAATACGGAATATGTTTGTCCCAGTTCTTAGGATCTTTTCTAATAACATGGTGAAGCATTTGTTTCAAAACTTTGTTATATCTTTCGACTAATCCGTTACTAGCTGGATAACCAGGTGTTGAGAATTTAGGGCAAACTCCTAATCTAGTATGAAATTCTTCCGTCAGTTGAGAAATGAAATTCGAACCTTGATCACTGGCTATAAGTGTGGGTATACCTGTACGCATAAAAATTTCGAGCAAAGCATCGCATGTTGCTTTGGCGGTGAGTGATCTCAAAGGTATGGCTTCTGGCCATCTCGAATGTTGATCCATTACTGTAAGAACATACTTATGGTTTCTAGCTGAAGGTGGATCGATTGGACCGATTACATCTGCGTTTACAACTTCAAACGGGAAGTTTGGTCTATTTACAGGGGTAATAGGGATTCTATCTGTACATCTTTCTGGACTTCGTAACTGACAATCTTTACAAGTTTTGCAAAAATTCAATATGTCCTTTGACATCCCGGGCCAATAAAATGAATATTTTATTCGTTCTTTCGTTTTACGCATCCCCAGATGACTTCCAAATACTGACTCATGTGCGAGTTTTAAAATTTGTTCCCTCCTATCTTTTGGTAAAACGAGTTGCGTAACATTGTCACCTGAAATTTTTTCTTTGTGATAAATTATATCATCGATTAAAATATAATTTCCTTTCCCTTGCTTTACTTGATCAAGAACCGTCTTAAACGATTCACAGTTCTGCTGCTCCGCTCTTAATTTATCAACATCTGACATCTGGTTAACCTTTTCCGTTTTTCCCGATTGCGAATTCACAGAAGTAATACTGTTTACACCACCAGTTACATTTTCATCAACAAGCGAGAAAAAAAATGTTTCACCCAGCGAACTTTGTTTATCATTTTCCCTAGCCACCTGCGTTGGCGTGTCGTTGCCCACATCAAGCTTCGCGTCAGTAGGGTACGTCTCATCCGAAAGCAATAAATTGTATACGGTCGGGGTTAAAATGCATGGTACATGAAGTTTCTCCGTCAAGGCCAGGAATATTTCAATAGGTTTCAAAAAGAGAGGATTATCAGGATTACTAATAGAAATGGGGATTCTCGCCACACTGGCTTTAATCGTTTCTCCAAAAGCGGAAATTAAGTCAATTTCGCTACTATTTTCAATAGGAATGTTAGGAATATACTTCGGGTTTAAAACTGAAATCTCAGCGCCTGAATCAATTATAGCTCGTATCTCTTTACCCGCAATGCAAACACTTACACTTTGCAATGGTTGCGTTATTATTTCGTCTGGTTCTAAACATGAAGATCCAATCTTAGCTATTATTCTGTCACTCCCCTTTTTCTCTGTTTCCTTTTTTGAGAGATCGTATTGTTTTTCCGGTTTACTCCGTTGCGAACAAAATCTGGCAAGGTGCGTATTTTTTCCACATATATAACAATCTTTGGGCGGATATCTATTTTTATTTATGTTGTTCCTCGCATGAGGTGGGACATACTTGGATTCTTTAAAAACATGGGGTAACTTATTAGCTGTAATTTCGTTGGAATAAGAAGTGGTCTCATTCAACGACCTGCCTTTATTGACAAAATATATGTCAACTTCTTTGGCTAAATCTTTCGGTTTTAACCAATTTTCCCCTGTTTTCATATTAATGTAAGTTGTAGTTTCTCTATCTAATGTTTGGGAAATTTTGTCAGAAATTATCAGTTGACATAAGGTATCAAAATCTTTAACTTCACGTAGCTGACAGTAATATTGGAAATTAGCAGACAGTCTAGATGCGAATTGAACATGCGACTCTTTAGGCTCACGTCGTGCTCTACGAAAATTTACTAGGCATTCAAAAGCAGTTGGTTGATATTCTTTTAATACCAGTTTTTTAATGGTTTCATACGATTTTAATTCTTCATCACTAATATAAAATAGTATGTTTGTAGCTTTATCCCCCAAAATATTAATCAAAATTTCGGATTTGAACTCTTCCGGTACGTTTTTGGTAATGAATGCTCTCTCCAGTGTTTGAAAGAACAAACTGAAGTTTTCCGATTTGTCTGGAACTGGGATGGTTAACGTTTTCACACTTCTTATCAGACTTTCCAAGTTTCCCGAACCTGTATCTATGTCTTTACTCGAGCGAGATTCATATTTAGACGCGTTCTGACTTCTGATTTTTTCTAGTTCGACTTCTTTTTCTAGCTGCGCTAATTTTAACTTTTCAAATTCAATTTTTTGAGCTTCTAGTACTAATTGTGTATCCCTAGCTTTAATCTCGTCATCTTCTTTTGTCTTTCTTTCCTCAACTATTGAATTTAATAAACCTGTTACGAATTCTCGATCGTCTTTGAAAGGTTTACTGTCCTCAATTTTATTTTTTAATTGAATCACTGTTAAACCAACAGTTGGTGTATCTTCTAATTCACCAAGAAGTGATACCAAATCTTCTTTTTTAGAATTCTTATACATTTTGACTTTCTTTCATATATATATATATATATTTATATATCTTCGGTGAAAGTATACTTCAAATAAAATCAGATCAAAATTGCTCCTACCTGCTTTCCGTGACTTTAGGTTCTCATGCTCTGCTTATAGTCCTTCAGTCCTTTGTTCTGGTTCTCGAAAGCGAGCGTGTTGTGAGGATTGCCGAATCGAAGTGTTTTGTTTGTCCAATCGAGAACAACTTCTTTAAACACACAAGTTTATTTTAACACAGCACAGCACAGACTAATACAGGACGACTATTTAACATGGAAGAACACTATATACATGGAGAATTAAACAACAGGATCTAAGAATCCAGCAGACACGTCCGGAGTCTACAATTACCTCCGACGTTCTCTGCAGTACCACTTACTCTTCGATAGATGGCGTTATCGCGCCGGTGGCGCTAACTCGCCTGTCTCTACAGGCATTGCCTCTAATATTAAAAACATCGTGTAGTTTAATGAGAAGCCTATCTTTCCAAACTTTGTCGAATGCCTTAGATAAGTCCAGCAGGGTTGCCACAGTATGGTGAGTTGGTTTGAAGTTATGTGCATCCCTGATCTTCTGAGAAAAATAAAGGACTTGGTCGGTGGTACAATGTCCTTTTCTGAATCCGTATTGTTCAGATGGCAACAGACCGTAAAGATCCAGATAGAATTGTAGTCTTGTTAGAAACATTTTCTCCATTATTTTACAATAAATGCTAGTTAGAGAAATAGGTCTGTATCCTTCGATGGAACAAGCTTCTTTACCTTGTTTTCTGATGGGGATGACAGTTTCCCTTTTTCATTCCAAGGGGATGTTACCCTTAGTCCAGGATTGATTAATTATGTCTAAAAGTCGTTGTTTTCCACGAGGGCCAAGATTCTCAACCATTTGACCATGCACATTATCCGGACCAGGTGACTTGATCAAATCCATGAACGCCAAAGCGAAAATCAATTCCTGAGAGGAGAAGCTTTTTGTTAATTGAGGTACTCCAAGATCAGTGTTGCGGCATCCATGAATTATATTTTTCGCTCTTCTTTTTATAAGTCTGTCCTCACAGGAAAAGCTCAATCTACTAGTCTTTTGATAAATAACATTATATGCTTTTTTTAACAGAGATTCAAATATTTTGCAAATTACTGATGTTAGACTTACTGGTCTATAGTTGCCCGGATCACTTTGTAATCCTTTTTAAAAATTGGAGTTATGTTGGCCAACTTCCAATCCATTGGTACTGTACCATATGGTACTAGCCGACCCTTTTTCCTAACACGTGGACGCTGGAATGTTTCGAAATGCAAAAACAACTTCAGACTTTGCACGTGCGGCTCATCGGCGTTCCATTTGATCCATACACAGCTGGAGTTTCCGTCGGTTCCCTAATCCCATGTCTGGGATCAAGTTTTGCTGTGGGGGACTCAAGTCGGCATGACAGACGGTTTTCGCATTTGTGTGGGGGTGTTTCTGTTCTGGAGAGGACATAAACATCTCTAGAGGGCTCGGAATTCATCCCCCTCTCGTTGGCAGCTGCGGTTCTGTTGAGCGTAGCGAAGATGGATTTTAGGAGTTTCGGACTCGAGAATCGACGAGAGACAGACGTCTCTGTTTGCCTTTTTGTTACTTTGGCTTCAGGCAGGTTTCGGGTGTCGATGG
Source organism: Metellina segmentata (assembly GCA_947359465.1). Lineage (NCBI taxonomy): Eukaryota > Metazoa > Arthropoda > Arachnida > Araneae > Tetragnathidae > Metellina > Metellina segmentata. The sequence goes on from OX375882.1 coordinate 26,686,317, forward strand.
CTGTGCCCATAATTATCTTTTTAAATTTTCTTGTAAATATTTAATTTATGTAAATAAATAGTTTAATTTTAAACCAGCTATCCGTCAAATTCTTACATGACGGTACAGCTTATTAATATGGTGGCAGCGGTGGGATAGATTAAAACAGCCTCGACAAGTAAATCGATCCTGCCGTTTTGCCTGAAAGAGAAGGCCGATAGAACTTTGTAACCAGAAGTTCGGATTGTCATTTCTGCTGTCGGATTGTCACTTTCGCTGAAACCCGATAGAACTTCGCAACCAGAAGTTTGGATTTTCGCTGGAGACCGTTTCCCTTGTCTTAGAGAAAGCGAGAAGGAGGTACCGGAGTCACCGACCCCATCCATCACCAAAACGGAAACTCGTCGCAAGAAGTTCTGGTTTTGGTTTCGAGTTGCCGGTCCTTTTCAACGGAGCGTGAGTGGAATCGACGGAAAGTTCGACAAGTCCAGTTGATCAGGGGAATAGATTCCCCACCGGTTCGTCCAGAGGTCATCTTGACTGTTTAATATAGGTTCATCGCGAACCGTTTTTTTCGTCTGTGGCGCAGGGTTATTTGTGCGCGTTGTGGAAGAGGTCGAGACGACCTACACCAGTGGGCTTTCAGCCGAAGAGTGTGTTTGTGGGCTTTTTAGCCGAAGATAGTGCAGTGTTTCCACCCGTGGTCCAGCCTGTGGACAGTGGTGCCAAGTGATCCAAGTCAGCAGATACAGGTTAGTGCCATTTCCCTATTTTGTCACTGTGACTAAGTTTCAAGAATTGTGTAATAGCTAAAATTTTGTTAATATCAATTAGTGTGGTCACTCTAAAGAAAATTGATTTAGCTTAAGTATCTTAAATCTGTATTGTGTAGATGAGAATTGCTAAATTATGGTATGGTATGTTGTATGGTATGTTGTATACTGTATGTCGTAAAAATTATTGAATTGGGTGTTGTGCAAGAAAAGTATAGAAGTAATTTTGAATTTTCGAAATGGCGTACTTGGGCAAAGGTAGGAAACAAGATCTAGAGGAACTAGCTGAACTTTTGGGAGTAACGGTTACTCCGGGATTATTTGCACCCCAAATTAAGGATTTAATCATCTCGCACGATTCCTACGATGAGGAATGCACAAAAGTGGCGTTAGAAAGGGTTATACAAGAAAGAAAGGATAGAGAAAGGGTTATAGCGGATAAGGAACGAGAGAGAAGGTATAAGGAACGAGAGAGAAGGTATAACTGAGCTTGAAAAACTACGGATTGAGGCATCCCGACCAAAAGCCCAGGGAAGAACATTTTTCCCAGCGAAGGTAAGGGAGAATTACCCACCGGCCCCCACTCGAGAGAGGAACGATTTTTTCCCGCTTAGTTCCCCGGGAGAGAAATTTGACACTTCTGACCGGAGACTTACGCCGCGGTGTTTTGAGTGCAACGCGAGCGACCATTTAAGGCCAAATTGTCCGAGGTTGGGGAAAAGAATGTCAATTGAATCGGTAAATAGACTCGGAGGGGAGGCCGAACATGAATTACTGATGCCGTATCTACAAAAGAGATCTGAGCAAAGTGGTTCAGTTGAAACCCTCTTGCAGAAGTGTGGAGAAAATGTTGCGTCCCCGTTGGCGATAAATAAGACCGACGCGGAGTTGAGATCGGGACCAGAAAAAAGAACTAAAGGGGCAGAGAGACGACGATGTTGCTAGGGAGGGGGGGGGGAGAAAGTAAGTCCCCAAGTAGCCAAGTTATACTCTCCGAGGGTGGTAATCCAGACCGCGATCGCAAAGGTGCGATCGAAAGAACCGTTAGTTCTTCCAGTGGGGGTAGCAAGTGAAACGACGGGAATGATTTTCCTGGAAATACCGAATAGCAGTAAGGGAAAGATAACGGAAGGTGGCCCAGGGTTAGAAGAAGAATTAGAGGTGTCCGTTTCCGTTCAGGAGGAAACTTTTGAAATAGGTCACGTGGGCCAAAAGGGGAAAAGAAAAGAGTTGCTAGTGAGTGAAGGGGTGAAGCCAAGACCTTTAGCGTTAGGTTCCGGAGCCGGATCAGATTGGGACCCACAACTTACACCGTTAGTGTTTTCCACGGTACACGTGAGCAGCGTTTACGCCCCGGCAGAATTGGTGCACGGGAAGAGTATAAAAACCCCAGACACCTTGCGGTATGAGAAATGGTTAGGACCACAAATAAAATTGTCACGAGATTGGCAGGAATGTGAAATCGGGAGGGTATTGATGATTTTGGCAATACGTCGACCAAAAAAATTGGAAATTCCGCGATCGAACACCGATCTGGGAAAGAAAAAAACACTTGAACGCTGACAGTCTTGAGTCGCGCTTTTCACGAAAATTCAAAGAGCTAAATAAAATGTAATTGAGGAAGATTTGTGTTGTATAGTGTAATATTATTGCGAATCATGTTTTGAGTTGAGTGAAATGGAGATTTTTGTAGTTATGGGCATTTCACTTAAATGTTTCTTTATTCTTGCTGGAGATTTTAAGTGCTAAAATTGTGAATCATGTTTGCTCGGAGTGAAATTGGTAGCCTTGTAATTATGAAATATTCATTCAATGATTTCAGTATCTTTTGCTGATGATTTTAAATGTTAAAAGTTGTAAACTATGTTTTGCGTATGGTGGAATTGATTTCTTGTATCTATGTTCTTCACTCGAGTACTTTTCGCTGAAAGCTACGTGCAAATTTAAATTATGCTTTGTGTAGAGCGGAAATTAATTTTGTGTTTAGGATGTTTTCACTCTGTCATTCTAAACCACTGTCAAAGATTTGTAGTCTTAAAATTGCAACTTATGGCGTGTGTTGAGTGAAACTTAGGTAATTGGTAATTGGTAATTTTTAGTTAACGTCGTACTAGAGCAACACAACGGGCTATTGACGACGGTCCGGGATCAGTCCCTTAAGGGAAAGATCCGAGGACAACACTTCGTAATTTTGAACCACGGTCAGATGACGAAGCAACACCTGAGCTGGCACCCCACTCTCCAAACTTCCACGCCAACCCAACGTGAGGACTTTCGGCCACGACAGATTTAAGGTGCACCAGCCGCCTCTACACCATACGTTTACAAACATCCATGCCCGAACCCGGATTCGAACCAGGAACCTTCCGATCCAGAGGCTAACACCTTAACCACTATACCGGTTGGTCGGCAGTGAAACTTAGGAATTTGGTTTTCGCTTAACAATTTTGATATTTTATATATGTTTTGGTGTATTTTGGTTTGTTTAATGAAAATATTATTATAGTTCGTATGGTTTGTTTATTCTGGGTTCGCTTAGCGAAAATATTGAATTTAGAAATATGCTTTGTTGTATTTTTGTCTGGTTAATGGAATTTGTATAGTTCGTATTGTGTATTGAAATTTTGGGTTTCGCTTAACGAAATTCTTATAAGTGATGTGGTTAATGTGATTTGGTTTTAGTTTTACGAATTTGGTATAAGTCTTAAAGTTTAGTGTTTATTTTGTTTTATTTTAATTTGGTATTTGAGCCTTGAGTGACCATACTGTAAGGGAGTAGAAAGTTACTCCGGTATATGAATTTTAAATTGATTGGATTTAACTTGCCTTACACATATTCTTGTGTCACGGTTTCAGGATATGGTGGTGGTAAGTGATCTGTTATTCTGAATTGCCAGTGGGTGATTATCCGTGCGTCTGTGGATGCGTACGTTGAAAACTTTTCACCTTTGGTAAAAGTTTTTTCAGTAGTGGGGGTGGTTGTACCATATGGTACTAGCCGACCCTTTTTCCTAACACGTGGACGCTGGAATGTTTCGAAATGCAAAAACAACTTCAGACTTTGCACGTGCTGCTCATCGGCGTTCCATTTGATCCATACACAGCTGGAGTTTCCGTCGGTTCCCTAATCCCATGTCTGGGATCAAGTTTTGCTGTGGGGGACTCAAGTCGGCATGACAGACGGTTTTCGCATCTGTGTGGGGGTTTTTATGTTCTGGAGAGGACATAAACATCTCTAGAGGGCTCGGAATTCATCCCCCTCTCGTTGGCAGCTGCGGTTCTGTTGAGCGTAGCGAAGATGGATTTTAGGAGTTTCGGACTCGAGAATCGACGAGAGACAGACGTCTCTGTTTGCCTTTTTGTTACTTTGGCTTCAGGCAGGTTTCGGGTGTCGATGGCTGTGCCCATAATTATCTTTTTAAATTTTCTTGTAAATATTTAATTTATGTAAATAAATAGTTTAATTTTAAACCAGCTGTCCGTCAAATTCTTACATGACGGTACAGTACCCAACCCGTGCTATATGTTGAATTAAATATCATGTGAATTACGTCCCCCAATTCTTCAGCGCATTCCGCTAGTATTCTCGGATATATATCGTCTGGCCCTGGTGCTTTAGATGGCTTAATTATTTTCAACTGATGTACTATTTCTTCCCTGTTAAATTTGCATTCTTTAATTGTACCCCTGCAAAGGCTCCATTCTTGGGTCCTTTTTTAATTTATAGTTACCATTGAAAACCCCCAGAAAAAAGTCATTTAACACGTTTGCCAATCCCACCTCGTCTTGAATTAATTCACCTTCCCTCCCCTCGAACGGGCCCAGTGTAGTACTAAATTTATTTTTACCACTTGCATATGCAAAAAATTCTTTTGGGTTTATATTTATTTCCCTTGCTAGTATTTCCTCCAAGGACACCTTTTGCTCCCGACTAATAGTTTTAAACTCCTCTCTGGCTTTCAGATATGCTTCCTTGTCCCTGTCGTTGCCAGTGCTTTTATATACCCTGTATGTTATTTGTTTTAATTTTAAAGCTTTGTGTGTTTCCCCTAAAAACCACATAGGGCGCAAGTTTATAGATTTTCCTTTTTTCCTGAACGTTACATGTTTTTTTTATCACCCCGTCTAACTTATTCCTGAATTCCTCCCATTATTCAGAATAATGTGGTACTAATAATCCCCCTTTGAATGTCTCCTTTGACTCTTCTTTTATCCTATGAAAATTTACCTTTCTGAAATTTGGAATTATTCTACTATTGATTGTGTCTGATGACTGAAAGATGATATAATTGTGTACAGCATCGACTGAAATTGTTATAATATTATCATGCATCGATCCTTATAACAGCTTTATGGAATTTCAAAGTGGTTCATAGCAATTACTGGTAATTTTTAAAGTAATGCGAGGGTTAAAGGCGATTTAACTGCAAATTTTGACTTAAAATTGTTATATTTGTGTAAAATATCGATTAAAATTTTTTCGATTTAATTATATGAATTCTTTTAGGAGCTTTCTGGAACTGCGAAGTGGTTTGTTGTGCCAATGAAGTCTTTCAGCAACAACCCATAGATGAAATCGTCTGTCCTGACCATCCGCTTTAATAGGAAGCAGAAAATGAAAATGCAATTGAGCGACAAGATTGGTTTTGTGTTGGCACCCTGGTGGGTATAGAGCGGCTCCAACGAGAAGGCAGTTGACCTTGGATCAGTCGATTTTTTGAAAAAGATAAAGCTTGTTAGGAAAAGAGTGCCATACGCAAAAGCATGAATGGTGAAGGCAGTGCAAGTTTTCCCTCCACCAACGCGTTACGACATGTATCGCTTTCGGCCCCGAACGAAGCAAAATCCCGTGCTAATGACGACAATTGTGAAAGCTGGTTGTGGAGGTTACGTAGTACAAATCAGTATTTTCCATTTGCAATGTAAAGTCTCGTTTTTTGTCTACTTCACACACATTCCAGTATTCATAAGTTTAAAAAATGCTTTTTGTTGAAAGGTGACGTGTGTGTGTGTGTGTTTGAATACGTTTGTCATCTCTTGCATTAAAATGCATTGTAACGAATACCAAAGAAGGAATAATATTGTTATTTTTCCCAAGAGTTATATACAGTATATGACAATTTCTTATAATTTCCAATCATGTTTTGTGATACCATTCTTAACTCTAAGTTCGAAATTTGGTTCAAAGGTAAAACTGAACGGGGAAAATGGTGACTCCTCGATGTATGAAGTGTTTTCTATATTGTGTACATAAATGAGTGCTGAAACTAACAGTTTATGTAAATAAATACCCAAGTGCCAAAAAAAATGATAAAAACTTGAGACAACTTTGAAATCATAATGGATTGATCTATTTGAATAAATATCTACTAAAAAATATTTACTCTATCAATTTTTTCTACATAAAATAAACCACAATCATTAGACAGAAATAACTTTCGGTAGTAATAAAAGATCAATTTTTAAAACAGATAAGATAGGAGCTGCTCTGATATTCCAATATTTTTAAATAACGCAAGGCAAATATGTAATGGTCATCTCATCACAGATTTGTTTAGGAGTTTTAAACACTGAAAGGATGTATTATGTAACTTTTTACAAAAACTATTTTTTTATATACTGAAATATGCACCTGATTTAAATATTTTCTATTTATCAATAGAATTCATTTTATCCCAAATATCGTTATTTTTTAATTTTAAGGACTAAATTTTATAAAATTTACTTCGGTTATTAACAAAAGCACTGGTGTGAAATACAATTGTACTTTTTTCTACGTTTTTTAATTTATTTCACGATTTTGTGGCATATATTTAGAAAAATTTTTGTAAAAATTCATAACAAAAACTTTCAAATTTCGAAGTACATAATTCATTCTTGTAAGTTTATATTGTTATTCTTATAATTTAATTAAAAGAATAACAATGTAAAAAAGAAATCCTTTGTTTAGTTAAAATAATGTTGCACCTAAATGTACTGTTGAAAACGTATTGTTTAACGATAACAGAACATTTTTTAAGATGAAACAGTCACAACTTTATGAACTTTGAACGAGATGAGACGTATAATTTTTTGCGGAATATATCTACTGCGAATTGTATAGAATTCATCAACATCAAAGTATTTACAAGACTCTACTAAGCTATCTTTTGGATCTCATTATGTAAGTACAATCTTAAAACATTAGCTTTAAAAAAAAAATTAAGTCTTAAATTTTTAATCTTCGTAACTAGCATACAGTGAGGTAAGTAAATGATGCATTTTCTTCCTCCGCTATACAGGTGATTAAGATTCTTTAAAATGTTTTAAACATACAACTTCCACTAAAAGCAAGGATTGAACCTTGGTATAAATTCCAGAACCATTACTTAAGTTTTACACAAAAAGTTTCTTTCAATGAAACTCTTGATTGTATTGTATCTTAATTGTGAAATTTTTAGTTGAACTGTTTCGCCACGTTCAATTTGTCAAATGAAATAATATTGTTTCGGAGAATTGTTTGAATTTAAATTTTGGCTCAAAGGTGTGTTACCTTCAATAAATTATGTGTGTTGTATAGTAAAATTATCATGTGCATTGATACATAAATTTCCCTTCTTTTAGATCTTCAAAATGTGTTCAAAGGAGATTATCCCAGCATTTATTTTAATAACCGTTTTGATCAATGGCTGGTATATCCTTTTCAATTCAAATATTTCAAGCCTCCTGTCTCAAATTGTAATAGTATATTTTCTTACAAATTTGGCAAAACAAACTGGAGATCAAAAACGAAAGACAAACCAAAGGCCCACTGTACAAATTACAGCAGACAAGATCATCCAAACCAGTACAACAACCTATGATGCAGAGACGCAAACGGATTGCAAACAGCAAACACCTTATTCAACAACAGCTACTCCAGGACAAGATACAACAACCGATGATGCAGAGACGCAAACGGATTGCAAACAGCAAACACCTTATTCAACAACAGCTACTCCAGGACAAGATACAACAACCGATGATGCAGTGACGCAAACGGATTGCAAACAGCAAACACCTTACTCAACAACATCTACTCCAGGACAAGATAAATCAACAGTTCTAGCCCCATCCTTGTCTACAACTTCTATGGACAGTCTTGAAATACTGATCAATAAAAAAATTTCCATAATGGAAATTGAATTGGAAAATTACTATCATTGCAATAGCGCAACACGAAACGACATCGAACCTGCACCTACCTATCCTCCACCCCGCTGGATATCGTCTGAATCCGAAATGCTTCAGTACATACGAGACTGGAATGACGCATCAGATAAAATATCTGGAAACAAATACAGACATTCTGGACTCTCATCACCGCCATATCTGTCAGAAGAAGAATTTCAAGAACCATTTCAACCGGTAGTAAAGAAAAAAGGAATTGGAAGAAAAATCAAAAAACAATTAACCAAGACGAAAATTGGCAAAGTATTCAAACGGTAAGGAGAAACAAGTCTCTTCCGATTATCAGACTCTTTCTGTAACAATATATTTAATCTACGAAACGTTCTTTTAACCCTCCTGGTGGTGGTTTGGAGATATGTCGTCCTTAGAAGAAAGTAGACCAACTATTAATCTCCCCGTCCTACGAAAATTAGGTAATACCTCGATTTTGCAGGATGGGTCGTCATTAGCAAAATTGGTCTCGTTTAAATGGACGAGGTATCGTATCGAGCTCCCCTATAGGGTAAATGTGAAATATCTGAAAATAAGCCGGAAAGCAAAAGCCCTGAATTGTAACGCCAACTTTGTTAGAAACTAGCCACTACGTGGCCAGCACGGCTTTGCCCGTGACAGTTCTTTTCGTGGGGTCAGGTGTGACCACTGCTCGCTAACTCCCGGTGATTGCTGCGTATTCCCATTTGGTTTGGTTCCTGTGCCAACACCACAAGCAACGCCGTGAGGGCCTCAAAGTGATTAGTAATAAATAAATGCTAATAAATTAATTACAAAATATTTTAGATTAAAATTTATAAGTCGGGCTGGACACATTAAATCTTTTTGATATTGAAAACATTAAAAAGGAAAAACAATAAATTTAAGAATGAGACTCACCTTCACCCGACATTACGCGGGTTACAATTGAAAAATTCCTTACATAAAGAAAATCACATTAAAAATATCTATCTGGTGTAAAATTTTACGCAGATTTCAAATCCGTTGAAATTTTTCCACTGTCCTTCACGATCGCGAAGATAGAAAACCTGAAACAGTCTTTGCCTGGACAAAGTTGAAATCGCTAGCAAGAAAGTAATACTAATCAACAACGTAAATCAAAACACGCTAGAGTCGGAAATCCGTAAAGAAGTAAATAACACAAAAGCTGTTTTTCGCCTTAACTTGGCATGATTCCAAAGGCATTGGGACGAAAAACGCAGAATATGTCCATTTCTTCAATGTGACGTCAGCTCCGCGAGAGACGTCATAACTTGCCACAGTTCTAAAGGTCAAAACACGCACGATCCTTTGCTTTCTTCAATCGAGGAGCTATGACGTCAGATTCTCGAAAAGAAGTACAGAGGGGGGAAGGAACTAATAAATCAATTTAAATTGTTCTATATTAAAGGGCTAGACACAAAATTCGCATAAAAGTAGGGCTATTTGACATTATTACTTAAGATTTGAACTCTTAGTTAATTTTTGTTATAGTTGGGACAACTCTGTTATAGTCTTCTTGGAAATCATACCTACCAAGACCGCTCTATCCTTACAGAACAATCTCCTTAAAAAGCTGTACAATATATTACAAAAATACTTCAGTTTAGTTAGCGTCATTGATCGAATATTTTTGCAAAGCTTCGTAGGGGCATCTAAATATTTAAATTTCTCCTGGCGATTGTCACGAAGTTTCGAGTCGTTCCTAACACTGACCTGACATTGATAGCTGAGATATCTAGTCGCTAGCAAACTTTAAAAAAGAAGGCTGAATAAGGACAGAGTTCCCACTGTTACAATTAGTAAAATATTACATTTTATTCATTACATTTAATAATTTTATAAATTATGTAAATACTGTTCATTACGGAATGTTTAAGTACTTCCTTTCGGGTTCAATTCCTCCATTGGTGTATTATCGGATGTCAGTAATGCTTTCCATGTATGTTTATGTCCATAATTTGGTGACTTTCGTTTGTTTGTTGAGCGTAGCTTAGCCCAATATGGGTCTTTCGACAATATCATTACTCAAAAGCAACCCCCACCAACATTAAAAAACTTCTTCCAAACTTTAAAGAACCTTGTTTTGTTAACGGCAAGCTTTCATTTTACAGAAAGAAAAAGAAAATCGAGTAAATTAAATGAAAGATAAAAATATTTACCAGTGTAATGTAAATAAGTTTAAAAAATGAAATTTTAGTATGAATGAGAGAGAGAGAGAGTAACATGTAATATTAAAATTAAAAAAAAAAGACAAAAAATGGACGAAACAAAAAGTTTTAGATTCCAGAAAAACTTTGTAAGATATAAAGTTAGATAAAATTTAAGAATTCTACTACTAAGACTAAGCGGAATTTTGGTATTGTTGAAGAACTTTTAATTACTTTCAAGAATCAAGGAATATAATAAGTTATATACAAACTGTTTTTCCTCGTTGATGTAACTTATGTTCGTTTCCTTTCTTTTAGGGAAGCCAACAACTGAACTACAAGACCTGTTGAGCAACGTTAGACATCCTGGACCAGAAGAGCTCTGCGGGTGCCCTCCTCGTGTTCGCCCACCCTCCTTTCTGTAAATACGTCAAAATTCCTGCGGCACGAGGGGAGCATTCGTAGAGTTTGGAAGGCCGGATGTCTACACGTACTGCTCCAGCTGGTCCATTTGGAATTGCTCCTAGACAACAGAACATCACATATTTACTGGAGAAGTAATAAAAATATTCTATAACACCAAACACAGACTCGTCGTCTTTGAGCATGCCAACAACTGAACTACAAGACCTGTTGAGCAACGATAATCGTCCTGGAACAGAAGAGCTCTGCGGGTGCCCTCCTCGTGTTCGCCCACCCTCCTTTCTATAAATATGTCAAAATTCCTGCGGACACGAGGGGAGCATTCGTAGAGTTTAGAAGGCCGGATGTCTACACGTACTGCTCCAGCTGGTTCATTTGGAATTGCTCCTAGACAATAGAACATCACATATTTATTGGAGAAGTAATAAAAATATTCTATAACTCCAAACCGACTCGTCTTCTTTGAGCATATTGAATCGTTTTTCCAATCACACTTTAAGCCTAGAATCAGCGTGCGGCTGCGGTAGCCCGATTGGTAGAGTTGCGGAAAAACAACCGGAGGGTTGCACATATGTATTGGAACACGTCAAATCTGCCGTGGTTTCAAATGTCCTCAAGTAGGCGGGGTGAGAGAACTTGGAGTGGGTTTTCAGCTCAAGTGCTGGGGAACTCAGCAAAATTAACAGGGAATGTTCTATGCATAGACGTGAAATATACGTAGACGGAGTACGTCTATTGAGGGGAGCTTCAGAAAGTGTGACGCAGATGTCGACTAGTAGTCACGTGACTGTTCGGTTAAAGATTGTTTGGCCGATTTTATATCATCGTTTGACGATGCAACATCTAATGACAGGGAATTTGCGTGAGTCCTGATTTCTATAGTGGGTGAGAATACTCTTATTAATCAGTTGACAAACAGATAATGAATCACACTCCAAAAGTCTCTGGAAGGAAGTACATTAAAGTATCTAGGTATTACTCCGAAATTAGTCACTAGATGTGTATGCATGGAAAAAATAAGCTAAACCTAATAACTAAATCCGTAACACACTTCAAAATAGCTTTTCTGTTGGTAATATACTCTAAATCTAGTCTCTTGGGAACACACTCTAAAACGACTCTATATTTACAGAAATTTTTATATCACCTCCTAAATAAAGATCTTACTATGAGAGTCTATATATCATTTCACTGGGAGTGGGGCTCAATACTATAACATCCGAAAAACTAAATATGGTTAGTTGCAAATATATATTTCATTTACTTGTGAACAAGACAACTTACTGTCTGAGAGTACATCTCATATTTGGCTAATTTGTGGCTACGCTCAACAGAGGGCGCTTTTTTTGTGCAACTGTGTTTGGTTCGTTTGGTTTTTTGCCACTATGATTTTCGGAATTGTTATGCATTTGGTAATGAAGTTGGTTGATTTAGTGTGTCACTTATGGCTGCAAACGGTTTGTAGGTTTTATAAAAAATTATTTTTGTGAAAGTAATAGCAATACAGACTAAATTATTTTTCGCATAAGAATTTATAAAAAGATTTGAAAACTATATTATATTTGGCAAAATAAAACATATATTTTCCTTCAAATCTAAATTCTATAAATACTATAGTACGCATTGAAAATCTTGGCTCCTTGCTAAGAGCAGACGATACATGACCTCTCTCGCAGTAAAAGTTTTGTGCTATGCAAAACGCATAGAAATCGCGAAAATATTTGGTTTATTAATTTTATTTTTATTAATTTTTACTTTTCTGTTGTTCTTGTGGTTTTTTTTTTTTTTTTTGTCTTAAAAAAATTGTTATGTTTCAAACTTGAGTCTGCACACCACGAACACTACAATACGAATGAATTGGGATGTTACAAGAGATTTAGAATACACATACTACGATGAAATCCTTTTTGTTTAACAAACAAATAATGTAGATAAAAGTTATTTAATGAAACGGACTTAAAGAGAAAAAAAAAGTTTGCCAATTATTTATTTGATAGTTAAAATTCCATAATTTGAATTCAATTAGAAGTAAAATAATCAAGTATTCTATTGCATATTTCTTGGTTTTAATGTTTGATTAATTATAAAATATAATTATATGAAAAATATAAAAAATATATAATCTGCGAAAACCATCTAAATTACCGTTTATTAAAGGGAATGGTATTTAAAAAAATAAATTACAGGCGGAATAAAAATAAATAAAAAATAATAAAAATTTTAAAAATGTTTATGGGGAGGGAACTAAAAAATCAATTAAAAATGTGCTAGATTAACGGGCTGGACACAAAAATCGCATAAAATTAGGACGATTTCATTATTGTAAGTGCCATAGACTCGTCAGTACACTGCATGAATACATAGAGACACACAGAGAAACACTTCCTTCATTCAAGTCTACCGGTAGATATATAGGTCTTCGTTTAAAAAGTTACAATTCTAACATTAATTTAAACATTTAAACAAATTGGTACAGCTACACTCTACGTTTATGAATGATGGCAACGGCCTTGGCGATTTTTTTGGCGAACTTCAAAAGTCGCCAAGGAAAAAAATATTTATTAACTCTTTTTCCGTCAAAATTTTTTTTCTTTTTAGATCACACTTTTTAAACACATTTCAGAACGCTTCAAAAAGTATATATTTTTTAATCTTTCACAAAAAGTAGTAAGCTTAAGCACATATCAAAACACATTTGTGAACCAGCAGAGAAACTAAGCTACGAATGTTGGGTAAGAATACCCTGAAACTTATCAATTACACTAAATACAGTGGGGATGTTGAAAAAGAAAAAGATGTACAAAAGAAAAAAAAAGCAAGAAAAAATACAACCTGATAACGTCAGAATTCTTTCGTAAAAAAATAATGAAAACGAAAATGGTCAAAAAAACAATCTCTTAATCCTTTTGTGAAAACTATTGTAATAAAATAAAAATTCTCCACAACTGTCAAAATACAAATAAATGGACCAATGGTATCACAGAAAACGATTTAAAAGGACCAATGCAATCAAAGCATATTTTAAAAACAAACTAACCAATGGGAGGAAAGAAAAAATTTCAAACGAATCAATGAAATCAAACGACTTTAACGGATTTTGGAAGAGCTTTCTAGAATGTTCAAAATGAAAATTAAAAGTTTCCGTTTGTCGAGGTTGCCATGAAAACCACAACAACAGCAACGAAAGGTGGGTTGCCTTAATTTATCTTAGCTCGCTACTAGAAGTGCGCCAAAAAAATCGCCAAGTCGTTGCCATCACTCATAAACGTAGAGTGTAGCTGTACCAACAAATTTTATAACATTAATGCCTTAGAAATTAAAATTGCCCTAAATGCATAAATTGCCTTCACTTTCAATTGCTATTGAAATTTAGAACAGGTAAACAGCAAAACAAAAATAAATAAATACTCTAATATTTAATATATTTTAGAAATTTATTTCTTTATTACTATTATAATAATGAAAGCAATAAATCTACAGGGAAAGGTTAATATTAAGTATTAAAACAAATCAGGGGTTTGGGTTTCTTTTAAAATGTGGTTTAGTAACAAGAAGTGTAAATACAATGCCCAATTTCAGTCTACTAAAATTTATTGTTTCCCATGGATGGGATTCGTTGCACTGCTGTTTGTACTACTTTATAGTAATTTTGTTTGGTGGTTAAATTGCAACGGTATACTCCCTTAGCATTTAGTGGAATAGTGTTTAATTTGGTAAATTATATCACTAGCTGACTGATTGTGTGATACCAGGAGAACTGTAATAAGGTCACAGGTATAGTTTCGTATGCGTGATCGTGCTATGGAGGATTATAACCGTTGGTTGTTGACAATAGCAGTCCAGTGTGAGGGTAGGCCCGTAGTTTTGAAGAGAGGAAGTGTTGTAACGAAGCGTGAACCTGGGTCAATAGTTTAAGCAGTGTTTGTTATCAAAGAGGGATATGCAATGAATTACAAATTGGATTGTTCTATGTGAACCATCCAACCATTGCGTCGATTCTGAACAACGCCTTCTCAGTCACCAGAAATCGTTCGTAATCAGCCCTGCGATTAGTCTTTATTACTGCGATTATAACTTTATTGCACAAAAAATAACTCCATTAATGGGATTAGTGTACTTCTATACATCCTATTTTATTCTGAGCTGATTAATTCAGTTGTTCAATTTCTTACATCTGTGCACTATTAAACAATACAACTACCTTGTTAGTGGTATGAAACGACGTAAAGTTTGAAAAAGCTCTCTTAGTAAGCTCACGTTACTTTAGAGTGGTGTGGAAGTTTTGAAGAGTGGGCAAATAGCTCAGGTATTGACCTCGTCATCTAACCGGGGTTCAAAATGACGGTGTGTTGTCCTCGGATCACCAAGAGCCCAATGGGTTCCACCAGTGTCACGTTAACACTCCTAGTTGTTTATATTCGCGTCGAAAACTGCCATGTAGTGACCAGTCTTTGGAGCAAAAACCTGTGCAAAACTATTTTCATTACTAGCCAATGGAAATTTTGTATTTCCTACTATGATTTTCATTACTCCCTTGAAGCAATAGGTCAATTTTGTCTCGAAAAAAATGACCAGGTCTTGGTAGAGATATCTCGTCGAAACAATTATAGGGTTAATTCAAATACCCCCTTAGCTACTTTTCGCATTTGGATTCGTCCACCTAAGCTTTGAATCATAACAAATAAGTAAAAAAAGACATGCATACTTCGATGCTGTAATTTGTACGTACGATTCCAACTGTACTTAGAGAAATCGAATGAGTATCATGATACGAATACTTTTATGAACCAAATGAATCGTAAGCATTTTTTCAGCGTTCAAAAACGTTTTTTCATTCAAGATACAAACTTGATTTAGAATTCCATCATTCCAGTTCATAAACGGAGGATTTAGAGATGCCTCAGTACCTTAAATCTATTCAATTTAAACCAAGTGATACTCAAAGTTTGTAATAATGTACTCCTAATCAAACCATGGTTTAACTTTATTCATGTAATAATTGCATGCTGGTAAAAGATCAGTCCAAGATTAATGAAATATTACACTATATTTTATTGCATATGCCTAGGACTCTCTGTACCACTAGAATTCCATGCAAAATTAGTAATTGTATGGTTGAAACCTGTAAATTTAGAATCTACTATATTGTAAGTAATTGTAAAATTGGATATTTTCTGATATTTGTTACAGCAAAAGTAATCAATAGTTTTGTAGCAATACATTTAAAATAAATATGGCTACTTTACAACTACATCTCAATAGCCATAGTTTTTAAAATAACACTTTAATTGTACTACTAAATCTCAAAAGCAAAACTTTCATAATCGGTATCCTGGCATTACTACTATAATTCACTAGCAAAAAACTTTGCAAATCAATATTTCATATTTACTTTGCTGCAATTAAATAGGCAGAACTTTTAAATAAATATTTAATTTTACTATTACAATTTTCATCAAGAACTCAATGAAATACTACATTTTCACATAACTTCAATCTCATTGGCAATAGTTTAAAAATATTAATTCAGATATTGCAAGAATATTTTTTCAAATTAAAATACTCATCAAAACACGCAGGTACTTTCATCAATAACTATTACTCATAGAATTTTAATTACAACACCAGATAGAGATAAGATTCTTACACCTTTTCATGCTGAAAACAATAGTCAACAACATCGATGGATTTCAAGGAGGCATTTACTGAGATTGCATAAATGGCGGCAACATATTCTGTCATTTTATATCCGCTCAGGACAAAGTTGTGGTGAGTTTGTGCCGGTCGAACCGCGTTCCCGTGACACATAAAACGTAGACCTGACACCACGAGTGTTTTAAGCCGCTTTTAGGAATCTGTGTGACTGTTTATGTGTGCTCGTGTATCCGTGTATGTTTGTTTATTTATGTGTGACTGTGTGTTTGTGCTTGTTTGGCACACACGGTGCAAATACATTCTCACATACAAGCAGATACACTAACACAGACGCAGGAACCCACACAACGCACATAGATTCTTAAAAGGGGCACAGAGCACCTTGTGCATGTGTGTTATCTGCCTGTCATGCGATAAGGGGACACGTTGGGATCATCACAGCTTACCAC
Organism: Metellina segmentata; assembly: GCA_947359465.1. Lineage (NCBI taxonomy): Eukaryota > Metazoa > Arthropoda > Arachnida > Araneae > Tetragnathidae > Metellina > Metellina segmentata. Next base: position 26,702,925 of record OX375882.1, read on the forward strand.
AACCTAATCTTGAGAGGAGAACATTACAGAGTATATTGCCGATATGCTTTTACACCAGTTTATGCTAGAATTTCATTGATAAATTCAAAATTTCTCAATGAACTTTCTTTCTTTGAACTTAAATATCTATTCATTAAACATTTCATAGTACATTTCAATAGCTATTTCATAATATCGTCGCAAGTGGGAAACAACGCAAGTCGAAAAGATGTGATTTCGGGTTGTTCCGTAAACAGACGCAGAAAAATCATATGCATCTGTGTAGTTTTTGTTTTGTTTTATCAACTAAATACTATACTTAAAATAATGTCTAGTTGAAAAAACTAACAAGTGACTATCCAGATGCATATGATTTTTTTCTGCGTACGTTGCCAGAATAACCAGTCAAATTTTTTGGACTTTTGTTGTTTCACTCTTTTGCCGACGATACACTACATTTCAATATCTATTTCATAATATTATCTGTGTTGTAGTTTTAAACTTTAGTAATTTATTTTAATATTCTAAATTTTCTACATACATAATGTGAATCTTATTTAAAAAAACACTTCAAAACAATTTTATATAATTTAATTTTAATAAATACACAACTTGCTTTAACATTTTTTAATTTTATTTTTTAACTTTTTGATTCATTAAATCATATTTTTAAAATACCAATTCATAATAAATATTCTATTCTAATTCAAAAGTCAGTAGTTCCCTTATACTATTTTCAAATTTCAAACTTAATTAATTAATTTTTGAGTTTAACTTTTATTATCCACTAATTTTACTTAATTTTTAAAAACTGTTTTAAAATTAATTCTATGTTTCAATTCAATGGTTAGTACCTGCTCTATCCGATGTCTAACTTTCAGCATTTATAATTATTTTAGTCTATTAAATCACAATTTTTAAATATTACTTAAAAAATACTTCGTTTTCTAATTCAGTATTAAATACTAATTTAACTTTTAAAATCTTGTCTAAAATAAATTCTATATTCCAATTCAATAGCTTCTACTTGCTCCATCGGATTTCTATTTTTGAACATTTATAATTAATTCAATCCATTAAACCTCAATTTTTAAATATTATATCAAAAAAACATTTCGCATTCTAATGGAATATTAAATACTAGTTTAACTTAAATTTAAAAATTGTTGGAAATTAATTTCATATTCCAGTTTAATAGCTTGCACCTGTTCTGAATATGATTTCTACTTTTAAACATTTATAATTATTTTAATCTATTAAACCACAATTTTTAAAAATTATTTAAAAAAATATTTCGTTATTCAATTTAATATTAAATACTTCCGCTGTTGCTCTGTTCTGTTTCAGTTCCAAATTGTTTAACTATTAATTTTTTCAATTTATTCTATGCAATTAAAAAAACATCAATTTAGTTCATCTAAAATTTATGTATTTGCAAAATTTATGTTTAATATTATATACCTTTTCGATAGTAAATAAATTCTAAATTTTCGCTCATTATCGTTTATTTTCATTCTTGTATTATTTTGTTTAACACTTGCTTTATTCAAAAGCTCTAGATAACACATTGTACATTATGTTTCATATTTGAGGAGGAACATGTGATTTGATTTCTGAATTTCTGAGCGAAACATTTCTAAGTTATGAAAGATTTGCAGTGTAAACAAAACGGTCTGCGAAGATTTTGCTCATTGCTACTTATTGGACTTGTTTTAAAATGTAGGTTATCTCTATTTTCGAACGTTTAACATTTTATCTAATTGGTGTTGACTAATTAAATACACCTAATTCTGTTTCTACATGGAAGATACGTTCCCGAAGAATATATGCAAAAGACATTCATGTAAAAAATGACATTGCATCTATGCAAGAAAAGAAAATAGGTTCCAGATCTGAAAAATCGGTAAAAATTATTAAAAAAGAAACGCATGAAAGTATTTGTTTTAAGGTTATTATTTTATTTTAACAAAATACACATGTAATAATATGTAATGAAAATGTATTAAAGTAAATTTGCATTTGAATTGAAAAAAAATTCTTCATGAACAAAACATTCTGTTTTACACATAACAAGATTTCGTTCATTTTCACTTTCTACTGATAAGCGGTGCATACGGTCGCGTAGGAATGGAATGCCATTGCTATCATTAGAAATGTTGAGGTATCGTCTTCTTCCTCTATTAATAAGTTTTTTTTTTGCGATCTCTTGAGAAAATTCAACACGAGTCTCCTCTGGTGCTCATGTTTCACCGGTTTTACGAACGAATTCAGTTATTAATCGTTGTGTTCGTGTTTTTGTTAAGCCGTTATATACATCTCTGCAAGAGGCTAACAACAACTTTGAAACTTCCCATCGCGTTCCTTTTAAGGTTCATGTTTGACAATATTATTACCCAATTTTCTGACCAGTTTCAGACCTTCTTTTACTAAATCTGCATTTAAAATAGGATTATTTTCTTCATTATCACTACTTTCTGCGGGATTAAGAATCTCAAGGACAACTTCTAATATTTTATCTTCGCCTAGGGCTTTATCTACTAACCATTCATCAATATCTTCTAAAGATAAGTCATCGAATTCTTCTCCACCAATTGTGTGATCCATTGTAATGAAGGTGGAAAATTCGGTCGTATTTGGAACCAAATTCAATCAAAATGAATTCATTAATGTTGCATTCAATATAATTAAATTTTACGTTAAATTCATTTAAAAATGTTCTAGATTAAATTTTAAAATTCACCAAGACACAAAAATTGCAAAAAAAAAAAAAAAAAATTTGAACTTCATGTGTGCCAAATTACATTACTGTAAGTGGCATAGATTCGTCAGGAATTTGCTGGCAGAAAACAAACAGACAAACACTTCCTTTAATAATATTAGAGATGTTCAACTAGTTACCACCGTCCCAGCCTAAGCCATTCGTTATTTTGACAGATTTAAGGTGCTCCAGCCGCCTCTACACTATACGCTTATAAACATCCATGACCCGGATTCGAACCAGGAACCTTCCGATCTAGAGGCTAACACCTTAACCTACTTTCTTGTATAATATAGTAGAGATAATTATTAATAGAAGTTAAGTTCGTTCCAATTATCATTAAATATTCCTACATTTAAACATAGTGTGCAAAAGAAATGCAATGTTAAAATGGAGTTCCAAGATTGTTGGGTGCTATGAGGTTATTAAAAAATTTAGTGATTTTTTTTCACAAATGTTAATGTATCCTAGCAGTGAACACAGAAATACTGAAACATTTATCCTCATAAATTTAAAGAACTCTTGAATAATCAGAGTAAATTGGCGAGTTTTTGTAGGAAAAGAAAAAAAGAAGTTGACTAAACGTTCTGTAGATTAAAAATTTTCAACAAAAATTAATTTTTAAAAAAATTTTGTGCAGCTTTAATTTTTTGTTTTAAATTTCCCAACGTGACTATTGAAACAGATCGATTATGAAATTTTTGACATGAAATTATTCTCTAGAAATAAATTTATTTGTATTTTAATGATCAATTTGTCAACACTCCCAAAGAAAATATCCGAGCGCATTCATTTTCGTTTACAAAAATTCAAATATCGAATCAAGTTAAAAACTTTCGAAGTTCCTATTCTTTCCGTGAAAAAAAAAGGGATATATCGAAACCCCTTCTTTTATACCTCAAACAAAACTACTTTTAACTGTGGAATACATTTTCCCCTTTTGTTTCCCGTATTGTGTAGAGGCGGCTGGTGCACCTAAATCTGTCGTGACCGAAAATGCTCACGTTGGGTTGGCGTGGAAGTTTGGAGAGTGGGGTGCCAGCTCGGGTGTTGCTTCGTCATCTGACCATGATTCAATATTACGAGGTGTTGTCCTCGGATCTTTCCCTTAAGGGACTGATCCCGGACCGTCGTCAATAGCCCGCTGTGTTGCTCTAGTACGACGTTAACTAAAAATTACAATTACAATTACAAAAATTATGATGGTATTTTTTAATTAACGTCACATTGGAGCAACACAACGGGCTATTGGTGATGGTCCGGTATCAACTCCGAAGGAAAGAGAGGTTTGATGACAGCACCTTGTTATTTAGAACCACGGTCAGATGACGAGCATATACCTCAGCTGACACCAGACTTTCGAAATTTCCACATTATCATCTGACCGTGGTTCAGATTTACGTGGTTTTGTACTCGGATCTTTTACGTCGGGATTGATCCCGGACCGTCGTCAATAGCCTGCTGTGTTGCTCTAGTACGACGTTAATTAAAATTACCTCACCTTACTTTGTACAAGATGGTTTTTGTTGGATTCAAACTCGCAACCCTCAAAAATAAAGTGTACCAAATTTATTGTGAATTAGTTAAATTGTGATATAGTAATGGTAATTTTAGTTAACGTCGTACTAGAGCAACACAACGGGCTATTGACGACGGTCCGGGATCAGTCCCTTAAGGGAAAGATCCGAGGACAACACCTCGTAATTTTGAACCACGGTCAGATGACGAAGCAACACCTGAGCTGGCACCCCACTCTCTAAACTTACACGCCAACCCAACGTGAGGACTTTCGGCCACGACAGATTTAAGGTGCACCAGCCGCCTCTACACCATACGCTTACAAACATCCATGCCCGGATCCGGATTCGAACCAGGAACCTTCCGATCTAGAGGCTAACACCTTAACCACTATAAAATTGTGATATATAGATACTGAACGTTATTCCTATTTAGATCTCGCATCTTCTTCTACGGTATTGATCCTGGATCGTCGCCAATAGCCCGTTGTTTTGCTCCAGTTCGACTTTACTTTAAATATGTAACTACTTACCTATTTGGATTACGCCGACCAAACGGTATAATGGTTAAGGTGTTAGCCTCTAGATCGGAAGGTTCCTGGTTCGAATCAGGGTCCGGGCATGGATGTTTGTAAACGTATGGTGTAGAGGCGGCTGGTGCACCTTAAATCTGTCGTGGCCGAAAGTCCTCACGTTGGGTTGGCATGGAAGTTTGGAGAGTGGGGTGCCAGCTCAGGTGTTGCTTCGTCATCTGACCGTGGTTCAAAATTACGAGGTGTTGTCCTCGAATCTTTCCCTTAAGGGACTGATTCCGAACCGTCGTCAATAGCCCGTTGTGTTGCTCTAATACGACGTTAACTAAAATTACCATTACCATAAGATTACCATTACCTATTTGGATTACGAATTGTTTTTACCTCCCTCTCGTCGTAAGACAAATAGAACGAGGGTTAATACATAGCCTAGGTTTCCCGCAGGATTCTAAAGAATGAATGTATCAAATTTGATCCGACATCTTAAAATACTCAATATTATTAATATGGGGATTTCGAATTGTTTTTAGCCTCTTTGCACGCCCAAATGAAATATAATGGGGGTTATTATGTAGCCTATGTAATTCGCAGGGGTCTAAAGAGCAAGTATAGCAAATTTGGTGTGGATTGGTCAAACGGTGTAGATTTGTATAGAGAACAGAGAACTGGTTTATATATATAATAGTTTTATAATATAGATTATAGAGACAATTAAGAAGTGGGTTTAGATTATTAAAAATTTATCGATATTTTATTATTTGTAACTTGATTCAAGTTAAATTTATGTGGGTTCAGGTTTAATACATTTAATGGTAATGGTAATTATAGTTAACGCCGTACTAGAGCAACACAACGGGCTATTGACGACGGTCCGGGATCAGTCCCTTAAGGGAAAGATCCGAGGACAACACCTCGTAATTTTGAACCACGGTCAGATGACGAAGCAACACCTGAGCTGGCACCCCACTCTCCAAACTTCCACGCCAACCCAACGTGAGGACTTTCGGCCACGACAGATTTAAGGTGCACCAGCCGCCTCTACACCATACGTTTACAAACATCCATGCCCGGACCCGGATTCGAACCAGGAACCTTCCGATCTAGAGGCTAACACCTTAACCACTATACCGGTTGGTCGGCAATTAATACATTTAAATTTCCTGATTATGCATAACTTTTATTTTCGACTTCGAGGTTATGCATTGCATTTTTATTTAATTTTTCATTAATTATTTTGTTATGTCTCATTTTAGAGAGATGGTATCTGATCAGGACTCCATTGCCTCTCCTAGGTCAAGAATAGGTTCTTTTTATGTTGACTAGATAACTTATTTTTATGATAAAGGCAAATATTTAAACTATCAATAAATATTGTTCGCTCAAGGTCACCTGAAAATAAAGACATTTATTAATTTATACTATGTAAATATACATTGGAAATTGAAATGAATTTTACACTGGACATTAAATCTCGGAATTTGCGAAAACAATTTGAATAAATTTAAAACGTCATAAAAATTAATTATCCGGCCGCTTAGTCCATTTTTCAATCAATGGAGGTTTGATCATTTCAGTCTGAAAAATGACTATCTCCGTAATTAGTTGTATTTGTGGAAAATGTGTATGAAATATTAAAACCCCAACTTTTGATGCATTAAATTTACCTATTTTATGCTAAAATTCCTGAGTTTAAACCAGGCCTCGAAATATATTTTTTAATACAGGTGCACAGGTGCACCTAGCGGGAAAAAATTAGGTGCACAATTTTATTTTCACGTGCACAGTGCACCCGGGTATTTCGAGCCCTGGTTTAAACTCAAAACTTATAAATAATTATAGTTTATAACGTTTGAAATATTTGTTATATGACCAGCTAACGCTAATGTTATGCAAAATTTGAGAAACACGACATTTGAAATTGTCAGTACTAATTCATCAATTCTTAATGTAATTACAAAACGCGAATACACCAGTAAATGAATTTTCGACATATTTATTAATTTTATCTCAGTAAATAATGTAATTCCAAGTATGTGAAGACAATTTTAAATAGTTCAAATTCAATGCAATACAAAATAGTTTCGAAAACGATACACACACTATGTTTGAATTTTAAAAGTTCAAACAGTTTTATTTGTCCGAAAAACACTTGATAATTTTTCTTTCTTATCAGTCAAAAATCTTGCGAGGGCTGGAAATATTCCTGTTTTCAAACCCGTGAAAAAATCTGCTGTCACTGCTTCTTGCAAAAAATTAAAGGTTTTAGTGTTTTTCCCTTCATGTAAATTTATCTTTGAAATAAAAAATAAAGAATTGCAAGTTTAAAACAAGAAAGTTTTTGGACACCTAACAATCAAAATTAAGCCAGTTTTGTCAGCATTTATTCTGAGCAAAGTGGGTTTTGTATTTTGCTCAATCAGGTGGGTTGTAGCATTTTGTCCACTCAACAATTTGAAAAAAAAAAAAATGGAGATCTGTACAGTTTTTCCTTTTTAACACATGAACCCACACCATTCTACAAAAAAAAAAAAAAAAAAAAAAAAAAAAAAAAATGATGTTGCACTACCCCGATGGCGTCCCCACTCCCCAGCAATTCTTCATATTTCGAATGACGGGGAAAATATGACTCACTAATGACTTCCATGAGAAAACGTCTCAAAGAAACCAAAGCCAAAAATTGCGCCAAAGTATTTGCCAAAAAAGCGATAACTAATGAAATATAATAGTTGCAAATAGCGATAACTCGCCAAAAAAAAATTACCATGAACACACACTAATTACCCGCCTCGGGCGCTGCATTTCGCACCCGTTCGATAGATTACTTGACTTCAGTGTAGACTTATGTCGGAATTATAAGACCTTTTTCATCATAGCATGTTTATGAAGTATGATAAACATAGACAATGGATCCAAAGAGAACTAAGTTTTTAGATAATATCAACGAATATAGAGAAGGAAAATTTGTTTGGGGGACATGTTCACAGGGACAATCCTCTACTATATTTATCTACTGCCCACTTTGTTTACCTACTGTTATGGACAATGGCGAAGAAAGCGGCCGCTTAGGACCCCTTGAATACCAAAAGGCCCCGAGGTCTTAAAATGTTCGTTCATTAGGGTTCTAGGAAAATTGTGACAGCGTCTTTAAGTGCAGTGAAAGAGCTTCTGATGCTAGATGATCAGAAAAAGCAGATGTATTAGCTATGACACTAGGTTTCACCCATATACGTACTATATCGGTTACTTATGTCGGGATTATAAGGCCTTTTTCATTATAGCTGTAAGTTTATGAAGTGTGATAAACATTATAGACAATGGATCCAAAGAGGACTAAGTTTTTAGATAACATCAACGAATAGAGAGAAGGAAAATTTGTTTGGGAAATGTTCTCTCACAGGGACAATCCTCCACTATATTTATCTACTGAACACTATGTTTACCTACTGTTATGGACAATGGCGGAGAAAGCGGCCGCTTAGGACCCCTTGAATACCAAAAGGCCCCGAGGTCTTAAAATGTTCGTTCATTAGGGTTCTAGGAAAATTGTGACAGCGTCTTTAAGTGCAGTGAAAGAGCTTCTGATGCTAGATGATCAGAAAAAGCAGATGTATTAGCTATGACACTAGGTTTCACCCATATACGTACTATATCGGTTACTTATGTCGGGATTATAAGGCCTTTTTCATTATAGCTGTAAGTTTATGAAGTGTGATAAACATTATAGACAATGGATCCAAAGAGGACTAAGTTTTTAGATAACATCAACGAATAGAGAGAAGGAAAATTTGTTTGGGAAATGTTCTCTCACAGGGACAATCCTCCACTATATTTATCTACTGAACACTATGTTTACCTACTGTTATGGACAATGGCGGAGAAAGCGGCCGCTTAGGACCCCTTGAATACCAAAAGGCCCCGAGGTCTTAAAATGTTCGTTCATTAGGGTTCTAGGAAAATTGTGACAGCGTCTTTAAGTGCAGTGAAAGAGCTTCTGATGCTAGATGATCAGAAAAAGCAGATGTATTAGCTATGACACTAGGTTTCACCCATATACGTACTATATCGGTTACTTATGTCGGGATTATAAGGCCTTTTTCATTATAGCATGTTTATGAAGTATAATAAACATAGACAATGGATCCAAAGAGAACTAAGTTTTTAGATAATATCAACGAATATAGAGAAGGAAAATTTGTTTGGGGGACATGTTCACACACACACAGGGACAATCCTCTACTATATTTATCTACTGCCCACTTTGTTTACCTACTGTTATGGACAATGGCGGAGAAAGCGGCCGCTTAGGACCCCTTGAATACCAAAAGGCCCCGAGGTCTTAAAATGTTCGTTCATTAGGGTTCTAGGAAAATTGTGACAGCGTCTTTAAGTGCAGTGAAAGAGCTTCTGATGCTAGATGATCAGAAAAAGCAGATGTATTAGCTATGACACTAGGTTTCACCCATATACGTACTATATCGGTTACTTATGTCGGGATTATAAGGCCTTTTTCATTATAGCATGTTTATGAAGTATAATAAACATAGACAATGGATCCAAAGAGAACTAAGTTTTTAGATAATATCAACGAATATAGAGAAGGAAAATTTGTTTGGGGGACATGTTCACACACACACAGGGACAATCCTCTACTATATTTATCTACTGCCCACTTTGTTTACCTACTGTTATGGACAATGGCGGAGAAAGCGGCCGCTTAGGACCCCTTGAATACCAAAAGGCCCCGAGGTCTTAAAATGTTCGTTCATTAGGGTTCTAGGAAAATTGTGACAGCGTCTTTAAGTGCAGTGAAAGAGCTTCTGATGCTAGATGATCAGAAAAAGCAGATGTATTAGCTATGACACTAGGTTTCACCCATATACGTACTATATCGGTTACATATGTCGGGATTATAAGGCCTTTTTCATTATAGCTGTAAGTTTATGAAGTGTGATAAACATTATAGACAATGGATCCAAAGAGGACTAAGTTTTTAGATAACATCAACGAATAGAGAGAAGGAAAATTTGTTTGGGAAATGTTCTCTCACAGGGACAATCCTCCACTATATTTATCTACTGAACACTATGTTTACCTACTGTTATGGACAATGGCGGAGTAAGCGGCCGCTTAGGACACCCTGAAATCCAAAAGGGCACCGAGGTCTTAAAATGTCTTTTCATTAGGGTTCTAGGAAAATTGTGACAGCGTCTTTAAGTGCAGTGAAAGAGCTTCTGATGCTAGATGATCAGAAAAAGCAGATGTATTAGCTATGACACTAGGTTTCACCCATATACGTACTATATCGGTTACTTATGTCGGGATTATAAGGCCTTTTTCATTATAGCTGTAAGTTTATGAAGTGTGATAAACATTATAGACAATGGATCCAAAGAGGACTAAGTTTTTAGATAACATCAACGAATAGAGAGAAGGAAAATTTGTTTGGGAAATGTTCTCTCACAGGGACAATCCTCCACTATATTTATCTACTGAACACTATGTTTACCTACTGTTATGGACAATGGCGGAGAAAGCGGCCGCTTAGGACCCCTTGAATACCAAAAGGCCCCGAGGTCTTAAAATGTTCGTTCATTAGGGTTCTAGGAAAATTGTGACAGCGTCTTTAAGTGCAGTGAAAGAGCTTCTGATGCTAGATGATCAGAAAAAGCAGATGTATTAGCTATGACACTAGGTTTCACCCATATACGTACTATATCGGTTACTTATGTCGGGATTATAAGGCCTTTTTCATTATAGCATGTTTATGAAGTATAATAAACATAGACAATGGATCCAAAGAGAACTAAGTTTTTAGATAATATCAACGAATATAGAGAAGGAAAATTTGTTTGGGGGACATGTTCACACACACACAGGGACAATCCTCTACTATATTTATCTACTGCCCACTTTGTTTACCTACTGTTATGGACAATGGCGGAGAAAGCGGCCGCTTAGGACCCCTTGAATACCAAAAGGCCCCGAGGTCTTAAAATGTTCGTTCATTAGGGTTCTAGGAAAATTGTGACAGCGTCTTTAAGTGCAGTGAAAGAGCTTCTGATGCTAGATGATCAGAAAAAGCAGATGTATTAGCTATGACACTAGGTTTCACCCATATACGTACTATATCGGTTACTTATGTCGGGATTATAAGGCCTTTTTCATTATAGCATGTTTATGAAGTATAATAAACATAGACAATGGATCCAAAGAGAACTAAGTTTTTAGATAATATCAACGAATATAGAGAAGGAAAATTTGTTTGGGGGACATGTTCACACACACACAGGGACAATCCTCTACTATATTTATCTACTGCCCACTTTGTTTACCTACTGTTATGGACAATGGCGGAGAAAGCGGCCGCTTAGGACCCCTTGAATACCAAAAGGCCCCGAGGTCTTAAAATGTTCGTTCATTAGGGTTCTAGGAAAATTGTGACAGCGTCTTTAAGTGCAGTGAAAGAGCTTCTGATGCTAGATGATCAGAAAAAGCAGATGTATTAGCTATGACACTAGGTTTCACCCATATACGTACTATATCGGTTACTTATGTCGGGATTATAAGGCCTTTTTCATTATAGCATGTTTATGAAGTATAATAAACATAGACAATGGATCCAAAGAGAACTAAGTTTTTAGATAATATCAACGAATATAGAGAAGGAAAATTTGTTTGGGGGACATGTTCACACACACACAGGGACAATCCTCTACTATATTTATCTACTGCCCACTTTGTTTACCTACTGTTATGGACAATGGCGGAGAAAGCGGCCGCTTAGGACCCCTTGAATACCAAAAGGCCCCGAGGTCTTAAAATGTTCGTTCATTAGGGTTCTAGGAAAATTGTGACAGCGTCTTTAAGTGCAGTGAAAGAGCTTCTGATGCTAGATGATCAGAAAAAGCAGATGTATTAGCTATGACACTAGGTTTCACCCATATACGTACTATATCGGTTACTTATGTCGGGATTATAAGGCCTTTTTCATTATAGCATGTTTATGAAGTATAATAAACATAGACAATGGATCCAAAGAGAACTAAGTTTTTAGATAATATCAACGAATATAGAGAAGGAAAATTTGTTTGGGGGACATGTTCACACACACACAGGGACAATCCTCTACTATATTTATCTACTGCCCACTTTGTTTACCTACTGTTATGGACAATGGCGGAGAAAGCGGCCGCTTAGGACCCCTTGAATACCAAAAGGCCCCGAGGTCTTAAAATGTTCGTTCATTAGGGTTCTAGGAAAATTGTGACAGCGTCTTTAAGTGCAGTGAAAGAGCTTCTGATGCTAGATGATCAGAAAAAGCAGATGTATTAGCTATGACACTAGGTTTCACCCATATACGTACTATATCGGTTACTTATGTCGGGATTATAAGGCCTTTTTCATTATAGCATGTTTATGAAGTATAATAAACATAGACAATGGATCCAAAGAGAACTAAGTTTTTAGATAATATCAACGAATATAGAGAAGGAAAATTTGTTTGGGGGACATGTTCACACACACACAGGGACAATCCTCTACTATATTTATCTACTGCCCACTTTGTTTACCTACTGTTATGGACAATGGCGGAGAAAGCGGCCGCTTAGGACCCCTTGAATACCAAAAGGCCCCGAGGTCTTAAAATGTTCGTTCATTAGGGTTCTAGGAAAATTGTGACAGCGTCTTTAAGTGCAGTGAAAGAGCTTCTGATGCTAGATGATCAGAAAAAGCAGATGTATTAGCTATGACACTAGGTTTCACCCATATACGTACTATATCGGTTACATATGTCGGGATTATAAGGCCTTTTTCATTATAGCTGTAAGTTTATGAAGTGTGATAAACATTATAGACAATGGATCCAAAGAGGACTAAGTTTTTAGATAACATCAACGAATAGAGAGAAGGAAAATTTGTTTGGGAAATGTTCTCTCACAGGGACAATCCTCCACTATATTTATCTACTGAACACTATGTTTACCTACTGTTATGGACAATGGCGGAGAAAGCGGCCGCTTAGGACCCCTTGAATACCAAAAGGCCCCGAGGTCTTAAAATGTTCGTTCATTAGGGTTCTAGGAAAATTGTGACAGCGTCTTTAAGTGCAGTGAAAGAGCTTCTGATGCTAGATGATCAGAAAAAGCAGATGTATTAGCTATGACACTAGGTTTCACCCATATACGTACTATATCGGTTACTTATGTCGGGATTATAAGGCCTTTTTCATTATAGCATGTTTATGAAGTATAATAAACATAGACAATGGATCCAAAGAGAACTAAGTTTTTAGATAATATCAACGAATATAGAGAAGGAAAATTTGTTTGGGGGACATGTTCACACACACACAGGGACAATCCTCTACTATATTTATCTACTGCCCACTTTGTTTACCTACTGTTATGGACAATGGCGGAGAAAGCGGCCGCTTAGGACCCCTTGAATACCAAAAGGCCCCGAGGTCTTAAAATGTTCGTTCATTAGGGTTCTAGGAAAATTGTGACAGCGTCTTTAAGTGCAGTGAAAGAGCTTCTGATGCTAGATGATCAGAAAAAGCAGATGTATTAGCTATGACACTAGGTTTCACCCATATACGTACTATATCGGTTACTTATGTCGGGATTATAAGGCCTTTTTCATTATAGCATGTTTATGAAGTATAATAAACATAGACAATGGATCCAAAGAGAACTAAGTTTTTAGATAATATCAACGAATATAGAGAAGGAAAATTTGTTTGGGGGACATGTTCACACACACACAGGGACAATCCTCTACTATATTTATCTACTGCCCACTTTGTTTACCTACTGTTATGGACAATGGCGGAGAAAGCGGCCGCTTAGGACCCCTTGAATACCAAAAGGCCCCGAGGTCTTAAAATGTTCGTTCATTAGGGTTCTAGGAAAATTGTGACAGCGTCTTTAAGTGCAGTGAAAGAGCTTCTGATGCTAGATGATCAGAAAAAGCAGATGTATTAGCTATGACACTAGGTTTCACCCATATACGTACTATATCGGTTACTTATGTCGGGATTATAAGGCCTTTTTCATTATAGCATGTTTATGAAGTATAATAAACATAGACAATGGATCCAAAGAGAACTAAGTTTTTAGATAATATCAACGAATATAGAGAAGGAAAATTTGTTTGGGGGACATGTTCACACACACACAGGGACAATCCTCTACTATATTTATCTACTGCCCACTTTGTTTACCTACTGTTATGGACAATGGCGGAGAAAGCGGCCGCTTAGGACCCCTTGAATACCAAAAGGCCCCGAGGTCTTAAAATGTTCGTTCATTAGGGTTCTAGGAAAATTGTGACAGCGTCTTTAAGTGCAGTGAAAGAGCTTCTGATGCTAGATGATCAGAAAAAGCAGATGTATTAGCTATGACACTAGGTTTCACCCATATACGTACTATATCGGTTACATATGTCGGGATTATAAGGCCTTTTTCATTATAGCTGTAAGTTTATGAAGTGTGATAAACATTATAGACAATGGATCCAAAGAGGACTAAGTTTTTAGATAACATCAACGAATAGAGAGAAGGAAAATTTGTTTGGGAAATGTTCTCTCACAGGGACAATCCTCCACTATATTTATCTACTGAACACTATGTTTACCTACTGTTATGGACAATGGCGGAGTAAGCGGCCGCTTAGGACACCCTGAAATCCAAAAGGGCACCGAGGTCTTAAAATGTCTTTTCATTAGGGTTCTAGGAAAATTGTGACAGCGTCTTTAAGTGCAGTGAAAGAGCTTCTGATGCTAGATGATCAGAAAAAGCAGATGTATTAGCTATGACACTAGGTTTCACCCATATACGTACTATATCGGTTACTTATGTCGGGATTATAAGGCCTTTTTCATTATAGCTGTAAGTTTATGAAGTGTGATAAACATTATAGACAATGGATCCAAAGAGGACTAAGTTTTTAGATAACATCAACGAATAGAGAGAAGGAAAATTTGTTTGGGAAATGTTCTCTCACAGGGACAATCCTCCACTATATTTATCTACTGAACACTATGTTTACCTACTGTTATGGACAATGGCGGAGTAAGCGGCCGCTTAGGACACCCTGAAATCCAAAAGGGCACCGAGGTCTTAAAATGTCTTTTCATTAGGGTTCTAGGAAAATTGTGATAACGTCTTTAAGTGCAGTGAAAAGAGCTTCTAATGCAAGATGATCAGCAAAAGCAGATGTATTAGCTATGACACTAGGTTTCACCCATATAAAAGAGGCTTTAACTGAAATGCGTAATTCAAAAGAGAAAAAAAGTTACCATCGTGGAACTTCACTTCTGAAGAAAATGGACAAATATGAAACCGCCCTAATGACAGTTATTTGGAATACTATTTTACAATGAATAAATGCTACTAGTAAATCACTCCAATCAGAGGAATGCGAACTATTGAAAGGATCTATTCTACTGAGGTCATTACAAACTTTTATCCATAATTTCAGAGAAGAATCGAACAAGTTGAAAAAGAGGCAGCTGATTTATCAGGGCTATAATTTAATGTGGAAGATGGACAAATTCGCAGACAACAAAAGAGAAAAAAGTTTTTTGATGAAAAGTGAAAACAAAGAAGTCGGACGAATTTACGTTAAGAGAAAATTTCATAGTCAATTATTTCATGTTATGTGATAGCATAAAGGCAGAATTATCTCATAGAACTCAGACGTATGAAGTTGTGGAGCCTTTATGAATATTTTTTTCACTAGGATTTATCAATAGAAGAACGTGATAAAAAAGTGTTGAAGGATATTTTCAAAAATAATATTGATGTTTGTACTTTTGAAGATGAATTTGACCATTTTTTAATATTTCTAATAGAAAACGACACAAATCATAAAAGCCACACCAGACATCTATCGAGCCGCCAAAGAAATGTCTTGCACATTTCCAAAAGTTAAAATATTGGAAAATATTTTTTTTTAACAATTCTCTTTGCTGATGCGTCAGGAGGAAGATCGTTTTCTGTTTTAAAGCGTGTAAAAAAATATTTGTTGTTGTTTCTTATGCCTACACTGGCAGACCAGAGGAGTGCCAGGCCCGTCGAAGACGGCAAGAGGCGAGGGGGGGTGCGCCTTCCATGCTATTGAGCCCCATTGGGAGGAAGTCCGACTTTGCTCGACATACATGACACATCCGTTTTACAGGAAGATCCCTTTCATACATCCATTCACTCACACAAATCGAATTTAGATCCCAATCAGAGGCCGATAACCCCCTGATCAGGTACCCCCAGAGGTATTGATTTGGTATGGGATCATGGGGGACATAGTGACCACGACCTATTTAACGTGCCCCAGTCACCATTAGTGAACACGACGGTCTTTAGCCAGGTCGAAGCGCTGATCTCGCAAACATCAGATTTGTAGGCTCCGCCGAGGACAGAACCCACAACCCTTCTGATGCGAGCCCGACGCTCTACTGACTGAGCTACCGCGGCTCAAAAAAAATAATAATATTTAAAGAGTACTATGGGAGAAGAAGGATTAATTAATATGGCCATAGAGCAAGATGTTGGAAGCCGAATTGACGCTGCCAAATTAATTGACGAATTTGCAAATAATAAAGTAAGACGGAAATTCATGTAAAAAAATGGGGGGTTTTAGTAAATTTATATTTAATGTGTTATGGTATGAAATTTTTTATTACTTTTCTTTCTTGTTAATAACTTAATGACAGTTTTCTTGAAACTTTTTTTTCAGCTTGAGATTGAGGGCCTCAAAATTTTACCGCTTGGGGCCCCACTTGACTTGATCCGTCACTGGTTATGGACGGAGTCATTTATTACCACAGGTAGTATAGCAAAAATTCATTGTAAATAATTCGATGTAAAAGGTATAGTAATAATTACTACATCTAAATCATTGTACTGATTTCAATTATATAGAGATTGGTCAACTAAGTGTGCTTTAGCTCAACTTAGTGTGCTTTAGCATGAACCTCAAAGGATTCTACTTCACACAAAAAGTGGTATTATCCAGCAGATTATCTAAACTCTTTCCCATTAGTACAAAATCGGAAGTCTAATCGAGCTCAGTTTCAGTGTCAGTAGTTTTCTTCATTTGAACGTTTATTTTTAAGGGTACGCCAGGTTTTCTTGCTTAATTGTTTCTCGGGCAAAAAAGTAAGCTTTATTTCTGTTAATAAGTTATTATTCTTACAAGCCACTGCGTGGCCAGCACGGCGTTGACCGTGACAGTTCTTTTCGCGGGGTCAGGTGTGACCATTACTCATCATACCCCGGTGATTGCTGCGTATACCAAATTTGCTTTGCTTCGCAAACGAAATCCACAGGCAACGTCATGATGGCCTCGATGTGGCTACTATCAACAAGGTAAGTCAAAACACGTTAGAATCGGTAAACGCGGCATGGTTTCAATGGAATTAGGGCGAAAACACTTGTGACGTCAGCGGTCGAATATCTCTAAATCCTCTCCTTCTTCAATGATGTCACATTCCGGAAAGAAGAACGAAAGGTGAAAAAAACTAATAAATAAATTTTTTAAAATGTTCTAAATTAAGGGTGTCTGGGACTCAAAATTCTAAAATCTTCAATTTTAAAATATTTACTGTGAAATTTTTTCTGAAGGTATACATTGTATTTTGAAATTATAATAACTATTTATGTTTTCAAAACTTTAAAATTTTATTTATTGAAATTTAAAAAATAAATTTAACATTGGGCAAAATTGATTTATTGCAAAATAATTTATAACAAATTACTTCACTTTTGCATTACTTAACTTCTAAGAGTTCATACTATAAATTGTCTTCGTAATTTTCAGTTAAAACAATTAGAAAAATTTTTTAAAAATATTTTGTTTAAAAACTTTATAAAACACATGGTTTACAAAGTTCGAAAAAAAATAGAAAAAAAACTAATATATATATACACACACAATTGCTGAAGCCAAATTAAAGAAATATATTTGAAAAGTAAATGTTGAAAATTTCGTTCAGTTATGACAAGTAGTTCTTAAGTTATATCGTTTTTTACTAGTGAAATCCACACATTTTACACAAAAGGAGAAAAAGAACTCTAAAAAATATGAAGACTCGTTGGATTTGCAGCTGTCATGTTTATAAAAAAATAAATATTTTCGGTTCTACGGATGGTAGAAACAAGATTGAGGTGTCATTTTATGCAGAAAGATCTATATTATTTTTTAAGATAATAAAAAAAAATAATTAAATTACTAATTAAATTTTAAAATTCGGGCGCTACACAAAAATCGCAAAAAATTAAGACTACCCACGTGTCAAATTTCATTATTATAAGTGTCATAGATCCGTCAAGACACTGCGTACAGAAACACTTCCTATTATAATAATAGAGATGGGGGTTTTCCTTAAAAAGTGTTGTGTCGCTCTAGTGTATCATTTATTAACTACCTACTTCAAAACGTATACTATACCTTCTTTCTGTAAACACTTGCCATACATTGACTTTTAAATCTGATCACATGTAAAGTGTGATAAGTCCCTTTTTGTTTTGTGCAATCTGGACACAAACTTTAAAATATTGCTTTTGTCTATCTGATATAAGGAATATTTGGGTTCTTTTGAGACTAATAATGTTTACTGACAATTCCGTTATTTCTTGTTCAGTTTTATGTTCTGTTACATTAATAGAGTTAACTGTGTTCTTAAGGTATATGAATTGTTGATATTTTTGGGAAACACGCAGTTGATTGTGACGAGGTTATTCTAAAAATCCGATGCTGTGAATTACTTAAAAAGTTAAAAAACGGTGTTTATATATAAACTAGGGGGCCTGCCCCATGCTCGCTAACGCTCGCCAACCCCCGGAGGATTGCTTCGCAATCCTCATTGGTTCGCTGCGCGAACCTATGCTCGCTTCGCTAGCCTCAATGAAGACATGGGTCCTAGCAGAAGGGATTGTTTACAAAATATGTTACCAAAAAAAAATGTTTTTGAAATCTAAATTTCCTTTTTTCAGAAAAAATATATACAGTATCTCTAAAATCAGAATTCAAATGAAAACTTTGTGCAAGTTTTGATTCGAAATGTGAGCGTTGCTTTGGAAATTGAATATACAGCATGTTGTTTGTGTGTACATTTTCCCAGCACTCAAACGACCCACACTTTTTCATTGAGTTTGTTGCCGAAAGTTGTAGTGCAAGCGTCTTGTTGAACTATAATTGTTGGCCCTGAAAAGGACCGTTTTTTAAATGGCCCTGAAAAGATCCTCCGCTTTCTTTGATTTCTATTATAAACTAACTGCAACAGCTCATTAAAATTTCCTTTTTTTTTTCAATAAAATTTCATCCGATAACGCTATAAATTCAATAGATGCGCGAGACTTCGCGATAAACAAACAATTGTACAATGTTGCCAAAACGCGATTACAAATAACGTCTTTTTTACGTGCCACGTAAGAGAATTATAACAGGCGCCTCAATCCCATGATAGTACTTTACGCAAGTCCAACTTGATTGGCTAATCGGATCACATGACCTAGATACGTATGTCATGAGAATTTTCTTTTAGCAATTTATCTCCCTTTCTGCTTTCTTCTTTTCTTTTCAGATCCATGGCTATGGGTGGATAGAGGTGGGAGACGAAAATTGTATCCTTTTATTATATAAGTTAATAATTATATAAGTTAGTGTTTTATGTACGCTTTTTGTTACATCAGAATGGTCCTAAGCCAGGGGGTGGATACGACACCATCATCCTAAAGCAAAAGGGACGGCAGAGGGGCGGAAAAATATCAGCTGGTAGTGAGTTCAGGAGTGGTTCTTAGAAAATTTATCTAAAATCAACGGAAGCTTGGAAAAATATGAAAAGGGTATTAAAAATTAGGAAAAGTAAATTAGAATGAAAAGGAATTTTTTTTAAATAATTTAGAGGGTCTAAAAATCTTTATACTATATTGGTTTGCTTCGCAAACTAAGTTTGCGAAGCAAACCAATAATAGATACAGAACTTATTTCTATCTCAGCGATCGATAAAGATAGAATGAAAATTTCAACGGATTTGAAATCTGCGGAAAATTTTACATTAGATTACCCTATACATTTGATATTCTTTTAAAAAATAACTTTTCAACTGAAAATCGTTTATATTTTCGCAAGAGATTGGGACGTCACGCCTATTGGATCTCTTCGCAATTAAATAGGAATGCTTAGAAATCACAAGGGTTGGCGAACGTTAGCTAGCCGTGGTTACACCATACCCCACGAAAAGAACTGTGACGGGCAAGGAATATTTTACATTAGATCGATACTTGTGCAGATGATTTTCTTTTAATAAATATTTTTCAATTGAATATTTACATTTTCGCAAGAGATTGCGACGTCACGCCGATTGAATCTCTTCGCAATTCGCATTTGGCCGCATTTGTTAATGACGAGGCCATCATGACCGAAGGGCGTTCTACCATAATTAGTGTTGGATGATCTGATTTTTTCTGTTATGATGATTGATAATTCATAATTTTTAATTAACGTCACACTAGAGCAATGCAAAGGTCTATTGATGACGGTCCGGAATCAAACCCGATGGAAAGCTCCGAAGACACTACCACGTAATTTTGAATCACGATCAGGTGACGAGGGCGAACCTGACTTGACACAACACTTTCCACGCCAACGTAAGGACATGTGAGGTCACGACAGATTTAACGTGCACCAGCTTCCCTTTGTACACGACGATGCTCAGTTGGATTTGAACTCGCAATCTTCCTGTTGCTAATCCGTTACTCTTCCAACCGGATTACCGCGGCCTGATAGTAAGATAGGAACTACAAAAATCTAATGTTTCAGCATAAGGAAAATGCGTTAAACTCACAATTTTTTTACACTGTTCTGCACTAAATCGTTCGTTTTTTGAAAAAATGACTACCCTACTACAATTGATTTGCAAGCAAATTCATCTTCAAAGTCGACAAATTCTGCCAAAATTTTATACTTCTCTGTCGTTTGTTTGTTGTAAATTGTGGGGTTCTAAATAAAAACTGAGCGAGTAATACCTATTTCCACTATTGACAATATTGAAATTATTATGATAATTATGACATTGTGTGTGTTCTTGTAAAAATTCATTTAAATATTTTTATTTAGAAAAGAGCTTCATGGTGTAAAATTCAAAAGAACAAATCAGGTCTGCTGATTAAACATCAAATACTTTGTCGTCATCTGACCGTGGTTCAAAATGACGTGTTGTCCTCGGATCTTTCCCTTAGGGCAGGGGTTCCCAACCTTTTTAGAATTGCGTACCACTTGAAATTTTTAGAAATTTCTGTCGTACCACCAGTCCTATATATTTTTAGAAGCATATATCTAATGTCAGAAAAGGGCCCAATGGCTTGTTTTATTTCAATTAAAATACTAAGAAAGCTACATATTTTATGATTAATGCACTTGTATTTCGTATTAATGATGTTTTAATAAAGGAAAAAATAAAACGATTATTGAAAATTACAGTTTTATTTTTTATTCACAGGTCTAAAAACATTTAATTTTAAATAGTTAGTACAAACTAAACAAATAAAGATTAACATAATCAAAAATCAATTTTAGTGCGAAACTTGTTGTTTGTCTTTTATTAAAATATCAATATCAGGAGCAATGGAGCTTAGCTTCACTCTTAAGTCCTCTTCAACACTTACTCTGTTTCTATATTTATTTTTTATATACAAAAGTTCAGAAAAACCACTCACACAATTAACAAGTAACAAATGGCATAAGAAATAACATAACGTGGTGATACATAATAAAAAATCGAAAAAACTTCGTAGAATATTTGGGTCGCTCGTATCATCCTTGCGTACCACCGTTTGGGAATCCCTGTCTAAGGGGATTGATCCCGGACCGTCGTCAATAGCCCGTTGTGCTGCTCTAGTACGACGTTAACTAAAATTACCATTATCCTAATATGGTGCCGACAAACCGCTCTGGTTGATAAGGTGTTAACCTCTAGATCGGAAGGTTCCTGGTTCGAATCCGGGTCAGTGCAAGGATGTTTGTAAGCGTATGTTGCAGAGGCGGCTGGGGCACATTAAATCTGTCGTGGCCGAAAGGTCCTTACGTTGGATTGGTGTGGAAGTTTGGAGAGTGGGGTGCCAGCTCAGGTGTTGCTTCGTCATCCGACCGGGGTTCAAAATGACGTGGTGTTGTCCTCGGAACTTTCTCTTAGAGGACTTTCGGCCACGACAGATTTAAGGTGCACCAGCCGCCTCTACACCATACGCTTACAAACATCCATGCCCAGACCCGGATCCGAACCAGGAAACTTCCTATCTAGAGGCTAATACCTTAACCACTATGCCGGTTGATCGCCTGTGGTGCTCTAGAGTACGACGTCAATTAAAGTTATCTTACCTTACCAGGACTGATGCCAATAGCTCCAGTGCGACGCTAATTAACTATATAAGTACATACCGGTCGCCAATAGCCTGTTGTGTTGTTCCAGTGCGATACAAATTCAACTACCGAACTAGCAACTTGGGGCTCAAGAATTGTACACGTGTTTGGAGTTTTAGAAGAAGAGGAATAAATCTCCTAGCGTACGCAGGTACTTATGGCTCGTGCATTTTAGACCTTGAGTTACACATGCCAGAACTTGATCACCATGCTTCGAGCAAGACGCTTTCGTATAAAAGGTTCATTCGAACTTGACTTTACGTTCTTGTTATTTCACTTATTAGGGCAACACAGTATCTGCTTGATTTTCACTCAGACATTTGCTTGAAATATCGAGACTTAACCTTAGTTTTACATAGTAGCTAAGTTCTAAAAGCAACTTTTTTGTTTAGTTATTACGAAATTATTCGATTATTTAGTTTGCTCAACAGAAAACTAAAAGTAGGTAAGTTGTGAAACGAAATGAATTTATTTTAGTCAGTTTAGAAGTGTAATTTTTTTTACTGTTCGGTGAAATGAAATACTTCCGTATAGGTGCAAAAACGCAAAATTCTGATGACGCTGCTTTCTTCCATGCAATTTGGTTCACTTTACAAAAGTCTTAGTTTAAAGTTTTGCGCGTTTACTAAAGTTTGTCTTTGCTGTTAAGTATTGAACCTTGAAACAAAGTGGCAACAATCCAACGGGATGTGGTACCAAGGCTGCAGTCTTGTGGCAATCCTATGAAAAATAATTTTTCCGATACGATTTATATCGATTCTGCTTGGATCATAAATGCTTTATAGTGTAATTAGCCTTGAAGATTATTTTCGATAAGTGACTGGAAATTACTGGAGCTCAACTTTCTTAGTTGTGAAAATTTTTTTTATTCCACTGAAAAGAAACTTGCGAGCTACTGCTCGGGTTTAGCATCTAGAGAAAGTCTTAAAGCCATTCTCTTTGCAGGAATGTGGGCATAGAGTGCTTAAGAATTTCTAATGGAATTTTGAAATTCCTATTTTCTTACCATCGTATTCTATTGATACTCCGCTTGAAAGTATATTTCTTTTAAACATAGAAGTAAATCACCGTGCTTATTTCAACGCCCTATTGTTAATCTCGGACACTGTTGGTACAACATATTTTATTTTGTACTTTAAAATCATTTTTTTCCTAAAGTTAAAAGATGGACAGTTCGAAAACTCCAAACATAATAAAAAAAACGTCAGAAAATGCCTACAAAATTTCATTTTTTATCTTGTAGATGTCTAGAGTGTTCTCAAACTATTGTACCACAAACTCCCGATTTGCATCAACTTTTAAAACTGTATTACGATATCTAGAAATCTTGTAGTAGTAAGGGTTATGTAAAACTACTCGATGAAGATCGTATATTCTTGGCTTTATTCTCAATTCGAAGTCTGCTTTTTATATATTTAAAAACATTTGTTTTTAGGTTGTAAAAACAAATTACCGGTTTGCATACTAATGCATTTAAAACTTGATCTTAAAATTATATATTTTTGTAGGAACTTGAAATTTAATACATTTTATAATTTCAGAATGAGTGCATTCCGAATGAAGAGAACTTAAAAGTAGATATTTTAAAAAGGTGAAGTTTACTCTTGTCAGACAAACATTTGTTTCGGATGTTGGGAACATGCTAAGCAGTTTAGAAATTTTCTATTGATCATAGATCATGCTATCAGTTATCGATGCCACTGTCAGTTAGATATACAAGGTAATATAATTTTGGTATCTATCTATTAAAGATGGGTATCTTAACAGGGGAGGCTAAGAATTATATTGACTTATATTTGCTGATCTGAATTTTTCAGCAGTTTACGGAAACCTCGCTGTTGAATGGAGGAACAAATTTTGAGTTAAAGCACGTCAATTGAGCATTGTCCTTTTTCTAAACTGCATTTAATGTGGCATCGGGTTTCTTTTAATCCTTCAGTCGCCGTCTCAACCTGTTACGTCAAAGACTTGTTGAAAAAAAGTATTCGTAATTTGACATTTTTAAAAGAGGACCTTTTCTCAGTGTATTTATCTTGGATTAAAATCGCCTTATCGCCTCGGGAAATAAAATTCTGACACATTGCAGGTATTCTTGTG
The DNA here is from genome assembly GCA_947359465.1 of Metellina segmentata. Taxonomy (NCBI): domain Eukaryota; kingdom Metazoa; phylum Arthropoda; class Arachnida; order Araneae; family Tetragnathidae; genus Metellina; species Metellina segmentata. The sequence continues at coordinate 26,727,230 of OX375882.1, forward strand.
TGGAGCCTCGGACAATGGTTGTATACTCAACTCCGATGTTCACTGCAGTTGGACTTCCAATGTTGCACAACAGATATCTTCCATTATGCTCCTTTACAACGACGCCGGCTATATTGGCTGTACCGATCATAAAAAGGACATGGTGAGACTAACTCAATTTGATTCTATTTTAAGAGCTGTACAGAGTTTATTATTTTTGCTCCGAAGATCCACTTCTGCAGATCTTGGATTTTGCCTTTTATAAACCCAACTAAGGGCAATATTCAAAATTGTCCGAGTATGCGGTTGGCAAGCACAGCGAAATCGCAGAATATGTGAAATTATACTGAAATATATATTCCCTTACTAAAATCTGAATGAATACTGAGGAACGAATACGTCTCCAATGTGTTGGGAAAATCTGTTGTGTAGTTAACAGCCTCGATTAAGTTGTAAAATTCGGGCTCGGCACAAATTTCGGACTACCTGAGGCATCGATCTGTGGTGTACAATTTTCCCCAGATTTCAAATCCTTTGAAATGTTCACTATCTTTAACGATCACGAAGATAGAAACTTGGATTAAGGAATAAAAAAAAAGAAATAAACGCCAGTCAAAAAATTTCGAACGTATCGGACACTTTCAGTTAAATGCAATTACTTTCCGGTATTGGTTTATCAAGTAGTCGCATTAGAGTTACCCTAACCACAGGGCTAAATGGGCTATAGCCCCTGGGCGCCAGCCTTTCGGGGCGGCAATTTTGCTTGCACTCAAATCAGTTTGACGTCTGGAGACTGGCGCGTTACTGCCTATATTGACTTTTTCTAGTTCTGACTTTTAAAACTTCCCCTCCCGTGTTATTTTCTTGTGAAGAGGGTCGCTAAATATCTTAAGACGGCCCTGAGCATGTTTATAAGATCAATATTACCTCTAGCTGGTTAAGATCAACAAAACATCTAGTTGCTATTTGTTTGAATGTTGGGATTTTAGTCTTCCATTTAAGAAGTTATTTTTAATGTAAGTTATCTGAAGCACAGTTGAAAGATGGAAATTTCCTTTTCTGTGCGTCTCTAAATGTTCTGGATTTTTGTTAGTTTCCTAGTCGCATACTCTTGGCCCACCAGTGGCTAAAGGCATTGCTTTTGCAAAACTGAGACTGATGGAGCTTGATTTGAATCTCATGTAAAGAAGACGAGTAGCTGCTTGGAGTTTTCTGGGTTCTTCAAGACTACCACAAAGTCCTCCAGAATAACCAGTCCCAGTTCACGGCAGGCGCGACGTGACAGCACTTCCCATGGTGACCCGGGTAACGCAGTCTGGCAGGTTCTCTCAAATTTGTGCCTTGTAACGTTACTGTCCATTTTTGTTCGTATTGGAAAAACTGAAGTTGGATATCTCTAGTTGCAGTAGAATATTCATGTGGCCCTTTTCTAATTATGGCTTAACTAGCAGGCCAGCACGGTGCGGCCCGTGACAGTTCTTTTAGTGTCATTACTGATATTGAACACATTTAAAAAAATAACAATTTTAAGAATAAGGCCCACCTCCATCCGACATGACACGGGCTTGTCTCCTCATTCTTTCACCTCACTGATCTTTTGAGGTTGGTTGTGGTTTTATGGCGCAAGGTCCAACAGTGGACAAGCTGAAATCTGATCTTTTGAGGAATGAATGTCTCCAATGTGTTGGGAAAATATGTTGTGTAGTTAACAGCTTCGATTAAATTGCAAAATTCGGCCTTAGCACTAAATTCGGACTACCTGAGGTATCGATTTGGTGTAAAATTTTCCAGATATCAAAATCCCTTGAAATTTTCATTATCTTTAACGATCGCGAAGATAGAAACTCGGGAATAAAAACTAAGTACTTTCTTGGACTAAGGAATAAAAAAAACACCAGTCAAAAAACTTATTTCGTTCGAATTCGCTGGAATCGTTTGTGCTTAGACAATGAAAGAAAAAGAATATATTTTGAATTTGATATCTTTACACTGTTGCCATTCTAAGGAAAACAAATAATTAATGCCAATAAATTAATTAAAAATGTTCTAGATTAAATTTTAAAATTCGGAATTCGCACAAAATTAGGGCTACCTGTGTGCAAATTTCATTACTGTAAATCCTATAAATTCGTCTGGACACCGCATGCACGCACGCAGACACTTCCTTTTATAATAAAGATAGTGTGTTGATTCTATATCAGTGAAGTCGTCCATATACTTACATTAGTTACTATCGTTGGCAACTAACTCGTTGATAAAAAACTATTTTAGAATATATAAAGTCGAAGTTATATCATACAAGTTATTGAAGAGCATATTAAAAATCTAGCTTTGAATTCGGGTATCTTGCGAGTTTTTAGTGGTTAAAGCGAACTTGAGATTGAAAGCACTAGTTTTTTACATTAATTTAGACACCTAAAATTTTTATTAATACCTTTCCAGCACTGTTGCTTTGGTGTGGCAAGTGATCTTCCTCAAATTGTTCTCTCGATTCGCTCCTCATTCTTGGAGGCTTGTGCCTGTATTGTCTAAGCCTTCGGGACGGTGGCACCCGTTTGTAGACTCAGCAAAAGTTCGTTTTGCATGTGAGGTATGTATTAGTTTACTAAATCTTTTCCAGTGTAAATTTAATTTCGTTAGAAGTTCACTTCTTTCATAGCAGTTAACTATTGTAGGCGGGCTAGCTCACGATATCGAACAGATAAACGCAACTGGTCTCAAGAGGACTGAACTTTTATAAGCAAAATATACAATTTTAGGATTGACTTTGACCTTTAGATTACAACAGTTGTACCTTGAAAATTACAAGAATCGCACCAATTATATCTAGCCGTAGCCAAAAGGTTAGGAGTTGGTTAGGTTGAATAATAAATGGTAGTAAATTCAAAAAAGCTTTTTACAGGTTGTTTCAAAACATTAAAAGAGGTAGCGAACACCTGGGAGAGGTGCCTGTCCGCAAGGGATTGGATGGATTGACCGGGTGACTCTTTGCTTGGTCACCATGATTATCCGATTTATCGTGCATTGATTTCTTCCTCTGGGATGCCTCAAATTATCATGAACGAGGCCCTATTGATTCCGACCTATCATTTTTGTTCTTTAGTGTATCCTTATAACATTAGGAGGGTAAAGGGATTGTGGACATGCATCCTATATATGAATGCGGTTTAATTTTGTGTCCTATTCTGGAAATTTTTGAAACATCCTTAATACTTAGCAGTCAAAGCTCTTTATTTTCAAAAACCCGTTTCTTGATACATTTTCTTGAATAGTCTGAATATAGAATTTCATTTTTTTTGTGTCAAGATTAATGAAATAAACCATTAATACTGTTTCTTAAAACAGTTCCAATAATCATCTCTTGTTCCATAAACCTATATAGTGAGACTCCCGCGAGAAGGCGGTCGACTTTGGGTCAATTGATTTCTGAATAGGCGTTGAAAGGTTGTCTCGGAAAATGGGCGCGGAAGCCAAACAAACATGTGTGGCGATCGCCATTTATTTATCCCTCGCCAACTTTGGAATCGAACGATAAACTCGGTCCCAGAATCAGCACTTAAGACCCAATCGAGGAAGAAATTTGTTTCCACCAGTTCCCTAATTTAACTAAGACTTCAAAAACCGAGCCGCGGTAGCTCAGTCAGAAGAGCGACGGGCTCGCATCGGAAGGGTTGCGGGTTCTGTTCTCAGCGGAGCCTGCAATTCTGATGGTTGCGAGATCGGCGCTTAGACATGGCTAAAGACCGTCGTGTTCGCTAATGGTGGCTGGGGCACATTAAATAGGTCGTGGTCACAAAGTCCCCATCTCAAAGTCACCTCAAGTCAGTCAAGTCAAAGTCAATACCTCTGGGGGTACCTGATCAGGGGGTTATCGGCCTTTGATTGGGATCTAAATTATGATATGTGTGAGTGAATGGATGTGTGAAAGGGACCTTCCTGTAAAACGGATGTGTCATGTATGACGAAGTCCAACCCTGCGGGGCAATGGCACCCCAATCGGGCCATATATGGCCCACACGACAACAACAACTTAAAAAACTAAGTGTGCCCCGAGGGGAACATCTTTTGGTGTGTACGGGCTTCACTAACCAGAGACCCTATATATCTATTTTTCCCATGGGGTTTATAATAGCCAGTTTTGCTCCAGTGCGACGTTAATTAAATACCTAGATACCCATGGGGTTTACTGCGTCTGGCAAGCAATGTTCGAGAATTCGGGATGACCAGGCAATTATTTTCTTATTTCTCTTCATTACTTTTCGCAATTATTAAAAATTATCTCGCTTTGCCAGATATGGCCTTTACAACATAAAGCTATAAACCAACTAACTAATCAAAACCACTTGACGCAACTGCCTTCATTCTCCGTAATTCGACTTTTTAATGAAATAGAACATGGGGCGCAGCTTGACATTTCTGCCGATAGCTTGGTATGCACATCTGACATGTGGTTGCGGGGAAAACATGAAACTTAAATTGCGACAAATTCATTGATTAAAGTGATTATCCAGTGTGACTGAGCCGACCAACAGGTATAGTGGTTAAGGTGTTAGCCTCTAGATCGGAAGGTTCCTGGTTCGAATCCGGGTTCGGGCATGGATGTTTGTAAGCGTATACCAGCTCTGGTGTTGCTTCGTCATCTGAACATGGTTCAAAATCACGAAGTATAAATTGTTAGGGGCAATGATGGTCCTCCTACTGGGTGCTCCTTCACAAGTCGTCAATAGCCTGTTGTGTTGCTCTAGTACGACGTTAACTAAAAATTACCATTACCAGTGTGACTGAAAACACTAGTCTAATTCGTAAGCCCATCGACTTTCTCTTCAGAGATCTTAACACGGCGATTAAGCCCATATGCTCTATTTCATTAAAAGATCGATGGAGGTATACCCATTCCAATCAAGATCCAACATTTTAAAATTTTAATCAGGTCGGATGTGCTTGCCCAAACTTGACCCTTGGGCCCTAAAAATCAATCGGTGGTAGGAAGCAATAAGTTTTAAAAGCAATTGTTTTCAGTGTTTTGAATATTTCCTACATGGGAAGTTCGGACAACTTAGTCTTTGATAATGGATTTCTCAATTTCATGAACTCGGAAGGGTTTTCTTACAGGTTTGTGGACATGGCTGGACTTCCATGAAGGGCAGAATCACATTTTGGTGTGCATTTTCGAATAATACCGGAGTAGTGGCATACCGTCTGTACGGACAGCAGTGCGATAGCTGCCAAGGAGAAAGTTACGAAGCCGCAATGTGGTACCCAGAAGAAATTGAAAAGGTATCTTATATAGTTATATTTTCAGAGGTAGGGTTAAGTTTTTCCAAGCTATAGCAAGTCTTGGGATGCTATTTGATGTTTTGAGTATTTATCTTTAAATAGCCATTTTATGCAGGCATGTTTCACAACAAATATTACTTTTTTCTCTGGCCTTTGCCATTTCGGTTTAGGTTTTATGGCGCAAGAGCCGGATCTGCTATACTGCGCCACCTTTCCCCGTTAATCCCTACAATAGTTTTTTTGATCTGGTTGGGGTTTTACGACGCAAGAGCCGGATCTGCTATACTGCGCCATCTTTCCATGTTAATCCCTATGCCGTTTAGGTTTTATGACGCAAGATCCGGATCTGCTATACTGCGCCACCTTTCCATGTTAATCCCTATGCCATTTCGGTTTAGGTTTTATGGCACAAGAGTCGGATTTGCTATACTACGCTACCTTTTCCTGTCGATACCTATAATAGTTTTATTTTCTAGGGGTTTTATGACGCAAGAGCCGGATCTGGTATACTGCACCACCTTTCCCCCTTAATCCCTACAGTAGTTTTTTTATTTGGTTGGGCTTTTTTACGACGCAAGAGCCGGATCTGCTATACTGCGCCACCTTTCCATGTTAATCCCTACAATAGCTTTTTATTTGGTCTAGGTTTTACGACGCAAGAGCCGGATCTGCTGTACTGCGTCACCTTTCCCCGTTAATCCCTACAATAGTTTTTTTGATCTGGTTGGGGTTTTACGACGCAAGAGCCGGATCTGCTATACTGCGCCATCTTTCCATGTTAATCCCTATGCCGTTTAGGTTTTATGACGCAAGATCCGGATCTGCTATACTGCGCCACCTTTCCATGTTAATCCCTATGCCATTTCGGTTTAGGTTTTATGGCACAAGAGTCGGATTTGCTATACTACGCTACCTTTTCCTGTCGATACCTATAATAGTTTTATTTTCTAGGGGTTTTATGACGCAAGAGCCGGATCTGGTATACTGCACCACCTTTCCCCCTTAATCCCTACAGTAGTTTTTTGATTTGGTTGGGCTTTTACGACGCAAGAGCCGGATCTGCTATACTGCGTCACCTTTCCCTGTTAATCCCTACAATAGTTTTTTTATTTGGTTTAGGTTTTATGGCGCAAGAGCCGGATCTGTTATACTGCGCCACCTTTTCATGTTAATCCCTATGCCATTTCGGTTTAGGTTTTATGGCACAAGAGTCGGATTTGCTATACTACGCTACCTTTTCCTGTCGATCCCTATAATAGTTTTATTTTCTAGGGGTTTTATGACACAAGAGCCGGATCTGCTATACTGCACCACCTTTCCCCCTTAATCCCTACAATAGTTTTTTGATTTGGTTGGGCTTTTACGACGCAAGAGCCGGATCTGCTGTACTGCGTCACCTTTCCATGTTAATCCCTACAATAGTTGCCGACCAACCGGTATAATGGTTAAGGTGTTAGCCTCTAGATCGGAAGGTTCCTGGTTCGAATCCGGGTTCGGTGCATGGATGTTCGTAAGCGTATGGTGTAGAGGCGGCTGGTGCACCTTAAATCTGTCGTGGCCGAAAGTCCTCACGTTGGGTTGGCGTGGAAGTTTGGAGAGTGGGGTGCCAGCTCAGGTGTTGCTTCGTCATCTGACCGTGGTTCAAAATTACGAGGTGTTGTCCTCGGATCTTTCCCTTAAGGGACTGATCCCGGACCGTCGTCAATAGCCCGTTGTGTTGCTCTAGTACGACGTTAACTAAAATTACCTTACCCTACAATAGTTTATTTGGTTTAGGTTTTATGGCTCAAGAGCCGGAGATGCTATACTGCGCCACCTTTCCCCGTTTATCCCTACAGTAGTTTCTTGATTTGGTTGGGGCTTTATGACGCAAGGGCGAGATTTGGCCTTGCGCCTCCAGTTTCGTCTGGAAGTCTAAATTAGTTCAAAATAAAATTCCATTGAGCACTAACTCAAAATCAATTTTCCTCAACAATTTATGTATTAATTCTACATACGGGAGCATTTACTAATATCCTGTGTAGTCTAAGTTTCATAGCACTGCATTTAAATACATTTCAGAATTTTCATCCCAGACATGTAGTGGAGTAGTCGTAGGTCAGATTTATCAGTGGGTATATTTCTCCCTTCTGTGACAGTAAAACTTGCATGTCAGTTTGACCCTGCTTGACCAGATATAGCCCTTGCCGCCACATGACCCAACCAATCGACCTTCTTTTGAGGGTCGAGTTGACCATAAAAATTCTGATGAATTGGGAATCCAAAGGGTTAGAGCCTCTGGGACTTCGCACCTCTAAATGAATTTTGTTTGAACTGCTTCATTCTCGAACATTTTAAGAGGAAAGTTACTTTAGAGGGGAGAGTTGGCAATTTTTACTATCGTTAAAAACTTGGTGTGTAAATTATTTTTTGATGTGCACCTAAAATAATTTCCTTGCAGGTGCTCTTTAACATCTGCAATCGCGTCGCACATGTGTTTTACGGTCTCGAGCGTCCGCCCATACAGCTGAACCGAAGACCTGGTAAACCCAAAAATCCACACAACTCCGAGAAATGCCAAGCCTGCAAAGATGGGGTCTGCGCTGAGCGCAGGTGAAGAACTTTCATACTCAACTGATATTTGGGCAACAGAACATTTTTCGCACCTCTCCCAGCGTTGCTACTTTTATTACACATTTTTCAGCCGTTTTAGACTTCTCTTAAAACAGTCTTGTAAGTAAACTATACAAGTTTGAGATTAAAAGTATGACTGGCTGATTTCGAATACTTTGTTTGTATATATAATCAAGTATAAGTTTAAGTAAGATCGATCTATTTACTAAAAGTATGTTTTGCAAGAAAACCTGTAGTTTTAAAACGAAAATTTTAGTGGGTACTAAATATTTTAGTATATTTTTCACCTTTCTCTCTGAAAATGAGTTTCAAAATCGAAGCTCATTTCTCCGAGAATTAAACAACAATCTTTCATGCAAATTCCATCAACATAGTGGATTACATTTGTATGTTTTCATCGCATAAGAAAGTGCGATGCGTCGTCATTTGTCATATCAGATTTGTTTATGAAAAACTTCATTTCTAAGCTATTTAATAAAGTGTAACAAAATCCATTCGTCTTCCTTACTTCCAGTACCTGATTTGTTTTTGCCCTCAACTTCATACATAAATCACAAGGGCCCCCGTAGCCCAGTTGGAAGATCAACGGATTAGCAACCGGAGGGTTGCGAGTTCGAAACTAGATTCAGTCAAATGATGTCGTGTACACGGGACTAAAATATCCTCATCTGACCGTAACTCAAAATTACGAGGCGTAGCCCCTGATTTTTCCCTTTGGAATTGATCCCGGACACGCCAATAATAGTACTTCAGAACGAAATTAGTAAACTTACCCACATTCATTATAAAGGAAACATAAAAGTAGTAAGAAATTTAACTTAGTGCTCAGGATCACATTACCAAAACAAGTAATAACGTGAGCCTTAAACTACATTCGTCTGCCGGGTGGGAACGAACATGATTGGTCTTTCGAATTGGTGAAGCCAATCGATTCACGATAGATCTACTCGACAGACTGGTTTTTTCGCCAATCCAGAAATGTGCATTGATGTATCTACCCTATCATACGTTTTATTCTCAAACGAGGCAAGCTGCCAAATTGGCGAACCAAGTTAATTTTTCAAAGGAACAGTCCTATGACTAGTCAATGTCTATTTTTCGATTATTCAGTCGTAAAAACTAAGTGATGTCTCATTTAAACGACAATACTATGTGCTGCAGTAAAGTTCGAGGTTAACGAGTCATCTGGGTGGTAAATTGCCCAGTTCGTTTAGCATTTAATTACATTGTGGTTGAGCTTTAACTTTTAAATGTTACAATCGCATGCATTGCCACCTTTAACCCGATTCTCTCTTTGCGATAAATAGGATTCTTTATTTAAATTTAATAATACCAGCTTAAATTCTTAAACATAGCTGGACTTTTTTGTGAGATTTAATCAAATGACGCTGATGGCCAAATCAAAATTTGTTGAACAAACTTTTCGCAATATTGATTAATTACCTTGTAGAAAGTTAATTTTTAATGTAATTCCTAATTAGATGAATTACCCCTGTGTTCTCTAAAACGAATTTATCTTAACAACTAAAAGGAGCTGGACACAAAGCAATCTTAGCAATTAAGATGTGCTGGTATTAATGGATGGATAGAGCTTTGCCATCCAAGACATTCACTTTAGTTTTGGAGAGGAATACTTGATGTTTTTCTGTGCTGATATAGTACAGTTGTTGATCAACATCGTCCTACACAATGGTTTTTACTAATTATCTGCATCCGGATTTAAATTACTGACCATTTACACTGAAATGACCATATCCAGTACTGCGTGATCACTACTCGGCCCTGAAAAATTAATCCTTTTGCATTTGGTTTATGTAATATCGTATCCAGATAGCCGATGTCATCGTAGGATATTATCTTTATTGATAAGGGAATATTAATAACCCAACACAAAAGCAACTCCCTAGATCAACCATTATGATAGTCCGGCCAGTGAATAAGCTTAGTCATCCACACACAGGCGGCAAAATTTCTGCTTTTTCTTTTCCGACGAAATACTCTAGTCAGACTGGATTTTGGCTTCAGTATACGAAAGGTGTACCGGATCAAATGGTGTGGTGACAAAAATGGTAGCGTAAATAACAAGATCTTTGGGTTTCACCAGTGCAACATTTCTTCTAACATTCTATAGCTTGATATGCACAGCATAATTATATATTTTGGGACCAGAAAGGTTCGGCAGAGGTGTCCTCGCTATATCAGTGCTCAAGGGTCACTTTCAGATGAAAACCACCCCTGTCAATGGAATCTTGAGTGTTCTCAAGGAGCTTGAGATTTGAGATCGTATTGTCAGTGCAAAGTCGGATAAAGAGGGCTTATTTCAATTACCCAGAACTTTATGACCGATGTACTGTTAAATGAAGTGCTATAATAGTTCTTCTAGGGTTAGTTACTGACAGTTGATTACTTGAAAGGAGTTTTATGATCTCCAATTAAGAAACTCCTGAATATGTGCTTAATGTCGGCTAGATCAGAAAAGCCACCTTTAGAGTGTTACAAGGATATTAATGTTGACTAAGTTATGAAATTCAATCTTTCAAAACTCAAATTGTGGAACTCATTGAGGATATAAAGTCAGCTACCCAACTCGACTTGTTGAAGTATAAATGCAAATGTTCTCTTAAAGATTTATTTTCTAATATAAATTGCCTTCAGAACTTTTCTGACCTTAACAGTTTCAGTGCCGTCCTCCCAGCGCAGTTTTAGTATGTTGAACTACATTAAAAACTACTCATGGTCTAGCACGGGGCAAGAACGTTTCACAAACCTTGCCATTTAATCCATTTTTCAAAAGGTAGCTGAAAACATGGATTTTTGCGAAATAATCACAGAGAAATTTATCTTTCGGTGTGGTGAAAAATTAGTCTCTTCAATAATTACCATTTACCTGTTGGAAAATGCTCAGGTGTTGCCTCGTCGTCTGACCGTGGTTCAGAATTACGTGGTGTTGTCCTCGAATCTTTCCCTTTGGGGATTAAACCCGTTGTTTAACAAGTACGACGTTAATTAAAAAAAATCACCTGTTGGAAAAGGTAAACAATAGTACTGATACGTAGATGTATTAGTAGCAAAAGTAGAATTTAGTAAAAATATTAACGTTAGAAAATAACGGGCTATTGGCGGCGTTCTGGCATCAATCCCAAAGTGGTAGATCCGAGGACCCCACGTCATTATGGTTTAGGAATTACAGGTCAAACTTGTAAACATGCCATAATTAATCACGACAGCAGGTAATGGTAATTTTAACTAACGTCGTACTAGAGCAAAAACAACGGGCTATTGACGACGATCCGGGATCAGTCCTTTAAGGGAAAGATCCGAGGACAACACCTCGTAATTTTGAACCACGGTCAGATGACGAAGCAACGCCTGAATTACGACAGCAGAAAAGTGTCGAGTACAAGCAATGTTTTGCATTTGTTTCTCTCACTGTTCTGATTACTTTATCTAAACCCAGAACCAGCGACTTGGAATTTTTTGTACAAAAAAAAACTGGTTGCAGATTCCTCCAAACACCATGCTAAATTATAAAATTAAACAAAACCCACAACTTTTTATTCATATATAATAAAATATATACCATTTCTTTATTTTATATGAAAAGACCTAATTCAAGACAATCGGAAATCAATGACTTGGTGATATGATTGTTTCATGCCATGTGTAAATGTATTTTCACTTTCCTTCGTTTTTTTAACATTTACTTACATTTCTTTCACAAAAAACATTTTGCTAGTAAAAAGTACCTTAATTGCTATAGTAATAAGAATTTTATATCAAAACTATACAAGTTCCTATTTTATTCAGATTTTCTGAGCATACACAATAGCAATATTACTATAGCAACAAAGTACCTTAATTGCTATAGTAATAAGAATTTTATATCAAAACTATACAAGTTCCTATTTTATTCAGATTTTCTGAGCATACACAAGTATTACATTATTACAATCACACAATCAGGATAAAACACAAGATAATGAAGCGAATTCTGTGGAATTATAATAAAAATCCAATCATTGCAATCAAAATATCTATTTTAATACACTAGTTTTGTCAACATAACCAATTATCAGATGCCGACCAACCGGTAAAGTGGTTAGCCTCTAGATAGGAATGTTCCTGGTTCGAATCCGAGTACGGATATTTGTAAGCGTGTGGCGTAGTTTAGGCTGGTACACCTTAAATTTGTCGTGACCGAAAGTCCTCACGTTGGGTTGGAAGAGTAGGGTGCCATCTCAGGTATTGCTTCGTCATCTGACAGTGGTTCAAAATTACGATGTGCTGTCCTCGGATCTTTCCCTCAACGAACTGATCCCGGACCGTCGCCAATAGCCCGTTGCGTTGCTCTAGTATGACGTTAATTACAAATTACCAATCAATTATCAGACGGTTGAATTTACTTTCACATTACAATTTCATAAACACAGAATCGTTACGATAGTGCTAAAATCAAGATCATTATGGTAGTGAAAAAGACCTATGGATCGACGCATAAAGTTGCCCAAAAAAATTTAAATAAAAATGGTAATTTTAGTTAACGTTGTACTAGAGAACACAACGGGCTATTGACGACGGTCCGGGATCAGTCCCTTAAGGGAAAGATCCGAGGACAACACCTTGTAATTTTGAACCACGGTCAAGTGACGAAGCAACACCTGAGCTGGCACCCCACTCTCCAAACTTCCACGCCAACCCAACGTGAGGAATTTCGGCCACGACAGATTTAAGGTGCGCCAACCGCCTCTACACCATACGCTTACAAACATACATGCCCAGACCCGGATTCGAACCAGGAACCTTCCGATCTAGAGGCTAACACCTTAACCACTATACCGGTTGGTCGGTTTAAATAAAAATGACCGAACATATTACAAACCGAAAATATAAAAACTGCCAATTATAAAAAACACAATTAGAATGATTTTGTGCAGATATTGCTGAAAAGCCTTTTCATCGCGACTACATTTATTTTTTTCATGAAGACTACAATACCCAAAACTAGGCAATGGTAATTTCTAATTAACGCCGTACTAGGGCAACATGATGGGCTATTGACGACGGTCCAGGGTAATGGTAATTTTAGTTAACGTCGTACTAGAGCAACACAACGGGCTATTGACGACGGTCCGGGATCAGTCCCTCAAGGGAAAGATTTGAGGACAACACCTCGTAATTTTGAACCACGGTCTGATGACGAAGCAACACCTGAGCTGGCACCTCACTCTCCAAACTTCTTCACCAACCCAACATGACTGTTGTTACGCTGATTTTACGCGATTATGAGCGTCAGTTAGATGCAATTATACTTCAAAATCACTTTATTGCTTAGTCTAATCTCGAGAAAAGTACAAGCTATTTTCTAAAAAAAATTATAAAAAAGACAATCCATAACTGTCATAGTAGATGAACATTTTTTTAAACCAAATACTCTATATTTATTATTTTCCAAATACTTGAAATTTCAATAAAAATTGAAGAAAAACATAAATTACTTTAAAACATTTTTTATTTTATGCATCAAATGAAATTAGCAAAAAAAATACTAATTTGTGTATTTAAAAAACTGTCTCCGAACGTGGTTGGATTTTGGGGGAGTTGCACCTGTATTAAAAAATGTATTTCGAGGCCTGGTGTACCTTGTGCACCTAAGTTTTTAAATTAGGTGCACAGGTGTGCCTAGCTGGAAAAAATTAGGTGCACAATTTTATTTTCATGTGCACAGTGCACCCGGGTATTTCGAGCCCTGAGTTACACTATTCTAATTTTCTTCAGTTTGCATAACTTCTTAGTCTATTTTCATCATTTGCAGTTTTCTTTCATTTACATTCAAGTTCAGCTGCAGCCACCTTTTTGCGATAGTAGAGATCCTGTTAGTTGCTCAAGAGGGAGATGCCCAATTGTTTGGCAATTATATATTACCCCAATCAACGAATAGATTAGTTTTTTCAAAGGGTAATGGTAATTTTTAGTTAACGTCGTACTAGAGCAACACAACGAGCTATTGACGACGGTCCGGGATCAGTCCCTTAAAGGAAAGATCCGAGGACAACACCAAGCCACGGTCAGGTGACGAAGCAACACCTGAGCCGGCACCCCACTCTCCAAACCAACCCAACGTGAGGACTTTCGGCCACGACAGATTTAAGGTGCACCAGCTTTTTTCAAAGGGAGATATTCAGTATAACTTTTGGGACGAGAGTTACAAGCAAAATTCTCAATGCATTTGGATAAAGTAACATGCCTCTTGCTCAGTCTTACACTGCTGGCCACCGTAAATGCAACACCTTGAAGGAAGCATGCAAATAATATGAAATTTACAACATGCATTAGCGGAGGTGAGGTATGCAAATGATTAGAATTTCAGCGCAAACGCACATTAAGCAAGAGTGGCGCCACTTCAAAGCGCTATTTAAGGCTTGGAGATTTCGACGATTTCAAGTAAGGCAATTGTGTTTTTCTTGTGTGGTATTAAAAAAAAAAAAAAAAACGATCATCTTTTGATCAAGTATCCGAGTTCCAGAGGAAGGATAGTGGCCTACCGAGATTGTGGATTATCTTTCAGGGAAATCGGTAGTCGTGTTGGACGAAACCAAACAACTGTAATGCGGATATGTGATCGTTGAATGCAGGAGGGTACGACGGGCCGACGTATTCGATCGCATCCACCTCATGTAATGACAGGCATATTGTGCGTATGGCAGTGATGGATCGCTCAGCCACATCACGAACCATAGCACAGCACATTCAGTCTGTAACGCATCATCCAGTGTCTGCGTGTACCATTCGACGAAGTTTACAGCAGAGTGGTCTGTCCGCAAGACGTCCATTGCTTCGTCTAACCTTGACGCAGAACCACAGACGTCTCCGCCGCCAATGGTGCGATGAAAGAAGGATGTGGACGGCAGAATGGAATGAAATTGTCTTTACTGACGAGTCACGCTTCTGTCTGCAACACCACGATGTTCGGATTCGAGTCTGGAGACACCGTAGAGAGGATGCTGAACAGCTGCGTTATGCACCGCCACACTGGTCCTGCACCGGGTATTATGGTATGGGGTGGTATTGGATATCACTCTCGAACTCCTCTAGTACCCATTGCCGGTACTTAAAACAGCCAGCGCTACATCTCCGAGGTGTTGGAGCCAGTTGTCCTTCCTTACCTTCAGGGCTTGCCCACAGCCATATTTCAACAGGATAATGCGCGACCACAGAGGTGGCACGCATTGTCCAAGGGTGCTTCCCTGGCCGTTCGCTCTCCGGATCTTTCCCGATAGAAAACATGTGGTCCATGGTTGCTCAACGATTGACCCAGATTACATCCCCAGATCAACTTGGGCAGCGTGTGGAAGCTGCTTGGTCTGCTGTACCCCAAGAACATATCCAAAGTATCTTTGAATCAATGCCGAGGCGTGTGGCAGCGGTGATCCCCAACAATGGCGGCTACTCTGGCTACTGATTTTGGCAGGAACCACACTTCATAGAAGTCTATAAATTTAATCATTTGATTCTTGGTCAACATGTTTTCTACAAAATAAATTTTGTTGTGATCTCTCGTCTTTCTTGGTGTTGCAATTTGGGTGGCCAGCAGTGTAGTATAGAATGGAAATAACTGAAGTCATAAAATTTTGATTTAAATCATGCCATACACACCAGCAATTAGAAATTATATAAACCAGAATACAGTTAATTAATATTGATTTCAAACATATGACTAAGATAATTTATTCACATTTTATTACAACTGTTTTACATCAATTTTGTTTTGAATGAAGAACGGTATCAGCAATACACTAATAGTAAATATTAGCCATGCCCTAATAACAATTAGTCTGAGCTTCTGCCCAAGTCAACTACCAAGCCTTTCATATTATATTATAAAGAAGCATTGTGTCATCCTAATTTTATGGAAATTTATTCGGTGCTTTCAATTTTTCTTAATTATAAGAGCATTTTGAACAGTTTCGAAAAATTAAATTCCAATGGTAGTTAGCAGGCAAGGTTCCACACTTAACTATCTCCAATTATCCACTAAATAATCAAATGCAATAATTTTACAGGGCTTATAACAGGTTTTAAAGTGTAAAAAGGTGACAGTAAAAGACTAATCAAAGAAAAAATAAATAATGCCTAACATAGAAAAACATAAAGATAAAAATATCCTCCCCAATCACCCTTACATCAATGCATTGATGCCGTCTCCTGACAAAGCTCTTCCTGAGGATGAAGATGCCACATTCAATGTCAGCACTACCATAGGAAAGTGACAGAGCAGCCTTCACTAGCTTTGACACAACTGGGTATTTAGAATCCACACCACTAATGTCTCAGTCTAAAGAACAGATTCCAGTAAACATCAATAGGCTTTATATTCTAGATATTCCTCTTTGGAGTAATTTCCACAGCTCTTGCAACTCCTAATATTTGTTGTACAATATCGCCACTTAGTCTCAAGAGGACCAAGATTAGATAAACTTTTGAGAAATAAATATCTTTTGAAGTCGTCCATCAGTTTAACACTAGCAATGCAATACTTCAAAGCCCTTAAAAAAAATTTCCTTTCCTTATTTTATAGCGCTTTACAAATTTTATCTCCAATACCCAATATAATCCAGAGGCAAGTTTCCGAGGACATACATCTTCCGTCTACACACAAATTTCTTATAAGATCCTACCCAAAACTGTTTGCGTCAACAATTGAAGTTGCGAATGTAGGTTATGTACTCAAGGTTCCTTTTTCTAAAATTTAGTCACAATTAAATATACTTTGATTTGTTCTCTAGCAAAAAAACAAGTACAATCCATAAATTATGTAAAGAAAACATTAAAGCTAAGCAGGCATTTCTTACAGAGGTATATTTTATATACAGAGCATTCTTCAGAACTTTATTCAAGAAAATTTGTAAGCAGCGCAAATTAAAAATTGTTGGCAAATGAAATAACACGAAGACAATTTCCAAATTTGCTACCAAATGTTTTATTAACAGCATATTAAGCTTTTGATTAAATTAACTTATATGACTAAACTTTCTATAGCTACAGTGTATCTGACTATTATTTCCAACTAAACATTCTAAAATTATTTTACTCCCTTGCTTTGTTACATCAATTTTTCATTTTAGTCAACAGTAACATTTTTTTTGCCAATTAATTTCTTAAAATTCTTGGAAAACTGCCAAACATTTTATAACCGACTAAAATAAGTTTTCAAGGGTATTCAAATTAGCAGAGGCTCTCCCATATTCAAATTACGTGATTAAACAAGTCTGATATTAGTGCTCAATTTATTACACAATATCTACAATGAAGACATTCATAAATCACGTACTTTCAAAGCATGCTTATACAATTTTAAATCAATACAAATCATAATATGCAAATTATATACAGGTTAATACTTGATGAACACTTACACACAAGAAGGCAATTACAAAGAATATAATTCAAGTAAATTTTGTCAACAGATACATATTGCTATAAAACTTTTGGTCCTAATTTGTCGATACAATTTAAAAATTTAAGTTGTGGAGTGAATATCATTTCTTTCCACCAGCTAATTCAATGATTGTTGAAGACTTTAATTGAGGAAAAGAACTAACTTTTAGCATTTTGCTACTACTGTACTTCATACGAACCGCCTGAAAAAGAAATGACAAATTAAGTATAAAAGAGCTTTACAAACATGCAAGCTCTGAAAACTAATTTAGATAACATATCAGCTCCCTGTCAACATTTTCCAAGTACATGTTATAAACAGGGAGGTTCTTGAGAAGGGTAAAAGAATATGTCTTGATCGAATATTTTTTTAAATACAGTAATCTCTCACTTATGCGCGGGCGTTGGGGACAGCGAAAAAAACGCGTATAAGTGAAAAACGCGCATAAGTGAAAAACCACAAAAGGGAGCTTAAAAGTGAAAAATCAATACAATGTATTGTTAATACTATGTATATACTTCCGGAATTGAACTGAAAATAGTCACGCAGAGTTTCCAAAGCTTCAAACGCTACTGAGTGAGTTGGGAGAACTTTTGCAACATCTTCATCATAGTCGTCCTCTTCATCTTCGTCACCACCATTTATTTCGGCTGCAATGTCTCCTATTTCCCGCAATTGAGCTATGATTAAATTTTCATCTGCATCAACGAAATCGTTGAAAGTAGTGCACGTAACGAGTCCACCAGATACAATATGCCAATCTTCTTCGTTTATGTAATTTTCACAGTTTTCACTTCCGTTTTCTAGCTCCTCACATTCATTTTCGGCTGGAAACGAAAATCCTGCTTTCTTAAAGTAGCTTTTAATGCACTTGTCAGTAACGTTTCTCCATGATGAACACAACGTATGAATTGCATCAAGGACGGTAATTTGCTTCAATTCGTCTTTTAATGCACGTTTTGTTTCTGATGTAGCCAGAAGTCGAAGGATTAAAGTTTTTCTGTAGTGCACTTTCACACAACGGATGACACTCAGATCCAAAGGTTGAATCTTGCACGTGCAATTTGCAGGAAAAACACAACTTTCGTGTTATTGAAAGTTGGAAGATCTTGTGGGTGAGCAGGACACTGATCCATGAATAACAGAAATTTCCGTTTTTCTTTTTGCATTTTCCTGTCGAATTTTTGAAGGAAATCCAAGAAAATATGCGATGTCGTCCACGCTGTTTTGTTGCTAGTGCAGTCGCAAGGACGCTTCTTCATGTTCTTAAAACAGCAAGTTTTTTTTTATCCGCCAATAACCAATGGCGGGAATTTTTCTGAACCATCAGCGTTGCAACTTCGCTGCAGTTTCGTCAGAATTGTAGATGTTTTTCGGTTCTTATCTGTTTAATAAAGTATCCAAGTCTTCTTTCCATTGTTCTACAGTGTTTTCATTGACACTCGCACTTTCCCCAGAAAGGACACGAGTTGCCAAGCCATGCCTATTTTTGAATTTTTCAAACCATCCATGTGATGCAGAAAAGTTTTCCATTTCAAAACTCTTTGACAATTGTACGGCCTTCTCCCTTAGAAGCTCAACGTTAACAGGAATGTTCGATTGACGAGCTTCTTTAAACCATAGCTACAAAACCTTCTCAAATTCTTCGAACTTTCCACCTTGAATTCTGCTTCTTTTCTTCGACTGAATTCCACATTCTCGATGAGCGACTATAATCGCCTCTTGATTTTTTAAAATCCCTCTCAATGTTGACTCTGGAACATTAAAATGCTTAGCTAAAGCTTTTATCAAGTTGCAAGGATTTTCTTCGAATTTTTTTATAACAGCCATTTTAAACGAAAGCTACAATTTTGTTCGTTTTGCCGTTTTAAAACGATACCATCTAACCCGAACTCCAAAGAAGGTTCTTTCGTTAGCTATCAATGCCACGTGGTACGTACCGTACTAACCACTCTAATTGGCTGCTGTATAAATGCGACTTTTACTGCCGTCAGTCACAAGACCCCTCTGGTACACCCGTGTATATGGTAGAGGAATATGTTCCGGGAATCCAAACGATAGGGGAAGGGCGAGGGAATACATTCCTAGAAGCAGAACAAAAAAGGAAAAGTTTTTGCGATAAGCAACACCTGACTTGAGGAAACTACTTTTGAACTGAAAACTTTTTTGCGACGCGCATAAGTGAGAGCTGCTTTTTTATTGTGGCGTATAAATGAATAAGAGTTATCATTGTTTTCCTATATTCATGGCCGGGACCGCGAAAAAAACGCGTATAACTGAAAAACGCGCATAAAAGAGAGCGTGTATAAGTGAGAGATCACTGTATAACAAATCTCTTAACATGAAAATTTAAATTACCAGCGAGCAAGATAGTTATTATTAGAAGATCTCCATTTAGTATAAAGTTTTACTTTGGTATACCAAACTGTTTTCAGTTCTTAAAACCAAACAAAATGCTCCTACATCTGTAACTCTGGCTCTTCGAAACTTTTAGAAGCAAAAGCAGGAATATACATTCAGTGTATAGCTTGGTGCAAGTTGTAAATCTCACAGGTTCAAATATATGTACATGCTTTGTTGCAGTGATCAGAATGTTTGTAATTACTATACTTTAAAGCTACTGCAGTGGAAGTCAAAGTCGTAAAAACCCTTGCGAAACATTTGCGACAATAGGGCTACCAGGCAAAAGCATTTGCGAAATACCAGCATAAATTCTAAAAAGTAAAGTCTTAAATATAAGTAGCCATGAAACATAATTAATGCATTATGTTTCTACCAATTAAGTATGAAACAGAAATTGAACTTGCCCAGAAATTTAAATTAAACTGAAGTATCCCCACACTGGCATGGAAGTTTGAAATAGGTTACCAGCTCAAGTGATGACCTGGTCATACGATCCTAGTTCAAAATTATGAAGCTTACTCCAATCTTCCCTTTGGGATTGATTTCAGTAACATAAATTCAACTTTACATCACTCTCTTCCCTCCCAAATTAAAACAAAACTCAATTATAACTATTTTGTTACTAGACAATTTCTCCACTCCAGATAGTTTAATTTAAATGTACTCAGAAAATAATCACCATTATATCTTACAAGTTACCTCATACCACCATATAACTAAACTTCTTGGAAAACACCAATAGATGTTGGTAAAATTAGCAAGGCAGCAAAATCATTAAAATTCTGAAAAAGCGAGGCTATAAGTTTATGTAAACTATGGATAGGAAGTTATTAAAGTCTTCAAAGACCTAGACACGATTTTAAAAGTTACAAAAAAACCACCATTTTCAATAGTTAGGGAAAATTTTACAATCCAAAATTCTACAAAATGTACTTAGTGAAAAGATAAGTCTTACAATAAACTAAAATATGAAATTTTCCAATTGAGGAATAACTGTGTCGTCTTAATGCAACCCCACTCTTGGTTGTTTCGCTTTTATGGACAGCGACTCCATGATGACAAAAGGAATGCAAGTTGAAGGACATTCACTTTATTGGAGCATCGGCTCTTGTGCACTTTAATAACTTCTTAAAAAGGAAACTTCAACAACCAAGGATTAAGATTGAATTTTGATAAAAACATGGTTCAAGTTATGGCCACGGCGAGATTTAACTTTGTCAAGACGTAGCCAAATCATGGCAAATGGACCAAAAAGCATAATACGCTGTGAAGCAGATAAATTTTTTTGGATAGCCATAAAGCATCAACCTGGAAATATTAAATTCCATACAATTTCCAAATTAGTCATTATAAAAGATTTTCGATAACAATTAGCATTTTGGAGTTAAAAGAGGAGAATGTATTTTGGTCTTGCCCAGGTTTTATATAATATATCCCTAGTATTATCAGTCAAAAGCATTTCAATAATTCGGCATTTTAAAAAGGTTAGATTAATTTTTTTAAAAATCCACTTTCACTTTAATGTTGCCAACTTGTTCCGAGCAGCTTCAGGAACATTCTCTTAAAATTTCAGAAGTGTTGAGGTTGCTTCAGGAGCAACACAAAAATAAGGACAAAAAGGACCAGCGTATTTTCTTTAAAAACAATCATAAAAATTCCAATTACAAAATTTCGGGATAGTTATTAGATTAAAAGATTCCATCCTTAAATTATACAAACAAAAATCTAATACACAATTTCTCCATAGGTAAAAACTTTCCCCTATCCATAAGGGGAAAAAATTGCATTCCCAATTGAAGAATCTGGCAGAAATTTCCCCCTTTTCCCTGCATGGACACGATTTACAGAGCGAACCATACATTACGTGGAGTTTCGATGCTTTAGCAGAGAAACTCCGGAAGTTCCCGAGCCCTTGGCAACTTTGAATGTGGCATGTTACGTTATCCCAGACAGATCAGACATGCAAAAGCACAAAATACTCCATTTCTATTCAGGCAATGCCTATGCATTATTTCAGCACACTTGATACCTCAGGATAGGCATTAGACCAAGCTTACCTCAGAAATTTCAGAAGACGGAACAAAGCAAAAGCCATTTAATTCAATTAAAAATACATTGAAACCTCAAATTTCAAGGAATATAACAAATATTCATTATGAAGTTAGTTCTCATTTAAATTACACATGGTAGCTGCTTTGATGCACCGTAGTAAAAACCAAACACTTACCTGCAATTTAGCACTTTCAGAATCCATGACAACTTTACACAAAATCTTCACAACTGGAAGGAGATCTGCTTCAGAATAAGAACTGTAAAATTTAAGAGTTTCTGTCCAAGGAGATTCAGATTCAGTCAAAAGCCTAAGTGACAAATACAAAGTAGCTGCTGCCAATAGTGATGGTAAATATTGTACAAACTCATACTCGGAAAGAGTCAATTCCATGAGATATTTAGCCAAGGCATGTATAGTCCCATCGACCTAAATATAAGAAAGAAAAAAATCTCAACCAAATGTATACACTGATATAGAAATTTACTTTAAATAAAAATTTTACTTACATTTCCTGCTTTAGAATTTCTGCGTAAAAAATGCAGAGGTAGAGGTTTACTCAAGTTGAAATCAAGGCTCTTGAGAATTACTTTTTCCATTCTCAGAATATCTTGCTTACTATAAGTATTATCAGTGATGTAAACAAAATCAGTTACTTCTGGTGCATACATTTCTTCATATTTACAGGCAATGAACATTGCAGTTACTCCTGCCAACTGAAGTTCAGATCTTCTCACTTTCTCAATCTAAATTTAAGAAAAACACAACCTAAATATTGAAACAATCACCAAAATCATGAAACATTTAAGGTTAGCCAATGCCTTAAAATAGAAAGATGACTTATACTAAAATAACATTTTTCAATGCTATATATACACGAGGGAATACACATCCCCACCTAGACTAAAAACTCACTTAGATAAGACATTAACTAGGTATAAAAGCTTATAAACAGCTTAACTAGGTATTCAAAGGAGCTTAAACTTTAATGTAATTTTAGTAATAACAGGCGAGAACTAGCAACTGTCAGATTGGAGTTAAAAATTGAAATGACTATGAAATACTCGCAACCTTGTTCTAAATAGAAGACTACCTCTCTGCCTCCACCTCCATAAAGAACTATAAAGCAACTGAACAATTGTTTTAAAATTTAAGAAATTACATTACATAAGATTAAAGTACGAAATAGTATTCAAAAACAGCTAAATACACACACCGACATAAGTTAAGCACGAAGGGAAAATGCAAAAATACAGCTTTGATCAGCACGAAAAACAGCAAGTGCAAATTTGATAGACATGAAATGCGGCAAGAAAGTAGCAAATAGGTTTATGCACAAAACAAAACAAAGAATTAAAAAGATGAAAACAATATTGAATTTTCATAAATTATAAGATGAAGTCATATTGGAGTCTTTAACAAAATGTTTATAAATCCAAAACAAATAAACGAAACCGACAATAGGGAATGTGACCACCCCTCATCTTCATACAAAGTTTACAGCATGTGACCATGCTTTCCATGAGGTAATCAACCACCCCAGAGTCAAGTAATCGCCATTCCTCCTGTAGAGCAGTTTGCAACTCCGAGAGTAGCTGGAGGGAGTGCAGACACAGCACGGCAACCCAAAGATTTTCAATGAGATTAAGGTCGGGACGTGCATTATCTTCCATTCCCATTAACTTATACAGAGATTTCACTGTATTCCACAAGTAAATACAAATGAATGAAATGCGCAATTATTTCTGCGAAATGTAAATAGGGAAATTATATTGAAAGTACAAATATTCAAGTATGAAATAATCCACTTTTATTATAATAGACTGCAATTTTCAATACATTCAAAATGCTCTTTCATCAAGATTTAATATTGAATTCAATTCAAAATCTAAATGAAACGAAAAAGTATTTCGTTTACTTAATAAACTATCGCTTTCACAAAAAAAAAAGAAAAAAAATCAAGAATTTGTAATAATCAACTTTGTAACTCAACGAGCGCCGAAAAACAGTGTCAAGGCCGTTGCCACCGCTTTAAACGTGGACTGCGGTAAATGAAATATCACTTAACAGATTAAATTTACAACCTATTTTCGCATATAAAACCTTAATTCAAAATCTCTAACCAATTTCCGTCTGCTTATATTTTCCCGTAAATATTCCTATTTTCTAATTAAATCAAATACAGCTTAAAATTAATAACTCGTATTATCCAAGAAATAACTGAACTTATTAAAACAATCATAAGTATTGCCCTTAAAAACGGCATCATTTTGAAAATTTCCACTAAAAAAAAATAGCTGCAGTCTATGTTTAAAGCTGTGGCCACCGCCTCGGCACACTTCTAAAGTCGCCAAAGAAAGATTTAACAGATTTTGAAAGAACTTTCTAGAACATTCTGCTTGCCGATGTTACCATAAAAGACAAAATAACCTTCTATATATATAATTCTCTTACGTGGCACGCAAAAGACGTTATTTGTTATTGCGTTTTGGCAACATTGTACGATTGTTTATCTTGAAGCCTCGCGCTTCAATTGAATTTATAGCGTTATCAAACGAAATTTCATTGAAAAAAAAAATGAATTTCAGTCGAGATGTTGCAGTTAATAATAGAAATCAAAGAAAGCATAGGATCTTTTCAGGGCTATTTAAGAAAAAGGTCCTCTTCAGGGCCAACAATTATAGTTCAACAAGACGCTTGCACTACAACTTTCGACAACAAACTCAATGAAAAAGCGTTTGTGGCTCAAGTGCAGGGGTATGCAAATGTACACACAAACATGCTGGGTATTCAATTTCCAACTCAGCGCTCACATTTCAAGTCAAAATTTGCTCAAAGTTCTCATTTGAATTCCGATTCCAGAGGTAATGTATATATCTTTTCTGAAAACAAAAAATTTAGATTTGAAAAATGCTTTTTTTGGAATATATTTTGTAAACAATCCCTTCTGATAGGACACATGTTTTCATTGATACGAGCGAAGTTAGCATAGGTTCTCGCAGCGAATCCTCCGGGGGTTGGCGAGAGGCAGCGAGCCCCCTAGTACTGGTTAAATAACATAGCATCTAATTTTCCAATTGAAAGAAAAATAGCCTATTAAAAGCTGATCAACTTATAATATTTTATTTACAGACCTGCCAACCTGGCAATTTCAAAAAGCCTGAGACTTTTATCGACATCACGGCCTATTTTACCTATGATAACTTATGTATGATCACACTATAAAAAGGGTAAGGGATTTACAATTTACTAAGAAATACACATACTAAAAAGAAATACTCAAATTTTGTATTAAATATTTTATTTATTAAGAGTTGCAACAGTTGCTGACTTAGCATTTTTCAAAAAAGTGGAATCAAAATTTCTTTCATAAGAAACATGTTTTTGATTGGCCTTAACAATAACTAAATTCTCCAAATTCTGTACGTTAAGACATGCTCTGAATTGGGTTTGTGTTTTTGTACAAAAACTAAATACCCTTTCACAACTTGCATTGCTATGAGGTAAAGTCAAAATTGCTAGCATAAAATCTGCTAATTTTTTGTAAGCAGAATTATTAATTTTTCCAATTTCAAACCATTTGGAATCAATTCTTTCTTTTGATACTAGTAATTCAGAAATATCCTCACACTGTAGACCACAGAACTGAGACTGTAGAGTATCAAGATACAAATCCTTATCATTATCACCCAAAACTTTGACCAAAACAGGGTACCTTTCAGCAAGAAACGTAATGCTAGAAAAAGAAGCATGGGCAATATTATCTAAGTTACTAACTTCAGCATTAATTACGAGAGGATTTTCTTCAAAATGTAAACATTTTGCGAAAAATCCGAAAAAAAACCTCAGAAAGCCGGAGATTTGACGAAAAAGCCCGAGAAAAGACTTTGAAAGCCTGAGACCCGAGATTTGACCAAAAAGCCCGAGAGTTGGCAGGTCTGTATTTATACCCTTTCCACCACATCATGGGCACTAGATAACAAGCTTTCTTAGGAAACCTTAGTTTTACCTACGACATTCACAGCAACAACGTACACCAACTAGTTCAAAAACCAAGTTCTCCAGGTTTGCTATTGAACTAATTAGCTTCTCATATGTGGTTCCCACTCTTTGTTGGGGAAAAATTCAAGTACTTTTCCCAGGCCCATTTGACGTATTTCAAGGACTATCGTAAAAAGGCAGAAATTCTTTAATTTTAGTAGACAACTTTTCTGAAGAACCTCTCATGTAATGTAACCTTTTACATTTTTTTTGCACATTTCTCGACACGGAAACCGCAATTGGCTGTTACATATAACACATTTGCACACTTCCACCTACCTCTGCAGCCTCTCAAATGTAGATTAACATTTCCCTGTGCTTAACTTTTGGCAGCAAGTATAGAAATTGGCACTGCTTGGAAATTGTCTCAAAAGGCATTATAAAAGTTGCACTGGAGCAACAAAACGGCTATTGAAAACGGTACCGGATCCAGACACGAGGACAACACAACGCAAGTTTGAACCACCCCCACTTTCTATGCTATGCAACATAAGGACATTTGATGCTAAAACAGATTTAACATGCACCAATCCTCTTTATACAGGTCTTTGGTTGGATTCAAGCTTGTAACCTCTCAGTTACCAATCCAACCAAGCTACAGCAGCCCATTCCTGTACCAGACTACAAAACAGGTGTTTTCAGGAACAACTGGCAGGCACAACCTTATGAGCATCAAGAGCCAGATTATGAGCACGCCAAGAATCTAATACCTTGAACATAGCAGTGCACAGGAGTACCCGTTTTAGCACACCAAGGTGAGAAACAAGACACTTAACCAAACTGCTTCAGTCATATTAGAGGTTGGGTGCTTTACTTGAGTCGGTAGTCTTTGGAGTGATCACATTTGCACCTACTGACAAGGTTGTAGCCTGGTTCTCAAAATGAAGTGGTATTATGCTACTCATTCCATTCTTTGCACATATTTGCTTTAGTAAGCATTAACTTAGTGGCCTTGAAAACGATTAAAATAGTCGGACAGTTCACAAAATTGTTGCCATATTGCAGTAAAAGTCTTTTTACTTAGGAAACAAATGACAAGACTTTCTCACTGGTTTCTTTGAAACATGAATTTTATTTTTAGTGTTCAGGAATGAAGGGTAAAAATTTAACAGATAATGTAAAGATGGAAATTACATGGACAGAATACGGTGGAAAATGGAGGATCTAGATGTAGGATTATTACAGGGTGGCAACAAAATTCTTGAAAAAAAGTTCCCTGATATTTCCATGATTTCCCTGATAGTCTCACAAAAATTTCCATGATTTAACAGTCCCTTAAGAAATGTTGTAATCCGTGATTGATATCGATATACAGTATCCACACAACACTGTTTTTAAATATTTAAGGTCAGAGGGTGTAAAAGGATAATTCTTCACAAATATTTTGTATTTTTTTATTGTAAGGGTTGGAACCTTAATAGAACAACTCTTAAATTGCAATTGAAAAAAATGGAGAAAAAATTCTAAATATTTTGACTATGAACATTTTACACCTGACCCTACATTATCATACTATTCATTAAAACCAAATGCAAATATACATAAAAAATTCTACAAAAATGTAATTGCAAACCAAAATAACTAATTTAATACACAAAAAACATCATAAGTTACACAAATTTCAAATTGTATACCACCAGTTGTATCACTAGCCTCAAGGCGACAAAACGCTGCAGCCGCGCAAAAAACGGCGGTGGCGGTTTTCTCGGTGTTTAAAAATTCGACGCCACGGTTCTTTATTCGAATTACAATTTCGGCGAATACGAATTATTCGATTCTCAAAAGTACTCGTAATAGTGCATCTCTTTATAGGACAAACGATAATAGTAGCCGCTTAAGCTGTCAAAATTTCCCTGATTTTTTGTAAAATTTGGAAATTTTCCCTGAGATTTCCCCGATTTTTCCAGAATTAAAAAGTTCCCTGAGAATTCCCTGATTTCCCGGTTTTCCAGGTTCTGTTACCACCCTGTATTAGTACATCATGGTGTCAAAGCGCAAAACACAAGTTTCATTCAGTAAGACACTGAAATGGCACACCTAGTAGTCTGGACAAGTTCCAATGCAAGAAAAATTACACAATTATATACTAGTTTAAAAAAAAAAATCAAGTACTTTTAACCAAGTTCCGTGGAAACCTTGTAGAAAGATACCACATGTAGCACAAGAACTAAAGATTGGTTGTTTATCTTGTTCGGAATTAAACTGTTTATTGAATAAATTGGTCATCTTGTAAAGTTAAATAGCAATTCTATTACCTGCAAAAATCTATCAAGTATTGAAACGCTCATATACAAAGTTTCTTGCAGCAAGTGAAATCTTAGATGAACTTGGACTAGCCAATCAACCAATACTCCTCTCATCTTGCCTGTAATCTGTACTTGAAGCTGCAGATGATTTTTCTTGATTGGAAACATGCACTGAAAATTAAGAGACATTGGAATACATTCAATCCTACACAACAAAAATTTAGATACTAAAATAAGTAGTTTAAGAGATTTAACTATGAAATGGGATACTACAATTGGAAAATCCTAAATTAAGATTTCTTGAGTGACAAATTAAGAGGTTTTACTGTATTTCTAAATGTGCTACATTAGGACTATTTATGAGTTATTGTCTATGAGTTATCAAATTTTATCCAACATATTTTTAAATGCATACACTCTTCCCTACCTCTAATCTCCTCATGTAAGTATAGATGTCATTTATGAAACAGCTAACAAGTTGAGGGTTTTCTGAATCATCTGAATCTATATTCTCAACATTGTCAGGGATGCGGATAGCAGAAAAAGACTCAATTACAGGAAGGCATTCTTCAAGTTCAACAACATTCTTTAAAACCTAAAAATAAAATTGCTCATTTTAGGTTAGTGTGACCCAACACTCATTCATCTATGGACTGTTCTTGTTAATTCCTTGGTCATACAAGTTAAAACTTGGACACAACATGCAAATCAGCTTAGTTTCTAGAGTTGATTTATCTTAAACATTAATATTGTGCTTAACATTAATGTATTTAGAACAATAGCAAGATAAATTTTAAAGATTAAATGCGGCACAGGAATTAGCAGTTACAACACAATAAAGTAATTAGAACAACGTCATGCATAAGCAATGTTTTCCCATCTTGTTATCGAAGGATTTGGACAAGCTTGAGTAACCAGTGATGTGAAATATTTTGACCTTGATAAACAAAGGTAGAGGATAACACCAATACTAAATTATAATGTTAACCCTATAAATACAAATTAAAATGTATAGAAATTCATTAATTATTTTTAATATTTAGTAATTAATTGGTTAGACTCATTTTGAGAAAAATCAAGTCATCAATAGAAAAAAGGAAATTATGCCAAGCTTCATGAAAAATTTACTATTATTAATCTTGCAAAAGTTATTTGCAAGTGCAGAAAAAATAAGACATGAAAATATGTATAAATTGAAATCAAATGTTACATTTTAAAATTTATGAGCTTTGATAAGTATTTCAAAGTATATTCTAACACGTTTATTTTAATAATTTTATTTAAATAAGTCAATGCAATAAAATCCAAAATGTGCAAAATTTCAAAAAAATCATAAATGGTGTCAGTACAGGCATGAGAATGCAAAATTTCAAAATAGAGGAAAACCAAAATGTGAAATTTAATACATGCAAGTCAGGTCTGTGCACAGGATTTTGCAATAGAAAAATTAACATTAGCATGGAGCTATAATAATTGATCTATTGAAATTATAAATTAATGGTAGACCATAAATCAGGAAAAGCGGCGAATTAGAGCACATGCAAAATATCTGCCATCTGAAAACACTACATCAAGGTACAAGTCTATGTTAAAAAAGTTACCTCTGTTGCAGGATAGAAATATCATTTTATTCGCTTGATTCTTAAGACGGTTTCCCGAGAAAATACAGATAAGAAAATTACGAAACTAACATGATTTGTTCAGGGAACAAGATGAAAAAGATTTTTTCCCAATGCGGCTATTAGTTTAGGGTGCATTAAATGTTAAAGTCGATAAAAGCGAAATTTATGCGAGTGAACAAAAGACTTACAAATCTTCAGCCGTTATTGTTTAGAGTACCTCTAAAGGTAAATTTTGTCACAATGCTAATTTTTTTTAAAAATAAATTTGTGGTTTCGGATAAAATTTTTTTAAATTTGGGACTTTTGTTACTTTACTATTAGTTTTTAAATTTGAAAACATTGCAAGAAACCTTCGAATGTTCTTAGAAACCTCTTTCTGACCGTACAATTTTAAAACTGTTTCATAAATAAATTTGATAAGATAAAAAGTATAATTTTGCAATAGTGTACAAATTGTTTACAGTAGAATTATTGGTTCTCTCGCAGTTTGAAACTTTAATTTTCAATCTTTACATTTGACACGTCAACTTATTCTAGAAAAAAAAATCAGCACAGAAATCACATAAGATTCTTATTAGTACGCCTTTCATCGCAGCATAGGAAAGCTAGGTACCATGGTGGAAAATCGCACATGCGCACAAAAAACATTGAAATCATTGTGTCGGTCTAAACCAAAACTTCCCTAATGATGCTTAAAAAAAAAACACGAAATTTCCGCTAGAAGTACCAATTAGGCAACTCGGATATCGCGCAAGCGCTAAGAAAGCATCAAAATCGTTTACGATAGACGCCAACATCGGGACACAGGAAAACCGAGAGATTGTTTTAACCAAGGCATGTCTGGTTGTGTGCCATCGGGAAAAATTGTGATGTCCACGTTAGGTAAGGGACGGCTGTATGAAATCAGGAAAAATCGTGATGTCCACGAGATATGCGCTAGCCAAGAAATGGGTGTGTAAAATCAGGAAGGAAAAAAAAAAAAAAAAGAGATGTCACGATGCATTTTCATTGTGAAAAATTGTGAAACCGATGTGGTACTGTAGACCTCACGCCAGGTTCTTACGATGTATCGATACATAGCCCAGGCCAACACCCAGTATATAAAAACCTCACTAGGACATCCAGTTCTTCAAAGCTTGAAACACCAATGTCATATTCTTAAATATGGCTAAAAGTTGCCAATCGGTTACTCTTCCAACCAGGCTATTGTGGCCTTGTAAGTGCGAGAGCAAGAGGAATCAAAAATCGAAAAACTAATTTTAAAACCCCATTAAAATCGTAAATTAATGTTTGATTTTATAATCATGATTTTTCATACCCTGGTTTAAAACCCCTGCTGATCAACAGGTTTGTACAACAAACGTTAACAAATAGATCAAGAAGGAAACGTACACTTATGAGGTAATTACGATTACAATCACTGAATTGTTATCCAGCGTCTTCAAAGGAAGGATGACATTTAGTACAATCTCTGTAGCAAACTAAGAACAAGTAAATTATTTAACTTATTTGAATAAAATAACATCTTGTTTATAGTCGTTTCAGTCACTTTTTAAAATCATCGATTTAAACCGAAATTTTAAATTTCATTCCATTTTTTGTATCAAGACTTCCACAGGTGGAATTTTATCACATCAAACTTTGATACTAAATATGAATTTCTTTGATGCAAGTTTTAAAAGTTATGGTACATGATTTAAAAGTTTAACGTTACATAAACATTGAGAAATATCATAAAGTTAAAATCTATATTCAAAGTAAATGATTTAAAAGAAATGGAAAGTTTCACTTGCTTCTTTTTTCACAACAGGTTTAGTTTTAATAGGTTTCAAAGCTTTAGAATCCCTGATATTTTCTTTGGCTGAAATGCAAGTAGTCCTGTCCTTAAAAGATGCCTAAAATATAAATTTATATTAAAATTATATGCAACTAAAAAAAAAACAATGCAACAAAAAGTACAGTGAAACTGATTAACTGTCAGGTTTGGGACCTTTAATCAAATAGACAGGAAAACCTTAAACCCACCTGATCCATTCCATATGAAGGAATAAAAAAGAAAGAAAACAGGTGTACGAACAGGAAATACACTGTACAAACATTTTATTTTACAGAATCAAATACAATTTACATCAAGTACAGTACATATTTTTACATGAACTTACGCTCTAGATGTACAATGTACATACATATTAAAATCTGCCATTTTCTTGTTTCTTCAAGGTTTACGCTTTCCGAGCTGCAATGTTAATATTGCTGAATATTGAAAAAGTGCAAGTGCTTTTTATGAAGTTTCTCTTTAAGTAGAGACATAAAATAGTTTTAGGAATTAACAGATCAAGGCTCTGGCTACAGGATGTGAAAGTAACAATTTTTTAAATCCTCAAAATTGTATATTTATGATTTTAATTAATTTGAATCCAATTTCTTGATACAAATCCGTAATACTTAAATTCTACAACAAAAAATATTAGATTTTATTTAGAAAGATAAAATTTTAAATGCCTCACAATAATTAAATCAATTTTAGTCTGGCCTTTTTCTACCAACTTATATAAATTAACTGCAAAAGCTGTACAAGTTAAGCCAAACTGTCAAGATGAAAATATTATATATATATAAACACTTAAGTAGCAGAAGGAAGACTATTAATGGCTTTCTAGTCTTTTACATAAATATTAAAATCTAAACAAGTTCCAATTCTAAAGGAGACACAAGAGACTGAAAAAAAAGTCTTAGATTAAATAAAATAGTAAATATCAAATTTAAATAAGACAAAAAGTCAAATTTATACCATTTCAAAAAGTTGTTTCCCTATGTGTTAGATTTGCACATTACAGTGTAGTAACTAGATAATATTGATTTATGTTAAACACACATGTGCAAGGAATTTAGGAATTCCAGATTCCTTTTATAGAAATATTAAATTTTTTCTTAAAAGGGTATCAGTTTAAATCTAACCAACTTTTTCCCCATGTGAAGAGTTGATGCAAAAAGTTTTCTGGCAATTTTGATAATGTATGGACTGGTCTCTTATATACACAACTCTTCATCTGCTGAAAAACAGATATGCGAACAACACTTGTTTTAAGCGAGAAAATATTGGTAGATCAGTTGCCAATGAACACACGTACAAACTTAATGTTAGACTTAAATTGAATGTAGATCAACCCTACTTAACTAGTAAATCACCCTTACTACAACCTCTGCTGGAAGAACGAAAAAGAACCTTTGAAAATAAGGACACAGGCAACGGTAATCTTGTAAGAATTGAACTAAATAAAATTAATGCGAAAATAAAAAGACTACATGCTCAAATTAAGCGAGACAAATGGAATGAACTGTGCTCAGGTCTTGACTCAAGAACATCTAATGGAAAACTGTGGAAACTGGTAAAAAATATTGGCAGAGAGCAACCACAATCAGAACAAAGTAATACAATTCAGAGTGAAGATGGAAAATTAGCCGAAAATGATGAGCAAGCGGCCAACCTTTTAGGTTTGCATTATCAGAAAATCAGCAATCTGAATTTCTCTGTCAAAGACAGAATTGTCAAGAGTAGGTCTAGTAGAATTGTCCATGGCTGCCAAAGCAATATCAGAAGTGGAACCTCCATTTTTGGTAGGGATTTCGGAATGAATGAACTCGAGGCTGCAATCAGGGATACTAGCCTACATAAATCTCCTGGACCTGACGGCATTCACGGTCAAATGATCGACCATATTGGCTCGAGTGGAAGACAAAGGTTCCTGGACATTATAAATTGTTCCTGGAACAAGGGGCAGCTTCCTCGAGACTGGAGGAGAGCAAGTCATTCCTTTAAAAAAATCTGGCAAAACTGACGGCACCCCGGAGAGTTATCGACCCATTGCCTTGACCAGCATAGCTTGCAAAATAATGGAGAAAATGGTTTTGAAAAGACTCGCATTTCACTTACATTCCCACAATCTTCTCCCGGAGGAGCAATATGGTTTCAGAGAGGGCCATAGCACTACTGATCAGCTACTTTACTTCTGTCAAAGGATAAGAGACGCTCACAACAAGAAACCTACTAACCACATTGTAGCGGTTTTCCTGGACTTATCCAAAGCCTTTGACAGAGTCTGGAATAATTTACTAGTAATAAAACTATATAAACTTTTTGGAATTGGCGGAAAAGCCCTTCCTTGGATCTACGATTTCTTGAGAAATAGGCATATCAGAGTAAAGTTTAACAATTCCCTCTCCAGAAGTATTAGGATCTCTCAAGGATCAGTACCGAGTCCAACTTTGTTCTCACTTTACTTATCTGGTATTGAGAGTATCATCAAGAGGAAATGTGAGGTCGGTGCTTTCGCGGATGACATTGTCCTTTGGAAGTCGGACTATGATGTGTTGAAATTGGAGAGAGACATTAATCTTGTCCACGAGGACATTCGGAATTTTTCTGAAGACCACAAACTTTGTTTCAACCCAACTAAGTCTACGGTTAGCTTCTTCACAACCAATAGAAAGCTATATAATTTCCATCTTAATATCTCATTGAATGATCAACCACTAGCTGTGGATAAACATCTAAAATATTTGGAATTCGTGTTGGACCCTGAAATTCTTGGAAACAAACATATTGATCATCTTGTACTGAAGGCAAGAAAAAGACTCAACATCTTAAGGTTTATCTAGGGACGTGATTGGGGTGTGGATGCTAGCACACTTAGAGACACGTATATCCCACTAATCGGACCCATCCTGGAGTATGGAATTCCAATTTACTGTTGTGCCTCTGCTACAAATTTTCAGAAACTTGAAAAGGTCCAGCTCAGCGCTGCTCGGATCATCACTAGTCTGCGAAACACATGGCCCAGGGATATTGTGCTTTTTGAGGCCGACATTCAGCCCCTTAGCCTTACGAGACGTGCATGCCTAACAAAATACTACAACAAACTCAGCGGACTTGGTTCTCAAAATCGTACTACCTACTTCAAAGACTGGTATAATAACCAGAGACTCAGGAGAAATAGTCCCTTTAGCCAAATGGTCTCTTTTAATCTAGTTGAAAGTGCTGTAGAACCACATCACTTGACACAATGTCTCGAGTCAACGGATGATCTTGACGGCGTCTTTTTTCATTCTGACTTGCCTGTACATGTGAACAAACAGATCTTCCTGCCTATCTAATGCAAATAG
Source organism: Metellina segmentata (assembly GCA_947359465.1). Taxonomy (NCBI): domain Eukaryota; kingdom Metazoa; phylum Arthropoda; class Arachnida; order Araneae; family Tetragnathidae; genus Metellina; species Metellina segmentata. The sequence continues at coordinate 26,762,060 of OX375882.1, forward strand.
CTCTTGAGAGAATTGGAGAGATTCCAAGAGACGCCGTTCGGGTTTATACGGATGGCAGTAGAGACTATTGTAATCGATCTGGCAATGGAATTTACATCAAATTGCAAGACCATGACTTAAGAATTCAGAGGAGAAATCCCGACTACTGTTCAGTTTTTCGCAGTGAGCTTATAGCCATTGATGAAGTCCTTGAATCTCTTGCGTTTCTTCCCCATGGAAACGAGATATGGATTCTGTCCGATAGTAGAAGTGCAATACAGCACTTGACCAATTGGCAAAGTATGAGAGATAGTGTTGGAGTGTCAATACTCAACAAGTTAAAACTGCTTTCCATATCGCATCAGATTCATCTGCAGTGGATTCCTTCCCACGTCGAACTTGAGGGAAATGAGATTACGGACACTTTGGCCAAGGCTGGTGCTTGTGAGGCCTCTGTGCCGTCAGCACCCCTCACCTTTATGGAGATCTTCCCAAAAATAAAGCACAAGAATAAGACCACTTTTAATGTCCCCCAGAGCACCCATGGTATCACTGTTCACGACCTGGAGGCTCCCTGGCTCAAGGTTTCAATAGGCAGGATCAAACTATTCTTGCCCGCTTTCGAAGTGATCACCTTAAATCAATGAAATTTTCCAAGGGATCCAAGATCTTCGAGATTTGTAACAACTGTTTCACCGAGCAGGCTTCACATCCTCTCGTGCCTGGGGCTCTCCAAACAGGACTTGACTGACAATCCATTGACGGCGTCATGGACCTGGTCTAGCACTGCTGGCCAATGGGGGCGTGCAACAACACAAACTTTTCAATCTTTTTCAGTCAAGCTTTCAGATTTTCCTACAACAAACTTTCTTGCATGAAGCAAAAAAAGACCCAATAGTTTCTATGAATTCAGTAATTTTTCCTAGCCTGAAACAAGTTTTTCATATATTTCTTCAGTAAAGGTACATACTATGTTCACACATATACAATCTTACTTTATTAAACCTCTAGTTACCATTAGTGAAAAAAGCGATGAAAATTTAACAAACGATCTGATAAAATAGTTATTGTCATGTTAAAATTGGTTAAGTCTCTAGAAGCCCAACATGCCATTAAATTTAATCACAACAATCAAATTAGAACCATTTTCACAGTAAATCATTTGATAACGTGCAATTCCTTCCCGATTAAAAGATAATATAAGGAACTGGGAAAGGTATAATTGTATAAGAACAAAAACCATGTAAATTTGTATATAGCTTATATTCCACATGAAAACTAAAAATTGGAACAAACTAAAATCACAAATCTCAATTAAAGTCAACACTACTTCGAAAGAACAAAACAATCATGCTACATAAAATTTACATTTTAGCTTTCTAGGGAATTTAGACTACGTACAGTTGTATTTTATAGCTATAAGAATCTTACCAGTTAACCAGAGGTTAACTGGTATTTTTAGAAACAGAAACCAAACAAAATGTCACTTTATTTTAAAACTGCTTTCAACATTCTAGTGAAATTATGTTCAATAATAAGTAATAGAGCTCTCAAACATTTTAGGGAGTTCTTTGCAATACTTAGTTTCAAAACCTCCATTAGGAACAGCAAGCACCATATTGCTTTTAAAGCATTGTAAAATTAAGATCTTGAGAATAAAAAGTTGGTTGGGTTTTATAAGCACAGGGGACTTATTGGGCTACTTTAGAATAAAGTCAAAGCTATCCGATTTTAAATACAGGTTGCCTAAATGGAACCAGTGTCTTGGAGGAAAAACTAGTCAGGAAGTCTGCAACATATCATATCATAATGGAGCTTAACATGGAGTTTTAAAACTTCTTTATTCAGAATGGTAGGGATTATAAAGCAGTAGAAACATAGGAATTTCTTTATTCAAGAGTTATGCTGTAAACGGTTTTTAGCTTTGCAGGAATTTAATAAAAAGACTGGTATTAGAGATGAAATTTGTGCAACAAATAACATTCTGATCATTAAACCAAACGAAGTTGAAGAAAATGTTCATGTTTTGTTACATTGCTAAAGCTTTGTTTTTGCTCCGAAGTAGAGGGATACTTTTAAAAACTGTTACATCACATAAATCCATGGACCAAAAACAACGCCTCAAAATAAGTTAAGCTGAAGGAATTGACAACCTTACCTTTACTGGCACATTTCTAACGATCCTGTTTTCGACTCCACGCAAAGGCTTTCTAAGAACGTTGTTTCGGAGACCCTTTGATTTCATAGCAAATGGGTTTTCGCGATTATCAATGTTTCTTAATGCCTCCTGTAACAGTTACAAAACAAATCACAGTAATGTTTGCTAACACAGAAAAAAAAGCGAGTATGAATGAACTTTTTGAAGCCTTAAAATACTTACCATTTCACAAAAAGTTACTACCAGAATATATTTCAATCGAAGAATAGTGACCATAAAAGTTTAAATAATGGAGGCAATATCACAGTAGTTTTTAAAGTTGACACGCTGAACGTTCATTGGTTGCCGAGAAAATATGTTTAGTTAATGAGTAGCACGCACGTTCCGTTATTTTAATTTAATTTTTTTTTTTAATGAAAAAAGTTTTGTTTACATTGTTTTATTTGTACAGTTTTGAAAACATTGTGGAAATCTTTTGACAGATTCTACAAAATGGAAGATACATGGTATTTTTTAATTAACATCAAATTGGAGCAACTCAATGGGCTATTGGTGACGGTCTAGGATCTTGCCTCATCATCTGATCGTGGTTCAAAATTACGTGGTGTTGTCCTTTAATTCTTCTCTTCGAGATTGATATTGGACCGTAAATAATAGCCGGGTATTCCTCCAGTTTGACGTTAAGTAAAAATACGCACCATACCTTATTACTCTGCAATTAATGTTTGAATATGAAATACACAGATGAAACACAGAGATGCGGAAACTTAAGCATTTCAGTACAATGTTACCCGGTGCACCGATCATAGTTTCTATATTTTCATTTGGCAACTTCTTTCTCGTTGCACCGGGTTACTCTACTTTAGTGTTGTTTTTTTTCCTTTTTGTCCTTTTGGCGCTTTTAATTTTGGCGGCCTCATTTGTTGGATCGATGTTTTTAAACGAATGATTATATGAAATTGTCGCTTGTTGTCGAAGCATTTGCCATTTGCATTGATCGAAGGAAGGAGAGTTGGCTGTGGTGTTTTTCTGCTGACCTAACGTTCTTTCATTTAGAAGCCAAATTTGTGTAAGCAATAATATATTCATTTGAAATTGAAGATTTTCTTTCCCATACATTTGTTTCGCAAATTATGTTATTCCGTTGGGTTAGCTTGTATTTAAATGTTATCCAACGGAATGTACTTTTTGGCGGGCATATGAAAGCTCTTTATTTGCTTATTTTCCCTAAATTTTATATCCCGTTTTGAAATGTATTGTTCACTTGCTAATTAGACATTTTGTTTCACTTACATTTGCTTCGCAAATTGTTTTGTTCCGTTAAGTTAGTTTGTATTTCAATGCTATCCAACAGAATATATTTGTTGACCGTGAGATGAAGGCTCATCATTTTTGTTTATTTTCCCTTCATTTTATATCCCGTTTTAAAATGTTTTGCTCACTTGCTGTGCCAAATGGTAAATAACGTTGAGTTAGCTTGATTTTAAGTGCTACAAAACGGAATTTACTTTTTGGCGGGCAGATGAAATTTCTCGGTCAGGTGCCTATTTTACCTATTTCATTCCTTTATTTCCCTTTGTGTGTTGTATTGTTCATTTGCTATGCTAAATGGTGAATTGCGTTGAGTTAGCTTGTTTTTAAATGCTACCCAATGGAATTTACTTTTGGGTGGGCAGATAAAATTCCTGTTCCGATTGCTTATTTTACTTGCATATTAAAAGAAAACACGATTTATGTTTCTGGTGTTGCCCACTGCACTAGAAGCCTGTGAGTTGTAGGCAGTGCATGTGTGATTTCTCTCATCTGTGTCGGTAAAAATTTCACTGTATGCATGTTTATTACTTGATGTATATCTTGTGTGTATTGCAGATAGGCCAAATATGGCCCGCACCCAAAAAAATCAAACGTCTGACATCTTTCCCTTCTGTATTGGGCCTAGGTTGTAGTCTGTTATGTTTCACAGATGTGACATATTCAACTACTCGCATATTTGATTGTTTTTTATGGAGTATTCCATTGTTTGTCTGCTATGCTAAATGGTGAATCGTGTTGAGTTTGCTTGTTTTTAAATGCTACTCAACCAAATTCACTTTTTAGTGGGCAGTGAAGATATCCGTTCAATCACATATTTTAATCTTGAATACCTATGAAAGTTCCATTGAGCTGGATTCTTTTTAATGCTAACTAGCAAAATTAATTGAGACTATTTGTTTAAAAATGATTCCTTTTTCTAACATGTGATGTATGTTTCTTTAATTAATTTTTTTTGCAGCCTTTGCAAACACCACAAAAATGAAAATTTTCTTGCTGTTGTAAATGCTTCTGCTGATTAGTTAAATATGTTTAAAATATCTCAATAAATTCCTTAATTGTGGGTTCTTTTTAGGTGAAAAAAAGAATGCTTTGACTAAATATGAGCCCAAATGCCTTGATACATGTTATGAATTATCAAGAATTTATTTTGCTTGAAAAAACCTGTATTTCCCATTTTAGCCTCTACTCCCAACTATCTGTTAGTCACTGAATTTTCTTTCTGTTAATTTGCATTGTGGATATCAAATGTATATTATACTATATACGCTTTTTATTTTTGGAGAATATTTCTGATATATTTGTCAATTTTTATTCTTTGGGCTAGTATTTTTTTTTTCAATAATTTATTCCCACGACACTAAGGTTGTGGGTATGTCCACTGTCATATAAACCTCCAAGTTGTAGGCGGCACAAGTTCAATGCCTTCCTGGATGTATTTCTCTCGTGTACGTAAAACTATGGTTGTGTATCTATATCCATTACTTGATATTGTATGCCTGGTGCTGTATGATTAAATTTGGTCCTTGCACCATACAAACACAACACTAAAATAAAATTTTAAATTCCAAGCAAGATCTATTGTTTAAGTAATTAATCATTAAAGCACATTTCTGGTATTTTTGTTCAAAGATTTTTGAAACAGCTAAAGAGCAGATACAATAAAGTTCTTAATTTTTTAAATTATATTCAAATAGCTTGGGTACTTAACATGGTAAAATAGAATACACAAATCTGGATTCCAGGATGGAGGCTCTTCAGTGAAAGTAATTAGGGTATTAAAAGATGTTATGGCTAAAAAAAGTAGCAATAAAATGTTAATATGTGCTTTATTATTTAGTCCAAAGTGAATTTAATCTTGTACATCCTTAGAAGTGATGATGAACTTTGCAAAACTCCCAAAACTGCATGGCCCTTGCAGAATAAAAAATCAACCCAAAAGAAATTTAATACCAACATTAATGTTAAGGAATTTTTTTTCTCAACAATTTTCATTTTAACAGCTGCTCTTAATATTATTGATTCATTACTTTCATTTTTATATTTTTTGGCATAGAAGTGTAAAATGTATAAAGGAATAGTTAGTAGATTTACAATATACATAATGTGGTTCTAAGCAGAAACTAAAAAAAAACTTAAATTTTTAAACACAATGTGCACTTAAAAATGTTTTATTTATTTTGCTGTATTAAAAGTAACCACTTTAAGTATTCAGAAGAACACCTTTTTTTTTTTAATCGATTTAAATTCCCTTGAATATGATTTTTGTCATTTAAAGGATCAACACACAGTATTACACGAAACGCAGTTCTTACAAGGAAAGAAAAACAGGTATCTTCACATTTTCTGTGAAAATCAATAGATGGTGACATACGGCCTATTCATTTATTATAGTAAAGAATATTTTCTAGTGTCATATTTTAAAATTTTTATGAAAAATAATTTTAATTTATAAAATTAAAGCATTTCCTGTACACATCCCTTTGCTAGGTTTATATGTAAAATTCAAACAGTATGGTTTGAAAAACTTACAAATTTGAGTACAAGAATTATTTTAGCCTAACAGGTAAATAGTCTTCAAAGATCTGGAAAAAAATATACACGCAATCTAAAATTTAACCTTTTAATGAAGTTTCCATTATATTTTATAAAATAGTTAATGGTAATCAGAAGATTGCAGAAGAAGCAGAATATTGTAAGTAATGCATATTCATCTCATGTCACCCAGATATTGGATGTATCTTCAAGAAAATAACGATCACAGAGGCGCATAATTGGGACACCTTTTATGGTTGAAAAAGATTACCAACAGTATAGAAAAAAAATTATTTAATTAACAAAATTAAATAGGATTCATACATGAATAGATAATTTATTAAATCTAAAAACATTTTTTGAGTAATGCTAAAAAAGACGATCCTTGATTTGAAAAATTGGTATATAAAAGAATTTGTCAAGCTCCTGAATAACTAATTAGTGCTCGAGTAAAGAACAGTGAATATAGTGTTTACTTTGAATTGCATTAAACATTTACAAATTGAAAAATGTTCAGAATGTTTTCAACATGGCTTTCGCTAATCAAAAAACTCTTATCCTTATCCCAGTGCTACATTCAACCAGTTTTGCATTTAAAATATCAAGGAATGGTGTATGCATGGATTTTAATTGTACAATTTTTCCATCCGATCTTAGCAAGAACCGCAACAATCAAGACCTGATTTAGACTGCTTGACAGCACTTTTGAAAAGACTGAGCATTCAGATTGTAGGTATTTCAATTGGCGTCGTACTGTTAACGACGATCTGGGATCAATCCCAACGGGAAAGAATCGAGGACAAAATGTAATTTTGAACCATGGTCACATCGCGAGGCAACACCTGAGATGACACCCCACTCTCCAAACTTCCACAATCCTTTTCTGGATCTTGCGCCATAAAACCCACACTTCCACGGCAACATTCAGATTGTAATGTGAATTACGGATTTAATTATAGTTCTACAAAATTTGACTAATGGAAATGTAGTAATATAATAGAATCTAGTATCTAAACGTCAGTAACATGTTATTATTCTGGAGAATAAAGAATTTGCCTCTCATCTTTTATAAAATTTTTAACCTACTTTTAAATGCCATTTCAAAGATTTTTGGCTGAATAGATACTGGTTTATTATCACAAAATCAATAACTGTCTGTAATTAATTTTTATTACACATCAATAAACATGTATAATCATTATATAGCAACTTAGCTTCGAAATGTATTAATTTAATTTAGGAAACGTTTCTAATTAGTAAAGTGCAGAAGATTATAATCCGTTTTGTACGAAAAATATTCAAACATAATTTATCTACCTTAAACACCAGCTTCAGTCACATTTTAATCAAGAACAATGCAAAAAAATATCGATACTTTCTTAAGATATATGAAAAAATCTCTTTTGTAAAAGCAGTTCTGCGCATTCCAATCCGTCATTTTATGATTTTCTGGTTGGGTAACTATGATTAAAAAACAAAATTTTTCCATTTCGGTGGAGCTAAGTTATGATGTCGACATTTGTAGCAGTAAAATCTAGGATACTGACGCAGACCAAAATGTACTTAAAAGGTTTTCGTAGATTGCAGTTTGTCTTTCATAAAAAATTGTAAAACAATTTTTGGATTTTATACTTTTCTAGAACTGATAAAACTAAAATATAATCAATTTGCAGAGTCTTGTGTCTAATTTTTTTAAATGTAATCATACTGATGAAACCAATTCTTCAAATATGGTAGTCAAAGTGAATGGTATAGAACCTACAAATTTTATGCCTAAGTCATTAGATGTAGATGTAACATTAGAAGAAAGCATTTTATTTCAAGCATCTAAGTGCTTTAAAAGGGGATGGCTATACGATACAATAGTAGATTCTTTTCTTTATAAACTTATAGAAAATTCAATCCGTTTTATGTTTATTGAGTCCGTATCTTCAGCTGCACTTTCACAAAGCAAAAAAAAATTTTAATTCTTTCAAATTGGTACTGTACTCAAAGCAAACATTTTTTCCCCCTATTAACCTTGATAGTCACTGGGTGTTGTTATTTGCTGATACTGAAAAATATGTATTTGAGTTTTATGAGCCTTTTAACAAAGCTCCTAGTAAAAATTGTTCAGACATAATTAGTGTATGGAGGGAAATATTCAATTCATTCTTTAATTCATCTATAACATTGACATTTTCTCTCCCCCTCACATAAATCAAAATGATGACATGAACTGTGGAGTTTTTATTTGTTATTATGCATGTAAAAAATGTAACAATGTATCCTTGCTAGTTGAATTTGATGTAATAACTTTCAGAAAATTTATGTATGATTGCATCATGGGGTAGTACAAAATATCTCAATTATAAAAATTATAAGATATGTACAATAGTTGATAAGTGATTTTGAAGAGTTGGTTGTCTATAAAAACTGTTCCATATGCATGTACCGTAAAATAAATATTCAGTGTTGAGATAACTATTGCTCATGAACACCTTTTGTGGGAAAATATTTGTAAAAACTTGCAACTACTGTAACTCATTTTTGGTGTGTGGTGTTTTACAGAGATACGTCATATCTATTCTCAAAAAAAAATATTTTGGAAGTTTTTTTACATTTTTTTTTGTGCCCCACTCTCCTTCCTGGTGTGGCTACCTAATATATATAAATTTTTTCAATTTTTTTTAAAAAGAACATGCAAAAAACTCCAAATAGGCAAAATGGTCCGAAATATGCAAAATAAATTCGGGTTTCGTGATGTGTCAGCCACAGCCGATTTGCTCATTTTGCGTGGAATGACCCTACACATAAAAGATACTGAGAATACCATAAAAGGATTTTTTTTTCAGTCTTCAAGAAATATAAAAAATAAATGGTTTACAAGTGTAATGGTTACGTTTCGTGAGCGGCTAGGAGCCCCTATTCAGGGCGTGTTCGTAACACGTTCTCGCCTTTTTTCCGAGGGAGATGTCGGAAAAGAAAGTGTTAGATTCAGATGGGGGCGATCTAACAAGATGCCGTTAAGGCCATCGACCTTCAAGTTGGAGAGGGACGTTTTCTTCCCTGGGTAGAAAAAAATGCGCGGGAGGATTCGGGTAGAAGTGGGGGTTCGCTGCCGTTACTCAAAAGCAATACGTTGTCTTTTTACTTAAAGCTTGTTCTTTACTTGTAAATGCTTATTTTTGATCCCAAAATATAAAAGGTTTTAATCCTTAAAAATTAGTAGTTCCGTTTAATTAATATGGAAGGACTTCACTGAAAGGGACCGTCGTTGTAGTGAAACTTTGTTTTAAAAGCCCTACTTCGGATATATTTACCAGTCATTTTAATTAGCAGTTATATTAGCACAATTCGCCACCTCATTCCATGATCTAAACGTTGGTGGTTACTCATTTTTACTGTTACAATTTGAAATTAACCGATTGTTGCAAAATAACACCAAGAAATTCGCCGAGGTGTGCTAGCGAACGAAATGCGTCTTAACTTACACGCGCTTATAAAGCCTGTTTCTCTACTGGCTCTGTCTACACACACGTGTACGCTTACGTATTTGACGTACAAAATTTAAATTTTTGTCTAGAAGCAGTGGTTTTACATTCAGTTCAGTTCTTTTCATGTAATTCGATAAAATATGCAAATTCTCTTAATTTATTTCACCAGTGTATATTATTTGACCTTCGAATATTTCCGTTCACGGCATTGAGTTTAACTTATCCACTTGGAATCACTGTTGCAGCTACAGACACTTGAGTAACTAATACAGCTCCGGTATCATTTACAAGTTAATTCTGAGAGTAATACAATTGAATATGAGTTACCTGCAGGGACTTGTTTTACGAGCTAATGCAATAAAAACGAGTTACTCCAAAGCGGCGACTACAAGGCATCAAGCAGAATGCTCTGTTATTGGCACTCAACGTAAACTTCTACCTTCAATTTTACCAATTTCTTGCAATTTATAAGAGTTTAACCAATAGAAGTTTAAATTAATGATATTTATACAACAACGAAGATAATATCGTCTGTATGTTATTCTTCAAATTAAGGTAAGTGTGAAACTCAAAATTATCATAGGCTTGAGGCCACAAACTAATCAAGAATTAATTTTTCCTTATTTACCAGTGTGGCGGTACCCAACTGAAAGTTAGAACTGTCTAATATGCAAATCCAATCTTGCACTGTAACCGAGCTCAACAAACTTGATAGATATATGCTGATTTACTTGTTCAATCACTTCTTTCTTTCATTTTTATGTTCGTTCATTGTGCATCACGTTTATACAATAAAAGTGATTTTAGATTTCATTTTAATTTATTTCTTCGTGTAAGGTGGTAACAAGCTGTCGTCGTCCCTACAACCAGTTTTGTGCCAAAAATTTATTGCAACATTATTTAAATGCCAAATACACCTTTTCTCAAAGCAGTTCTACTCACAAATTCTTTAACAAAAGAGTTCAGATTGATTTTTGCAGTGTGGGAGTCATAAATATTAAGGAGTAGGATATGTGTTAACCGTTTTTGAGTCATGTTTGTGCGCAAATACGTTTTCATTCGGTTCGGCTGAAGCTGCAGAAGCAGGACTGCAGGGACGTGCCAACGTTTTGGAGACGGGGGGGGGCGAGCATAGACGGAACAAGGTTTGTTGAATGTGGGGGGGGGGAGTTCTCCCGAAATGTATGAACTGTACCCCCAGTAAAAAGGCTGAACAATCCATCAGGAAAAAATTCAGGACAGTTCACTCTCAGGCAGTTACCCGTATTTACTTCAAATAAGAAAGCCGACAATTTAAAAGACCCTATATTGTAAATACTCAAAATAAAAGCAATGACAGATTTGTTGCGATTTGTTGAATGCCCTTAACTTCAAACGACATTTCCGTCAGTTGGTATGGCGCTTCTTGTCCACTTTGGGACCTAGTGCCATAAAACCCTAACATCCAATCCGTCAGTCGGTCATAAAAATCAATCGTTTTTTTCGAAACTGTCCAAGTGGGCACCCAAAAGAAAGGTGATCGCGGAATCGTTTGCCCGTCAAAGACATGTTCGAGCCCTGAAGGGTCTAGGGGGTGAAGCCACTATACAGCAATTTCTTCGAAAATAGATAGTCATCTCGTGGCATTCAAGTTCGAGCACCACGTGCATTCATTTTGGGAGTAGAACAGAACCACTTTGAAGTCGTAAAAAAAAAAAGCGATAAGCAAGCAATAGAAAGCGATACTGGGCCACTTTACTCCACGCATTCAAAGGAATAATTTAATTTTTTGGTACTTTCAATGGTAAGAAGGTAGTGAAACGAAGAAGTAATTTTTTCTTAGACAGGCGATTTGAAAGGAAAAGTGTTCGTGGGACGTCAAAATACTGAGGGCGCTTGAGTTCAAAGGTGAAAGGGGATGGGAGGATATATTGACCTATTGGAGAAAAGACTGAAAGGAAAGAGGGATGTAAGGGGACTGGTCTCTGTAGAGAATTGTGTTAAGGGGGTTAGCTTTAACTATCGTGACAGGAAATGAAATTAGAAACCAAAGTTGTTTTAACGGCACTGTTTTAATGTTACTTTTAAAGTTAAAATTTTAAAAATGTTCCTTGATTGTGTGGGGGGGCGAAATATACCTTTCGCCCCTTCTCCTCAGTGACAGGGGGGGGGGGCTTAAAACCCCCCTGCCCCCCCTGTTGGCACGTGCCTGAGCAGGAGCAGGAGCAATGGAGATTAATTCAACAAGTTTAGACACTTCATCCATAAGCTCCCTAATTACACTCGACTCTGCCTCCAACTTCTGGCAGATATCAAATGTTGACACAAACTTTTCTTTTATTACACTAGATAACAGAACCAACTGGGGTTCCAATTTTTCCAGATCGAATTCACTTGCATGAACACACAATTTTTCTTGAAAGGAAGTACCTTTTTAAATTTCTTCTTTTGCTGCATCTGTAAGCACTTCTAATTTGACAAGATTCACCATTCCTGGTTGATGGAATCGTTTTTCAATTTTGGTGGTTACTGTGTCAACCACTTCAAACAAGCATTTTCGAAGGCCAACAGTTTTATTGATGTTGGCGGGGGTGAAACTTTCAGAATTGCTGGAGTATTCATACCGACATAGAAGCTTTCTTTTTCGAGATGACTGTGGCAGCTTCAAACCTAAGAGTTCAGCAGATTCTTTTGTTCCTGCACCCAAGTCTTCAAAAAGTAGTGAAAAGTCCTAGATGCTTATTGGTGACACAAGTCCAAGGAATAGTTGTTACAATGAACAAATAATAATTTTGGTTGAACATCTTTAATGAGCTTTTTGACACCATTTAAATGACCACACATATTCCGAGCTCAATTAAATCAGTGTCCTCTAACTTTTTGAAACCGTAAACCAAGTAAACCATCACATCCTCAGTGACATGAAATAAAGTATTAGCCTTAGTATCTTTTATTGAATTGCCCATGAAGTCTTCTCTCACTTCAGATGTGATGGGATTCATCTGAAGTGAGAGAAGACTATATGTGATGGGATTCATCCATTTCAGACGTAAGCTGAATTGCCCCCCCCCTCTTCTGTTGGCGAGTGCCTACGTGCGTGAATCCTTAAATGAACTTAAAAATTGTTTCAGAATTTATTTTAGAAGCTTATGCACCCATGTGGTATGTGGTAAAGTGTTATCGTTCCTGCAAAGAGGTTTGAATGTTTTTAAAGCGATACGTGCATTCTTGTTCCTCAAGTGACAAACTAAAAGATGTTATTCAACCAATCATTCAGCAAAATGTATACTTCCATCACCCCGAGAGTATGCTCCTTAGAATGATCAGTGACGACGGTCACCATATTCCCAAATTGAGACTAAGGAGAATTTTCTGAGTGCTAAGAGGGGGGATCGCGCGCGACTAAAACAAAAACATAATTTTTAAAATTCTAAACTTAAATTTCGATGCAATGAATTTCAACGAACTGAAAAATTGGCAAGACTGATGTATAGCTCACCCATATTTTAACAAGCATTTCAAACGAAGACTCGTGAGAGAAGACTACATGTGCTCACTCATGTAACTACATGTGCTCACTGTGCTACCTGAGCTGTACAGATATTTTCAGTTTCTTTGCTACCCTTGTAATACTTGAGGTTGAAAGATGCGTACAATTGGAATCAGAGGAATAAATAACATTGGTCTAGGAGCACATGATTGCTTCATCAGAGCTAAGATAAATTCACGACGAATTATGCGAAAATTGTGATAATTAGAAACAGTATAAACTAGTTTGTGTTTACTTTAACTTAAGCTTGTGTTTTTAACTTCCGATCGAGCAGGACTTCGATAAGGATATCGAAGTATAATCAGAAAACTATAATAAATATCTCTGTAGAAAGATTGTAAGAAACCCATGCTAAAACATACCTTTGACGCTGAAGACTAGTCAAAACTCCGAAAACTTTTGGAGTACTGAGGAGGGAGCAGTACATCTTCTATTCGAATTAATGAATTTATCGATGCCGTCAAAAAAGGAAGCTAATTTTGCACGCCAGTTGATCGCCTCAATTGAACGCCTCAATTGCACGCCTCAATTGAAAATATTCTTAGATGATTCAAATTTTTCCTTGCCCAAAGCAGATCGTAAATTATTTTTGATTATAGGTAGTTTACTGAATCCTTTCACCAGAAGCCACAGTGATGGGAAGAGAAAACAAAATTCTTAAAGTTATGCAAAGTTCTGGGGGAATAGATTGCAATTTTAATCTATAGATATCATTTAAAGGGAGTGGAAGACCTTTATTTTCTAATTTGGGTTAATGTGAAAAAGTAGCTTCGCGAACGGTCTTGTACATCTGAATTTCATTGATGAAATTGTGGCTTAAATCATCTGGATAGCTTTCAATTAATTTTTTAGGTGCGTTGTTGTCATTAGAATTAGAATTTATTTTTAATATGGCTTCGAATGCATTGCATATGTTTTTTCATTTGCTCATACCTTGATTATAACTGAGAAACTATTTTATTGATTACTATATAAAAAACTGAACTTTTGAATTTTGTTTCTTCGGTTTCTAATACTTTAGGCATTTCTCTTTCCACTTCAAAAGCTTCCTTTTCCGTCCTCTTTTTTTTGGAAAATTCTGCATCTATACCCATAATAGAAGCTGTCTCTTTAGCTCTATTTATACAGACCATTGTTTACTTAAATCTTTATCTATTGTTTCAGTTAACGCTTTAATGTTATTCATTTCGATATCAAGGGAGATATATTATGATTGAAGGGTTAAATTTCTTGTACTAATTTGCTCTAGTATGTCCTTCCAAATATTTAGCTGAATTAAAGTTTCAAATTTTGAAAATAATTGAGGAATCCATTTACTCTTTCGCCGTTTCCTCTTACGATAAACTACTGATTTTTCACACATTGAAGGGCCTTTAAAACGTCAGGTAGTTTTTCAGTTATAGGTTTCACTGCCTCAATTGTTGCACTGCATCTTGTCTCACAAAGACCGTGTAGAGACCTCCCATCAGTGTGTTTTAGAAGCAGTTCCCATGGCCGTTGGCTCGCACTAAAATAAATTGTAAAGCTGGTTTATAAAGTTGAAGAACGTGCTTACTACTTCATTACTCCTTGTGGCCAGGCCCGCCGCTAGCTGTTTGTTTGAACGCCTGTGTGCAATATCGATTATGCCGCCCCCGGTGTGATTGTGACATCATGTCGATTGGATCTCTTCGCAATTCGAATTTGGCCGCATTTGGCAATGACGAGGCCATCACGGCGTTGCTCGTAGTGTTGGTTTACCAAATGGGATTTCGTATCAATCAAAGGGGGTTAGCGAGCAGTGGTCTCACCTGACCCCACGAAAAGAACTGTTACGGGCAACGCAATGCTGGCCAAGCAGTGGCTAGTTACCATATAAATATTGATCTACAGAAATTGAACTCATCTTGAATTTATGCTATCAGCGATAAGTAGGCTTTCCAAGTTTACGAGTAATAATCGACCCACTTTCGACAATTTTGCATAGCCAGTACTGACTACGTGGTCAAACACGAACTTGGCCGGTTTTTTATTTCAAATTTCGTAAATATTTAATTGTATATGTGCTACAAACGGATGATTACTAGGCGCAGCAATTATTATGATAAGCCGATAAATAAACGTAGGTACCAAATTTTTGCACTTATATTTTCACTGACATATGATACATTGAATTATAATCACACTAACCAAGTTAAATTATCCTTAATTATACCTAGACCAACGTCAGACGAAGTATAAACAAAATAATTGCAACTTGATGTGCGAAAGTACTGTTCGAATGCGTGTACAAACTGAGAACGAAGCTCTGTGGGGATTCCTAGCCTTTTCCAGACGGGGAGGTTTCAACCAGATTTCGCTTGAAGACGGGAGAAATGGAAGAATAGATTTCCCCTTTGTTGCGCGCATCCGGTCCTTATCTTTACTATGGTCAGGTCCCCTGCGGTAATTGGAACCGCGGACGGTCCAAATTCCCAGTTCTGAGAAATTTCCGTTTTCATACTACCAATGTAATCTTTCTCAAGAGCGCTGCAACACGTGACAGGTTTTGTAAACCCCTCTCCAAGGACGATGGTTTTATTGTCCTACGGAGGGGCACATCCTGTCAATTTGAATTTGGAGAATGGATACTTTGAATTTTGGAAAGTGATTGCGAAACATAATGGATCAAGAAACTGCTTTACAGCTGAGGCTACTTAATAGTTTTAAAAATTAGTCCACAAATTATTCAGAAATAATTTGCTGCTGACCCAATGACTTTGAATATTACGTGATCGATCGCTAGATTTGCCCCCACCTGGATGTGCGGTCTACGCCCGCTTACGGCGGGCCTGATCTGGACACGGACCATCTGAGTCACCAATCGCTTGACATGGGTGAAAACAAAAGTAGAGAGTGCATCGGGGTTGGTGCACGTTAAATCTGTAGGTGTCAATTGAATGGGAAATATACCGACCCATTTTGATGAAGCCAGTGGCCTCGAATTCAATTTCCGACCCAACCAATTAATCCTACAGACGGTGTTCAGATTCTGCGATTGAAAAGGTTAACATAATGTTCTTCGCACCAAGATTGACTACGTTTCATCAGCATCCCTTTTAGAAAACTAGAGTTTCACTGCATCAGTAACCCTTTGCAGCCATTCCCATGTGTTCTTTTTAAACAATATTTGCTCAATGAGTGTATCATAATTTGTTCAAAGCGTTGATAGACAGGAATGAAAAAGATACCGGCCTCGAATTCGATCCACTAAATAATCCGATGAAGGGGTCTGCGATTGAAAATGAAATTTCAATTGGCTCATTCGATCGACACCCTGAAGTTTTTAACTAAACGTTTTTCTCACACATCAAGCAAACTCAGGCACCGCATGCCCAGGTAGCACAACAACATTGGCCAACATTCTACCAATATTGGCCAATGTTTTGAATGTCTGTGAATGTCGGAATTACGATATCTGTCGACATTGGCAGATATCGTTTAGTTTTATAAAACGAGGCCAAATTCGATGCCACAAATGCTTGGAAGATTGTGGATCCAATTCGTGTAATACAGGAAGATGGGGTCAATTGTGGTGTATTTTTGTGTTATTATGTTCATCAATTACTTAGCTACTCGAATATCAACAAACCTTTTGACACTTCGGAATTCAGAAAATATATTTCTGATATTTTAAGTGGAACAGTTACATTCAAGAAGCTGAAGAAACTAAAATATAATCAATTTTCAGAGTCTTGTGTCTGTAATTTTTTTAAATATAATCATATTGATAAAACCAATGTTTCAAATATGGTAGTTAAAGTGAATGGTACAGAACTTACAAATTTTATGCTAAAGTCATTAGATCTAGATGTAACATTACAAGAAGAAAGCATTTTATTTCAAGCCTCTCGGTGCTTTAAAAGGGGATGGCTATACGACACAATTGTAGATTCTTTTATTTTTAAACTTACAGAAAATTCAAACCGTTTTATGTTTATTGAGTCCGTATCTTCAGCTGCACTTTCACAAAACAAAGAAACATTTAAATTCTTTCAAATTGGTACTGTAGTCAAAGGAAACATTTTTTTCCCTATTAATCTCGATAGTCACTGGGTGATGTTATTTGTTGATACTGAAAAACATGTATTTGAGTTTTACGATCCTTTTAACAAAGCTCCCAGTAAAAATTGTTCAGACTTAATTAGTAAATGGAGGGAAATATTCAATTCATTCTTTAATTCATCTATAACATGGACATTTTCTATCCCCCCTCACATAAATCAAAATGATGATATAAACTGTGGAGTTTTTATTTGTTACTATGCATATAAAAAATTGAACAATGTATCCTTGTTAGATGAATTTGATGTAAAAACTTTCAGAAAGTTTATGTATAATTGCATCATGGGGTAATACAAAGTATCTCAATTATAAAAATTTTAAGATATGTACAATAGTTGATAAGTGATTAGAAGAGTTGGTTGTCTATAAAAATTTCCATATGCATGTACCACTGTATAAATATTCAGTGTTGAGAACATGAACACCTTTTGTAGAAACATATTTGTAAAAACTTACTACTATTACTTATTTTTGGTGTGTGGTGTTTTACAGAGTTACTTCATATCTATTCTCAAAAAAAATATCTGGAAAGTTTTTTGCATTTGTTTTTGTGCTCTACTCTCCACCCTGGCGTGGCTACCTAATATATATATATATATATTAGGTTCAATTTGTTTTTAAAAGAACCTTACTGTGTCTTCAACATTCCAGGGGCAGTGAACAGATCAAGCAGGAGCTCAGCTTAGCAGCCTACCAACCAATGAAAGTCTCAAGAGAAAGAAAAACGACCCCTCCCCTCTTCATTCGATGCTTTACTGATGATGCTTCACTGAGAGCCATAACAAATCTAAGAATATTGAAAATGTTTCTTTAATTAATAAAAAAAATTTGATTTTGTTTATGTGACTTGTGTTTTATTTGTGAATTCTGAGGACTTGAATGCTTATTAATAACGTTTTTGCAATTTTAATGTTTGCTAAAATCAACTTTTATAGATTTTTGAAAATGTTTGTATGTTTTGAAGTAAGGTTAATTTTATGTCTTTAAACTTCAATATCTTGAAATGTGTATTTTTTTCCATGAAAGGAAAATTTTTTCAGTCTTCAAGAAACATAAAAATATTAGTTTACAAGTTTAACATACATTATAACCTATTTTAACGCAAGCATTTCCTATCTGCTGAGAAAAGTTCATTTTAATTGTTAAAAAATATGAAAATGTTAAAAAAAAAAGTTGAAAAATAATTCTACAAATTTTAAGTTTTTTGAGAGGACCTGACACCTTAAAAATTATTTTTTTAATGACAACACTTTGGACAAACTTTTTGCAGTTTCGTATACCAGAGAATTGTACATAAAAGTTTAAACTATCAATTTTCTTCAAAATGTGTTAAAACATTTTAAATTAAAAAAAGGGTTGAAAAATTCAAGAAATTTAAAAGTGTATCTTCTTTTTTAATTTTTATGATATATATAAGCTTGAATTTTTTTTTATAGTATTCCGTTAACTATCTATATATATAAAACACTAACGTACGTGGACCCGAAATCGACGTTATTTGTGTATCGTCGAATGGCAACAATCAACGTAAATAAAATAACCCAGATATTTTGAATACTTACTGTTTTCAAATAGCCGAGGTCAATTTCTATCCAAAATAAGGAATTAAATTGTAATATTTATGTTTGAACTGACTTTTTATTTCTTCCTTTGATGCAAAAGTAATTTAAACGTAATTTTGCTACCCGGTATCTGGCCACGTCAGAATTAATGTTTACTTTTTTAATTTGATTTAGAATTCCGTGTTTGGGTATTTGAGTTGATTTTAATGATATGTCTATTTCCTGCAAAACATCACTAGACATGGATAATTTTGTAGCGGTATATGTATATTTCGACCAACTTTCCTTAAATATTTGATTGAATACGCAATGACATAAAAATAAATAAAATATACAAATCAAAGCATGTTTAATTACGGTGTGTAAAAAAGTTTAAAAAAAAAGCACTATTACACACCGCCGAGCGCTAGCCGGCGCAGACCGGCTAGTAATCTAATATTACAGGTATGGAATTGAAGATACATTGAATAGATCTTGAGGTAAAAAATAAAACTGAAACACTACGTAAAATATTAAAAAAAACCGTCGCTTTATTATTTAATTAAGCGCACATTTATTAGTAAAAATAATTATACTCATAATAACTAAAAATGCATACCTGTATTTCTATATATCATGTAAAAAAATTTGATAGGAAATTAACAAAGCCTTGGCATTTGGAATTTAAATATATATACAAAAAATAAAGTAGGAGAGAAAGCAGTTCAAATTATTGAAATTATAAATTTAAAAAAATGAGCTACTTTCTACATATAAGTGAAGTTTTGAACTTCCGTGGATCATAAGTGCCTTCCTTTTTTTAAGAGCCATTTCCTTTGTTCTGATTGCTGTTTTCACTAATTTTTGAACGTTTGAAATTTGGCACTTAAATTGTTCCTTCGCTGATAGTTCTTTCAAACATCGATCATCTGTCCACGTATAAAAAAACTTCAAGTCATTCCACGTGAAATGAGCAAAAAGCGGGAAAAACCTGTGGCCGTATGGTAATGGATTTTCATAAAATTCGGTACAGGGGTTTAGTTTATGCATAAATAACGATATCCAAAAAATTTAGGTTCAAAATTAAATATTTTCAAAGTTTGAAGCATTTTAAGGACTTGCAACTTTGATGAGCTGTGTGAGATCGCTTAATGTTGCATGTTTGAAGTTCTGTTTCTCAAAAACTACTTAACGTAGACAAACTTGTTTTACATCTCTATAATCTGTACAAAATTGTCTTTTTTTCACTTTGTCAACAACAATTTTAAACATCATATTTAATCCAAAATTTTGTTTCAAAAAATGGAAAAGTGTTATTTTTGACAGAATTTTAAGCATTTCTTTGGGCTAAATAAATGTTACGACATTTTTAAAATTCATGCCAGTTACAGTGCTAGGTATGATAATATCACTGATAAAGTTTGGAAGTCGCATTTTAATTCGTTCATCTTCAAAATAGCTAACGAAAGTAACAAAATGACAATTACCTACTATAAATATATATGAAAAATCAAATGAAGGACAGCTCTGATAAAATCGACACTTGACAAGAATACAGTTTAATATGTTTATTACTTGAAAAAAAAAATCGGGATTGTAGTCAAGTCCTAAAGCAACAAACCGACCAACCGGTATAGTGGTTAAGGAGTTAGCCTCTAGATCGGAAGGTTTCTGGATCGAATCCGGGTCCGGTGTTTGTAATCGTATGGTGTAGAGGCGCCTGGTGCACCTTAAATCTGTCGTGGCCAAAAGTCCTCACGTTGAGTTAGTGTGGAAGTTTGGAGAGTGGAGTGCCAGCTCAGGTATTGATTCGTCATCTGACCGTGATTCAAAATTACGAGGTGTTGTCCTCGAATCTTTCCCTTAAGGGATTGATCCCGGACCGTCGTCAATAGCCCGTTGCGTTGCTCTAGTACGATGTTAACTAATAATTACCAACTACCTAAAGCAACAATAATAAAATCAAAATCGCAGCATTTGCTTCCCAGGATGCGCGGGGATGGATATGAGTAGAAGTGGGGGTTCGCTGCCGTTACTTAAAAGCAATACGTTGTCTTTTTCACTTAAAGCATGTACTTAACTTGTAAATACTCATTTTTGATCCCAAAATATAAAAGGTTTTAAACCTTAAAAATTAGTAGTTCCTTTTAATTAAGATGGAAGGACTTCACTGAAAGGGACCGTTGTTATAGTGAAACTTTGTTTTTAAGGCCTCACTTCGTATATATTTACCGGTCATTTATATTAGCTGTTAGTTAGAACGCACTACAATCAGTGTGTATTCTTATGTACCAGCCTTGTTGGGCTTGAGCCTGTCGCTGGTCGTCAATATTTGTATTTGTATATATAGAGAGAGATACGGGAAATATATATAGTATGTTAATTTTTTGTACAAATTTCGATCGTAGTGAAAAAAAATCTTTATTTCTTGAGCAAGGTTCAAGGAAAAGAAGCAGATCAAATTGGGGTCAGATGGTGTTCTAAAATGCGTTGTTTTTAGATAGTTAACTAGGTAAGTAGGTTGTTAATTAACATCGCAATGGAGGCAACACGGCAGGTTATTGGCAACGTAGCATAACAATTTTCCCCTAATTTTATCAAAACTTTGGCCAATTTGTTTTTTAATCATAAGTTACGATGCTCTGCAGTGCAAAGTTCCCAAATTACCAAAAACACTTTTTAAATAACACATCTTCTATGTCAATGAAAAAATATTTAACTTCGAAAGTTATCGACAGAATTTCAAATTCTGAAAGTATGCCTTGGTTTTAAATAAATAAAGTTAATATGTGGATGCATATGTGGGAGGCGGAAGGTAGAATGCGTATTAGGTGGGCCGAAAAAAAATTTCAAGTCGTAATACCGCGGAAAAGTTGCGAATTCGGGAGACTAAAAAGGGGTTAAAAATTAAATAAAATCGGTTTATATCTTCCATCGCCCCGAGAGTATTCTCCTTACAATGATCAGTGACGACGGTCACAATATTCACATATTGAGACTAAGGATAATTCTGAGTGCTAAGAGGGATTATAACTAAAGCAAAAACATAATTTTTAAAATTCTAAACACATAAATTTCGATGCAATCAATTTCACCGAACTGAAAAATTGGAAACACTGATGTAGCTCATAAATATTTTAACAAGCATTTCAAACGAATTACACTTATTCTTTGCAAAATAGTATTCCTAATAATTGTCATTAGAGGAGTTTCATATTTGTCTATTTCTTAAGAAGTTGCCTCCACTATGGTAACTTTCTTTTCTTCTTCTGAAATACAAATTTCAGTTAAAGCCTGTTTAACATGGGTGAAACCAAGTTTTATTGCTAATACAGCATCTGTTCTTGCTTACCATCTTGTATTAGAAACTCTTTTCACTGCATTTAAAGATGCACACTTGTAAAGACGCTGTCACAAGTTTCCTCGAACCCTAATGAAAATACATTTTATGGGCCCCGTGGTATTCCGGGGCCCTCTCTGCTTAAGAGTCATTGACATGAGGTACAAAACAGCAGATTTTTTTGTTTCTCGAAGGCTTCAAATCAGCAACTGTTAGAACGTTCTGTATCACTCACGGAAATCGCGTAATCCCTTACTTTTTCCAAAACCAACCCCTCTCTCGCTGCGGTGTGGTTTCCCTTTCAACTGTCCCATAACTCTTAGCTCCCCATAAGAAAATAACGGGTTTCCGGAGGACTTAGGCCGAAGGCCTTCTCTCTATCTCCTTCTGAATGTTTAATAGGACTGAGCGGAATTTTAGTTTCACTTGGCAATCTGATATGCCCAAAGTCAAGGGTGCCGCGGAGGGGTCTTCCTCCACAAAGAATAAGAAGAGCGGAATTTTAGTTCGGCGTTAAAGATAGACGGTGGGAAACTGTAGCGTCCAGTGAAACCAGCTGGGGTGAGGACCCAAGAAGTGACCCTAGCTCACCCCATCTTCACAACAGGGAGAAGGGCGACGACGGATGTGCAAAAGAGAAAAAGTCACGAGTTCATGAGATCTATTATTTTGCCCCTAAAAGTTTGAAAACGTTGAAAAATTCCATGAGGTTAACCAGATTATGGTATGATTTTGCTTTGAATGTATTTTTTTTTGCATAATTGAAAAAAATCTAATTAGTGCACTGCTACAATTTTGCTGAACTAAGACATTTCAATAATTTGATAATGGTATTCAACTAGTTACCACCGTCCCAGCCTAAGCCATTCGCTGTATCGCCACGTAATTTTGAACCACGGTCAGATGACGAGGCAGCATCTGAGCTGGCACCCCACTCTCCAAACTTCTACACCAATCCAAACTGAGGTCTTTTTGGCCATTACAGATTTAAGGTGCACCAGCCGCCTCTACACCATACACTTACAAATATCCATGCCCTGGCCCGGTTTTGAATCAGGAACCTTCCAATAATTTGATAATATTCAACCAGTTACCACCTTCCCAGCCTAAGCCATTCGGTGTATCGCCATGTAATTTTAAACCACGGTCAGATGATGAGGCAACATCTGAGCTGGCACCTCACTCTCCAAACTTCCACACCAACCCAACGTGAGGACTTTCGGCCACGACAGATTTAAGGTACACCAACCGCCTCTACACCATACGCTTACAAATATCCATGCCCTGACCGGATTTCGAATCAGGAACCTTCCAATAATTTGATAATATAATAACTTTATTTTAAAAAGGAAGAAGAATAAAAGTGTATTAAAGCTCAGTCAGGGGTTACATGAACAAGAAAAGTTGAAACTCCTGCAAAAGCTTTTTATCAGAAAAAATTATTATTGATTATTGTTTTATCACCTTTCTTTTACTGAACTTGGTTTTAAATTTATAATATCTAACTTTACTGTAAATATCATTACTGAGGGCAGAAAAGGGGCGGCAAGTTTCCAGTAGCCCAGGGGTGGCTAACCTTTTACATACCACACGCCAATTTTTTTCACATACGAATTCATATGCGTCTTACAACTCGAGCACCTTTTGTACTGTCTTAAGTTTTCATGGTCCAGGCATATTCTTAATAACCTTTTTAATAAAGGTATGCTTATACACATAATTAACATATTAAAATGAATTAATTATTGCATGTAAAACAATATCTATTACATCACATAAACATTACTTTCCATTAATGACACTTTTGAGACTGGGTTTCGCTAGTCTGAATGTTTGGTGTTAAAAATTTGGCACTGAGAACAGCAGAGAATTTTTTAAATTGAATCAGTCAATCGTGACCTTTGTTTTGCTTTTCATGAATGTTCATGAATGTAAATTTCATTAATGAAAATACTAGTTCACATCTGTATGTCGTTCCTAATAATAACAGCACAATAATTATAGAAAAAGTCCACATTAAGATGGACAGAGAGGTTTTCTTGCCTTTTTGTTAACCTCTACTTGTTCCTTTAAATACCTTTTTGTCTGCCAGACACGAAAGCATACATTTAAACTTTTTCAATTTGTCGGAACCAAATTGTTCTAGAATCAAAAGGAAATATCTGGAATACAATGTTGTCACAAAGGAAATCAAAACACGTATATGCCTTTGGATCTTCTTAATTACAGGCTTATTAGAAGAGTACTTTTCTTTTGTGAATATTAAGAGGTTCTTTTTTTCTATTTAAGTTTAGCTTTCTATTTAACCTTAGTTTATTTTATTTCAAAATGTTTACTATTTAAACTATGAAGTGAGGGCATCCATGCTAGTTTTTAACACGCTGAAAACAAATTTTAAAGTGTTGATTACCCTCTTGAAAGGCATCAGTTCAAACCTCCGTAACCTTCCAACTGTGAAGAATCAGTGTCAAAATTAGCCAAAAAAATGCTTTGAAATTCAACCTCTGCCTGTTTTTAGTGAGTAGAAAGAAATATTTGTTATAGTCAAGTGTTATTCTACTATAGATGCGAACTCCTAGCGTCCTGAGCTCCTTGTATTCCCACAAACGTGAGAGGTAAATATTTCCAATGAGAAATTAGGTAAATTGTTAAAAGAGCATTTACACCAAGCGTGCCATAGGAGTCTGATATCCTTGAAAGTTTTTATGGTAGACCCAGGAACCTCAAACATAAGGGGTAAATATAACGAACAATAGAAATAACCAAATATGCAAAATGATTCGATCTCTCTTAATAGACTACTTTACCAGAAGAGATGTACAGTTCTAGGGAACAGAACACCTTGCGTTCTACCTGTCGCACCCCGGCAAGAAAAGTGATACAAGTCAAAAAATAAAAATCTTGATGTTATGTCATTCAAAAATATGTATGAGGTGCCCCAGCGTGTTATATTACGATTCTATAGAATATAATAGAAGTTACCACCATAAATACTTACCTAAAGCTTTAAAGAAGTCTATATTATTTCAATATAAATTTTATAGTATCCTTTAAGTTGATGTTTCTCAAATTCTGCAATTTTGAGCTGCGTCACTTTTCTTGCCGGGGTGCGATATGTTTGTTTGAGTCCTGGTCTCTCTCTAATATTCGACAAATACACTGACAATATTCATAATTGCTTTTCAAAAAATGAATAGTTCTGAAATACCCTTGTATATAAAGTGATGTTCGTTTTATATCTCTCAATAATTTTTAAAAGTTGGCACCACTACATCCCAATTTATACTACCATCTCTACTAGGGAATCCAATTATTTTCAGATAAAAAAGGTCATTCTTCAGGTGTTCCTGAGTAGGAGCAAATTTTTAACCTTTTTGAATAAATTAACATGCATTCTGTTCCAGGATATTTCATTCTAATACTATTAATATTCAATTAAAAAAAAACAGGTTTAGAAGTTTGATTTCAATTAGTGTTCTTTTAAATTTAAGTCATGATTGAAATTGGCATACCCTGTTTTCAATATAATTTTGGGGTAAACTAAGTACAAGCATATTTTTTAACTTATTTGAATAAAATAAGATGCATCTTGTTCAGTTATTTCATTTTCAAAATCTTTAAACATTACAGTAAGAAAAAAATTAATTTAAAATTTTGATTAAAAACAATTTGATTTATCAAATCATAATTTTTTCATATCAAATACAAAAATTTATTTATGAACAAGGTAGGTAGGTAGTTGATTAAACGTCACACTAGAACAACTCAATAGGCTATAGATAAATGAACTAAATTCACAAAATCAGAAAAAAATCTATAACAAATGCAAAAAAAAAAACCTGAAACATATATAAATACAAATAAAATTGTTTTCTTCAAAAATGTTTTTGATTTCCAGAATCAAAAGTCGTCCTTCCAACCGCTCAATACATCAGCCTTATTGGAAATTAATTATCTTCGACTTTATTTCTCTTTTCCGCTCATTCCGGAAGATGGACACACCGGCTAATATAAGGAACAATCTTTCAAAAGATTCGAAATCTTAAAGAATCGATTTTCACACTTGTTACTCGGTGCACCGAGATTTTGGCGTCTATGGTACTAATGTTTTACTTATTTATCGCTTTTCTCCAATTTAACACGCCAAGCCCTTTCTCGCCAAATCGTGCACCCAAAAATTTTGTGAGGACGGGGGAGGGAGTAGGTAACATTGTACTGAAATGCCACCGGTCCCAGAGATGCGGGTGCTACTAAAGAAGTGAAATGAAGTGATGAATATTTATTTACGTAACTTCTACCTTACGTTTCGTTCTACTATGTAAACAAATGCAATATCTTTATTTCTGTTGATTAATTTCATTCGGTTTTCATTTACAAAATAAAATACAGATGTTGTGTTTTTTATTTCAAAGTAATACTGCAGGATTCAGTTTCATTTTCGTCACTTGTATTCTGTGCCATACGGTGGTGGTCGAAACGAAACCAAGTGATTCTAATCTGGATAAATCGCTAATTTTATCTTTAGTTAAGCGTGAAATTATCCGATCAGAAAAGGAAGAGAAACTGAATCAAACCCAAGTCCCAATTCTTTTGGATGACAAGACCACATCTACTGCATCAATTAGTAATCAAACTTATTCTCAAGTCAAACCACCAGTTGCAAATGGAGATTTTAATATTACACAGAGCTTACCACCATGGATAACAACTATTAAAAGTGGTGCATTAGAGAGGACAGGTTTCGTTGTCTTAGGTTTTATGTTGATCATTATTGTATTCTTCGTAGTGAGGGGTATAAGGTAAGTCTCAATTTAATAAAATGTCTTTAATTAATTCCTTTGTTTAAAGATGCAATTACTTTGCTTTCAAAATTCAAGACTTCTTTTGAATATTACTGCACAAAAGAAGAGAAACAAGAGCACATATTTAACTGTATTTTTTTGTTTACATTGAAATCTTAAATAAAAGCAAATATTCTATTTCAGTTTTAAATTTTTTTATTTCTTCTATTGAACGTTTCAAAAAGTTAGGATAGTTTTCAAAAGTTAGAGAAGTGAAAATAACTTTAATAGAAATCGATTATTTGTTTTAGTTTGAAACTTTGATATTCTCATATCCAAACTGTCTAATTATTTCTTTACTTGGGAGATAAAAACTTGTTTCCAACGAATTTGCTTGGAAATTAGAAAATCATTCTGAAAGAACTTTGGATTTTTAATTTTCAAATAAAGAATAATTAATTGTTTTGTGCAGTTAATTTTTTTGAATACCTTGTTTATTTTAGTCAAGTTGGTTAAACATGAGCACAGATTGAACTATTTTTCACTTTTCCTTCAAAAATAATATTTGTAGAGTATATTCTTCTCATTGGTTAAAAATAAATTTGGAACCAGTAACATATGACATTAAAACTGAAAACTCTTAAAAAATTAATTAAAAATAAATTTGGAACCAATAACATATGACATTAAAACTGAAAACTCTTAAAAAATTAATTATTTGCCCTTGTTTGAGACTGGTGTTTGTATGCTTATGGATCAAACTTTTGTCTATACATGACATCACTTCTGAAACTGTTGTTATGAAGCTCATATTACATTTTTTTCCAATATATTATAAATAGTGTGCTCTGATAGTCTCTACTATTATAAAAGGAAAAGTTTGTCAGATTTCTGTCATATCAAAGTCCTGACAAATCTATGGCACTTACAGTAATACGATTTGGCACACAGATAGTCCCAATTCTTTTTGCAATTTTGGGGTCACGCCGAATTTTAAAATTCAATCTAGATCATTTTAAAATGAATTTAATGGAAATTTACGTATAGTGTTTTCTTTGGAATAGCAACAGCATTAAGACATGATAGATTCTAAATTTATTTTTTCTGTTTGATTTTCCACCCTTATTTTATCATTTATGTATCTTTGCAATCCTTAAATGTGTATTGTTATGAATACTATGCAAAATTTTAAATTTACATGATCATTACACTAATAAATATTAAGTACATTCTGTGGTTACTTTGCTTAAGACACCATTCTGCTTAAATCTTCAAAATTTCCTGATCCTTTGAGTGATGACTTGTTGAGGTTTTACTTTATTACATTATGAATGAATTCTAAATTCCCATTTCAGTCACAATCATCTTTTATTATTTCAGACTTCGCCACAAAAGAAGCAAAAGTCGTAAATATGGAATAATAACTTCTACGGACATGGAAATGGAGCCTCTGGATAAAGACGATGATGAAGAAGAGGACACGACTTTATTTGATGCTCAACATAAATATACTCTTCCTTAATGGCAACAGAATTTCAAAGTCTTATTTGGGCACAGTTTAGGATCTTAGGACAATTTATCTGTATGTAAAATAGCATATAAATAATTTTGTGGGGGAAATATCAATATTTTTTATAAATGCAATGTCAACATGTTGTCTGTATGGTGTTTAAGTATGGTTTGTTTCTATGTTGATTTGTCAAAATTGTGGTGTGTTTAAGTTGTTTTAGTCTATACTCACATAACCACGTACAATTACTTGATCTCCAAGCTACCTTTATTAGTTGAAATATTTTTCTATTTCTGTAATTGTTTCTGAATTAAAAGTTTAGACTGGAAAATTTTTTTTTTACTTTCTTCCATTTTACATGTTATGTTTTTCTTTTGCAAAGTTTGTAGAATCCTTAATTCATGCTTGAATGAATAGCCAAAATTGGCAGGGCAAATTTGGATACGACTATAACTATTTAACATGAAGATTAGGATGCTTTAGTTTAACATGAGTATTGCTTGTGTTTCTGTATTTTATCCTTGTCTTAAATAACTTAACAATATAAAAACACATGCATAACACCATAAAAATCCAAGCAACTGTACTGACAGATTTTTGTTAAAAAGTAGTTAGATTTATTTTTATTGTTTTATGAAGGTTTTTTTTTTTTTTTTTTTTTTTTTTTTTTTTTTTTTTTTTTTTTTTTTCTCTTGTGTGCAATGTCCGAAATCCAAAACTGAGCATAGCATAAAGCTATTTGTTAAAGTAATGGCAGAGTTTGTTCCCCCTGCATAACAAATACCTGCTAGAACAGAACTCCTAAAAGATTGGTTTGGTATGAATATATATTTCTTAATGAAAGTGCATATGAGGCATTATGTAATTTTTCCCCCAACACTACATTCATACATCTACGATTCAAAATTTGTCAATGTCATAGTTTAGTGAATTTTTACCTTTAAAATGTCTAATAACAAACACAATAGTTATGTTTTTCTAAAGGGTCGTTAAAACACTGGACTTCATACTCTTGAAAAAAATGTCTGTTAGAAAAAATATCCATGGAATTTTTAAATGAGTTGAAAATGTATCATGCTTTAAATTGTTTTTCTTGTTAACACACACTATGCAATGGTATTTTTCCTATTTAAAAGACATTATTATTATTATTATTATTTTTTTTTACTAATAAAAATTCTTAGTTTTTCAAAAATAAATTTTTTATCTTTCTCTTGTAATTTGGTTTTTTTTTTTTCACTGATGTATATAGTAATTGTGTGTAACCTTCATTCTATTCATTTTCATTCTCTGTAATATAAGAAATAGATAAATTGGACTCAGTCAAATGAAGGATCATTTTTTGCCTTGTACATTTTTTACAAGCAATTTTTTATAAGACTCATCCTTCTCTCATGTATCACTTTTATCGTTTTAAAACTAGAGTGAAAAATGCGTACAATATTAGTTCTTTAGATTTTATTTCTTTGAAAATTTAGGTGAATAACAAATAGAATGGTCAAATACGAAATTTTTATCCAAAATAACAAAAGCTTAGTTATTCTTACATTTTATTACTTGAAATGCATATATGTATTGGCATGTGTAAATATACAAATTACAACTGTTCTCTTTAGTTTCATTGGCATGTGCTTGCAATCTTTATCATATACCTACCATGGTCATATGTGTTTTTATATTGTTACATGCAAATGAGAAGATCCTAAAGTTTCTCTTTAATTTTACACTGTATTTCAAGGTCCACAAATATGAACAGATAAGTTATTTTGTAATGGCCGCCACTCTTGTCATGATTTTGAAAATAATTAACACCGCATAGCATTTTCTAAATATTTGCAATTAGATTTCTGAAATAGTTACTTTTCATTCCATCTATACACTGTAATGTTTTATATTGCTTTTGTATAATCCTTTCAAAGCAGTTTTGTTAACGCTCCTAATTTGCTTATGATTTGTTTACATTTCCAAAATGAAACACAATGTCGAAATGTGTTATGCAAACTTTTTATATTTTTCTACTTATATGTTTTCTATGTTTTCATACATGATATCTAGTCATAGCGTGTATTTTATGCTTTGTTTAAGATGTATAAATTCATATTTTGTAGTTTTCGCTTTTAATATAGTAGTTCATTAGCAGAGAATTGAGAATATTTTACTATTTATTTACAATAGTAAATTACTTCAAATTCATTTAGATATAAACTTTACTCAGTAGAGTCTGAATTATGCGTTGAACATTTGTGAAGTATGCATACAAATAGACATAAATATTTTGGATCTTATTATCATCAAAGTGAGTCTATTACTTTTCAGAAATGCTTTTTAGCATTGTACTGTCGAAAGTAATCTAAGCTAATCTATCAACCATTCTGTAATATTTATAATTTTAACTATAAAAATTAAACTTGTAAGTAAAGTAGAGGTAAGAAAAGGTTATGAAATTAGGAGGGTAAACATGCATTGACAGAAAGAAAATTATAATTTTGAAGCCATATTCACTTGCAATAACCTATAATACAGATTCTACTTAATAGATTATTGAATAAGGTATTTTAATTAGCATATTTTTCTATAAAGATCATTCAACTAAATGTTTTCGTATTCCTGTAAGAATTTAGTTGTGAGTTTTCGAAAAGAACAATCTAGTCATTGTGGCGTGTCTCTCTTATTTTAGTGGGTTTTTTCATATAAGTTCAAATATTTTAACACTTTTTATTTAATAGTCAAATAATATGACTTGTCACCCACCTAACATCCAGTCTAATTAGTCTCTGTGTTGCCAAAATGATCATACAACGCTACATGGAACGCGCTGCCAGAAAATATAGTTAATTCAAAGGGAGTGTACGAATTTAAGATACAATTCAGGGTTCCCACGGTCCTTGAAAAGTCCTTAAAAGTCCTTGAATTTTTTTTTCCTAACTAGGGGCCCTTGAAAGTCCTTGAAAATTACGGAACTTGGTGAAAAGTCCTTGAAAGTACTTGATTTTTTTAACAAGTACATAATTGTGTAATTTCGTCTTGCATTGGAAATTGTCCAGACTAGTTTCCTCCACAGCATGTGTGCCATTTGAGCTTCATTCTGAATGAAACCGGTGTTTCACGCTTTGACACTATGTGATATACTTATAATGCTAGGTCTAGATCTCCACAGTATGGCTATCCATCTAAGTTGACACCTCTGGTCTCCCTTAAGACCGCTGCTTCTCATACTCTTCTACGTGCCACCAAAAGAATTTATCGCACGACGGAAATCGATATGTGTGCGAGTAGCCTGAAAGTTAGCATTGAAACAAGAAGCTCACTCTGCAAAAAAAAAATCAGGTTCTGTGAGAAAAGAAAATCTCAATTGTTCCCAAAATTGACAATAACCTTTATTTTTTGGACTATCAGTTGTATAAAAAAATGATTTCTTTTTTTTATATTTTTCTTTTTAGTTGACAACTTTTGTGTATGCCTTGTTTTAGGTCGTTATAAAAAAATTTTAGGTCCTTGAAAAATATTTTTTTGGTTTTGAAAAGTCCTTGAATTTTTTTTGGATAAAGGTGTGGGAACCATGCAATTGGATAGTCAGTGGGAATTGGGGAATTCATAAAGCCTTGTTGGGCTCGAGCCTGTAGCTGGTCGTCAATATTTGTATTTGTATAAACCAAACCTACCTTACATCCATACCAGTTCTTATCTTATTAAATTCCAATGATTCTAGAATTTCTTATGAAATTTCAGTTGAAAGATTAGAATGAATTAAAGTTTTTGAAAATGAAGGATTGTGCTTGGAAACCAGTATTTATATTAGATTGGAAAACGTGCTGGAATCGATGTCTTGGGTTTAATTCTCCCATAGTTATATATATAATAAAGATTTGAACTATTTCTCTTAAAATCAACTTTTGAGTTACCCAGGGAAATTTTTTTTTATGTTAGTTCATTCATTTTAAAGGAAACAATTTTTTTCAACCATTACATCTAGTTTGTATAAAACTTTCTCATAGAAATTTACGCAGACATAGTATATTTAAGTGTAAATGTGTATTGCATTTGAAAAATGCAAAAAATTCCAATTACTATATCTTTACCAGCATTTTAGTGGATTCCATACTTTCAGAACCATTCACTTTTAAAGCAATTACATGCATTCAGAAGTGACCAAAATAAAAAAATCTACTTGGTATTAATGTGTTGATACCATAAAATGTATCATTTTAAAATAAAGTTTAATTTATTAAATTTTTTTCAATGTGTTTACTATTTCCTATAAAATTATATGCTGAAAATTATTGCAATCTAAACTATGTATTTAAAAGTGTGATTTAATGTTCTCAAAGTGAATCCAATATGTTGAAATATTAATATATCTTATACTTCATATTATTTGTGATTCATTGATATTTAATATTTTACTGATTAGCATTCTGGGAAATGTTACGTGTATAAAAAGTGATTGGAGAATACTAGTTTATTTCTGTTGAACACAATCAAAACTATTTCAATACTCACTGTTTTATTTCTAAAAGAATTTGATATTCCTGTTTAATCAGTTCAGTACATTGTTTTGCTCTATTAAAACAACTTGAATATTGTCAATCCATATCAACATTTGTTTCATGACACCTTAGAAACAAGTTATTTTTTAATTTTCTCTCAAACATTTCTTTGTTCAAATTGCCTTAAAATCTTTGTACTTCATAGTTGGTAAAACTATTTTCGTTAGCAGTCTACCTGGAGTAAGATCTAGGCAGTACCTATTTGAAATTGAATTATTGGTTTATTATCAAATTTAAACTGTTCAATATATTTATTCTGCTCAATATCGACTCTTTCTGCATTTAAGTATTTTTCTAATAAGCTTGGACAAAATGCTACAGGTGACTTTGCTTTTATTTTCGACTTTGGCAACTATGGGCATCTTTTTAATCAAAATCATCTCAAAAACTTCTATTTTCAGTGTTGGTGACTTTTGGAAATTCACCTAAGGTCAACAAGAATTTAAGTCCTCCCATTTTTTTTCTAATAGCATGGATTTCTGTTTCAGTTATGTATTAATGGCTTCTTTATCGGAGAAAATGTTTTTGTGTCTAGGTTACTGAATATCCCCCAATATAGCATCAAAAATATGTAGTAAATTTTAAAATTTTGATAGCTTCAATCGGGTGTGCATCTAACAGGTGTTAGTATTTTTCTGTTAAAAGTGTGAACAGTTGACTAAGCTCCAAGCTACGTCGAATGCTTCTTTCGACTTCTCATACATTGTTTTTTTAAGCCCCTGTGCGAAGGATGTAGCTGATGGGAGTAACTAAAATAAGTTTAAGAAAGTACTTATTTTGCTACTAATTTTATGAATTTATGCAAGAAAAGATATTTCATTAGTGCTTCAGCTGTGGTATTGTTGTGCAATATCCAATACTGCAGTAGTAAGCTAGTAGTTCCAGTACCTTTCTGTTACATTATTTAAAATAAGATTCCATGGAAAGTATTGTCTTCCAGAGTTGATTGTTGCACTGCGTATTCTAATATGTTATTACATGTTTTTCAAAATTTGTATAAGTTTTAATTGTATTTTTTCTATGTCTAAAGTGTAATTAAAATTTATTTTTATGAATTGCTTACTGATCTCTCATGTTTTGTTTCAACTTCGTGTGCTCTATTTCGTTAAAAAGGTTCTGTTTCAGTCTTAAAGTGAATGAACTTCTTGTGAAGCATTTGTCATCAACAAGCAATCCTTACCTCTATTATATTGATTACGAAATCCATGTAAATAAGAATAGAGTGTTTGTTTGTACATTGAATATTTTCTACCCATTTCAAGATTTCTATCCGTTTTGAGCCCTTCTGATGCAAAATCCACCTCTTGCACATATGGTGTTTCTGTGTTACTTCCAAACCGTTTAATATATTTTCAGAAAACTTTGCCTACTACTAGTATTTACATTCATTTAGCAGGGCTTATAACAGGTTTTAAGGTGTAAAAAAAGTGAATTATCGAACCAGAAAAAGTGACAAATAATAATGCCAAATATATTCAAGTATAAATATAGAAAAGAAAAAAAGATACTCCCCAGTCATCCATATCTTTTTCTTTTCTTTCTTTGAAAGGATATTTCTTTTCTTTCTTTGAAATGATATTTATTTTCGTCATCAAAAAGCATATTATTTTAAAACAATATTAAAATAATTTGTAATCATGATTTTTAAATATGTTGTTCATTTTTGAAATAGCTTGAAGAACATAGAATAAAAGATTGTCTGATATTTTTTTCTACAGAAAAAAATCAGACAGTCGGAAATTAATTTTGTCTTTTTCTTCTCAAGATTTTGTGCTTTAAGAAAGTGCATTTTTTAAAGTCTGTCTTTGCTGACCAGCATCATACGAGACTTTTGCCGCCCTTTTAATCATTGCCTGAGCAAGTACTGCTTCCTTAAAAATCTTTATTTTTTTATCGCCTCCTTGAGCCTATTATTGGTTTCCTTTAGCAATTTTGAAGCACTGTCCAACGTCTCATCCTCTTCTTCACGCATAATTTTAAGTTTTCGTTCTTCTATTACCTTTCTTTTCTTTGCCTGCTGCTTTAAATTTTTTTTTTCTCTGCTTCCAGTCTTTTTTTTTTCTTTTCTGTCCCTCAAATTTTTCGTGTGCCTTCAGTTTTATATATATTCTAAATAGGCTTTATATGCTACCCTTCTCATATCCATTAGCTTTGATGTGATCGGCACCAAATAAGGTTGATTGTAAAAAATTTCCAAGCTTCTTTTGACCGTCATCAATGCATTGAGTGTGCGTTCTGACATTGATGCTCTGTCTCCTGTCAAAGCTCTTCCTGAGACTGAGAAGACACGTTCAATGTCAGCACTACCATGAGAAAGTCATAGAGCAGCCTTCACTAGCTTTGACACAGTTGGGTATTTAGCATCTACACCACTAATGTCTCGCAGTCTGAAGAACTGGTCCCAGTTAAATAGGCTTCATTTTTTGGAGTAATTTCCACTCATCCAGTAGAATGTCTGTTGGGACTTCTAATACTTGTTCACTCACCACTGAGTCTCTCAAGAGGACCAAGACGGAATAAACTTTTAAGAAGAAATGAACTGAATGAGGACTTTTTCAAAAGATATTTAATACTAGCAACGTAATGCTTCTGAGCCCTTAGAAAAAAGAAATTCCTTTCCTTCTCTCTCATTCTGAAGCGCTTTAGAAATTTGATCTCCAATCACAATATCAGCCAGATGCAAGTTTCTGAGGACATACCTTCCATTTCATCCATCTTCCAATCTCTAATAAATTTCTCTTTGTAGATCGTTCTTATCAACAATTCAAGGTGAGAATGAAGGTTATGCATTAGGGGTATCTTTTTCTGAAATTCGGTCGTACGATTATATATACTTGTACTTGATACGACAAATATCACCTCAACCTTCAGTTTCTCTACGAAGTAAATGAACAATTCTCATGTAGCCTGGTCTTTGTATCATGTTTGGCTACTTCATTGTTGTGAAGGCAATGCGAAAGCATTTCCTGTTCAGCAAACCTTTACTGTTCAAGCAAACCTTTCAGCAGCTGGCTTTAGGCTTAGCCACCTGCTTCAACAATTCTTGATGAAATAGTGAGTGGGAAGTTTAAAGTCTCCTTGGATTTGTTTCTATGTTGTCCAACGTTTAGGCCACTGATTAAAAAATCTGTAAATAGAAAAAACTAGTTCAGACACATCTTCCCGAAGCTTCAAAGCCGACTCTCTTCCTATATCGAATTCCTTAGCACCAGGCTAATGTGACCAAGGTTGTTGGGGAATTCGATGGAACAGTGTTACACTGCCTTTATGGAAATTACAAAGGAAGGAAACTATATTCTGCTGCTCCGTATTTAGAGGGTTGCTAATGGTTATTTGATGGCCCGATTATCATATTTCGTGATACTTGAGGCTCCAATTCTTTTCGCGAACCGAAATCAATGTTATAGCAACGTAGCATCACATTTCGATCGCCACCAAATATATATTAAAAAAGTTTTGATTTTGGTGAAAACCCAGGCGGTATTCAGAAGGGGATGGGAATTGCGATCCCCTTTCTGAATGACGCTCAAAGGGCGTACCTGCCGTGGAGGAAACTAGCCTGAACAAGTTTCAACGCAAGACAAAATTACACACTATGTACTAGGTTGACATTTGACTCTTTTTAGAGAAAAATATTAATTTTTTTAATTGCGCACTAAAAATTGTTTTCTCCAAGTAGAATTCAAGAACTTAAACACCTAAAAAAATGACAAAAAAGTGACGTGTTATAAGCCCAGATTTAGTGACTGAAATGGATGCGTTAGTCTGTGTGTTTGTACAGGTATATACATTTTGTCCCACATGTTTGAATACAATGTTCTTTATTTTATACATCATTTCAGTTTAGTGAATGCAATATTAAAATCTTAGTTTACGTAAGTTTCATGCAAAAACATCCGAGTATAAGTATACTTAAAACAAGTATCGAAAAAGTATACTTAAACTTCACATAGCCATCATAATTTGGTAGTTTTGGAAAATCTGGAATGTGTATTGAGTATTATGATTACTTGGATTGTTTTACCAGTACTTCTGAAAGAGCAATTATTTTTCCAAAAATTACATTTTTATGGATTTTTGGTTGATGTTTTGTTTATTTTGAGTCTTAAGAGAGTTGCAAGTAGTTGAGAGATCAAGAAATACCAAATAATCAAGAATTGATATCATTAGAACTTTTTTCCCAAAAAACTTTTATTTTGTTGTATTTCGCTGTTTTAAATATTTATTATTTTAATAAATTGCATTTTTTCCGTGTTCACACGTAACACCTCAACGAAGTATTCACTTTAAAGTGACAGGTAAGTCTGAATAAAAAAAAAAATTAAGTGTAATTATTGCTGTTATATTGAAATAATGTTATAAAATTTCAAACTGAAATATTAAGATTTTTTGTCATGACAGAAGGTTTAGGGAGATTATTTTACGAGTTGATATTTAAGCAACTTGTATATGTAAAGCATGTATTGAAAACGATGATTTTCTTTTTAAAAAACTGCCAAATTGATGATTTGCCATGTTTTTAAATGGTAATAGGTTACCTTTGTAGGTCTGTACTGAACACATTCAATTTTAAAACAAATTATTTTATTATTAGATTTTCCACAAAATATAATTTATCAAGAAAAAAATATTAGCTTTAAGAAAACTTAGTGCTGAATATCTTACCAAATTAATTTGTCATCCTTCACTTAAAGAAGGCAAAATTTGACTATGTTGCATGCGTGAGTGCTCTAGTAAAAAATATTGTTTTGCTGACTACTGCTGATATGATATCCGTTTTGAATTTGTTACAAGTGTTTTTGAATAAACATTGAAAAGGAACTCATTAACTATGTACTCGAAGTAGTCCGTTTCTCATGAGCAATAAGTTCAAAGATAGAATTTTAGGTGGAGTGGTCGTTCACGGTAAGACGTTTGTCGCCAAATCAAGATGGCGGCCGAATTCCGTAACAGCAGATAGGGTTGCCATAACAAAAACGGCAGATGTGAAGAAAATCCGCAAAAGGTGAAGGTTACCATATTTGGCGACAAATCGCCTTCTTACCTTGAACGACCACTCCACCGAATTTTAACTACATTTACAATAGAAATTTGTTTAGCTAGGTGACATGAAACTGGTTTTTAAACTGACTTTTCTGAACCTTGGAATGTAAATTTGAAGGACATCATTAGCTTGGACCATTAACACACCTTTTTACTGTACAGCTATTTTAAGACTTAATTTTTAAATAAAAAATATGAATCCTAATCATTTTGAGTGTTATATATCTTAAATAAATTACAAGGCAAATGCTTGCTCATGAAAATAAGCATTCAGTCCGAAAAAATGTCAGTTAAATGAGTTTAGCTCTAAGCCAACAATATGTGTTTATAAAACTGCTAAAATCCACTTTTTCTAATCACCTTGAGTAGAACATTAAATTTTAATCACTTTAATTTGAAATTACTAATTCCAATTGTAAATTAGAATAAAAATTTTAGTTAACAAAATTTGATAACCTATTTTAACATAAACGTGTTATTTCCAAGCTAATGCCTCATTTTTTTACTTCACAATTTTTAGAGTACATTGTATTCC
Organism: Metellina segmentata; assembly: GCA_947359465.1. Taxonomy (NCBI): domain Eukaryota; kingdom Metazoa; phylum Arthropoda; class Arachnida; order Araneae; family Tetragnathidae; genus Metellina; species Metellina segmentata. The sequence goes on from OX375882.1 coordinate 26,800,428, forward strand.
ATGGAATTATTCCATATTATTAGAATAAATTAAATTTTTTACCAGTTGTGTTTGGGTTTAATGCAGTCATTTCTGAGTTCATCTTATATTTGTCAATAATTGGTACGACTTCAGAATTTTACCGTTTATTTCACAAAAAATACCAATATTTTTATACATTTAAATAAAAAATATTTAAATACATTAAAGCCCTTAAACATTGCACAAACATAAAAGTAAAATAACTTAGTACTAACATAATAATGTTCATTAACGCATCAAAATCCCTTAAAATCTAAAACAAAGGAACTTAAAAAAATATGGCTATAAGACAAAAAATTAAGTAGAGTAACATTTTGATACTATGCAAAAATCACTAATACACTTTGACAGGGGCTTAAATGATTTTATATCTATGAAGTTCCACGATTTGTGTGAAACTAAGTGTCTTTTCATAGGAATGACATTAGTTTACTGACATTAGTTAGAATGACATTAGTAGCATTGTCTAGGAATGACATTAGTTTTAATGATTTAGGTTCAATTAACATAAAATATATATTTTATGTTAAAAACGCTAATGAATACAAAAAATTGTACAGCCCTGTTACTTTTAGAAAATCTTATGAAATTTTGTCAATTTTAAAAAGCAGTGATAGGTTGATCAAAGATATACAATGAGTAAAAATCACAATACTTATTGCCTTATCAGATTTTAATTACATTAAAAATAAAATTGCGTCAAATCATTTTTATGAACCTCTTGGAACTAGGAGAACATAGTTAAAGGGAATACTTTTCTTTCAGTTTTATAGATAAATCATACATTTGGGCAGAAGTAAATTAAGATATTTTTTACCAACTAAAAAATGAATAATTGCATACTTCCAAGTTATTTTTGACTGTCCTTTGTTGATGTAAGTAAGTAAAGTTTTCTGGGTTAATTTGGTTTCACACAGTGCTTAGTCTAAAAATAGACAAGCTATGGTAAATGCACTGCAGAATAAAATTCAATAAAAATGAAAAAAAAAAAAATGTAACTTTTTTCACTTAACTAAATTTAAAAACATGTATTACTAGAAATGCATAAAACAGCGCAAGTTTTCTTGATTTTGTACGATTAAAACCATTTTTATTTAGTCTATTTGGAAAGAACAAAATACATTTTAATAAACTTTTTTTACAAAATAGGTGCAAAAATACTAAAAGTTATATAAATGTTTTTTAGTAATTAATAAAAATAATTTGACAGTTCAAGAAAATAATGAAAAACAATTAACAGATCCAAGAAACATTCTTTAAAAAATAATTACAGGAAGATTTTTAAATGAAATGTAGAATTAGATTGATATATCAATTTCATTATTTAATAAAGAATTTTTACAATGCAAGTTAAGAATTAACATGTAAATATAAATTACAACTCAAACTTTGAAAACAATTTGATAATTAAAAGACAATTTGGTTCGTTTACTATAAGTAGTTACAGTGCATAGCATACAATTCCTTTTCATTCACAAAATATTTAAATTGAGGGCTCGTAAAATGCATACCTAGTACACAAATTAATCAAAATATAATAGTTACTTAGGCTTCAACAAATTCAAATTTTAAATGCAAGGGTTGGAACTCAAATCGTTCAAAGCAGGAAATTTGTCTTATTTCACATTTGAATAAACAAATTGTTGACTTGTTTTGATCCGCTGTGCACTATGTATGCAAACCATTTCACACTGCCTTCTGCAGTTTTCTCTTCATGATTCCTAGACAGTTAGTCTCAAAACCGTGGTTCCTCACCAATTAAAATTTCTTAGAACTCTTTCAACCCATACACGACGACTATGACTATTTAATCAGCAAATGTGTGTACAATAAAAACCATAATGCTCTATTTAGAAATATGGCAACATTCAGAGGATTAAGAGATGTATTTCACAACCTCAATAAGTTTTCCCCTTTTGAAAATTCCTTGCATTAAATAATGTATTTAGACCTTTAATTTTTTTTTTTTTTTTTGAAAAACAATAGGGAAAAGTGGAACATGAATGACGCTAACACTCTCCAATAATTTATTGCATGAAAGAGTATATATATAAATAGTGTTTACAGATAATAACAGTAACCTTTTCCAGGAAAAATAAAAACTTTTTAAAAATTTGACACTTTATTAGTTTAAATAGAAAACAAATAGATATAAACATAGACAAAAAGTCAATAATAAAACAAAGTAAAACAACACCTTATAACTTGAATTATGTAATTAAGTAACTGTAAATCTCACCACTTTGATCTATCGAATTGTTTGTTTGCTACAAAGAACTATATACATACACAAATTCATAAGAAATGAATCTAAATCTATCTGCATTAGATCTCATCACCCAATATTTATAATTGATAAAACATCCAATAAAATTATCAACATAAAAGTAGCAACTTTCAAATTAGTTGACTTTTGCTAGAAACATACAGCTTCCTTATTAAAACTAATACAATCACCATTTTGTTTTATTGTATTGGGTTATTTTTACACATCTACATGAATAATTACTAACCATTGGAAAATTATTCAAGATCCTATTAATGCTCAATAAGTGCTCAGAGAATTTTGTGAAACAAATTTTCACTGCAAAATAATCTAAATCATATGTCATTCATGTAACTTGCAGAAAGAATAACCCATCTAGTATTGCTCATGTAAAAGCCCAGACAATAAAAAGAAATTCATAGGTTGGGTTTCTAAATGAGGGGGAAATGTTTAAAGGAACAAATTATGTTTATGCTCTACTGTAAATTTATCAGCTTTTTGCAGAAATGATTTAATGTATGCACTTTAAATAAATGCAAGTAGCCATATAAATACAGAATCTGTAGATACAATTTTAACATATTAAATAAATTTGGCCAACAACATTTTTCTCAATTAAAAACACTTCATTAAGCAGTATTGAACCTAAAATATAAATAAAATACGATTTTGAATAAACAATATTGCCTGACGTAAATCTATTTCTAAAGCAGTTTTCACAATTTGAGTATTATGGGTAATCTGATGACAATACCAAAATCGATAGCTTAAAAAAATACCAGAGTTGGAGAATAAATTTCTGTGATGAAATTGAATCAGCAAAATAGTCGGAACACATTAGCAAATATTAAGCTAAAATGAAAACAATTTATTGCAGTGATTAAATTTATATTGACCACTTGCAATTTTAAGTTAAGTTTGCACAATTTCACATAAGAGGTTAGACAATGTGGTTGCATTTTGATAGATTAATTCCAGTTTTCTTTGGAGTCATACAAAGTAAGTGTACAGTTATGCTTGAAAAGGAAAATATACCTCAATAGCTTAAATAATACTGATAAAGTCATATTCATTTGAACAGTTGTTAACCATTGAGCCATGTCAGCATTTTGTTTTAAAGCTTAAAACTATTCCTTTTTTCCTCAAACCAATAAGCACTCCAGCAAACTATGATGTTTCAACTAAGACGGGAAAACTAATGTTTACTAACACTGATTATAACTATATAAGCTCTATGAGAGAGGGGAACTCTTTACCTATTTAAAACATCACACTGGACATTATAACATTGCATTTTTAAACGTACTTAAGTTTCTTTGCAAACATAACACATTTCCCTAATTATGTTTTCCCTTCTAAGATAAAATATTTCTTCAAAATATAGTCACCAATGAAACATTTGAAGTTACAATTCTACGCATTTTAATTGTTGTAATTGCATCTTTGGTTAGTTATTTGCTTAACTTATTTCAAATATACAAGAGAAAAAAAAGCATCTGGTAGCAATTTAGTTTCAAATGATAAAAATGGATTCTGAAAAATTAGTATCGCATTTTATATAGCAATCTATGGTGATATGATTTGAAGTGCCATTCTAACCTAAAACTAAGATTACAAAAATTGCAATAGAACTCGTTGCTTGAGGTAAAAGGGAAAATCACTCAAAACTTTAAAAAATATTCTGGGAAAAATATGCTACATTTATAATACAGTCAAGTATAAGCTCAAATTAAATGCATAAGTACAAACATCTAAGTACCAATATACCATTACAAGAAAAAAATGTGTTAATACTTCAATCACAAAGAGGCTAAACTTTAACACGAACACATTGGAATATAAATAGTAGTACAAGGTTAAATCTTAAAAGCACAATGCAGAAATATACTATGCATTCATTCTTAATACACATGCATATTTAAACTAATATTCACGATTATTACAAAAAACATGTTGAAAAGAAGTTGGTGATTTAAAAAAATTGTATCACTTGATTCCAACAATGTTGATGAAATGTTGCTTTATTAAACATGTGTCAACATCTTAAAGATGAATAAAATGCATTTGGTCATTTCTTCATAAAAGATTATCAGTAAATTCATTTAACAAGAGGCTTTAAATTTCAAAACATTATCACTTAAGCTTAAATTGTATCACTTTTGTCTTGTAATGTCTTGGATAGAGTTTGCACATCCATTTCAGCGTGTTGGCAGCATAGTTCTCGGAATAGGATTTCTTAACACCAAAGTACTTTCTGCTGAGATAATAGGCAGACCATTATCACCATGAAAGCTCACAAGGTGAGTAACGCTTTCGAAAGTCCGATCTTTTGTTCGAACCTAGGAAAGAAATATACAATTTACTAATTCACCAAAATTTCGAATTATGATACTTATAGATCCCTCTTTTATGTATCATGACATACTTAAATTAATAATTTGAAACATGTGTTATTAAACTTAATTACAAAAAAAAATTCATTTTGAAACCAGAATCTTTAAATAGAAATTATTTTCATTTGTATTAAAGGCAATAACAATCAGTTTCAAACACAGGTTTATTGTCTGGATTGGGCTTTAAAGGCACAAGGGCTTTTAGTCAAGCTATGTCAAATATAAGTATAAGATTAAGTAATGCACACACACAAGAAAAGTTTTACCAACACAGAAGAAATACACACAGGGTAAGTTAGACATTGAACTTGTACCACTTACAACACAACTCCCCCCCCCCCAAGAAAAAACTCACTCCCAAACACAGTAAAGTGATTGATTTAATTTAATAAAATCTTTCCATTTTTAATTGAATGTGTATTGAATGTGTTTACACTGCTATAAATAAACTGAACAACATTTTTAAGGCACGTCAAATTATGTATGGCAAAGTGTAAAATTCCCTTTGATTAAGAATTGAAATATTGGCATATCAATTTCCTTTAGCATGTGTAATATTCCATATCCTGTGAGTGAATCTGTAAGTATATATTGGTGAATCGATTCAAATTCAGACAATAAAAATAAAATCTTCACATCAACATATTTGAATTTAAAAAAATGCAGTTTATTATGGCCAATAGCATGTGTGTTGAACTATGCCACATTAATTTTTTTCATAGGAATAGGACCCTATGAATGGCGATAAAATATTTAATATTGCTGGTGAAGACTGACATGTAATGTTTAAAATTTTGCTACGCTTAAACTAACAAAGATGAACTTGTTTTGTCTGCTGTTTGTGACATTTAAATGTACTGTTGATAATAATAATAAATAAAATTATTTATAAAAAAAACATAAAACTTGCAAAAGTTTGGTTAAGATTTTTTTTTTTAAATCCTTAAAAATTCTGCAAAAGTTTACTAAAATGTTGCTTATTTAGTCCCTAAACAGATAACAGTTTCTACAAGATTGATTTTTAACAGCTTTCAACGTAAAACATAAAAATTTCAAACTCTGGCGTGCGTTCAAAGAGGGGCCAACGGTATTTCTCCACTCAACGCGGTCAAATTTTCCCTACTCCCGGCTGAAGCACGCTTTTCAAAGTAATATTTTTACATGATTCATAATTCCTCTACATTAGATCAATGTAGTGTGTGATATTTGAGATTTTTTCTTCATTTTATAACTCTTCAGTAAATAGTTCTAAAAACAGGTTGTAAAAATCTTATTTCCAATTATTGACTTGAAAGGTATTTGAAATGCACATAGCTTCGAGGCTTTCCATGCATTGAAATTTTCACACTTTGTCATAACACCAGCACTTGCGGCATGAAATTATAAAATAAAGCATAGTGAAACTTCAATTACCCGTCAGGGTCGGGACCATGACAGCTAATCAAATAGACAGATTACAGAAAAATCTTTAGCAACCCATCAGAAGTCTTTCATTCTTTAACAGGAATTTTGACGGTATTTCATTATCTTCTAATCACATTAGGTTTCAAGATAATTTAATAATTTTTTTTAAATAATTTTTTTAAGCTTTCCTATTTGAAAACTGCAAAAAGTGCTCATACACATGGATAGTATATTTATTTAAGTTCTTCGGAAAAAATAATCATTTTTTTTAATGACTTTTATGAGAAAATGAATTTAAAGTTGATCAATTGAAAAATCCATAATTTAAATAATAAGTCCTAAAAAAATTAGCATTAATATTTGTTCTGAAAACTTTCAATTCTTTTGAAGAGAAAATAAAATTTAATTATCTCAAATACTTTAGAAGACATGCATTTTTTAATTTGGTAATTGGATGCTCAGAAAGCAAAATTTAATTTGTGATGTCACTTTCAGACCTGTATCTTGGAGAAAATTTATGTTTTGGAGATTAAAAAAATATGTTGATTCAAGGTGGCCCAAAATGTACCTGTGTGCAAAATATAATTCAATTTGGTGAGGGAGCCTTTCCTGGATTTGAATGAATTCGCTTATGTAAACATACTAGAGCTCTAAGGACACCCACTTATATCTTCTGCTATTTTACCCCATTCTAAAAGTAATTTCTCTTTAAAAGTAGGATAACATGTAGGAGTTCTCTAGAAAGTAGGATTACAATCATGGCTAAGTGTAAAATAAACTTCCCTTTGGTTAAAAATTGAAATATTGGCATATCAATTCCCTTCAGCAGTTTACAGTCAACATTTTCTGCATGGATCTGTAAGTATATACAGTTTAGGAGCCACCCACTTAATTTCTGCCATTTTACCCATGTTAAAATTTCTACTCTTTGAAAATAGGACTATGAATAGAAATCACATTGAAACAAATCTAATCAATGGTTGGAAATAAACAAATCTAAGCAATCCTTGAAATAAAATATGTATATTACATTTATATTCAAGTAATCCTTGCTTAATGACTGCTCAGACATACAACCAGCTCTTCAGCATGAGGAATCTTTCAGACTGTTTTCACAAATACCGTTAAAACTGGAGATGGTGCTGCCTGCCCCAGATATAATGTAACCAAATAGAGAATTTCATGAGTAGCTTAGTCTGGCTACCAACGCAGACAAATACAGCCTGTGTTAAACTTGACAAATTGGATGATGCCAGAATGTTCTTATTGCATGTTGTTAGTGATCATTGATGCCTTATTAACCTGTACCTAACATTTCCTGTTATGATTACTCACTGGCCCATAAAAAAAACTAGTTATCAACACCATTAATACCAGTGTGTATAAAAATCTTTTCTTAATTCAGAACAAACAAAAATTATTAAGCTCCTTGTTTATTAACCAATTTTCTTAATGACCAAGTCGTGTAAATGGAACTCAATCATTAAGTGAGGAGTATCTTCAGGATGGAGAAGATTAGTTATATAAATTACACACATGCAAAAACACTATCAAGTTCTACAACATGAAATTACATCAATGTCAAATATTAAAGCTAAATCACCCACTCAATCGCCATCTTCCAAAAAAATCTTTAACTCTCCAACTAATATCACAGGACGTTAAAACTTAAATAGAAAATCTACCAAATTTATCAACGAACTTTTAATTCAAAACTCACCACTCCTTCTGGGTCAACAAGCAGCAAATGTTTTCTTATTCCCGCTTGCATACCGGTTAAAACATACTGTCCAGGAGAGCCTTGAGATTCACGAACTAAGAAGTCTCCATCTCTCAGAACTAAAGCCTCACTTTCTTTCCTACTTATGGGTCCGTGGAACCATTCTTCTTGCAAGAGCACAACTCTATGGTTTGCAAGTCCAGCAGGCCACTTGTGCTTGACAGAAGTAACGAAAGATGATGGAGACACTGTAGCAGCATGTGGGGGTGGATTCGGAGCAGGTTCCGCAATTCGATGTCTTGGGGGTGGAGGAGGTTGGCTTGGATCAGGATGTAAGGCAGATTCAATGGGCTCTAAGATAACAAAAAGGTAAGATACAGAAATCTTGTTTCTACTTTATTAATAAACACTAATATTGAAGAGCAGTGGCACAGTGTTCATGGAGGCTGAGAAGCCTGGCATAATATTAGTATTCAGTGGAAAATAATCCATACCTGAAGCAAAGCCTATCCTTCAAACATAAATCTGAGTGACACATCAATTTCTATTTTAATATCCTAGATTTTCACAGTAAAAAGTTAACTGGACTTTTTATGCCCCATTCTTTCAGTCTTAAATGGTTTTTTACAGTAATTAGTTAATGACGTTTGTCATGAGCAATGGGTTCCTTCAATAGATTATTCTTTCCTATTCAATGCATCCTACTCCGACTAGCATCGATTCTAGAAACTAGACATAGTATATCCTTCTATCATTCTCTTCCTGTTTGCTCAGTTTCACAGCTCTGTAAGACTCTAAAGCTCCTAAAGAGAACTTGGATCACCCAGAGTTACTAGATTGGATACGATTGTGGCTTTTACACTCATATAGGACTAAAATTATCGGTATTTCATTGCCCTTGAGGAAAACCCCCAGCAAATCTAATTAACATATAAGGCTAAGCATTAGATATTTGCTTTCGATCCAATCTAGGCATCTCCAATTACCAATATTATGCTGCACTACTGTCTATGAGATATAAGCAAGTCATCAGTAATTAACAAATAAATAAATTTAAGAACAGGTTCTAGAAATTTAATCACAACTTACGCATATCAAATGAATCTGCAGAACCGCTTTGATCAGATGGAAGAATGCTATTTACATACTCTGAAAGAATAGCAGATTTTTAATTTCTCATTTGTTTCACAGCAGGGAGAAAAATAAATGTATCCATAATGAAACACTTTTAATACCTGGTTCTACAGATGGTGCTTTTGATGATGAAGCATCAAGTGCATTAGAAGTATCCATAGCAGAATGCTAAAAATTAGCACAAATAATTTTCCATTTTAAAAGATTAATTTAAAACATACAAGATATTTAAATCAACAACTAAGCAAGAAAACACTAGATTCATTCACTAGTCCCCTGTAAGATAACTTTTCTACAGAATATCCTTTCCTGCAAACAATGGTCAGAGATTTACAAGAAACATCTGGAGAGCATCTGAATACTCACAGTACTTCATGTTCTCCAAAATTCACCTATATTATTTAGAATCTTAAATATTTTTTGATTGAGTAGAATTATGTAGAATCACCGACTCGTACATCAGAGTAAAAACATACATCAATAATTCATATATTACTTACCAAATAACAGATTTCAAATTATATTTTTGATGGACATGGCAATTTATAGCACCTAAATAGGTTTCAATTAAAAATTAACCTCACTGTCAGTGAGTGAGTGTAGGCAACGCCCACCACATCTTTGATTGCACTTAAACAAAGTAATATCTCCTGGAAAGGATAATTGACAAGTGTAAAAAGATCGGACTAAAAAAATGTAACTTGTTACAATGCATCAAGAAGTGTGTTCGTTTCCTCTTCTACATCGCAAGTTGGAATTACATGCCTTAAAAAATTGTTTCCACTATTTGAATACTATTTCATTGCAGAAGATTTGACTGCCTTTATAAGACAATTGCAAAGTGATTTTCAATGTGAAATGAGTTATAGTACAAAGTGAATGGCATTTTCTTTTGTCTTTATTATTTCCTCTTCTATAAATTAAGTGTTGTTTATCCAATTATTTTCCCCTTGCATTTGTAATGTTTGGTACATTCTCACCTACTCTGTTCAATGTGTACCAAACGTGATAATCATTATTCCAGCTGCCCCATGAACAAGCCTTCAACTCCATGGGTAGATTGGCAGCCTGGGGAATGAATGAATGAAATACCATTATTTTCTAATCTGCCTTCAATTCTCCAATTTGCTTGACTTTGATGTCATGTTTTATTACAAATTTTAAACTCGGTGAAACTTTATGCTTTAATTAAAACTCTATGGATTGATATTATTTTAAATTACCAATTGACATAACATAAAAGCAGTTGACCAATATAATAACCCATAACAATTTACATTGTTTCATAACTTCACCCTCCAATTTACAACATAATATGAAACATGATGATTGCAGTTATCCTCCTGGTTCCACTGTGGAATTAAACAATTCCACAGTCCAAATGCCAAGCTGCATAAAATGATGCTCTAAGTCAATCATCAGATACTATATGCTTTTATAATGAAGCTCATTTGTATGCAATATTGAAATTATTCAACTTTTCATAAAAACCTACATAAAATTTGACAGTATAAGTTATGAGTTATTATTTGCTTAATAAATAAATTTTAATTCTTTGTTCTTGATTTAAATCTAATGTCTAACACACATAAGGATTGCTATTTTCCAAAACTAAACTCAAATATTGTAAGGGAATTCTCATAAAAATCTGCACTTTACCTTATAGAACCTTGTAATTAAAATATGTGTTACATTTTAGGAAGTTGTCAGGGCTTTAAAAGGTATTGAATCGAAACATGTATTTACAAGAAAATTTAAAACGTTATTCACAGGTATATACTACTTAGTTCAATACATGTGACCATGCTGCTTGTTTGGCGAGTTAGCAGGACATGCATTTTTTAATAATTTTTTATTTCAGTTTCCACTAGACAGTCAACTCTGATGTTTACTTACAATCTGCATCCATTTATATTTTTAATTAAAGAATAAGAAGTTCCTTTTGAATGCGTTTTAAAACATAACAAATTAACTTTAATTATTTTACACTATAACAGGTATTTTTCTTTGATTGATTTCTTGCAGCAAACTGCACATCTTCATTCTACACAGTTAGCAATAAAGCTATGTTCACAAGTAAGAAAAATATAATTATGTAACTAGATACATAATAAAAATTGCTTGTCAGCACCCATGCACATGTAATTTCTATCTTTCATCTCTACTTATGCAATAACATGTGCTATTTTTCTTTCATGGACATTTTTAATTGAAATGGGAATCACGCAAATCCTTTAAATTCAAAATAGAAAAAGTAACGGAAAGTCCTTTAAATCTTTGGACACAATTGACTCACTAATATAGTCGATTTCACTGTCATCTATTGATAAAAGCTGTAAATGCTTAAATAAAAAAAAAGAGCCCATAACATTTTTAGTGTTTAGTATGTCTATGTACAGGTTGAAAAGAGTCATATCTGTGTGTGGAAAGCTAACATATAATTTTATTGAAAGCAAGAGGTTCTTTTCAAAAGAATGAAGTTGGGGAATAATCTAATACAAATTAAGCTCAAAGATTAGAAAGTATGTTTGAGATGAACTTATTGATAAAAGTAAAAAAAAAAATTTTGACACCTAAAATAATAAAATATAAAGTTTAGTTCACCAATTAGAATTTAAAAAATGGTAAACAAAGTCAAATACCTCAACACCATTTTGTTGGTAATCAGGTAAAGGAGGAAGGGGTGGCTGTATTTCTGGCGGAGTTTTCCCAGGTAAATCATTATAATATTCAGAATCTTCACCCCACGCACAATCGCTACCATTAAATACAGGGTTTTCTAATCTGAAATTAAAAACAATTGTCAATGAAAAATGAGAATTCGTAAATTTTAAAATCTGATTACTTTTTAAAACTGTATGAAATTAAAAAAAAAATTGTAGTTATCAGTCAAAAAAAAGCAAAGAACAAATTTTGTATATGCTATGAGTACATTATTAATTACAATGTATGGAATAATTATCATAAATAAAAGTTAGCAAGTTTCTAACTCGGCAAAAGTTACCTCAATTTTCTAAACTCGCACCTTTAAATATGTTGTTGTTTTCTATTGTATTTCTTTAAAACACAACAAATATCCATTTTTTTTAGAATTCCATATAGAATTTTCAAAACATATAATTTTTTAAACAAATAATAATGCAAAATTGTAAATAAAAATTTCAAGCTTTTTTAATTTATTAGTTAAGAAAAAATCCTAAATGTCAAAACTTATCCTTAATACACTGAAATAGTGATAATTTCAATATTTTTGTAGCTTTCAAATCACATTCTCATCATTGAGATGATGACATTTCTTGCATGACGAAAGATCATTCATAAGTGTAGCCCCAAACTAGTCTGCTGAATGAATGTATGTTAATTTGAATTCAATCACATTAAAATCCCCAATCTGAAGACATCATTTATGAATTAGCATTAATAAAATTTTTTAAATCATAATTTTAAAAATATATTTAAATTTGCAATAATTTTCTTTGTTTTTATGTAGTATATTCCAAACACATACACATGAGAATTTAGATACTTTTTCAAAATCTCTTAAATACAAAAAAAGTACACATGGAATTTGTTCAAAATTTAAATTCTCGATTTAAGCAACCAAGGAACTTATCATTCTCCCTCTCTCAAGTATTCTGAAATTATTTTTTACGCAATTGAATCTTTTATAATAAATTACTATTAAGTTCACTTATAAACTTCGATACTCTTAATGCCGATAGTAACAGCTTTGTGACTTTTACAGAAGTCAACACTAACGTCATCATGTCCCTTGGTGGCAATGAGGAAGTAACAAGGTAAAGATATCTAGGTTCAAATGGGACAGAATTTTTCTGATAACCAACTGTTGACGTGATTCTTTAAGAGCAGCAATCCTTTTACAGTACCTACAGTCGAGAAATCCAAGTCCCTACAATGCCCCTTTTATCTTAATTAATCTTTATTGCTAGAAATGATTAAATTCAAATATTGTATCTACTTTTGTTAAATTAATTTCCTTAAAATTAATTTTGGCTGTCGTTTCACACACACTTTTTAGCCCAGTTTATCACAATAATATATACAGTAGAGTCCAGCTAATCCGAGCCCTGTTAATCTGAGCTCCGCTTAATACGAGGTAGTATTTTTTCCTCTCGCAAGTGCGCTTAAAATTTGTCACCTGCCTGTTGAGCCTGCAGTCAGTTTTTCTTGGAATTTTCGCTTTTCTTCTCCATTTGGTTCAGGCTAGTCTATTTTGTTTCTGAGGGGTGTCACACCTCCAAAGCGGAGTACTGTGCTACCGTCACAAGAAAAACCCCAGACACCAGGCAGAGTGGTGGCGGTCATTGATTCAACAAATAAAAAAAAATTAATGTCAAAAATGTTATGTATTGGCTTGCTGAATCATGGGAAAAAATTAAACCAGAGACAATAAATAACAGCTGGCATAATATCCTGACAACTAAAGACCTCATAGACAATAATGAAAAGAAAAAGATTGAAAATGAAGAACATTTTGAAATTAAAATAGTTTTGAAGCTACCCAGCTGTGAAGAGATAACAAATAATTGCATCAAAGAATGGCTTCACAGTGAAGAGGAAAAGGAAATTACCGACAATGCAATAATTCGATGATAACTGAAGAAGAAATTGATGAAACTGAAGATTTAAACGATGAAACAGAGGAGATCATTTTGCATGCAAAAGGCACGGCAAGGTTGGATGTTGCTCTTCACTATATTGAGCAGAAACCAGATGCTTTACCTCATAACATTTGATTTTTGAAAAGCTTGTGAAACAACGCAGCAAGAAAGAGATTTTCCACTCAAAAACGAACTTTATATTCATTTTTTAAACATTAAATCAATTAATTGCGATATTATTTAAAATGCATTTTTATAATTTACAAATCTGTGTGCTCGTTATTTTTTCGCTATTTGATCTCCCTATTTTTTAGTTACATAGTATATAAAACTGATTTCTTCTCTTTGATTTTATTATGTAGTCAGCATAATCCGAGTTTTCAGTATACCGAGTTGGTGTTGGTCCCGATCAACTCGGTTTATCGGAACTCAACTGTATATATTTTAAATCTAGTAAATTTCAACAAATATATATTTTGCATTAAAAAAATTCAGACCTGTCAGGAACAGTAATAGCTCTAGGGGTCTTTTTAAGGAATTCCTTAAATCGTAGTTCAAAAGCTTGGCCAATGGTAGTAATAACATCTTGGGCAAGACCTCCTCCACATTCAAGAACAAAACAAGCACGACCAAACCGACCATCCTTAGCAACATATGCTATGAAATCTAAAGTATCCTGCAACAAAAATACGAAGGAAATGAGCCACAATTATTACACAAGTTATTACATACATATCTCTAATAATTAAAAAAACAAAGTTACTGCTGCCGCAGAATTGAAAACTCTTATTTTTCGCTCGATTGTAAGACGGTTTCACGAGAAAGTACGGATAAGAAAATTACGAAACTAACATGGTTTTTCAAAATTGTATAGGGAACAAAATTTAAAAAAAAATGTTTCTGATGCAGCTATTAGTAAAGAATGCATTAAGTGTTGAAGTCGAAAATGCGAAATTTCTAATGCAAGTGAGCAAAAGGCGTACAAATGTTCAGTCTTCAGCCGTGATTTTTTTTAAAGTACCTCTAAATGTGAATTTTTGCACGACGCCAAATTTTTTTTAGAAATTTAAATTTGGTTCCTGATCATATTTTTTTTTAATTCGGGAAAAATCGGGACATTTTTGTTTATTTATTTTTTAACTGTCATATCTATATCTTATTAATATTAGTTTTCAACTTTGAAAACATTGCAGTAAACCTTAGAATGTACTCTTTCTTATGGTACAATTATTTTTGAAATTGGTTAATAAATAAATAATATGCAAACAAAAGCTGGTCACACAAATTTCGGAATATTGGGAAATTTTCGTTAATTTCTGTTAAAAATGTCATATATATAGCTTAATACTATTATTTTTTAATTTTGAAAACATCAATGAAAACCTTAGACTGTTCTTTTTCTCATGGTACAATTATTTTTGAAATTGGTCAATAAATGAAGTCGATGCAATTAAAACTTGATCATACAAATTTCGGAATTTTTAGATGGTAATTTCCAATACAAAACTAAAACTGTCATATCTATAGCTTGATACTATTACTTTTAAAATACCATGTAAAAGCTTTGAATGCACTCATTCTTATGGTATAATTATTTTTTAAATTGGTTCATAAATAAATTTGATGTGATGAAAATCATAATATAGCGACAGTGTAGAAATTGTTGATTGCACAGAGGAAACATGAAATGGCCTTGATCGCTGTGATACGAATGTTGCTGCTGTGTTATACGAATTATTAACTTAGTTTAACCGCACAGGATTTGATAACTCGATTTTTTCGCCTTTTTGTTTGTTACTGTTTTATCTGGTACAGTTAATCATAACTTTCTTGCTTTTTTTGTTTTGCTGAAGACTTAATAGGGAACAAGACGGAAAGGGTTTTTACTGACACAGCTATTAGCTTTGGGTGCATTAAGTGTTAAAGTAAAAAAAAGCGAAATCACTTGCAAAAGGAGAGTTGGTTTGCGAATGTTAGCGAGCAGGGCGCGAAGCTCTTGCTTGTGACGTCATGGACAGGAAAGTCAAAACAGGATTATACTAATTAATAAGATAGTTTCGCCGTTGCAGGAGATTAATTCTGCGAAAGGAGTGTTGGTTTCCGAAGCAAACCAAATGGGATCTGCGAAAGCAGTGTTGGTTTGCGTAGCAATCAATCTGGGGACTGGTGAGCGTAGGCGAGCAGGGGGTCGAGCCTCCTAGTGTAATATATTTTACTTCCAGAATATTGATTCTTGAAGAGCAAAAAAGTCACATCTATAAAAGCATTCTTTTCCAAACGTGTGTGATAAACACTTTTCATCAGTCTTTATCCAGAGCACTGCACTTTAGTGCTCATTAGAAAAGAGACAATATATGAGACTTATTGTTTTATTTGATGAAAGATAGATAATCATATACTAGAACTAGATTCATTTTTTCTTAGAAAGGAATACATAGGTATTTATATTGCATTCAAAAATACTTCAATACTGGAAACCCTTTCAAAAAAGGAACCCATAATTTACACACCATAACAATTGTCTATAGAAAATAATTATGAAATGGATTTTGATAGCAACAAGAATTTTTTAAAATTTTACTTTTAAATAACATATAGCAACATTTCCTACACTCAAAAAAAAAAAAAACAGTATTTTAATGAATATATTTAGTCAAATTTCATTTCAAAATGATTAATATCAATTAATCAAACTTTTGTGGGTCTAAACTAATTTTTTATGGGACAATGTTTTGTTGTGGAATCATCAATGAATTCCCACTGAACTCTGGTACGTAGAGTGCAATTAAAAAATGCTAGAGTATGCAAATACATTTTTCACATTCATATAAAATATTCAACAAATAAAACAGATATGATATCAGTACTTTGAATTTCTTTAGATGTATTAAGAATTCAAAATTTTTCTCCATAAACATTGAAATAAATGAGTAGAATACCATTAAATGAAGGATGCACATTAAATGGTTTTGCATTTTCAAATTAAATGCTCATTGAGGATTTAACAAGGGAATACTTACAGCATCACCACCCGAAGCAAATGATACATTTGGCATCTCATGATTGGCTATAACCTGCAAAACATCAGAAAATATATAAATTAAAAATTAAACAAGATTTGTAATACAGTATAAGTATAATGTTCCAAAAGTGTAAAATAGTGTCTCAATCAACGCAAAGGAATATTCAATACCGCAATAAGCAAATACAGCTGAATGTGTAATACAAACGACAGAACTCTCAGTGCATATTTAAAAAATTAACTTTTGTGAAATTATAATGAATTTTTAATCATATACAAACAAGGGCTTTACTTACAGCATTGCCACAAGAAGCAAATGACACATTTATTAAGGTATACAAATTGGAATATTACCTCTCCAGATTCCATAACTGATAAGGTCATATATGAACTCGTAATAACTAAATTTACATTAGAACCAGCATAATCCATGTTAGGTTTCTCAGCAAGCATTCGGGTTATTCGTTTATCAATCTACAAAAATAAATTAAATATAAGCGAGCCTTCAGACTTTAAACAAATATTGTTTTAAAGTATAAAAGATATGTATTAAGTTCTAAGTTATTGTATTTTTGAAAACAGTGCAATATACTTATGGGATAAAAATCTTGTAATTTTCTTGGAATGTTCAAATAAGCCATAAAATGCTTACATTTATACAATCGTTTCTTTTTCAGAACATGGCAAAACATAAAATCAACATAAATTTCCTATTTTAAGAATTAGAAGATAAGTTTTAAAGGTAAAATATATTATTAGGTACTCGAACTGATAAGATATAAAATTTACACTTGAAGTAAAACAATTAGAAATGCAAAACTTCTTACCTTTCTTTTTTTATCAATTGTTTTTAAGCCAGCAGTTTCACATACTTTATTGATACATTCTCTAAAAAAATAAAAATAGCATTCATTTGAACATAAGGAATGATTTAAATAAATATAATTAGGAGCTGCTGGAATATTCACATGTTTGTAGTCAACAGATGAATGGCTGCATAAAATTAAAGGCAAAATATTTGAAATAAAATTTCACCATTTTTATTCAGAAAATTCAACAAACAAATTTATATGAATTCACAGTAAAACAAATCATTAATGCAGTTTATATTATTCTTCAGAAAAACATTTGTTAATATCTGGCCTACGCAAGATTTCAATATTTGTTTTTATTGACAAGTCAATGCCAATAACTAGCAAAACTAATAGTTATTGTTAATTTGTGAAACTGTTATTAACTTCTCAGAAAACAGCCTTGTTAACAAATAACCAAAACTATCAGCATGTGAATAAATTTACGAGTGAATGTTAGAAATCAATGTTAATGATTTATACATGAACAGTTAGTAATTGATTAAAATATTAGCAAATTTTAATACATTATTTTTTGTAATAAGTTTATAAGTTACCCTTTAACATTGTGTGAGTGTTGATAGGTATTGCTAACTGTCCGTTTCAACAGACATTGTTATTTCAACTGAATTGGAATACAGCCCATCTCTAAAGCATTGGTGATAGGACGCCAATTAGGATAACTTATTAGGCAACCATACTGCATACTACAACCTATTCTTCCTGTATTAATTGTTTATAGTTGTGAACGAAATTCATTATAAGAAACAATTATGTGTCTCAAAAATTGAAATTCTTGTTCTTATACTTTCATTATGATACAAAAGACGATATAAATTTATTAGCTTTGATAAATCCCATTTCTTCAGTTAAATGAATAGGTACATACTTAGCAACTTGGGATCTGAAATCAAAATCTAAACTCTTCATAGATGTGTTCACTTCCAAACATCCAATGTACTGAAATAAAATGACAATATTTAGCAACATGTTTTAATAATGTATGTATAGAAGCAAAATTTCCAGAATGAAAAGCCTTCAGTTATGAAATATAAATACACCAATAAGGCAACCAGTTTCTAAATAGCACTTTAAAAAAATCATGCATGGAGAAAATGTTTAGGGTGTAATTTAGCTTAAATGTACCTTGTAATATACTAAAACAGGTCTGGGAGCAAAAATTGCTTCAAGTTGCGACTTACATCACAGAACAAAGTCTTTGCAAAACAATTTGTCCTTAATTTTACCATAATTTTGGACAATTTTTTAAAAATCATAAGTTACAATATTCTGCAGTGCGAAGCACACCTTTTTTCTTTTCCAGCAATGGAACAACCTCCCTACATCGCTCAAATTACCACACTTTATAAACAACACATATTCGATGTAAATGACAAAATATTTATCTTCAAAAGTTATTGACAGAATTGCAAATTCTTAAAGTATGCCTTGGTTTTAAATAAAGTAAATTAATTTTGATGTTTCATTTCATATATATATATATACATAAATTGCCTGCAGAACATATACAATTGCTTGGAGTTGTGTTGCAGAGCACTGAATATTATTATCCGCCTGGGACAACAGGTATGGTTATAATGAATCCTTTTCATGTTATTGCTGTGTCAGCTATTTTTAAGCAAGACACATACTACAAAAAAATAAGTAAATTAAACACTCAGGTTTCAGAGTTGAATTTGATACACATACTTAAACACTATCTTATGAAATATAATAAATTGAGTGAATCTTTCATCCCATAATATACTTAAACAATGTGTTATAGAAAATATAATACAATTTATATAAACAAATTCAGAATACCTAATACGCTGTCAACACCTATTAAAAAGTTTTACTAGAAACATTGATTTTTAACAATTAAGAAAAAAATGACTATATATGAAGGTTCCAGATTTGTATCAGTTAATAACTACAACTAACATTTACTAAATAAATTAAGGCTTTATCGGGCTAAATTAAGGCTTAGAAATCATTGAAAGATATTTGAATACAGTAAAAATTGCTCAAATTATTAGGTTTTATGGCAGAAAGGTCATATTAAGCCCCATGCTGCACCACATATAAGACAAACATCAATTAATGAATACACTCGTACACAAAGAAAGTTTTATTGACACAGAAGAGAGACATACACCCAGGGAGGAATCGAACCTACACCGTCTACAACTCTCAGGTTGCTAGCTATGGCCCCTCAAATTATTAGGAATTTCAACTTTTATTCTTATAAATTTTAATGGTTTTAAATTTTAGTTGTTAGTTTATTTTCCAAGATACTTTAACATTTATCAAAAATTGTTCACTTTTCAACTGTTAGTAAGAAAAAATTCATAACTCTATTAAGTTTCTTATGCTGGGTATGGATTTTAGCATAGATTGATGATACAAAAGGTAGTTTGGTATTTTAAACGTCGCACTGGGACAACATAATGGGCTCTTGGTGACCTATGGTGCAAAAGCAATCAAGTTGATTACGATCAGAATATCAGCTCATCTCTACAACAATACAAAGTCCAAAATCTTCCAGACCTCAGCCTTTCCAGATTTTGGATAATTCGTAGTTTTATTGTCCCCCAGCGCAAATTTATACACGTGTTATTTATGTCTGGAACACATTTACAATACTAAAATAGCAGATAAATAGGACAAATTTTTAAAAGAGGAAAAAAACTTCTTTGCAATACAGTGCAACAAATTTTATACTTTCAAATCTTCTAATTTTTCTGTGTGGTATTTACTTTGAACACCTACGTTATTTTGCGCATTTTCATCAATTTTGGTCCAGGTTGAACACTTTGTTCTTTAAAAAATTGTCAGAAAGGTTAAAGAGGTAGAAAGATTGAAAAAAGTGAGAAAAAGAAAAAAAAAATGCAAGTTAGCAAAACGTCTGGATTTGAGACTTTGTACTGTATTATAAAAGAAAGTATCTGTATGCATGCAGTGTCCAGACGAATCTATAGGACTTTCAGTATTGACATTTGGCACACAGGTAGTCCTAATTTTATGCAAAGCACAAATTTTGAAATTTAATCTGGAACATTTTTTAAAATTCATTTATTGGCATTTACTTATTGTTTCCTTGACAACAGTATTAAAAAACAGATTCTATCAGATATATTTATTTTTTCATCTTATTTCCTAAGAAAAAGGATTCCAGCAAAGCAAAACTAAATTAATAAAATTTTTTAACTGGGATTTATTTCTTTTTTATTCGTTAGTCCAAGCTTCTATCTTCCCAATCGTTCACGATAGAGTAAAAATTTCAATGGATTTGAAATCTGCGGAAAATTTTACACCAGATCGATACCTCAGGTAGTTTTTAGTAACAGAAAGGACACAAAAAGAACTGTTACAAGAAATGCTGTGTTGGCCTGCAAGTCTGGAATAGATAGCATTATAGATAGAGTTGCCAGAAGATATATATTAAAAAAGAGAACATTTGGAAAAACTATCTCTCTATATTAAAAAAAAGTTACCGCCGACGCCGTAGGATTGAAAACTGTGTTGTTTAGCTCGATTCTTAAACGATTTCCCGAGAAAGTACCGATAAAAAAAAACTAAATTAACATGATTTGTTCTTCATCGTATTCCCTGGACAATTATTAAGATTTTTTTCCGATGCGGCTATTAGTTTAGGGTTTATTAAGTGTCAAAATTGAAGAAGCGAAATTTCTTCAGCAAGTGAGTAAAACACATAAAAATTTTCAGTCTTCAGCCGTGAGTTTTTTTTAAAGAGTACCTCTGAACGTAAATTTTTGCAGCTTGTCGAGTTTTTTTTGAAATTTCAATTTGGTTCTTCATAATATTTTTTTGAAATTCGGGAAAAATCAGGGCATTTTTGTAACTTTTTTTTTAAACTGCCGTATCTATATTTTATTACTATTAGTTTTTAGTTTTTAAAATATCGTAGTATACCTTAGAATGTACTCTTTCTTACTGTACTATTATTTTTGAAATCGGTTAATAATTAAATTGGATGCGATCAAAAGTTGGTCACACAAAATTTGGTATCTTTGGATATTTTCGCTACTTTTTGTTACAACCGTTAACTAAAACTGTCATATCTATATCGTATTACTATTAGTTTTTTATTTTGAAAATAGCGCTGTATACCTCCGACTATACTCTTTCTTACGGTACCATTATTTTTAAAATGGGTTAATAAATAAGTTTGATGCAATCAAAAGTTGGTAACACAAATTTCGTATTTTTTATTTCGCGGAGCAAATTTGCGGAGCATTGTATTTGCAGAGGGTTGTATTTTTGACTATCGGGTTTGCCAGATATCAAATTTATCATAGCAACAATTGCCGTAAAAACAATTTCTTTTTATTTGGCGAGGAAAAAGGCTCACTTTTTTTCCCTCTGTTCTCAGACGGTTTACCGAGAAAGTACAAAGTACACATCGTAAAGTTTGGAGATTAACAGTGTTTACTTAAAATTGTACAGGGAACAAGATGCAGAAGATTTTTTACTGATGCGGCTATTAGTTTAGAGTGCATTAAGTGTTAAAGTAAAAAAAAAGTGAAATCACTTGCCAAAGAGTGTAAGCGAGCAGGGGGCGGAGCCCCCTGGTTTTGAAAAAAAGAAGGACAAAAAAAAAGTAAAAATCCAGACAAGTTTTTTAAAAACTTCCGAATAAATGTTCGATCATTTGAAAAGCTTGCTGGAAAAATTAATGACAAGATTATGTCTCAAAATACATGGATGAGAATTTATACCTCCTATATAAGTCTATATCAAAATAAAGCCTGTTTAGAATTTCTATAAATAAATTTATTGCAACCAATAGTATATTCTTTTAACTTTATCCCCTAAACAGACAGAAAATTTTTTAATTTAACAATAGGCAGAAGCATTACAAAAAAAAAATACTGACAAACAACATAAATAAATAATACACCAACACATATTATAACTCACCAAATTCTGCACAGTAATCATAGTTGAGTTATCAACTTTGATTTAATGCTAAAAAGTGGCTTGGTTAGCCAACGCTATTTCCTTTCCAACTAAGAAAGGCTGCAAATTGTCCGTCTTACTATTTATTCTGATATAATAAGAATAATATTTCTAACTATTTATTCTGATATAGTAAGAGCAATATTTCTTATTCAAGTTATTTTAACATGAATCTAAATTCTCATTAGTTAGCTATATGATCTCCTAATGAGAAGTTTTAACATGGAACTCAATTCTATACACTCAAGGTTGAACTAATTATATGTTGATGCATTTTAATGATACGTACAATTTTCGTTCAACGTACTAGATTTAGAACGTATTTGAATAGCTGTGGTTTACATTACGAGTAGGCCAGGCCTCGAAATAGATTTTATAATACAGGTGCACCTAAGTTTTTTAATTAGGTGCACAGGTTATATTTTAGGTAAACATTTAAAAAACTTAATATAAGAGCATTAATGTAATGTAAACTACTTTATTAGTTGTGTATGTTTATATAGATTAGCAGATAGTATATAGAAATATTTAAACATCTAAATTCTCTTTTCTCTAGCACACGGCTGTTGCGACAGTCGCTTCAACAGAGCCATCTGCAAAATGTTTCGATCGGAAAGTTCTTGTAACAGTGGCACAAGTAAACTTTCCTCCTGTATAAACCCGTTACGGCCCAGCTATTTTGTTTTCGCATAGTGTTTATTTAGGAATTTTAACTATGTTCCTTTAGAGCAAGAGAGGTAGATACTAATATTCTGTTCAAACATCAAATTAACATAAAACAAGTTCCTCCCTCCCCTTTTCTTAACGTTAGGTTTACTGTGTGCACCTAGCGGGAAAAAATTAGGTGCATAATTTTATTTCCATGTGCACCCGGGTATTTCGAGCCCTGTAGTAGGCAATGTGAATATATTAGCACGTAAAGTTAAATGTGAAATATATTTTTCAACACAATCGGAAATAATGAACAAAGAGAACAAAAAGTGAACAACGGAAAAAAGAGGGCATAAAAAGATGACTTAAAAAAGAGAGTGAAAAAAAGATCCGAACAGAAAAAGAAGACATGTTCTTTTTAAAAGAGATGTTCTGGCAACCTTAATTCTAAATAAGATGCCAACTTGGTTTTTCTTTGGCACAGTTGATCAAAGTATAATTTTTGCTACAGTGAATTTTGACAGAAGGAAATTTAATTACCGTAAATTTATAACTTACTCTAATTCCATACTTTACACCACCATAAGCAACTTGAGAATCTGGATGCAGCCAGCCTCTGGGTGGTTTGTTGATGAGGCTGCCATTCTTGGACCACTCGCTAGGCATACCAGTTTCACCCAAAACAGGTTGGACATTAGAGGACCACTGGATGCGCACTTTGGGCATGCTCATCAAGGATTAAAATTGCAATCATTTAAACTTCTCTGATCTAAGTCCAGCTTTTGGTTAACCATTCCTAACTTTCTGAAATATAAAAGTTACATTAAAAAGATTTCATTATATGCAAACAGGTATGATGTTTCTAAACCAAACTAACATTTTTTACATACAAGTAAATTAATACATTAAAGTAAAATGTGTTACGAATTTCTGAACAATTTTTTTGTAAGTTAATACAACTTGTTCTGATTGTAAAAAAACCCAATTTGCTTTTAAAAACAGAATGTTGTAATAAGGAGCTAAAACAGATCTTAAGAAAGTTTTATTTGGAATAAAAATAGCTATACAGAAGCAATAATTCAGGGCTATATCAATGTTTGAAAATTTCATTGAACTTCAAACTCCAACCAATTTAAAAATCTCAATAATCTGCATCCCATATCATATAATGTTATTATTAATTTTTATCAAATAAATTGTTCACCTAGACTTTCCTTAATTTTTAAATTATAATTTAATAACGAAAATCCCAGAGTATTTATTTCATTCCCCAGTTTTTTACTAAAGAAACAATTGTAAGATTTGATTGATATTGTACACATGCATTATTTATTTGAATACATATAAAACATGCATTGCTAAAATGGTAAACTGACTAAAGCAAGTCATATTTGGTCTGAATGAACGCATTTCTACTGAAGCAATGTCATATATATAGATAACAATCGAAACCAAATTATTCAAAACATTGTCAGTGTATCAATAGTGAGTTCGCACTGCGAATATTAAGCATTTTGCACACGCACACATGTTCAGAAACAAAACTAGAAACTAATACATTTTTTGATGGAAAGTGAAAAAGCCACAAAAACATGAACATTTGAAGTTTCCATAAGAAAAACAAAAGGCATGTAGATTTGTTTCGAACCAAAATTGAAGGATGGGAAAGGGAAATATGCCGACATCATGTCCTTTGGGGAAATTATATTATTTTAACCAGAAAACTACAAGGTTAATAATTCGTCAAACAAGAAAACGACGTATTAATTATTCTACAGTAAAAAATTACAACGAATACATTTTTATTCAAAAACAAACCAATCAATGTTTTATCGAGACTTTAACCTGTTTATAATTCAATCTTTTCCAGAAAAATGTGTCTAGCCGAACATCAATGAATCATTTATTTACGTGTCTACGAAAATTGTGAATTCCCTTGCAAATTTCAGACATTTCGATGGAGTCAGACTGATAGCCAATCATATCATGCAATAACTAGTTCCTCTTTCATAATTAGTTCGAGGCTTAGATTCTGCTACAATAATTTACTATAATGTTTAAGAATAATATTTTACATGCGCCTATTTTTACTTGTTTTTCATTTCTTTGGGTTTTTTTTGTTTCTCTTGATTTATAATCAAACACTGATACCTTTACAATAAATGAAACCCAAGACAGCTGTAAGAAAAAACTTGCGTCTTTTTGAATGGCAACAGCAGTTCCAAACAGCTACCGAAAGTTAAATTACATTTTTTTCTTTTCCATTCTCTTGTTTTTATCTTGGTTTCGGTTTTTTGTGTATCCTATTAGCATTTTTAATGTTGCTTTTGCTTTAAATTTGTTGAAAAACATCATTTGTAAGAAACAAGACAATCTTTTTCTTCAAAATATAATGGAAGAGGAGGAACTGTCTGAAGTATTTCAAGAATTATCCTGTATTCCTGCAGATCCGCCTAAGAAAAGAGAGCAGTGTTATCGTTGTAGGTTCGTTAATCGGTTTAGTTGAACTATTCAAATTTATATTTTTCAAACATTTACAAAAGTTTCGATCCTGAAAATTCAATGCAGCTGTTCTGTAATACGGAAATTGTAATTGCCGCTGTTTCGATACCTTAGCTACCATGTGTATCTTTTCTGTGTCAGGAAAATCTTCACATCACATTACAGTCCCTTTACAAGACGGGGAAATATTGCTTGACCAGAACTGACTTTCACCTTAAAAACAACCAACTTGAACAAGAAATGTTTGTAAACTGAATTATACGTTGTCATTATGGTGATTCTTTTATTTCCATAATAAATCTTATAAGCTCGCACGTTTTCAGATCCTGATAGATAGCGATAATAAAGATCAGTTGTTAGACAGAGATATTAGTAAGAAAGAATATTGTTAAAGTATTTTCCATTGCATGTATCAATTGACTAGTTTGCTAAATTTAACTTTCAATCATTCACATAATAAATTCACAGCGACACTAAATATAATATTCATAACCACATTGCTTAAAAAATTATATTTTTAAAGAAAAATACCAAAACTCTTAAGAGTTGTGATACCAGCTGAGTCTACCTAAAAAGATCTTTTTGAATAATAAAGTTGGTTTCAAGATGCATTTTAAGAATTAAGTATTGAGGTCAGGGCCCCAAAATACCAGGGTAACCTAGGTTAAAATTTTTTTATTGTTTTTCTATCTAGAAGGTATTTTTGTGGAACGATAATTAAGTAAATATTTTGATTGAACTATTTTATTAATTATGCAATCGAACTAATAAGTGCAGTTTAATTACAAATGTGATTTTAAATTGAAGAGTATTAAAGTTATTTAAAAACATTTTTGAGGCCAACCAACCTTCTGGAAGCTTTAGCCTCTTGGGAATTTCCTGATGGACATGTACATCACTGAATAAACATGCTATTGTGTTATAACGAAGGAAAATTTTGTGTAAAAAAATTAGGATGAGGAAAACATCGATGGCAATAAAACATATTCTCTTCTTGTAAACTTGGGTGATATTTTTATTGGAAATGTGTATTTAAATACATGCTATGAATAGGAACTGGTCATTGAAGCTGCTATTTAGAAGCAAGAGCATAGTTTGTTAAGAGGAAGAATAAATGGTTGATGGATCAAAATTTGCACAAAACAAATTTAAAATTTGGAAAATTTAGCAGTCAAATATGATGACTGGATTCAAACACACTTTACCAAATCAAAACTAAAAACTGCTAATTTTGAACTTTAAGTTGGATTTCTATTAATCTTTAATTAGTGTAGTAGTAGTAGTGTCAATATATGTATATTTTTAATTATTGCATTGTTGCTGAAAGGGTAGGGGAAGACGGGGTACAATGAAACATTACTTCTAAAATCAGTAAAATTTGTCACAGAAAGTTGCAATTTATACATATGTTATACAACTATATGTTCCAATTACTGATGTGATTTGGATACATTTGCACTTCTACGATATTAGTAATAGAAGATTATTGGTTTTTCACCATTGAAAGTAAGTTTCATTACTAAAAGTAATTTTGTTTCTTTTTCCTCGTTCTTATATGTAATAATTATTTTTTCAAAACATTGTTATCTTTGTGTTGTTGTCTTCATACCTGCAAAACCAAATTTAAAAAAAATAAATATTAGAAGTTTGAAATTTTTTTTTATTTAGTAACCTCAGTCTGGGGTACAATGAAACACTTGCGGTCGGGGTACAATGAAACATGTTGCATTGTGCCCCGGGTGAATGCATTTACTTGAGGTAATATATCAATGGTAAATATAATATCACTGATAGAAAATAACATATTACTGGTTGTCACTAACATAAATAAAACCCTTTTAGTAAGGAAATGGCAACACCTAACATTAATATGAAAAGGCAACACCAAATCAAAACAGTAATTTTGAAAGCATGCCAAATTAATTATTTTTTTCCTTAAAAAAAAAGTACATATTTGAATAGCAAGTAAATTTTTTTATATTTAAAAACATTTAAGAATATTTTATTTATTTCATAGGCTTAAACTGCACTTGCTACAGTTCACAATCCTCCTAAAGTTCTCAGTCAAAGGGGCCAAAAACAAATAGGTCAATTAACTTCTGGTGAAAGGGATGATCTTGTTTCTATGTGTGGATTTATTAATGCTTCTGGAAATTCTATACCCATTATTTAGTATTTCCTAGAGTAAATTTCAAGTTTTGCATGTTGAATGGAGCTCTACCTGGGACTGCGGGTGATGCAACAAAATCGGGATGGATGAATGGAGACATTTTTGTTAATGTTCTAACACATTTCCAGGCACATACGCACTGTTCTAAGGAAAATCCAGCTGTACTAATAATGGACAATCATGAATCACATATTACGATTTCCAGTCTAAATTTTACGAAAGATAACGGAATTGTTGTTGTAACCCTGCCCCACATACCAGTAACAAAATGCAGCCTTTAGACAGAACTGTGTTCAAGTCACTTAAAAATTTCTTCAATCTAGCTGCAAATGATTGGAAGCTGTGTAATCTAAGTCGTACAATCTCTATCTATGAGATATCTTCTTTGCTTGGCACTGCTTATTGTAAGTCTTTCACTCCACAAAATATTACAAAAGATTTTTCAGCAACTGGAATATGGCCTTTCAATAGAGAAATGTTTTGTGAAGAAGATTAATTGTTTTCGTACGTGTCCTATAGGCCTTGTCCTACTGAAAAGTATTTCCATGATCAGATCAATGAAACTTAAGACCAGACAGACAAAACCCAAGAATCATAAGTTGTGGATCTTGCCATTAGTAGATCAGAAACACCGACTGCAGGTTGTTCAGCAACTGTTCATACACCATGCCCTAGCTCTAAACCTGTGAGGAAATACATTTCTCCTCAAGAGATAAAACCTTACCCCAAGGCTGGTCCAAGAAAAGAAGTAAGAGTTGTAAAACAGAAAAAAAGTTTTGAGAGTTTTGTTCTAACCACACCAGTAAAAAATGCTCTTGTTAAGCGATTATAAAGTAAAAAGAGGAAAAAATCCAAGAAGGTATTGTTTTCAAAACAAACTACCTCCTAAAAACTCTGAAGATGACAATGATCCAGAATATTTTCCAGCTCCAGCTGATCAACAAAGTACTAAGAATGAGGTATCCACACATAACATGTGTGACACAACAAGCAGTATCTGAATAAATGTTTATGTTTCAATCAAGGAAGGTGAACTGAAACGTAATAAAATATATTCTGTTGGAGAAATCATAAATTTAAATTAAGTCGAATGTGATTAAAATAAACTATATAGGGTGAAAATTGCTAGCATCATTTGGAGTGTTTCATTGTACCCCAGTATGTGTTTCATTGTACCCCGCCATACGGGGTACAATGAAACACTACGAGACATTTACTTTTTGTTATTTTTCAAGCATAAAGATATTGTTTAGAACCTAATAAAAATTTATTTAGATGGGGAAAATACAAGATTAAAAGTATGCATTAATTATATTTTTGTGCTTGCAAAATTGTGGATAGGAAAAAATAATTAGTAAATTTTGTTTCATTGTACCCCGTCTTCCCCTAAAGTATTCATTCTGTGTATGTGCCCAGAAATATACATTTATCCAGACAAGTTTAAAAAGTTCTCTTGTGGAATATATTTTTTCTAAAACTGAAATTTACTTTATCACGCACACTCTTTTTATATTTCATGTAAAGAAAATATTGATTTTATGTACTTTATTTTAGGAGACCTGAGACTGTGTGTTGGTGTCCGTTTCTTCCCAGGGAACCTCTCCATATTAAAAGTACAATCATAATTCTTCAACATCCTGGAGAGGTATAGATAAAGTATCTCTTGAGTTTATAAAGTTGATGTTGACTTCAAAAGTTTGCATTGATTATGCTGATACTTGCTTTTTTTATTTTTGTATCAAAATGTGAGAAATATATCAATGTATGTTTATTTTATCATTGAGAACATTTATTTAAAAAATATCTTGCAAACAATTTAAAATGTGGTCTGATATAATTTGGATTTTGAAATATTTATACAACCACTTTGTTTCATAAAATGATTAGTTTGAAAAATTATTCATAAAATTTTATGTATAGAATATTTATCTGAAGATTAAATTATGTTTTCTGGAAGCATCTATTGTTGAAGATGTAGCTATAACACTTGATAGGCCTAGTAATCAGTCTTGTGGTCAGAGTGCTAACTTCTGGATCAAAAAGTTCCTGGTCAATATCTTGGGTAAGGCATGGGTGTATTTTTATCTGAGTGAATACCCATATTTATAAAGAGGCAACACAGCCTATCTATAAAAGGCTGTGCTTAGAATATATGGCATGTTTGTTAGGTATAATGTGAAAACACCCCACCTTATAACTAGTTGTTCACTATTCCACCCTTGTGTGTCATGATGAGTAATGTTCAATTGGCTGGGCATTGAAGAAATATTTATGTAATTTTAATGAATTTCGTAAGATTACATGTCAAAAAAACTTTGCTTCTAAAGAGTATAAAACAATACAAAAAATCTGCTAAAGTTTTATATTTGGTTCCAAAGTGTTTCTGAAAGTAAAATTATATAAAGTCTAACATTGTTATAAAAATTTTTTTTCTCAAATATCTACTATTATAAAAGGTGTTTGTTGATATGTTTATTTTTCACATCCCTGATGAAAAAATCTATGGCACTTACAGTAATGACACAGGTTGTCCGCATGTCTTGCAATTTTTGTAGGAAGCCCGAATTTTAAAATTAAATCTAGAACATTTTAAAATGAGTTTAATGAAATTTAATTATTGTTGTTTTCCTTTGAATGGCAACACAATAAATATATGACATATTCTAAATTGATTTCTTCCTTGTTTTCCGTTTGATTTTCGGATGAAAGCTATCAGTCAAAGAACGAAACGAATAAAAAATTTTGACTGGAGTTATGTACCTTTTTCTATCTCCTAGATAGTTCAAAATAGAGTAAAAATTTCCACTGATTTGAATTTTTTTTTTTTTGAAACATTTTACATTTAGATTGATATTTTAAAATATGATTTTCTTTTAATAAATATTTTTTAAATTGTAACTTTTATATTTTTTCCCATATGACCTTCACAATTGAGACATGGGATTCCATTTCCTACAAATTAAAAAATTTTTAACTGGCATTGTTTAGTTCTTTTTTGTAAAATCGGGATCATTCAAGATTGTTTAAAAATTTCAACAGAGTTAAAATTTTCTATAATTTTACACCACATATATACCTTATACATTTGATTTTCGTTTAATAAATAATTTTTCAATTAAATATTTATATTTTCGCAAGAGATTGTGAAGTAACGCCAATTGGATCTCTTCGCAATTCGAATTAGGCATCATTTGACAATAAGCTTTGCCCATGGTGGTTGTTATCCAATAGGATACAAATTCCCATTTGCGGAACAATTCCATTTGCAACACCACAGGCAATGCGGTTATGGCTGTTATCCAATAAGCTACGAATCGCAAACAAAATGTGAATTTGCAGCAATCATCTCGGATTAGCGAGCAGTGGTCACACATGGCCTTACGAAAAAGCAATGCTGGGCTGGCCACACAGTGGCTACTATGCTATAAAATGAACAGTTTCATTTAGTTGTTATCTTGTAATCTTTTTAGTTTTGGGTCAAGAAATGTGCTCACATTGATTTAATTATTTTCAGTGCTCTAAAAAGAAGTCAAACATTTGTCATATATTTGTTTGTTTTGGGCTGTAATTTGAGTTATTTGATTTTTCTGATATTGCTTTCTATTTTCAAGAATGTTAAGGTATATAATGTTTATTTGCAGGAAAAACGATGTCTTCGCACTGCTCCTATGCTAGAGTACTCTTTGCCAGAACAAAATTTTCTTTTATTGAAAGGAAGGAGATTTTCATCTCTTACGTAAGCAGTAATTTATTTTTGTTTTCATAAATAAAGTTTAAATAAGACATTTTAAGTTTATACAGGATTTGATTTGTGTTTGAAAACTTTAAAGGAAAATGGACTACAAAGTAATCACTTGATTAAAACTATATTCACTCAATATTGTTTTATGTTTCACCCGCTATTGTATGGAATATGCACATATTGTTAAGGAAAATGTTTCTCTGATTAAGAATGTTTCTCTGATATTCTTTGAAACCAAATCTGTTCATTTTCTATATTTGATACAGAAATTTTAATTTTTGGGAATACAGTAATCTAAAAATAACAATTTTTTACTGTCATATTAATAGTTCAGCTTCAAAAAAATATAATTGCAAATTTCTACAGCTGGAACTCATTATTTTACTAGTTTAAATTTTTCCACTGAATGACAGGTG
Organism: Metellina segmentata; assembly: GCA_947359465.1. Classification (NCBI taxonomy): domain Eukaryota; kingdom Metazoa; phylum Arthropoda; class Arachnida; order Araneae; family Tetragnathidae; genus Metellina; species Metellina segmentata. Next base: position 26,832,325 of record OX375882.1, read on the forward strand.
TGAAATCAATGAACTGTTGGAATATGAAGTCCTTTTCTCTGCCTTCTTTTTTTTTCATGACTGCAGTGTATTTAGAATGATAATGCTTTTTTGTAATTAATATAGGGATTTGAAACTTTTATCTTTGCTTTGTATGATGTATTCAATAACATTGTAGATGGAGTAAAGAATTTAAAACTTTTATCCTTAAAATAAAATTGTGAGAAACACATCAAGGGAAAAAAGAAAAAATGGTTATTCTTTTATTGTACTTATTTTGTGCATATTAGAATATAGAACTCTAAAACATTTTGTTCATGCAAAATTACCAATAATTGTTCAAAGGTAGTGTGTCTCCTTAATATTATTTATAATACGTATGCTGTGAATAAATTTTTTTGAATTGACCAGAAAGATATAAAAATATGCAGGTATGATTGAAAGCAAATTTATATATTAGAGATATTATGCTCACATAATGTATTGAATTCCATGATGGGATGTATTTAAAAAATAATTTCAGAGATGGATATGTTGTCTGTAACAGCGTTTGAAATACCATTAGATGAGGGGATCTGTTAAGAAAGCTAATTGGCAGAAAAGGCAGTTTCTTTAAAAGTCACACACGCATCCCAAGTTTTGTGTTAGAATTAGATTGCATCAGGGATAACAAAGGAACAAGAAACAAATAACTTGAGCAAGCAGATTTGTTTAAAGTTATGGTTGGTGCGGTTAGAAAGTTCAATGTGTGAAAGTGGTGACAAGATGCTATAGTGTTGAAACAGACTAGTGAAATGTAATATAATTCTATGTCCATATAATTTAACTGATTCACAAAATTTCAATTTCCACTGATCCAACTAACTTCGTTTGGGTTTTTAATATTTTTCCATATATCCCACAAATATTTCAAAGAAGCCTCTCCCTGAATATGTCCCTGTGTGGGTATCTCTTAATATTAACCAAAATGAATCAGAGTAAGCAAATTCAGTCTTTATGAATAACAACAATTCAATAAAATGTTCTAACTAGTATTTCAATTGTCTGATTAAATATAACATAATTATTTTTTTAGCAATGAAAGATTGAAGCATGCATTTGAATCACCAAACACAGTTCTTTGTTATCCTGGACCATATGCTATAGGATTGGAAACATTACAGACTGTAAATGAAAGTTCAGATGGCTATAACATCATTATTCTTGATGGGACTTGGCCACAAGCAAAATCCTTGTATGCAAATTGTGACGAATTAAAAACTGTTAAACAGGTATAGATATGTTTCATTATGTGTGAATTAAATTGTAATTTCAAAATCAATAATAAATAAATCAGAAAGGTAAATGTATTCAAAATGTTTATGAAAAGTAACCTTTTTGAAAAGTGAAGTTATGTTTCTTATTCACATAGTTCTTAACCGATGTTCTTTATTTAGATTAGATCCATTTACATTAAAAGCTCATAAAAATGTTTCTAACATGTACGTTTCTTTTCAAAGGTTCAAATTAATTCAAATGTCACTAGTGAATATGTTATTAGGACACAACCTACTGAGAAGGCTTTATCTACTGTTGAGACTGCTGCAATAGCACTTGCTATTCTAGAAGGAAAGCCATATTTGAAAGATGTAAGATACTTTGTATTTTAAAATGTTTTATTACAATTTGTTTACCCTCTGATGTTTATTGGTCAAACTTTTTTTCTAGGGTTTTAAGCTGTAATTGTTGAGATACAGGTTAAAATATTTACTTTTATTGTTTTTTTTTCGCTCCCATTTGTGAGGAATGACCCAAGCTGATTCTTTAATTTATCTTTAAATATTAATTAAGGATATGATTACACTTGTTGGCTAAATTTTGATTTCCATTTTTAAATGCTAGTCAATTAAAAACCTGTTTGTGATAGAAATAGTTTGTTAGGTTAGTTCCAATGTAAAAAGTCTGGGAATAACCAAGCACTCATAAAATGTGAACTTATTTATAGGAATGAATATAAAATGAGTGATACAAAAGCTGTAAACTTGTAAAGTTATATTATTAATGACATAAAAACCTTTAAAATCTAATTGTGAACAACATAGCTGCTTTTTAACAATTAGATCAGTAATTTTTGTATTTCGGCTAGTGCAATATTGTATGTTTTCCACAGATCCAACTTTAGAAACCACTGAACCAGAGTATTAAAACTGATATATTTTTAGTACAAATATATATTAGATATTAATAAGTAAAATTAATTACAATTCAGAATACTAACTCATTGGTTTGTATTGAGGTAACTTTTAAAAACCTGGAAATTAACAAATTGATTTTTAGAAATAAAAGCATTTCAATGTTTTTTTTTGTTTTTTTTTTTAGGTATTATTACAGCCTCTGAAAGCATTATGTGGTTTTCAACTTGCCCATGGAGCAATAACACACCAAAGCAAAGAATTTTTGCTAAAAAAAGGATTGCACAAATCTCAAATTAAGTACTGTTTGCCACAACAAGAATATCTACTGTGAATCATTCATTTTGTTGAATTGTGTCATTTCATTTGTATTTTCTCATTAAATATTTTATTTATTTTTAACTATATGTACTGTGTTAAGATATTGATTTTTTTAAATGGAACTTCCATGATCGAGTTCAAAACTAAACCCATTTATTTGATTTGGTCTGGACATTCAGTTTAAAAGCAAACACCAAAACACACTATAATAAAATTATTTGTTTTACATGGAACACATATAAATGGTCTTATGGCAATTTAATTCACATTATCATTTATGTGGATTTTGTGGGAAGAAATCAGGAATTTGTTAGTTTTTGCATTCTTCTCAATTGGGAGCGCACTTTCCTCTGTGTCACCCCGTGAAGGAGTGTATCAGATTTAGCGTGGAAATGTGAGTCTGGTCCCAGCTCATAAATATCAATCAACCCCGGATATGCCAATGCTCAAATCTTTTGTCATGCCTCGCGGCAAGACCGTCAGAGGGACCTCTTCTTGGCGCGACAACCCCGGATCATGAAACAAGCTGGTTATTTGTTATCATCGAGTGGAGAGAACGTACTATCTGTAAATTCAAACGCCTCCTGGAGGCATCTACTAAGAGGTGCCTCCTCCTCAGTAGCCCAGCAGAAAAGCAGTCTGTCTTGCTAACTACGATCCGGTAATGTGGGCAGTAGTTACGGTTACCATCCTCTCTTGTGCATTGCAGACACTGCCTTCTACCTTTTAGCCTAGAAAATCGAAAGCAAGCAGGTATTAGGCTTGGACAACCGCCAAGTTTGCTACGCTCATTGCAATCTGATCCTACGGATCCAGTATCATTTAGCTACCTACGAGATCCGATAAAACCGAATTTTTAAAAAATTAAATAATCGATTATTTAAAACCAACTTTAAAATCGTTTATTAAGCAATAGATTTTATATTTTTAAGTCATCAATTTGGAGAATTCTAGCAAAAATAATAAGTTAAATAATCAATAATATTTTTTTTTTAAGAAGAGGAATTTGAAAAGCAAACTCTACAAGAAAATGAAGACTATTGGAAAAAGACAAACTTTTGAAAAGAAACAGATTTTGAGAAAATACTGAAGAAAGAAATGACTTCATATATATGAAGTGGAATCAAAGGAAAATATTTGTCTCTTATGTACGACTACTTAATGACGGTTAAACCAACTAGTGTCGAAGCTGAGAGGGCCTATCGGCCGCTAGTTATATTTTCAGTTCATTGAGAAATAGGTTGGGGGACGACACATTTAATACGTTTTGTTTCCTTGGATTGTTCTTTCAAACTCAAGAGATTTTCATGACTATTTAACTTCTATGTAAGCAATTAAGTAGAATTATAGTTTCCTTGTTTGTTATGTTGACGAAAAACTGCCAAAGATTTGATTTTTATGTTAGTATGAGACAAGGTTAGGTACGAATTATATGTCATTTGCTCAACGACATTAGAGATAGAGACTACTTAATTTTAGATAAATAGAAAAGTACTACGTTTTAAACAAACTGATGTTTATTGGTGTGGAAACCAGAAAGTCTTATCATCAATAGTTTAATACTTACTACTAGTAGTTACTATAATTAATTGTTGGTGATTGATTTCTTACCTATGGATAAGTATTTATAAAGTTGATTTTTTAATGCTAAAATAAATGTTTTGTTCGTCAATTTGGAGTAATATCCTTTTTACGTAATTTCACTCAGCCGATTTTGGAAAAATACATACTGGTTAGATAGACTTATTAACAAATACCAATCCGGCAATTAGTGTCAATCCGACTGTATTGAAAATCGTACCGGCTTGCGATCCCTAACAACGTGGAGGTTCCTGCCGCTACTTGACCGGAGTGACATCTAGCTTTGCCCCCTCCTTCCGAAACTACCTGGAGAGCACACTGCTGACACTCCGGCCCTTCCTTCGAATGGAAGCAGACCCCTCCGTACCGAGTTACTGAAAACCCACAGCGGATTAGCCGAAGCTAGGGAAAGCTTCTAATGAGAAATATTAGAAGTGGGCCTAGTGACACGCCGTCCGAAAAACCCTTATCTGCCCAGGATGAACACGATAGGGCGTGGACGTGGTCGACCCCGGAATGTGTGCGCTGAAGATATGTGGTCCGGCTCAATGATATCAGTCAACCTTAGGTCCGTTTTGAGCCTGAAAAGTTTTCTTCATAGATTCGTGCCAAGGAGTGATCAGAGACGCACACCCAGGCATCTCCTAGGAACCTATCGGCGTTCCTGAGTAGCCCAACGGAACAGCACAAGCGGATGGAGAGAGAACGATCAGCAATGTTAAAAACTTAGAAAATTTCAGCGGTTCTCGTGAAGCACCTGGAATGATTAGTCGATAACGAGAGAACGATCATACGTGTTAAATTGGTTATTTTCTTTAAAATAGCTGTTCTTTTGGTGGAAATGGTTTTCTGTACAAAATAACATCCTTATTCACATGTAAACAATACAATCGCATTCATGATCGTTCTGTCTATTTTCCTTTCCATTTGGTAACAAGCATTGTAGATTACCTTGAAACTTTTAAAAAAGAGTGATTTCTTTGCAAATTTTCGAGAATTTAAAAACTAATTTGTTTTTGCTGTTAAACATTGCAGATTATCTTGGAACTTCTAAAAACAGTTTGATACATTTGCCAAATTTTCTGAACGCTCTCGTGATAATTTCGAGAATTGAAACACCAATTTGTTTTTACTGTGATGAATCTCGCATCTTTTAATACCTAAGCATATAGAAATACAGGGTTTTATGTTTAAATTGAGAAATTTTTTCTTTTTGTTTTACTTATACCGATTGTTCTCAACTTTTTTCCCTGAACTCTTATTTGAAACTAAGTTTGAGTTACTTTTCGGCGCTTGCTCTCGCTCAATTTTTACCAGAACTTTAACTTGAAAACAAAACTTGAGTTTATTTTAGTGTGTATTTTTTGAAAATAAAATTTTTATCGGTGATTAATATAAAATGTCAATGACTTGTGTTGTGATATGATGAATGAATACCATATAATTCAGAAACACATTATTTGGGTTGTATGAAATGTCCTTTGCTTTTTATAACCTGCGGATATCAAACATGTTTTACATTTTCAAACGATTTAATTGTTGCATGGCCATGATTGATTTCTTTGGAATTCACTCAGGAAAAAAGAATCCAATCTGACTATGCTGAAGCACCTCTAGAAAATACAAGACATTTAAATTAGTTTACTTATTGATGCATAGATTTAATAATACATTAAATCCAGATTTTTTAAAATGTGAAATGCAGGAAGTTATAATTACCATTTTTTTTAAACTTAGGGTTTAGAAATACAACTTTGCTTATTTAAAGTATTGAGTTTATTTGCAGATGCCTTTTTCATCAAATCCTTGTCATGGGCACCCTTACAGGGGTGCTCAAGCCCCCTCCCTACCCATTAGTATTGATAAATTTAAAACAATAAAATGGACAACCTTTTTTTTTTAATATGAAATATTGATATAATTGCCTTCATCAAATTTCTTTCCATTTAGAAAATAAATTTTAAACAAATCAGAAAAATATAATTGTACTATTGTAAATGTACAGTAACTTCTGCATTGAAAAAATTGCTAATATCTATGTGTATTTAGAGATGGATTTGAGTTAAAATTTCTTTTTCCTGTAGTATAGGCTTTAGTGACAATGGTCTTATGATTATTATAAAAGAAAATTTTATATTAAACTTAAAATTTTCAATAAAATGAAGGTCATTAGTAAAAAAAATTTTTTTGTATACAAATTGATTAAAAACCAGTTTAATAATTTAACAATAGTTCAGTTTTCTAGCATTTATCAGGAACATTAACTTCTGATTTATGTCTCCCTATTATAAGTTAGACTAGATGATTTCAGTTTGATTGGCTGTTAGTTGGAACACCAACATACGAAAGACATGTGTATTATGAAGGATGGCAGCACAAATAATTGAAATATGAATTTTTAAATTTAATTTTGCAAATGTAACAATATTTTATTTGCAATAAAATTATTTCAGGCATGCCCTCAACCACTGAAGTCTTGGAAAAAGTCTAAATAAAGTGGCTTATCACAAAATTTCTTTACTATTTACATGAAATAAAATATCAAATTCATTATTTCAATAAATTTTGTTGGTAAAATTACTAAAACCTAATTTTCTTTAATTTAACTTATTAAGTAGCTATGCAAGCTTTAAAGAAGCTAGCTGACTTTAAAAAAGTGCATTTTAGTTATTTTTATAAATATAAAGAATATATTTGTAGAAATGTTTATTAACACAGAATTTTAAATGTTGTAGACAGAAAATTTTTCAAATGACAATTAATCACACATAATTGAAGTTAAAAAAATAGGTCTAGTTCTAACCTCTTTACTACCAACCATATAAAAATTGTTTAAAAATCAGTTTTTTTCTACCGATAAATATGAAATACTTCAAAGTTCTCAAGCAAATTCATCTTTTAGATGGTGGCATTTTAGGCTAAACCTTTTAGGTACACATGCAAGTTCTTCGGGGCTCAATTATATTGGAAACCTAATAATTTTCAAATGATAAGTTATTGCTTAAGAAACTAGTTTTTGTAGTCCTGTATTATTATCACTTTATAAGCCCAATAAAAATATTAGAACCACAATATACAGGGTTATTCAAAAAGATGGACCCAATTTAAGTAATTTGTATTTCACAAAATATAAATTGGATGAGCAGTTTACATACCGAAGAAAAGATGAAATTCCGAAGTTTTATTTACCACCGCTTGGGCATTGATAGACACAATGTTCACATATGGGGTTCTGTGACAACATTGCAACACGAGAGATTCAGCGAAGCCTTATCACGGACAAAAGTTTAAGGACTATTCTTTTTTGCGGAAAGCACTGTAAGCGGAATAACGCACCTGGACATATTGGAACAGTGGCTTTTTCAGAGGCTCAGTAACACAAGACATGCTTTTTCGCGTGTGGGACGAGTTTGGCTACCGCTTCGATGTTTGCCATGCAGCAAAGGGGGACACATTGAACGTTTATAACCTGTATTAAAAAAACTTTGAAAGTTCCTCTTTTCATTAGTATGTAAAGCGTTCATGTCCAATTTATACTTCATTAAATAAAAATTGGATCCATCTTTTTGAATAACCCTGTATATTTTTTTCATGCTATATAGTATCTTGGGAATGATACTATATAGCATTGCTTTTTCACATATATTCATGGCAAATGCAAAACATAGTGGGAAAAGGCCCCAGATAGTGAGTATCGTACACAGTTATTTTCTCAAAGATCCAGCACACAAAAATACTTTTGTACTAAAAAAAAAATATTAATTTATTCACAACAGAAACAGATTACAAGGACTTGTAAAAACAACGATTACACATGCCTCTCCGACAACCAACCTAGCTCACCGGAGTCAGACTTTAATCTCTTCCTATAGCGCACACTCTAGAGAGTAGGGCTAACGCTACACCCCCATGCAAGATTGACATCACCTACGATACACAATCTGACAATCCCAGAAGGAATTGTACAGAAATATTGAAATTCAAATACACATTCCTATTAATAAAACCAAAAAATATTGCTCACATGTATACTACCTAACTCTAAACACAAAATAAGTCTAAACCTTCTTGTATGATATAGCAAAACAGGTAAAAAATAATATGCACACTGATAATAAAAATAGAAATAAATGTACTGTACACAAATATTGTGGCTATGAAATTATTCCAATTATAAAAATTCCCATTTCATAAATTGAAAAAAAAATCACTTATCAGAAATTTAAATAAATTTTAGAATAGAAAAAGTTCAGAACAAAATTCTCAACTAAGCATGTCACTGAAAATCGATCATTACAAAATGAAATTATTTTTCACTTCATCCAAATTTATAATTAAAATGTTTACACTTTTCACAAGAAGTGTAAGAGTGCATCAGCATGAGGCATATTTGCACCGGAGCAATGTTTTATAGTAATATTTTACTTTAGTAGTGCAAAAGTCCATCTTTGCAAACTCAAAGATTAAGAAGCACTTTTAAAGGAACCCTTTAAAATGGTAAAGGGTGTCAAATGCCACCCTTTACCGTCCCATTCAATCGTAGACCAGTCCAGGAGGATTTGAGAACTGAGAGCGGACCCCGAGCTTCTCTGCCATACAGAAGTTGAAAAGGTGAATCTCCTGTAGCCGTGTTAATCACTTCTGGATCAGTGAACAGAAGGTGTAGTTGCTGATCCCAACTTCTTGGATCGTTTAATTGCGTGATGAAGCATTTCCTTCAACACTATGTTCCATTGCTCCACCCAGACGTTGCTAGAAGAAAAACTTGGACTCTATCCAATTATTTTCAAAAACTCTTGTGTTAGGGACGATTTAAAGTTTGTTCTCTGGTCACTTGCGACAATTTTGGATATACCAGTTCTCGGGAATACTTGTAGCAAAGCGTTGCATGCTGCCTTGGCTGAAAGTAAACGAAGAGGTACTGCTTCAGACCAACGAGTGTGCTGGTCCATCATACAGAGAATGTCTTTGTGTCATCTACTGGATGGAGGCTCAATGGGTCCTACAATATCAATATTGACAACTTCAAAAGGCAGCTCTGGACGAACTATTGGAGTTCTTCCGACAAGCTTTTCCATTTTCTGAAGTTGACAACCCTTCCAAGTCGGGACAAATTTAGTAATATTTTTTTCCATGCTCGGCCAAGCAGTGAAATTCCATACCAATCAGGAGTTTGCAGTTTGCTTTATTTGGCAATGGGGACTCGACCAGATATTCTTTATGCAGTGAGTTTAGTGTGTTGTAAGTTGGACAACCCCACAGACACTGATAGGGAAATCGTGCAGACAATATTAAGATACCTTTGCAATACCATTGGCCATGGCATTGTGTAGAATAATGAAGATTACAGAAGTCTGGTGATGCAGATAACAGCTGTGCAGAAACACGCAGGTGTCACAGAGGCGTAGTTAATTTCTACTCTGGAAATGCAATTACATGGGGAAGCAAGCTACAGGATTATATCCAATTCAAAGACAAAGTTCATGGCATGCTGTCAGGTTTTGAAATGTAAACAGTTCTTGAAAAGCATGGATAAACTGAACATGTGATGCAGCAGATATATAACCAGTTCTTGAAAGGCATGATGGAGTGAAAGCAGGAATAAAATGTGACCATAAACATGTGATGCAGGCAGGTTTTGAACTGTAAAGAGTTTTTGAAAAGCATGGATAAACTGATAACATGTGATGCAGCAGATAAATAAAGAGTTCTTGAAAGGCATGATGGAGTGAAAGCAAGGATACTCTGTGATCAGGAATATGTGATGCTGGCAGGTTTTGAAATGTAAACAGTTCTTGAAAAGCATGGATGAAAATGAACATGTGAAGAAGGCAGGTTTTGAAAGGTAAACAGTTCTTGAGTAAACAGAGAATTTGTGGCTTGTTCCATTTCATTTTTTAAAGCAACAAATTCAGCCTCAGAATTAAATTGCTTTGTCTATTTGTCAAATTGTATTTCATGCACATATACAAATGACTTTCCAACTGCTTTTTTGAAATTTGAGTCAGACTGCAAATTGGGCACGCCAGGCTATTTTTACCAGCATTAATGACTGCAGATGATACATCGTGAATTTTCCGTTGATGCGGAAACATTCCAGAACTTGTCTTGAAAGACTTGCAGCAAATCGAAAAAATGCGATCGGAATCCATCACAAAACGTTGTTTAGAAAAATCACCAACTAACAACACAATCGTGCTCGATACAAGTAATATTTAATTTGATAAAGCTAAATGTAAACAAAAGTTAAGATCTGACATATAAAGCCAATCGTATCAAACACGGTGAAAACTTTCAAACTGATATAAAATATAATAAATAACAGTTTGACTTAACCATAAAAGCATGTATTATCGGTTAACTGTGTCAGTCACTTCTGCGCAAGCGCAGAAGGATTGCAAAAAAGGTCGAAAAACGACTAAGTTTTAACATTGCTGATCGTTTTCTCTCCATCCGCTTGTCGGAACAGCAGGCTGCCCCAACATCCTGTTTATCCGGTACCGTGGGCAACCGATACCAACATCTATGGAGTCTTGCAGACCCTTGCCGTCCGCCAGATAGCCTTCTTTCGTTAGCGTACAGGTATTGGCCTAGGGCAGCCGGGGAGTGGTCCCGACACCGCTAGTTTCCGTGTGGCACCTAAGGAGGTTCCTGTCGCTACTTGATCGCAGGAACAGCGGCATCGCCCTGTGCCAGTTCCTACGACCCAAACCGATAGCCTGCTGGCTAGAGCGGCTTCGCCACGTTAGAGACTGACATATTCCTCCTACACGGATAGACCCATGATCTGCGGAGTTATGGAGTCCCCTTGCAACTCCAGAAAGAGCCGCGGTCCGAGTGGTGGGGGCCATCACTCTTCATTCCTTGGAACCAACACGCGTCCACTTAGGGACCCCAAGCATTGTCTACGTAAACTGATAACAAGTTACTAACTGTTTATCAATTACTTGGTTCAGGATGCACACCGCCCCAAGTGCGCAGAGCCCTCCCCCGATCCTTTTGCCCGGATCTCGGGTCCTCAGCCCCATCATCTTGCTATCATCCCTACGGATAGTCTTCCCGGACATTAAAAGCCACCACCAGCTTTCCGTCCGGGTTGACCCACGACAACTTCCCCAACAGACAGTAGCGTGTACACCTTCCCAGGGGTGTATATGCCTAGGCGGCATAAGGTACAAGTACCACACAGAAATACAGTTTGGCTACATAAATACAGATTTGCCACATAGAGTTATGCATTTTCGCAACTTCCAGTACAAGACTTTCATCTGTTGCTGATAAACATAGAGTTAAGCATCACAGATTATACATTTTCGCAACTTCCAGCACGAGGCCTTCATTAGTTGCTAAATAACATGCATTAGGAATAAAATGAAAAGAGGGAAGGTAGTCGCCGGCATCTGCCAAGGGGACCTTCGATGAAAGGGTAGCCACAGACTTCCGGCACAAGTGCCTTCGATTCGTGTCTGTTCACCAAGGCGGTAGGAGAAACAGAGAGTAATGAATTTCACTTACTTCTAGGGTGGGAGAGGATACCTTAGATGGGGAATTTGAGGCGTCAGCCTTTTGGTCACATAGTTTCCCAAGCGGAGGATTGCTTGGAACCACTCTGGGCGAGTAGTGAAGTCTTGGGGTCGGAAGCGCAACCAGCCAAGGTGCTGGTTAAGAGGTTTGACAAGTTCGCAGTCGAGGAGATAGTGCGAGGCATCCCCCACTTTTCCACACTGACACAAGCCCGATCCTTGTCGCCGCATACGTTGAAAGTATTGCGGAAAGCGACCATGACCTGTCAGCAGTTGAGTCGCAATCGGGTGGTACACGTGTCTTCTGAGGTCAGGGTTGGGGAGATACTTATAAGTTTCTCTGCCTACCAAGTCTCCACTCCATCGCCACTTCCATTGATCCATAAAGATCTGCAGGAGGCAGTTGCTGACAGTAGAGTACGATCTCTGCACGTGTATTTCCACTTCGCTTTTGTCAGTGGCCTTTTTAGCCGCGGTATCAGCCGCTTCATTACCAGTGAAACCGACGTGAGCTTTTATCCAATGCATTTGGATACCCTGGTAGCTAGTGACCGCCTTGTACAGAGTTTTGATTCTCTGCACTATCGGGAGAGTGCAGAGTGGGTCCTTCAACGCCATGAGCGAAGAGAGGCTGTCCGAATAGATATGGGTGGTTTTGTTGGCGGAGTACAGGGGTCGGTCCCGAACCTACTCGTACGCCTTTTCAAGAGCTACAAGCTCTGCCAAATATACTGTTGCTTGGTCACCAAGCCGGTACGTATGTTCTTCGACAATACAACCAAAGTACATTACCACGAAAGCAGCTCCATACCTATCTCATTCAGCCCAGACCCGTCAGTGTAAATCTCCATCTCCGCACAATTTGGCTTCCTGCTGTCATAAGGAATAGATATGCGATCGGCTGGGTGAGTAAAAACATTCACCTTCTGCTCCATGTCATGTGGGAAAAAGACTTCCCCATTGATCTCCAACTCTCGTCCAGCCTTGAACAGGATGAATTGGCAATAACGTAACCCAGCCCTTAAGTCAAGCGGCAAAGCACCTGCATTGTCCGGGTAGCTACAGTCCTGTAGCACCTGGTCATTAAAACGAGAGCTTGACGCTGAATGCGCTCGAGAGTTTTGCCCATTAGCTTAGTGCTAAGACGGTCTCCCCAAGCTCCTATACCATATAGAACAGTCGGCTCTATAACTGTGCGGTATAGTTTTTTCAACAACCACGGACGCTCAGTGTACAGTCTCCTCGCCACCTACCTCAGGGCAAAGACCATATTACTGATTTTGGTACGCACCAGCCGGAAATGGGTTGTGAAGTTAAGGGAAAGATCCCAAATGAGTCCCAAAATTTTGAGCTCCTTCACGTTCTCAATTTCCACATTTTCACAGCAGAACTTGTGTTCAGTTCTGCCAACCCTTCGCCCAAGAAAGTAGGTTATCGCTTTAATCTTTGTCGGGTTGAACTTAAGCTTGTAAGAAAGCCCATGCTCAACAATCCTCCTGATATCAGCGTTCCCCCTCCTCTCGAGTTCTTTGGTGCTTCTCCCTTTGACCACAAGGACGAAATCATCCGCGTAAACAATTATATCACCGCGTAAACCCTTGTTGGGCACGCCAATGAGGTCTAGAAAGCCGTCCGCCACTAGATTCCACAGGAGGGGACCACTGCATGAATCCTGCGGGCAGCCCCTCTCCGTTGTCCTTTCTACCGTGCAACCATGCGACTTATAGGTGACTGTCTTTTCACTGAGGAAGTTGTAAATCACTGAATAGAGATTTACTGGACACTTGGCTTCCACCAGCCTTCCCAGCACTGAAGGCCACCAGACATTGTCAAAGGCGCCCTCGACGTCGAGTGAGATTAAACTGACATGTTTCTTCTCTTCACAACTCTTGGCAATGGCTTGCCGAAACTCGAAAAGGGCTGTATTGCACGATTTCCCGGCTCTAAAACCATGTTGGTTTTTGTTAAGCTTACCATTAATGTGCAACCAGTGTTTCACACGATTAGCTATTAGCTTGTCATAAGCTTTCGCCAATGTGCTCAGCAGACAGATTGGTCGATAGGCTTTGGCGTCAGTAGTAACCAGCAGTGCAGGAGGAACACAATAGAAAGGGGCGTGTCACCTGTCAATCACTCCGTACTCCTTCAGGATGAAACTTTTTATGTGAGTGGCAACGGTTGGTTGCCGCCATCTTGTTTGTGTGACGTCATCAATATGACGTAGTGTGTTTACATTTTGGACTTGTGATTTTTCACTAGCGCCTCAGCGTACAGCGTAAGTGTCCGACAAGTTGACTCTGATTGGCTCCTCATATATATGTTGTATGGTTGTTGTTAGTAGTATTTTTCGCCAACTTATATAATAAGGGGAGGGGAAAATGAACTCTTCTTTTAAAGAGCTCTTGGTGAAGCAACGATGGCCAAATGGCTAAAGTCACTTACCATCAGATTGGCGTTAGCGGCGGGGGATGACTTCCCGAGTTCGAACCCAACTGGCGGAAATATTTTTAGATCATCCAAATTATTTTAAAACAATTCCAATTTAATTCCTTTTGATTCTAAATTACTTTTCCTAATTTTTAATACCCTTTTTTTATTTTTCCAAACTTCCGTTGCTTTTACATAAATAATCTAAAAACCACTCCTGAACTCACTACCAGCTGATATTTTTCCGCCCCTCTGCCGTCCCCTTTGCTTTAGGATGATGGTTTCGTATCCATCCCTGGTTTAGGACCATTCTGATGTAACAAAAAGCATACATAAAACACTGACTTATATAATTATTAACTTATATAATAAAAGGATACAATTTTCGGTTCAAAATGTTAAAACCTTTCGAAAACCGTTCCTATCAGTCAAAGAGATCTGCGCCAAAACGTAGATAAATAGCCAAATGAAACACCTTTACGTCTCAGGCACATGATCATACCAGCCAATCAGAGTCAACTTGTCGGACACTTACGCTGTACGCTGAGGCGCTTGTGATTTTTCTGAGATTTTGCTGTGACGTCATGTTGAGTTAAGTTGGGTTGTTGGATTCCTGATTCTACCATCTTTAAATAATTTCTATTTCTAGGAACGGAGTTGAGTTGTTTTAATTTTATTAATTACATGGAAGTTTACTTTCTGATGAGTGGCAACACCAAATGTGACGTCATTGATATGACGTAGTGTGTTTACATTTTCGGACTTGTGATTTTTCTGAGATTTCATTGAGACGACATGTAAAGTTAATGGTGTTGCTTCACGGGACGGAAGTGACGTCATCAAAAGGGGGCGTGGCTTAGCGACGTCATGGCGTGACATCATCGAAACCGGAAATGACGTATTGCTTGTCGAGTTGAGGTGTAGGGGTCCTGCTGCTACGTGAAAACATTAAGGTCGAGTGGAGTTGAGTTGTTAGTTAGGAGGGGGGGGGGTAAATAATATTAAGAAAATAAATTGTAAGTATTATTTTGAAAATTTATTGTAAATAAAAATCTCAAGAAAATGACTGTAAAATAAAGTATTAGGAAATTGATTTTTAATAATATTGAGAAAAGGACTGTAAATAATTTATTGTAAATAACACTTAGAAAATGACTCTAAAAAGTATTAAGAAAATGATTTGTTGATAATATTAAGAAAAAATTTATTGCAAATAGAAAGAAATTGATTTGTTAATAATATTGAGAAGATGACTGTAAAAAAGAAAAAAAGGTAATAAGAAATTTATTTGTTAATACTGTAAGAAAAAAATTATTGCCAAAAAGTATTAAGAAAAATTATGTATTATAATATCAATAAAAAAATTTCCACTTTCAAAAAATGTGTCTGTCTTATTATTTTTTATAGTTTGTTATTTTTGTTTTGAAAAACAAAAAGTTTCATTTATTCATTATCCTTTAAACATTTGCTGTAAACATTTGTGTAAGGGTTCAAGTTCTGTGAATATTCAACTTTAAAATAAAATCACACCAAAATGTATTAAAACAAAATTTTATTCATATATTTTTACACAAAAAATATATATATATATATATATTTTTTTTTTTTCATATTTTTAGCCATTTGTGTGACGATAATCTCTTTGTAGGTCTTTTCGGTTTTGCATACATGGTTTTAACCTCAGTTAAATAGGTATTTTTTATAAAATCTTGAGGAAATTTGTTATCTTTCAATATTTTTTCAAACAGTTGAAAAGCAATAGGTTTCCTAACTCTTCTTCTCAATAAAAAATTTATAAGTTGAACTATATCTGAGCCAGGGATTCCTTCTTTATTTAACATAAGTTCTCTTTTCTTGTTCCATGAAATGTTGCGTTCCTTTAAAAAGTCCACGATGTTTCGTGCAGTACCTTTATGTTTCTCAGGAACAGATTTCAGAACTTCATTTTCTAGATCCATATTGTTTTCAGGTTCTGGTTCTGGAGTGTTATGCTCCACGGGATTGGAAACATTCACATTTGGGAAGGTAACATATTTTTGAAAAGTCTGTATATACAGCTTGGCTTTTTTATCATCATCCATTTTCTTTTTTAAGATATGATGAATCTGGGTATCTAATTCACTCAAATGATTTTCTTCATTTTGCTGCATGCGGTCAAGTGGTACCAGTACAAACTTTTTGCTATGTTCCATGAATAAGAGATGACAAGACGGTTATTGCAGCTCTGGAATGATTAGGGATAAAAATCCGTCACCTTTTTGAACCAATAGACGTCTTTTCTTATAGAGAGGTACTCTTTTCTTGGTGAGTGTTCTCAAAGTTTTTTTTAAAGGAGCAAGTCTATTTTTGATACGCTTACTGATTGGAAGATTCCCCTTTAAAAGATTTAAAACACAATCACAAACCGATTTAATGATACAATTTGGACAATTTTTCAATATAGCAGATTTTCCTCGACTTTTCTGTAAGAGTTTTAGATATTCTATATCCTTCTGTGTAGGCATCCTGCATAGAAATTATTTCCAGCTAATCGCGCACTTTTCTTTTATATACTAACGAGGTTCATACACGAAATGTTTATCATCAGGAAATATCCCTGTTCGTAACCGTAACCGTTCATTTGTCTCAGGTCTCAGGTCAATGAACAAATAACTAAAGGGTGTAGAGGTAGCATCGTCAAATATTTCTTGAAAAGCTTTGATTTTTCTGGGGAACATTTGTCTGGATAAATGCAGTATCTGGCTCTTATCTCTAGGATTTTTGTATAAAACAATATAATGCGAATTCAGATGAACGTTTCTCATTTCTTTGCCTTGATGGAAAAAGTTTTGAGTTATGAAGATAATTGAAAGATTTCGGTGATGGCTACCTTTAGTAAAAAGATTGCTTAATCGAGTATCACTAGCTAATTCCACCATCAAATCATCTATGATAATTAAAGCATCTCGAATGGAATTTAAGTTAGATGGCAAACCCTCTTCAAAACTAACATTTTTCATGGAATTAAAGAGGGTTTGGTAACTCCCGTAACAGTAAATAATGTTAGCGGGCATAGGATCAAACATTTTATGATCTATCAATTTTTTTACGAAAACTGTTTTTCCTGAACCTGTAGGACCACTGAGAAGACATGTAGAAGGATGAACAAGCTTAGGGAGCTCCATATTCCATTATGTGTTTAGTTTAAAACAGCTTTGCCTTTTATACTTTACAGACAATGTTTGTGCAACCTTTAATTGTGCGTGCCACGAGCTCACACTCGCTGATTGAATCGACAATATTTTGAGTAAATTCCAAGCAGTGGTTTTCAAAGACATTTACAGAATTATGAACACAGTCGCATATTGCTTTCCCACAAACTGAGTGACTGAAGAACATATTGGAAAATTCGTTGCATTTAATAAATCCCACTGAATCAATTTTTTGGTAAATTTTATACATTTCAAGCGTTGTTTTATTTTGTGTCAAACTGCATGCTTCATGTTTTGGCCAGTTAAGACAAGTCCAAATAATAAACACAGAAAAACCAATGTAGGAAAATATAAGCAATGATGTTAAAATATTTCGTATGGTTGTGTTGGTCATTTTTGTTTTGTACGTCTTACTTCATTCGAAACATTACATAAACTGGTGCTTTGACTAGAATGAAACCCTTTTATAATAATAAAAAAATAATAAAAAAAAATATATATATAAAAATAACAACAACAGGAGACAATATTACTAAAAATCTTTTATTTTTTAAAAACCATAGTTACACCATATCTTTTCTTGACAAATTGAAACATTCTAAAATCATTCTTCTTCTGTTCTTTAAGTTGATTAAGAATAAATTGCATACATAATCCTTGACATCGTTTAACAATGAAATAAATGCAATAATGTCCACATACGTTAGATGTTAAGCTTTGAACAGGGACATAGTTAAAATGAACGTGCTTAAAAGTCTTGACAAGTCTTGTTATGTCATGTCCAAATACGTCGGGAGGCAATCCATAGGAATCAAAAAATTCAACAGTGTTTTTATCTTGAATGTAGACGGCAAGCCAATGAGTTCCTTTTTCATCATGTTTATCGGTATTCAACACCATAGCAGAGGGAAACTTTTTAATATTTGGTATTTTATCCGAAGGAAAAACACCAGCGAAGTATCTCATGGAAATAGGGTCACGAGACAAGATTTTATAAATGTCTGACGAATTCATCAGTTTCCAAAATCATAGAGAATATTTCGAGCTTTGTTGATTTCAATTAAATTTTCAAATTCTGCATACACCAACAATGAAACTGTTTGCTGTAAACTAGTTCCAAATTTTATTTCTATTCTTAAGTTACTGTGTCGAACAAGATTTAGATGTGAACCATCACACAAATCTGGTGATAAATCAAAGCAAAATAAAGAATAACCTTTCGAAAATTCCGACCGTGATAGGTACAGACCTCTGTTTTCTGCATTCGTAAATAAGTTTTGATATGCTCTAACAAATTGATTTTTTTCAAAATTTGGTTGAAGTGGGTTATGAGGTACGGGCTGACCATCCACATAGACTCCTATAAAATTAATATTGTAATGTTTGAACTCAAAGGGTGACTTCTTATAGTGTCCGTTGAATGCGTCGTTATCGACGCAGGCAATCACAATGCGGTTAGGCATCTGTCCAGTAAAAATGTTATCTTGAACAAAGCTCATATTACCAGCCGGAATGGAATAAGCTTTACACAGTACTCTGTTAATGGGGTATTTAGCTGCTGTTTTTTCCAAACCTTTCGCATGTCCTATAATAACACCAGGACTCACTCTGACTTTACGAACAAACAATGAAGCATATTCCAACGAAACTTTAAATTCCCCGTCCCCTAACAAACAAAATTCCGATTTACTGCGTATAAGCTTAATTTTCACGTCCACCATATTTAAAAGGAGTCTCTCTTGATGAAACATATCCAAGTGCAAACGGCCGATCATATCCACCGATGCACTTAACTTAAACATTTCTGTCCTTTGATTAAATCCATCATTAGGATGGGTGTCTGCTGTATCAAACACATTCATACGACCTGCGGTATCTTTAAAAAAGAGTTCTGAAGACAGTTGAGAAGTTTTAGTATCATAACCATGGTTCAGTAATTTTTCTATTATGGCACGGTATGGATATGTGTTATTACTAGAGGAAACAACTCTTTCGTTTAAACTGATATCCACCTGAGAAAACATGGCGTGCAAAAAGAGATTTACAGGGCCTACTTTACATTCAGCTGTGATTGGTTTGCCGTCACTTTTTAAAATTTTAACTTTAACATATAATTGAGTCTGTGACAAATCGAGGTATTCGTCACCGCTTCCAGAGACATTAAATTCGATAGGGCTTCCATCAGAAACATTGGCTAGGGGATGAAATTCAACCCACTGACCTCTCTCGATGACAGTTTGTGTTGGAGGTAAAGAGAATAATTCTAGTTCGGATTTTACACATTCTGGAGAATCTTTTAGTAGAAAAGCCATGGTATTACGAGTCAAAAATATCACGTCCTTGTACCTTTCTGACTTTCGATGGAATGACACGTTTCGAGGATTTGCGCTTCCTTTTAAACTTTCCATGACCAATCATCTCATCTGCTTTCTGAACCGCCTTTCTTGCTAATTTTCTCCCAGTCTCTTTTGCACGCGTTTTAACCGATGTTTTCAAATTTTCGCCCGATACCACGTCATTAGCAACCATTGTTCCAGTCCGTAAAGCTTCTTTTCCAACCGTTTTTGCACCACTAATCAAAAAAGGCAATGCTTTGCGAAAGAGTTTTGCAAAGAATCCTCCTATTCCGTGCCCCTTTTGAAAAACAACTCCTTTATAGTAAGGCAGACCATTTCCGATTTGCCCTGCATAATAATCTTGAAACTTTTTATTACAGCACGTGTAAGGCACCAACATTTTGCTACTTATTTTCTTGAATGCAAAATTAAAAATGAATCTATTCAGAAAGGAACACTCTTTTATATGATTTGTTTCAATCGAAAATGTAGTTTCACTATTAACTTTCCGCGTTCAAATGAGACGTAACGACCCGTGTGCGTCCTTATCATGATTTCAATTGAGTCAAAATTTTTTCTGGAAACTGGTAAATAATGAGGTCTTTCAAATTGTTCCTGAATCATATCACCATCTCTTCCCTTCACTGTCAGAGTCCGTAAAAGAGGAGCTAAGATTCCACCAACAATTTCAAGCTGAATGATATCAGTGTAAACGTACAAGAGATGTAAGTCTACATTTGGATCCGCAATGAAAGGACTCTCCATGATTACTGTATCTGGGCCTCCATTTCCTGGAATAAAATTTTCTCCAATCACTGTATTAGGTTCAAAACCTAAATTTTCAGCTAATCCCTTGGATAATCGCAAAGTTGCACCGTTAGTGAGTTGCACCACCACCTTTTTAGTGTGTTTGTTGTATTTCATTTGAATTTTTATGTGCTTTGGAAATGTATTTAAAATGTCATTCGGAGAATCATAAAAACCACACGCTACTTTTCCATTAATTTTTACTCCGTTTCCTAAATCCTATTCGAAAGAATTTTCACCATCAATAATGTTATTCCACATTCTGGGATAAATCATTTCAACTAAACCAACTTCCCAATCACCTGAGAGTTCTAGACGTGTAGAGTTTCGTGTAGAAGTGAGACATTGTATTGCCAGGATAAAACTCGATAGAGCTGTCACTGGGAAGCGTGATGTAGAACGACATGGTTGAAAATGAATAGGTACGTACAGTGACAGATCTATTTATATCATTTTGACATCTTCAACCCAAGCATTAAATTTTTCAGGATAACCCTGAAATTTCACAAAGTATTCCATTTTTCCATGACGATTTCTTTTCTTTAAAACCTTTTCGACTGGATAAAATCCAGAATCCGAAATCTTTTGCAATTCCTCTTTGTAAAAACTTCCATGTATCACTTCCTCAGATAAATCTTTCAGTTTATAGACAACAGGTATCCGAGATATTATTTTATCAATAGTAAAAATTTCTCTTGTCCAGTTTTGCTCGTATCCCTTTTCAAAGTGCATTTTCTCCCGACTAATACGAACAGTATCACCAACCTTTAACTCTGAACTACTCTTTTTTACAACAGATTGCTGACCGTATAATGCATGCCATACTTTTTCTTCATTTTGTAATGTCACTGATGCAGGCTCTGTTTTAATACTACGATGCCACGTATTGTTATAACTATGCATGAATTGATCTATGACGTCAATATATCTTTTCGTATTTATTTCAGTGAAGTATTTCCACATTTTAGTTTTAAGAGTACGATTAAAGCGTTCAACAACTGAAGCTTTTGTTGCATTATGTGTGGTAAAGAAATGAACTTTCTTCTTTTTTAAGAAATTCTGCACTAGTTTATTCGTAAACTCTTTCCCAGCATCTGTCTGTAAGGATTGAGGAGTACGTTCCAAAAATATTTTTTCAAAAGCTCTCATTACAGTTGAAGATTTTTTATCTAACAGAGGAATGGCCCATGCATATTTAGACAAAATATCAATACAAGTAAGTAAATACTTATACCCATCGTTATGAGGGGCAAGAGATTGCATGTCCACTAAATCAGATTGAAACTGTTCGTTTAATCCTCCTACTATTACACGATTTCTCTGGAATTTGTGCCGCAAAGGCTTGTGTAAAGTATACGAATCTTTCGTTTGTAGCCAATTTTTTATCTGTGTTCTTTTCACGCGACCTTTTAAAGCACGATGTAAAGCATTGATACCACCAAAGCTGCCGGGGAGTTTGGGATTCCGATACGTCTGATTCAGAATTTCTTCCATTGCAACAGCGGTTGTGGTCTAACCTAAACCTGATATTCATAATGACTGTTAAATTACAAGACACACATTATTTTATATACCCCTTACGATTTATAATTACAGTATTCCCCAACACAATCTTATTTACTATTTTTTTTCCTTTTGAGAAATTAAAAACTCAAATATCAAGAATAAAATATAAGTACAATCAGGCATGAGAAAGAAATCAAAGAGAATATACTGGTATTAACTTTTTTTTATTAAAAAAAACATAATGTGGGCAGTTAACATTACATAGTAAGTAGAACATAACAGTTATCAGTTACATATTAATATCAGTTATAATCTTCAAAAAATTCAAACGTGTTGGAAGGACAGAGAATATTCCTTACCTTTGTCAGCACATCTTGTAACCGAACACTTTTTAAAAAATGTGTTGTGATATACATGGCCGGTTTTGACAAGCATAAATAATCCTTATTCTCCCACAAACTCCCGTAAAACTTATCAACTATATCAATTAACTCCACTGCAAAGGCAGCAGAATTAAAACTCTCGATACGGTTACCCCATAGTTCCTCGGCCAATATTTCGGGATCTCTTAATCCTCTTTCTTTTATACAGTCAATTAACGTTTTTTCGAGCAGGTCGAATAAACATTCAGTCCCTAGGCTCACGTCTAAAGAGTCCGGTAGAGGCCTGTCAATGTTCACACAGTCCTCAAAGCATTTGTATACACCCGATAGATCCATTGCACCAAACACACTTTCCAAGACACTTGAAGCAATAGCGTTGTATTGCGTTTGCATTTCAGTCCACTGAGAAATAGAAATAGCTATGCTTTTTCTCAAGATCTCACCACTTTGTGTAGTCTGTAATCGTGTGAACGTAAAGTTCTGAAAGTCCACACTGTCGATTTTGAACTCATTTTCTGGTAAGAAAAAAGAGCCCTTCAAATCACTGGGTTTTTGCGGCAAAGTCTTTGGTTTCATGATGAATTCCGTCCATCCGGGGTAGAGTGTTACACCTTCTTTTGTGGGGTAGAGAGTCTTTCCAAACTTTGTAAACCTTCTGATGTGCACCCATACCTCTCCTCGGAAAATATTAGAGTACACAAATGTAGCATCGCCGATGTG
Organism: Metellina segmentata; assembly: GCA_947359465.1. Lineage (NCBI taxonomy): Eukaryota > Metazoa > Arthropoda > Arachnida > Araneae > Tetragnathidae > Metellina > Metellina segmentata. Next base: position 26,855,270 of record OX375882.1, read on the forward strand.
GAACATGCCTTCTGGAATAGCGTCTTCTTTGAAGATTCCAGCCTGTAAAATAAGGTTAAAATAGAATAAGAAAATGTGAATTCATGTAAGACGAGAAAACACCAAAACAAAATCCAAGTTTATAGTAATAATAATAATATATATAAAAAAATAGACAAATACTTACTTTATGTACGTTCTTAAATCTCTTTGGACTTCCTTCAGATGACATATCGTCTGCAAGATTTCGCTTATTCTTATTATTAATCTGGATAGATGTAGACATCTTATAACAAATAAAAAGCAATCAACTGAAAAAGTGTACTCGGGCTACTTAGCCTAAAAAAGCAGCAAGATGAAAAAAAGCAAGAGCACAAGAGCTAGAAGCACAGGTAATCTGGAGTTTGGAGCTAGTAAATGGTTTGGTTAAGAGATTGTGCATATAGCTTTGCATCTCAAGACGTATCGCACCAATCAAAAGTCAGCAACATCAATACGGGGCACTAAAACCTCCCTCCTACACTGTCTTCAACCAATAGCAACACCCCTTCCCTTATCGTTACCCGTATTCCTCCGCGCTGACGCGCGGAAGAAATTCACTGTGATTAGGCTAAGACAGGTTCGGGCATGATTGTGACGTCATTCACAACGTCACTCCTCTTCTTGTATTCCTACGCGCTTACGTCCGTAGACAAATCGCTGTGATTAGGTGCCTACATGTTCTAACATGTAATCTGACGTCACAGAATGGCCATTCCCAATTAAATAAAACTACCTGCTGCCATTCGTCAGTAAAGTAACTTAGATGTAATTCATAAAATTGAAAATAAAACTCAACTCCATTCCAAGAAATAGAAATTATTTAAAAAGGTAGTAGAAGCAGGAATCTGACAGCCCAACTTAACTCAACATGACGTCACAGTAAAATCTCAGAAAAAATCTCAAGTCCCAAACGTAAACACACTGCCGGTTGCCATTCCACAATAGATAAACTATAAAAAACCTGAAATCAAAACTAACAACTCAACTCCACTCGACCCTAATGTTATCACTTAGCAGCAGTTCTCCTACACCTCAACTCAAGTCCACACGCCCCATCAAAATCTCAGAAATGAAATGAAATAATGGGTGAGCCGGAGAACTTAGGCCGAAGGCCTTCTATCTCCCTCGGAAAGTAGTTGGGAACAGAGCAGGTTTTCAAGTTCACTGAAATATGTAAGGTAGAGTGAGTGCAGTTGGTTGACCAATGAAAAACAGGTGGCTTAGAAATTGGGCAGATCAAGGACGAGTCCAATTGGTACAGTACAAAAGATGCAAGATGACAAGGAAGGCTTAAGACTAATTAAATTAAATAAAGAAAAAAGTAAAGCAGGAGATTTAAAAAGTAAAACATTAAGGATTAAGAATGACTCTGGGTCTTTTATTATATTCCGGTTGACGAGGGTCATATCTGGGGATACACTGGATGGCAGGGTTATCAATTAATTCAAGTTTAGCATAAAAATTAGTAGCAAGTTTACTGAAGTAACTTTTAAGTTCGGTAATTTCAAGATCTTCGCGAATTTTAGCGTTTCGGTAGTACCAGGGGTAACCACTGATAATACGTAGAGTAGAATTTTGAAGAGATTCAAGTTTTTGGAGGGTAGTTTTCGCTGCGTATCCCCAGACAAGACTGGCGTAGCTGATTTTTGGTCTAATCATGGCTTTGTAAAGGAGCAATTTGTTGTCGATTGAAAGAATAGAATTTCGACCTATTAAGGGGTAAAGGGTGGACCTAGCGGCGATGACTTTGTTCCTTAAAGAAGTGATATGGGGTTTCCACGTTAGGCGAGAGTCTAAAGTGGCTCCAAGATAAGTACATTTAGGGGACCAATGTAATTCATTGCCGTAAAAAATAGGGGGGTCAGGAGTATTCCGTTTCTTAGTAAAGTAAACAGCTTGGCATTTGTCAACATTGATTTTTATTTTCCAAGCAGTAAGCCAGGATTCAAGTGAGTGTAAGTAGTTGTTGAGTGTATTCATGACATCTGTAGGATCATGGTGTCTGGCTAACACAGCTGTATCATCTGCAAACATGCAAAGCATTGATGATTGATCTTGTGGTATGTCGTTCACATACAGATTGAATAGTTTGGGTCCTAGGATTGAACCCTGTGGAGTGCCAGCCTGAATGGCATGAGTGTTTGAAAGGGTCTTGTTTACTCGAACGACGAAGTGCCTACCTGTTAAGTAGGAAAAAAGGAGTCTGATGAGTGAGGCAGGGATGCCAAATGTAATTAATTTGTGGATGAGTCCGTAAATCCAGACCCTATCAAAGGCTTTGGCTATATCTAGGAAGATCGCACCAGTACTTTCTTTGTTTTGGAAACCTTCCAAAATATGCTCAGAAACTCTTAGGAGTTGATGGGTGGTAGAAAGCTGTTTTCTGAAACCAAATTGGTCAGGTATAAGGGTATTGGCTTCATTGCAGTAAGCTTCTAGCCGTTTATTAATAATAAATTCGGCAACTTTACTGAGGACTGGGAGCAAGCTAATTGGCCTGTAACTCTCAGGTGATCTATTGCTTTTGTTTGGTTTCAGTATAGGGACAATAACAGCTGTTTTCCAAGACTGGGGGAAATGTCGTAATGACAAAATGAAGTTGATCAAGTGGGTGATTTGAAAAACGGTTTTTAGAGGGAGTTTTTTGAGCATAGTGTTTGAAAGCCCATCTATTCCAGGGCTTTTCTTGGTTTTGATCTTCCCAATGTATTCAAGAACCTCAGACGGGCTGGCAGGCTGAATAGAGTCAGTAGGTGTGGTGCTAAGAAATTCAGTAAGTGAGTCATTAACCAAATTAATTGTTTCTGGGTCATTATTGTCATTTTCCTTGAACTGTTGTTCATAGCTGGAAGCAAGTAATTCAGCTTTGTCAGGGTCTGTGTATGCAATGTTAGCCTGGCCCCTAAGGGGCGGAATGCGGTTTGAAGTCTTTTTGTATCTCCTCACTGCCTTCCAGAGGGATCCATCCTCTGTTGACAGTGAAGTGATGTAATCAGTCCAAGACTTTTGTGTGTATTGTTGGATTGAATCCCTGAACTTCTGTTGGGCTCGGTTCATGTTTTGTTTGTCCGTAGGGTCTCGCGTTCTCTGCCAAGTCTTTCTGGCTCTGTTTTTTATTTTGATTAATTCCCTAATTTTGGGGGGGTAGGGGACTGCCTTGTTCCTTGTGCACGACTCGACCAGTCTCTTGATAAGCACTAGTGATAGTATTAGTGACCTGCGAAGCGAAAGAGTTAAGCTCTTCCTTCGTTTTAATAATAGGTACAATGTATGGAATGTCATTTAGCGATTGGGAAAACTTCTTCCAATTTGGTCGAAAGTATCCCTCCGCCTGGGTGGATTGCGCTTGTGTGTCAGCAAACAACATAACTGGATTGTGATCACTTGATAGCTCTTGGAGCGATTCAATGTTACATTGGAATGGTACATTCCTGATCAAAGCCAGATCTATTGTTGTTGCACTAGCGGTTCCATAACGAGTGGGTGTGTCGGGTGCAGTAATTTCTAGTCCTGCGTCTTGCGCAAAGGAGTAGAGTAGTCTTCCTTGGAAATTGGTATTACTGCAGTTCCAGTGAGTGTGGTGTGCATTCATGTCTCCAGCTAGGATAATTGAGGAGTTTAACCCTAGAAGGGTTTCAATGTCCCAGGTGAATTTGGCTGTGGCATTACATTTAATATAGGTGGAGACAAGTGTTAAGGGGGGGAGGTTGTGAATTCTAATAGTGATTGCAGTGGCTTCAATTACATGTAATCTAGGTGTTGTTTCTCTATAATGTGAGATAGAGTGTTTGATGTAGATTCCAGTGCCGCCTCCACGGCCAATGGTTCTTGATGTTCCATGAAAGGTATAATTTGGCAGTAAGGCGTTTTCGCCTGATTTAAGGAAGGTTTCCTGTACTAACAGGGCGTCAGGAGAATGCTCATTTACAAAGGCTCGTAGTTCATGGATTTTACTACGAAGCCCCCATGCATTCCAAAAACACAGTTTCAGGCCGGTGTTGGGTGTTTTCATCATTAGACAATATTTAGATATTTAGCAAGCGTGAATAGCTTGTCGGAAGGATTGCTTTGGCTTTTCAGCTCATGAAGCATTTGCGGTAAGTTGTTAAAACAGCTGAGCACTGTCTTGATTTCTTTAAGTAGCTCAAGTAGCTGTGGCAGATCACCATTAGGAGGGATAAAAGCACCGGCCTGTGTCCGGGGTGCCTCAGGTCTCTTCATGTTAGCGTCAGCTGTCGAATGCATGGGAGGGTTGTTCATAGTAGATGTTTGTTTGGGCTTTAATGCCTCAGCAAAAGAAAAGGATGGTCGAATGGGTTGGCTGGTGAATGATCTTTGTTTAGGGCGTTTAAAACAGCCGCGATAATTAGCAGTGTGCTGTTCCTGACAATTAGCACATATTGGTTTTTTCTCTTTATTTGTGCATTCATTTGACCTGTGAGGGCCACTGCACACTACACATTTAGTAGGCATTCGACAGTTGGCGCTAGAATGGTTATACATCTGACAGTTATAGCATTGTGGTATACCCTGTCGATTTATGAATTTTTCCACTTTGATCATAATACTACACAATTCATTTAGTTCATAGATATTAGTAGAATTTTCATTATTTATTAAGTGGATTTGATAGATGGGTAACATTTTATTTTTAATTTTAAAACTTTTGAGCTGGTTTACCTGCTCAACTTGAAATCCTAGATTTAGAAGTTCTAGTCTAATTTCTTCAGTAGGGGTGAATGCAGGTAGACCCTTTATGACCACTTTAAGAGGTCTTTCGTTCTTTTTAGAGCGAAAATAGTAAGGAGTATTTTTCTTATCAAGGTAATTTGTTATGGTTCTGTGATCATCACTGGAGCTAGGGTAAATGTTAAGCATATCCCCGCTTAATTTCCCTGGTACTTTCGTACCAACAACATCTTTCAGTTCACTAAGGAACACTTTATAGTTATCTGTCAAGTTAACAATAATCGGTGGAATTTTTGAAGAGACCTGATGCACCTCAGCTGCGTCATCAACAGTATTATCAATATCTACACTATTTACGTCATTAGCAACAATATTTACATTACATACATTATTGTCAGTTTGAGTAGGGTTAACTTTGCTAGTATAATCATGGTCAATTTTAGGGTTAGGGTTAGCTATAGTTTTAGTTGACTTGGTCAACTTGCTAGGAGACACAGGGTGTTGTCTCTTATTGGATAATCGTTTAGTAACTAATGTCATCTTAGCATCTAACAGTAGAGTAACCAATTTGGACTCACCCCGTAAGTGCTCCAACTTCTTGTTAAAATTGTCCAAGTTTAGGCGGTTGATTGTGAGTTCGTCAGTCGATTTGCTCAACTTGACAATATCCTGGAGCATGTCCACGTAATTGGAAGTTTGTTGTAGTTCACTTTCAATCAGGTCACAATGACTTTTAAGTGATTCGTAGGGTAGGTCGTTTTGAAGGTATTTGTATTCCGGCGGGATGCACACTCCTAGGATAGTAGCACCAGGGCTGGTTACTTCCATATCATCACTTGGAGGGGTTGACATGTTGACACAACACTAACACACTTGTAGTGGTAATCCAAGGTAAATCAAATCCAGGCGGTTAGGCACAGTCTTACCAGAGCAGCAGGGGAACACGACTTTCACGTGTAAAGCCCTGGTTATCTGGCTTTGTGGGAAAATCCAGGAAAATTCCCGTCGAATTTATCCAACTAACCGATAATTAACGTGGATAACTGATTGCTGAACTAACATAACGTACGCGTATTTGCGCGTAAGTAATCCAACAGGATCAGACAAATGGCGAAAATCCCAAGAGCGATGTAAAAACACGTCTTACTCGGTCAAGCGACAGAGCGTGAGTTTGAAAATCTCAGAAAAATCCCAAGTCCCAAACTGAAACCGAAACTAACAGCCCCGCCTGTTGCCATTCCACAATAGATAAACTATAAAAACCTGAAACCAGAACTAACAACTCAACTCCACTCGACCGTAATGTTTTCACGTAGCAGCAGGACCCCTACACCTCAACTCGACAAGCAATATGTCATTTCCGTTTCGATGATGGCACGCCATGACGTCACTAAGCCACGCCCCCTTTTGATGACGTCACTTCCGTCCCGCGAAGCAACACCATTAACTTTACATGTCGTCTCAATGAAATGTCAGAAAAATCACAAGTCCGAAAATGTAAACACACTACGTCATATTGATGACGTCACACAAACAAGATGGCGGCAACCAACCGTTGCCACTCACATAAAAAGTTTCATCCTGAAGGAGTACGGAGTGATTGACAGGTGACACGCCCCTTTCTATTGTGTTCCTCCTGCACTGCTGGTTACTACTGGCGTCGGCTACGTCACGATTGGATTTAGGAATGAAAACTACACGGGCATTTTTCCAGGCCTTGGGTACGTAAACCAGTTCCAGACATTTGTTGAACAAGTCCAACGTGAATCTCGGATACTGGCGGTGGATCTCTTTAATCACTTCCCCGCAGATCTCGTCTGGGCCAGCCGCTTTCTTCTTGTTAATGGATCTCACGACACCCGTGACCTCTAGGAGCGTGAATGGTCGATCCTTAATCGCATCTTCCCTGAGGTAGTTGTTAACAATTTCCCTCAAAGTTCTTTGGTCAGAAGATTCTCCGACGGAGTCGGATGGGAAGTGCGTGCGAAGACGTAGTTCCATCGTTTCCGCGTGTGTCGCCGTCGTCGTGCCATCTTCTTTTCTGATGCTGCCTATCGGTTGGCGCCTCTTAACTTTGCCCGATGCCAACTTATAAGATAATGTGTATGGGTTGGATATATCAGCGTCAAGGCAGTACTTCACCCATGACGCTCTGTTTTTGCAAATGACTAGTCTTTTAAACATTGCTTGTGACCTTCGAAACTGTATTTTCCAAGACTCGCGCTCCGTCCCGGAGGCATTTTGTAGTCTTCGTCTAAGAGCTGCGTGCTTCTTCCGGGCAACCGTTAGCTCTTCCCCCCCTCCCCCCCCCCCCCAGGGCTTTCTGTCTCTCCCAGAGAAGGGCACTCTGAGAAATTTTTCACTTGCCATCAGAACTGAGTGGGTCAAGTTCTCTAGGCATTTATCAAGCTCGTCTCTATGGGAAATACTCGAGAGTTCGAGTATTCCCCTAAGGAAAGTCTTAGAGAGAGACTTGACCATCCTGGAGATTCTCCTAGGATGTCGTGAAAATTTATTAGCCGAAATGAGACTTCGTTCCTGCTGGAGGTCAAACGAGATTAGTTCGTGATCACTACTAGGTAAAGTGATCACTTTCCAGTTCGTTACCCGGTCGAAGATTGCACTTGAGACCATCGTTACGTCTATCCAGCTAGTTCCGCGGCCATTATTGAAGGTGGGCGGTGAATCCGGGTCATTCAGGACACCAATGTCAAATTGACTAAGCAAAGCAACAAGGTTCTCTGAACTGGGAGTACTGGGCTCTCCCGTAGGCCACAATGGATGTTTAAGGTTCAAGTCGCCCCCGACTATTATCCTCTTACTTTTGCACCTTGTAAACACCTCCGATAGTTCCGTTAAAAACGGATCAATTGGCGCGCGAGGCGGAAAATAGACTGAAACGACCACGATTTTCTCAGTTCCGTTCGAAAGCTCAGTAGCTACAATATTCTTGGTCACTAGGATATTAAAGACGTCGATGTCATGATTGGCCACAGCGATCAGCGCTCTGCCTTCGTTTGCAAGTGAGCAGCGCCAGATTAGGGGAAGACCTGCTAGCTTACCCCTGCTGAGGTACGGTTCAGACAGTAGTAATACATCCGTACACTCATCAGTTGCCATTTTCGTGACAACGCCCATCACAGCTACCTCGCGGCGTAGGTTCCACTGGAAAAATTTCCAGTTGTGGCTCTGGTTTCTACCCTCAACGGCCTCGGCCTCGGGGACGACCTTCCCGTACTTTTGGGTCTCCTCTCTTTCTTCTGCTTCAACTGGTCTGCAAACAGTTGGGCCTCCAGCCACGGCCACGCACTCCGCAACAATATCGCATAATCTCGGCTCTGGGACACACAAAATCTTAGATCTTATGTTTGTAGCCATGATAAGTAAAGTGGGGAAAATTTCCCAATCGTCCCATCATTCGGATGGTGTAATCCAGTCAGAGGCCGACTGAGGCACCTCCAACACGGCCAGGTTCCAGTCCGTAGTTACCTGCAACCCACGACTCGCACTCGTATGCCAGGCAAGCGCGAGGCAGTCCTGGTCGTCACCAGCTCATATCTGAGGTTGTTGCCATAAGGTTTCCCCGCCTCAGACGCCCCCTTCTGATGCAGGGCTACGTGTGCGCATCTCACGAATTGCCCGCGCAGCCCCACACCTATCCGGGGAGAGACACTCCGGCCCGAACCGATAACCGGTCGTCGGATGCTGTGATCCGAATCGCAGTAACCATCAGGTGCTTCCGGTAAAAATTCACAAGCGTTCGGTTCTTGCCCAGTGCCTTCCAGCGATGCCTGTCGACAGATCGCTAGGCCTGGGCAACCGAGCGCCACCACAGATTTCACTCGGCACCTACCGGACTCCTGCTACAAAAGGACCTCACGGTCCTTTACCTGAGTAGAGCTGGCTGCAATTCCGGACAACGGACACAATAGTCCGAGCACCCGGCCGTACCCGGCGTCCCTCGGCCATCTTCCGAGGGATGTGAGGTTAGAGCGGTTCAGCCACTCGAGCCTGAATAGCATTGGATAAATAATTTATTTCTTAGGATTATTATATCTACTAATGACTTAAAATTTTTATTTTCTAGTTTGTAGTCAATGGCAGCCTCTGGTTGATATAGTTGTCTGTAATACAACTCATTAGCCTATCGAAATGAATTCCCTGCAAAATCCAATTTGGTTTGCGAAGTTTATACATAGTTATGAATATCATAGATAGTTTAGCGATAGTTTATGAATATCATAAACTATGGTTTGCTTCGCAAACCAACACCACGGGCAACGCCGTAAAGGCCCCGTCATTGTCAAATTTGAATTGAGAATAGATCCAATCGGCTTGACGTCACAATCTCTTGCGAAAATATAAATATTTAATTGAAAAATTATTTATTAAAAGAAAATCAAATGTAGGGTATCTATCTGATGTAATCACGTTGGGTTGGCGTGGAAGTTTGGAGAGTGGGGTGCCAGATCAGGTGTTGCTTCGTCATCTGACCATGGTTCAAAATTACGAGGTGTTGTCCTCGAATCTTTCCCTTAAGAGACTGATCCCGGACCGTCGTCAATAGCCCGTTGTGTTGATCTAGTACGACGTTAACTAAAATTACCATTACCTATCTGATGTAAAATGTTCCGCAGATTTCAAATCCGTTGAAATTGTTGGGTTTACCAAAGTTGCTTCCTAAAACTCATTCGGTCATGAATTTTAAAGTAAGGGATCACTGCCCAAGCATGAAGTATCACATATCGGTACATTTTATATTAGTAGGAACCATTAACAAGATGTTTCAAATGTATCGGTACTAACCTAAGCAAGAGTTCACATCTTGTTTGTCGAACATCACTGTTATGACGGGTTGCTGTAATCTGTAGAAAAGTGAACATGAGAGGTGGTTCTATCGAAGAAAAAGCGAGTTATTACATATATATTTTATACATAAATATAGTTATTACATATTCGTATTTTATGAAGAATACTCAATTCATTATGACTTAAGAAAGCATGTTACAGTAAATAATGTACTTATTTTGATAATATACCTATTTTTTCCAGAATATTAAAAGCCGACCAACCGGCATAGAGGTTAAGGTGTTAGCCTTTAGATCAGAAGGTTCCTGATTCGAATCCGGGTCCGGGCATGGATGTTTGTAAGCGTATGGTGTAGAGGCGTCTGGTGCACCTTAACTCTGTCATGGCCGAAAGTCCTCACGTTGGGTTGGCGTGGAAGTTTGGAGAGTGGGGTGCCAGCTCATGTGTTGCTTCGTCATCTGACGGTGGTTCAAAATTACGAGGTGTTGTCCTCGGATCTTTCCCTTAAGGGACTGATTCCGGACTGTCGTCAATAGCCTGTTGTGTTGCTCTAGTACTAATCTATCGAGCGGGTGCGAAATGCAGCGCCCGAGGAGGGTAATTAGTGTGTGTTCATGGTAATTTTTTCTGGCGAGTTATCGCTATTTTCAACTATCATATTTCATTAGTTATCGCTTCCTTGGCAAATACTTTGGCGCATCTTATGGCTTTGGCTTCTTTGAGACGTTTTCTCATGGAAGTCATTAGTGTGTCATATTTTCCCCGTCTTTCGAAATAGGAAGAATTTCAGGGGAGTGGGGACGCACCATCGGGGTAGTGTTGCATCATTTATTTGTAGCATTGTGTGGGTTCATGTGTTGAAAAGGAGAAACTGTACAGCTCTCCATCTTTTTAAATTGTGGAGTGGACAAAATGCTACGACCCCCCTGATTGATCAAAATACAAAACCCACTTTGCTCAGAATAAATGCTGACAAAATTGGCTTAATTTTGATTGTTAGCTGTCCAAAAACTTTCTTGATTGTAAAACATGCAATTCCTTTTTTTTTTTAAATTTCGAAGATAAATTTACATGAAGGGAAAAACACTAAAACCAATTTTTTGCAAGAAGCAGTGACATCAGATTTTGTCACGGGTATGAAAACAGGAATATTTCCAGCCCTCGCAAGATTTTTGACTGATAAGAAAGAAAAATTTTATCAAGTGTTTTTCGGACAAATAAAACTGTTTGAACGTTTAAAATTCTAACATAGCGGGCTTATCGTTTTCGAAACTATTTTGTATTGCATTGAATTTGAACTATTTTAAACTGTCTTCACATATTTGGGAATGCATTATTTACTGAGATAAAATTAATAAATATGTCGAAAATTCATTTACTGGTATATTCGCGTTTTGTAATTACATTTAGAATTGATGAATTAGTACTGACAATTTCAAATGTCGTGTCTCAAATTTTGCATAACATTAGTGTTAGCTGGTCATATAACAAATATTTCAAACGTTATTAATTATAATTATTTATAAGTTTTGAGTTTAGACACAGGAATTTTAGCATAAAATAGATAAATTTAATGTATCAAAAGTTGGAGTTTTAATATTTCATACACATTTTCCACAAATATAACGAATTACGGAGATAGTCATTATTCAGACTGAAATGGTCAAACCTCCATTGATTGAAAAGTACTAAGCGGTCGAATAATTAACTTTTTATGGCGTTTTAAATTGATTCAAATTGTTTTCACAAATTCCGAGATTAAATGTCCAATGTAAAATTCAATTCATTTTCCAGTGTATATTTACATAGTATAAATTAATAAATATCTTTATTTTCATGTGAACAATATTTTTTGATAGTTTAAATATTTGCCTTTATCATAAAAATAAGTTATCTAGTCTTCATAAAAAGCACCTATTCTAGAACAAGGAGAGGCAATAAGGTCATGATCAGATACCAACTCTCTAAAATCTAATCTCTGAACAAAATAATTAATGAAACATTAAATAAAAATGCGATGCATAACCTCGAAGTCGAAAATAAAAGTTATGCATAATCAGGAAATTAAAATGTATTAAACCTGAGCCCATAAATTTAACTTGAATCAAATTACAAATAGTAAAATATCGATTAACTTTTTAATAATCTAAAACCAGTTCTATATATAAAACCACTTCTTAGTTGTCTCTATAATCTATATTACAAAACTATTAAATACATAAACCAATTCTCGTTTCTCTGTTCTCTATACAAATCTACACCGTTTGACCAATCCACACCAAATTTGCTATACTTGCTCTTTAGAACCCTGCGAGTAATATAGGCTACATAATAACCCCCATTATATTTCTCTTGTGCGTGCAGAGAGGTTAAAAACAATACGAAATCTCTATATTAATAATATTGAGTATTTTAACGATGCCAGACCAAATTTATACATTCATTCTTTAGAATCCTGCGAGAAACAGGCTATGTATGAACCCTCTATTTGTCTTGGGACGAGAGGGAGGTAAAAACAATTCATAATCCAAATAGGTAAGTAGTTACATATTTAAAGTAACATCGAACTAGAGCAACACAACGGGCTATTGACGACGATCCAGGATAAATACCGAAGGGGAAGATCCGAGATCTAAATAGAAATAATGTTCAGTATCTCTCACAATTTAACCAATTCACAATAAATTTGTACACTTAATTTTTGAAGGTTGCGTGTTCGAATCCAACAAAAACCATCTTGTACAAAGTAAGGTGAGGTAATTTTAAATAACGTCGAACTAGAGCAACACAACGGGCTATTGACGACGGTCTGGGATTAATACTTTAAATGAAAGATCCGAGGACAACACCTCGTAATTTTGAACCACGTTCAGATGACGAGGCAACACCTGAGCTGGCACATCACTCTCCGAACTTCCACACCAACCCAACGGGAGGACTTTCGGCCATGACAGATGTAAGGTGCACCAGCCGCCTCTAAACCATACGCTTACAAACATCCATGCCCGGACCCGGATTTAAACCAGGAACTTCCGATCCAGAGGCTAACACCTTAACCACTCTACCGGTTGGTCGGCCCATACTGTACAAAGGGGGGGGGGTGCAGGTTAAATCTGTCGTGGTCTCAAATATCGTCACTTTGGCGTGGAAAGTTGGAAGGTATGTATTTTAATTAACATCTCACTGGAGCAACACAGCAGACTATTGACGACGGTCCAGGATCAATGTGGACGGGAAAGATTCGAGTACAACACCACGTAAATCTGAACCACGGTCAGATGACAATGTGGAAATTGTCTGGTGCCAGCTGAGGTATATCCTCGTCATCCGACCATGGTTCTAAATAACAAGGTGGTGTCATCAGACCCCTCTTTCTTTCGGAGTTGATACCGGACCGTCACCAATAGCCCGTTGTGTTGCTCCAATGTGACGTTAATTAAAAAATACCATCATAATTTTGTGTGTTGAATGTTTTCAATGCCAATGTTTTCGGATGACCAATCGCAAATGGCCGACTTGGAAAGGGCATACCTACCTTTTCAGAGACTTGGTACCATGCGGTGCCTGAGTTTGCTTGATGCGTGAGAAAAACGTTTAGTTAAAAACTTCAGGATGTCGATCGAATGAGCCAATTGAAATTTCATTTTCAATCGCAGACCCCTTCATCGGATTATTTAGTGGATCGAATTCGAGGCCGGTATCTTTTTCATTCCTGTCTATCAACGCTTTGAACAAATTATGATACACTCATTGAGCAAATATTGTTTAAAAAGAACACATGGGAATGGCTGCAAAGGGTTACTGATGCAGTGAAACTCTAGTTTTCTAAAAGGGATGCTGATGAAACGTAGTCAATCTTGGTGCGAAGAACATTATGTTAACCTTTTCAATCGCAGAATCTGAACACCGTCTGTAGGATTAATTGGCTGGGTCGGAAATTGAATTCGAGGCCACTGGCTTCATCAAAATGGGTCGGTATCTTTCCCATTCAATTGACACCTACAGATTTAACGTGCACCAACCCCAATGCACTCTCTACTTTTGTTTTCACCCATGTCAAGCGATTGGTGACTCAGGTGGTCCGTGTCCAGATCAGGCCCGCCGTAAGCGGGCGTAGACCGCACGTCCAGGTGGGGGCAAATCTAGCGATCGATCACGTAATATTCAAAGTCATTGTCATAATACCCACCTTTAGCATAAGAAATGTCATCGCATTGAGGAAAAAATCTGACCGGCACGCAATTACTATTTTATTGTATATTACTAAGGGGCTCCGCCATGACAAAACTGGCAAAATCTTTAGAGTACGGGTATCCGAAAAATTTCGGCCACTCTACTTTTTCCCAAACAGACGAGACTCTCCTATATTTCGGTCACTCATTTCCTTTCCAACCTCTCGTTTGGCGTGTATCTTTTTCGTGGATCTCTGGGGTCACCGCTAGAGGTCAGCAGCAAATTATTTCTGAATAATTTGTGGACTAATTTTTAAAACTATTAAGTAGCCTCAGCTGTAAAGCAGTTTCTTGATCCATTATGTTTCGCAATCACTTTCCAAAATTCAAAGTATCCATTCTCCAAATTCCAATTGACAGGATGTGCCCCTCCGTAGGACAATAAAACCATCGTCCTTGGAGAGGGGTTTACAAAACCTGTCGCGTGTTGCAGAGCTCTTGAGAAAGATTACAATGGCAGTATGAAAACGGAAATTTCTCAGAACTGGGAATTTGGAAGAGGTGTCCCTTTCCACTCTCCACGTAGGGAGACACGAACGGACCGTCCGCGGTTCCAATTACCTCAGGGGACCTGACCAGGACCGGATGCGCGCTTAGAGGAGGAATAAAGGTAGAGAGCGCATAGGGGTTGCCAGTGGTTGTCCTCGTAAGACCACGTGACGAACGGACGCTTCTTCGCCTCTGAGAACGGTCTCTATGGGATTTAACATGGGGACGGTAAATTGACGCGTTGAAGAGAGAAAGTTTATTGAAAAAAAACGGTTGACCAACTGTTGTGCAAACAATTGCAAGGAGAGAGGAACTAAAGGATCCCCCTACTCATGTCACAGATGTTATTATTTACTTATCTGCTTTTTTTTAAGTATTTAAAGCATATTAAAACGAGTAACGTTGCATCACATTGTTGTATAATCAATATTTATTCATCATTGTGAGAACTTTTTTACGTTAATTGACCTCGTGAGAACAATTTGAATATCTGTAAGCTGATAGAAAATGTTTTAGAGCCATTAAAATAATGAATTTTGCGAAAAAATCGAATGTTTTACGGTTATACGCAAAAATGCAGGTTGGCGAATCTTGGGGCCTTCCGCTGGAATAAACAAATGTCACGTATTTATAAAGTTGTAGGTAGGCTCTTGTATGCGGATGTGCAGTTCGCTTATTTAAGACTAGTCACTGCTTGGCTAGCCTGGCGTTGCAGTGCCATTTGCTTTTGTGGAGTTATAGGTTTGCTTCGCAAACCACAAATTATGAACAATGGTTTGGATATCAAACCAAAACCACGGGCACGCCGTAATGGTCTTGGCGTTGTCGAATTCGGCAAAATACGAATTGCGAAGAAATCCAATCAGCGTGACGTCACGATCTCTTGCGAAAATATAAATATTTAATTGAAAAATTATGAATTTAAAAAAAATCAAGGTAGCTATTTTTTAGTGTAAAATTTCCGCAGATTTCATATCCGTTGAAATTTTCAATCCATCTTTAACGATTTTGATTTTACAAAAGAACTAAACAATACCAGTCAAAATGTTCGTTGTGGAATCGTTTGAGTGGTGAAATCAGGTAACACAAAGATTTGTTGATTATCAGTATTTTTTTGATATTTTAAAATAAAGCTACATCATATAGCTAAAGTTTATAACGAAGACCTCCAAAAAAAAATTGAGAAGTATAAATAATAAATTAACTTTGTTTAAAGGTCACTGATTCATTTGTGTATTTCATGGAAACTAAATGTAAATATATTTTTCATCAATTTAAATCCTTTTAAATTTTTTAACAGTACAGATAGTGGCATTTTCATTGACTTGTCTTCATTGGTATTGTATCGTATTAAGATGGGGCTTTTCTGTATTTTTTAGTCATAATTTCGGTTTTTAATTTTTATTTGTGCGTTCTTTGCTTCTCTATACTTTAAACAATATGGAAAAAAACTTTAAAAAAGCTGAGATAAAAATTTTTGAAATTATTTTCTCTTGACTGTTCTATTTTTCAAGGAATTGACCTGATGTAATCTATCTAACTTAAGTGCTTCTGTTAGAGTATGAAATATTTATTTATCTGAGTCATTAAAAAAATATCAATGATCTTCCTGCATATGTATTTTTAAACGCTTGTCCAAAAGCCATGAAATTTATTCACATTGAAAACGTATTTGAAAAACAAAATCTGTTTCAAAATCTAATAATTATTACTTACAAGTTTTAAAATCATAAAACATATTTTCAAAATTAACAAAGTGATCTAAAATCATTAATATCATATATATTGCTTTTATGAAATAATGGTTCAAAGTACGCAAAATCATACAGTAAAAATACTTTATGCGAAATTATCTGTTTGAACTCCGTATTTTTTACAAAATAAGCACCAACACCGTATTTTTTTCAAAATAAGCACGAACTCCGTATTTTTTACAAAATAAGCACGAACTCCGTAATTTTTACAAAATAAACACATTTCGTTTATTTTGTGCTTATTTGGTTCTAAAAGGCGAAAGCCCGATAATCTTTACATTACGCAGGCGAAGGTATCGCCAAGATTGTTTACGTGGCGTGGTGATATGAAGCCAAATCTGGTTTAAGGGTGGGCTAAAAACGCTAAGTTAATAGTACAACAGCTTTTTCGACCTCATGAATGGCGATGCGCTCTCTATTCTTATCTCTCCTCTATGGATGCGCGCAACAAAGGGGGAAATCTATTCTTCCATTTCTCCCGTCTTAAAGCGAAATCTGGTTGAAACCTCCCCGTCTAGAAAAGTCTAGGAATCCCCACAGAGCTTCGTTTCAGTTTACACACGCATTCGAACAGTACTATCGCACACGTTGCAATTATTTTGTTAATCTTCGTCTGACGTTGGTCTAGGTGTAATTAAGGATATTTTAACTTGGTTAGTGTGATTATAATTCAATGTATCATATGTCAGTGCAAAATTTTGGTACCTACGTTTATTTATCGGCTTATCATAATAATTGCTGCGCCTAGTCATCTGTTTGTAGCACATATACCCAATTAAATATTTACGAAATTTGAAATAAAAACCCGGCCAAGTTCGTGTCTGACCACGCACAGTGTAGGGTTCCGTAGTCAGTACACAGGCTATACAAAATTCTTACAAAACATCTGAGCCAAAACTCTATGTATTTTAGAAATACAAATTTAATTTTACAGTTCATTTATACGGAATTTCTATAAACTTTTTACAGACTCAATTACGCGATTAAGTGGGTGGATTATTACTCGTAAACTTGAAAAGCCTACTTATAGCTGATAGCATAAATTCAAGACGAGTTCAATTTCTGTAGATCAATATTTATATGGTAACTAGCCACTGCTTGGCCAGCATTGCGTTGCCCGTGACAGTTCTTTTCGTGGGGTCAGGTGAGACCACTGCTCGCTAACCCCCTTTGATTGCTACGAATTCCCATTTGGTAAACCAACACCACGAGCAACGCCGTGATGGCCTCGTCATTGCCAGATGCGGCCAAATTCGAATTGCGAAGAAATCCAATCGACATGACGTCACAATCACACAGGAGGCGGCGTAATTGGTATTGCACACAGGCGTTCAAACAGTTAGCGGCGGGCCTGGTCCAGATTCATGTCAAGCTTGGCCTTTTATATTCCGTCGGGAAAAAATAAAACCTTTTTTGACCTTTGATATTAGATCAGATAAGACAAAAATTTGTCAAATAATTTTTCTTACCTTTTTGACCGACGGGCTATAAAAGGTCTCGGGTCCAGAAAAAGTTTTCATACCCTTTTATGATTTTGGCTGGTAGCTATACATTGTAGTTTTCTATAACTACTGTTTTGCCATAAACCCTGTTTCGCGGTTTTACCAGGCATCTGTCTATCCTCAAGGGATTTGCTTTGTGAAAGGCGATTGTTCGCTATTCAACAGTGTAGTATTCGTTTTTTTCACGATAAAATTTAATATGATTTGAAAATAAGAATCGTTGAAAACATAGCATGACTTTTTTTATTTGATTTTATTGCTGTATTTAATAAAAAAATAGAGCATCTTTTGTGCATCATATAAATAGATTATAATTCCTATGCGCTAAGTTCTTGTGTTTAATTAGCGTAGCACAAAGATGTTATTTAGTTATGTTTACACATATTTGAGTATGTATTGAACTAACAATTCATTGAACGCGATTAACACTCTATTAAGGACATACTATTTTATTTTAAAACAACCAGTTTGTAACTACAGATTACGTAGAGGATTTATTCTTTTAAAAAAATCAGGGTCATCGTAGTTGTTAACCTTTACTCACCATATGCAGATCCCTTGTGAAATATAAAAGGACAACTATACTAATTGGAAATAATTAACTACAGTATTGTTTGAAAAGTGCATGAGTACGAGTACTAAGGAACATAACTAGAGTTTTTATGAAAAACTACAAATTAGAGCAACCAAACCGCAGGAAGAGTTCTTAGACGTGAATGGAAATATTCTGCAATTAACTTTAAGTTTAAAGGGGCTTATCACAATTTCCACAGAATACCTAATGTGGCGTAGTGGAAAGTATTTTAATTAAAACAAATTTGAAGAGAAGAATAGAAATGAAGCACAGGTTGTATCTATTATTTCGAAAGTATCGCCAAGACATATTGTGAGGAGTACTAGAGTTTCGAGAGGTTTCCATTGAAGTGTGTGTGTGTTGAATTCTTGAGTTATTGGAGTCTTGTTTAGCGATTCATAGAAAATATAATCGTCAATAATCCATAAATAAAATTTTAAAACAATAAATATCAAAACTATATTTATTTCCTTTGTGGAGAAGGAAATCCGCGTAGGGCCCCGGATTACGAAGTGGCCCACGAGGTCTTAAAATGTCTATTCATTAGTGTTCGAGGAAAGATGTGACAGCGTCTTTACAATGTGCGGATGGTATGTAGTATCCGATACGTTACAACTTTCGAGCGATGTATTGCCAATTGTGGTAACCTTCCCGTTTTCGCGTTTTCTTAGTTTTAAGGCAACCCTAGATATTTTCTCCTGACGATAATAAACGGGTCTCATGATTGGTTAAGGAAGAAAATACGCTTTTCCACTTTTATTTTTAATATACAACGGAATTAAAATTTAGACAGTCTTTGAAATTGTTGGGTGCATATGAATTTTGCTCTTGATTTATAAAATCGACTTGTTTTATTAATTTTCAAAATTTTTAGGATAAGTTTGGAAAGCAGATTGTAAGTTACAATTTTTTAAATTTGTCTCTTTATTTAAATTTCAATTAAAATTTCGAAAACAAATTTGGATTAAATTTGATTTTTGAAATTGCAGATTGGAATTTAGAATTTTTTTCCCCTTTTGGTTGCTCATTTCCCCTTAGTTGATTTGATATAGCAGTGGATAGTGTTATTGAACGTTAGAAAATGTTTTTTTTTTTTTTTTTTTTTTGCAAACATGTAGTAGCTTGATTGGGAAGAAGGTGAAATGTCTTTCATGTGAGAATGATATGATTTTAACATTGAGAAAGGATGCTGGTGATAGGTAGGAGTGGAAATGTAGAAAGATAGGACAAAAATTTGGCAAAAGAAAGTATAACAGGAGTAAGAAATTGGAGGGTAAATGGGTGTTTGGAGGACTTGAACGAGGGACGGATAAATGTTTTATGGTTGAGGTGAAAAATAGGAACCAGAAAGTTTTGGCTGAGGTAATTCAGAGCTGAATTTTGCAAGGAACTACAAAAATTTCTGACTATTGGAAGTCATATGCTGGTACCAATACCCGAAGGACAAAGAGTTCAAGGGTTATCGATTCGAGCATATGACTGTTAACCATTGTCAGAATTTCAAGGACCCGGCTATGAGGGTAAGTTTGATTTTTGTTTAGCTTTTGGTTATATTACAAACACTGGACTATGCTTGGGTGGGCACCCAATACGGTGACTTATACGCATGGAAGCCAACGGTGAAAGGTCCTCGCCGGCCCCGGAGGGGCGGCGAGGTAGCCGGCAGGCGGGGATCGCGCGTTATACGCTGTGACTTATCTACAAACAAATTTCTCCCGGTATACTGGTTTAAACGCATTGAAACCTTAAGCGCAATACGCTTTGACTTCTCTAAAAAACAATTTCCTCTTGTAAAGTTGTTACAATAAAAATATTTGTCTTGCTTTTCCATATATGGCTCTATAACCTGGAATATCCCCATTAAGTTGCTCACATAATGCTTATTGCTAGAAAAATTGTGAAAAAATATTTTTTCACACTTTAGGATAGCAGAAGAATTTTTAGATTTTTGGTTTCTCATCAAAAACCTTTGTGTGGATTATGATCACAGAAAAGAACTACCTTATTAAAAAAAGATTTCTTGTTTTGAATTTTCTATGCATTGCAGTTTCTAATTCAAAATTGATGAAAATCCGGACGTTTTAAAAAAATCACGTTTTTTTTTTTAATTATTATTATTATTATTATTATTTTTTTAATTATATATATATATTTTTTAATTTAATATAATTTTTTTTAAGTGACAAAACTAGGATGAAATTGACGCAAAATTGCGTACATGTTCGGAGAAAACCAGACTGAAATATTAGAAAATTTTCAAGTGAAATTTATATTGCTTTTTCTTTATTTTTAAACAAATTATTATTATTATTTATGCACTGTATGCAAAGGTTCACGTTGTATATGGCGGCCATCTTGGAATTGCTTACATCGGCCGCCATCTTGATTTGGCGTAAACAATCGCTTTGGCGGCCTAACGTTGCGGATGCTACCACTCCACCCAATGTGCTTCTATAAGTTCAGTGAAAAGAGTTTCTAATATACGAGATGATCAGCAAGAGGGGCAGATGCTGTATTAGCTGTAAAACTTCGTGTCAACCATAGATGTAAAAGAGGCTTTAACTGGAAGTTGGATAAAAAACTATAAAAATATATAATTTACAAAAATGCATTGATGGTAGTACTTTTGAAGATGAAGTTGACAAGTTTTTAATATTTCTAAAAGGAAAACGAGGAGACCATAAAAAGCACACCAGACATCTATCGAGCCTTCAAAGAAATGTTTTGCACAGTTGCGAATGTTGAAATATTATTAAAAAAATTTTTAACAGTTCCCTTACTTGATGGGCGTTAGGAGAGAGATCGTTTTTTGTTTTAAAGCTTGTAAAAAATTAATACTATGGGAAAAGAAAGATTAATTAATGTGCCCATTCTGTAAATAGAGCAAAAAATTTAAAACCGAATTTATAACATCACCGAAGGGCCGTGATAGCCTGTTTGCTAGAGGAGCGGATTAGCAATCAAAAGGTTTGGAGTTCGAAACTCGAACCAACCAAAGGCTTCTTCGGAGGCTTTCCTTTTGGTTTGTGTCTGTTTGGGGACATTCAAATGAGAGAACAGTAAAGTGTGTCATAGTTATCGTGCATTCTCTTGAGAAGAACGTGAGAAAGTGTGATGTGAAAAAAACAAAACACTACACGAAATATGGCATTGGGACTATCATTTTTTCCCACGAAGAATTCATAAGAAAGCTAGCTCCATTTTGTTTATGAAATAATAAAATTCATGTGTTTACACTTTGTGTTTCAACACTCTTCCGAAATATTATGAACATCTCTTCCTAGACCGGGATTCGAACCAAGGACAAAGAAGACGTGCGTGGATAAGGGATTATTCCAATTTCCGATACAGTTACGCTCC
This sequence comes from Metellina segmentata, assembly GCA_947359465.1. Taxonomy (NCBI): domain Eukaryota; kingdom Metazoa; phylum Arthropoda; class Arachnida; order Araneae; family Tetragnathidae; genus Metellina; species Metellina segmentata. The sequence continues at coordinate 26,876,700 of OX375882.1, forward strand.
TTCATTACTCGCCGACACTAGATCAGTTCTCATTTACGCACACACACAAAGAATTGTGTAATTTTTCAGACGTTGATTAATAAGTTTAGTTTTGAGATATTATTCCACATTAGAGTAGTGCTTAGAGATTTTGAACATTTGTTTGAAATGTCATACCCGGTAAGTTTAGTTTGTTTAAAAAATACTATAAAACGTCATTAATTGTTGTTTGTGATGCCTCTACCCATTAACTAAAGCAACTTCAAATAATAAAGGCGAGAGAAACTTTACAAACTAACCCTGTGGTTAGGATGGACATGTTTAAACCATTCATAAATTTCTATGGAAAGGGGACTGAGGGGAGGTGAATTATTAAATTATGAGCCAAGGCTTCTTTTATCATACAGAAAGGCGGCATATTACAGTATAGTCGGGGGGTCTCCTTCTAGTATTGGTTTGTTATTTTTATATTATTAAATTAAAACAATCAAGGCTTTGTAAGCCGTGGAATACTTTTTTGTAATGTGTGGGGTTGGTTGTTGAATTTACCTCGCACTGGAAGCAACAAACACACGGGTTATTGGCGACAGTCCGGGATCCATCGCAAAGGGAAAGATCCGAGGGCGATACTTGGGTAATTTTGAGTCACGGTCCGATGACGAGGTGAACACCTGAGTTTACCCACTCTCCGAAGTTTTACACCTAACCAAAATTCGAAAATTTGAGGCCACGACAGTTTTAACGTGCACGAGTCCCCACCTGCACGACGGTCTTTTAGTTAGTTGGAATTCCCAACCCTCCGTTTGCTAATCCGCGACTCTTATCAAACAAGGTTACCGCGGCCCCTACAAGGCGGGCTATGATAAAGAAACTGTGTGTGTGTGTTTCTAATACTTTTAAAAACCTTCTCGTAGTCGCATGGTTAGCCGTGTTACACATTTCCAATGAGAAGACAGATAATTTGTTTTGGCATCCCGTGAACTCGACAACACTAGATCAGTTCTTGATTACGCAAACTCACAAAGAATTGTGTAATTTTCCCAGACGTTGAGTTATAAATTTAGTTTTGAGATTTTATTCCACATTGAGTTTTGCTTAAAGATTCTGTACATTTGTTTAAAATCTTACTTCCGGTAAGTTTAGTTTTTTAAAAAATACTATAAAACGTCATTAATTTGCGATGTCTCTACCCCTTAACTAAAGCAGCTCCAAATAATAAATGCGAGAGAAACAAAACTTAAAAATTATTCCGATTGAACGAAAGTATAGTATGGATAGTTGTTGAGACATTTACTTTTTTCAAATTAAACGTAACGTCAAATTATTTTAACAACAATCATCGAATCGGTCAAGCTCTTGCACATTTTCTCAGACGGTTGTGGGGCAAACACAAAAAAATCCATTCCATTGTTAGCACGTGCTTTGCATTAGTTTCTCAGAGACATTCGTTTCTACCTTGTGACCGCGATTTCGCAGTTCCACGTTGCTACCAATGGTCACTTACGCTAGTCCTGTATGGGGATTTCCTACGCTGAAACTCACGTGAAAGAACAGCATCACTCCAAAACATCACCCTTCGAATAGCTACAGACAGCCCATTATTCTACCGCAATATAAAAATTAGGGAATAACTAAATATGTACGCGAGATCAAAGAGTTTATAATTAAACTCAATACCAATTTCTACGCAAAACTCTCCAACCATAATAACGAAGCTATACTCCAAATCCCAGATACGACTACCGCAGAAAAAAAAGTTGTTCAACAAACGAGATCCACTCTAAATAAATTAAATTGATGTTTGTTCATTCCTTTTCCACTCCAAAATTGATTCAGAGTATGCCCTGATTTTTCACGTTCTGCCCCTCAGGGCTCAGTAGCACCGACCGGATGTACAATTGGAATCTTTCCCAATGGGGGTACAGAAGATTTCTCAGAAAAGTGTCTACTTAGGTCAGCCGTCCAGCCTTTTGTCAAGACAGCTGCGGACATCCATCCCCGTAGGCAATAGCTCATTCTTCCTGCACAGAAGTTCCAAATTTCGTGTCCTCTAATGAGACCCCCCCCCTTATGTGAGGGGTCCGGATCTTAGGAGAGATAAAGATCCCAATCCCGGCATTCCTGTCTTTGTTAGCTCTAGTTGCATTTGCTGCTTTGCACCGGGATCGTCTAGACTAGATTAGAATTTCGGTTGGTGGTTAACTGGTTATTATAGTTGCTTGCTCGTTTTCAACTACGTACGATGCGAACTGAAGCGTATGTAACTAACGGTTAGATAAAAACATAAAATTGTTATATATACATCAATTTTATACATAATTATACATATGGTTTATACACTGGGTTGTACTGAATAAAAATAATACTGTCAATTTTTAATTTCTAAAATGGACAGTTAATTTTTATGACTGTTTTCAATAGTAGTGATCAATTAACAAAATTTTGTATTATAAAACCAGTTACATATAAACAGATGGGGCATTAAATTTCGTTTTTATTTAATTTTGGCTTATGAATGGACGAGGATTGGATTGGATGTTAGGGCTTTAAGACGCAAGGATCATATTTGTCCAGACAACATCAAATAAATGAAAGTACATGTGAATTTTTACAAATGCAGATGAAAGAAATACTCCCGGAGTAAGTTACAGTAATCAAACCAGCATCGCCTACAACTCGTAGTTTACAAGAACAGTGGGTAAATTACTAAGCCACGGTGGAACTCAAGGCTATGGAAGGGAAAGGAAGTCTATAGGCACAGAACACACAAAAGAGGCACAATAAATCTGTGTCAGAACTGATGAAATATCAAAACTATATTTGTTCAAATTCAATTCTAATAGGTTCTTCGAATTCAATTTTAAAATAAAAAGTATTTCGATAATTTAAGAAATTTCTACAGAAATACTATTAATGGATCAAAGTGTTGCATATTTGAAGATATAATGACAGTGATTGGAAATTTTCCTTCCCACTCGCTCAGATTTCACTATTTGTTTTTGTATAAAATTATAGTGTTTGGGGGAGTGCTTCTTAGACAAGCTAAGATGTTTATTTTGGATTTCATTTCTTCATGGCCATTGTTTAGAGTGTCCACAGAAAAAGTATTGAAAAATCAAAACAAATCCTTAACGGCAATACTTAAATGTTCGATGCCGTCATAGTAGTGTTAAAAGTAAACTTCTCCATTTGAACAGCTGAAAGAACATCGGATTAGCAATGGAATAAATAGAAATTAAATCGAAATCAGAATATTTAACTTCGAGAGTTATCGAAAATAAGTATCAATTCGATTTTTATTTTGAAGTAGTGATGCAGTTAGTTTATTTCTAGTCAAGATACCTATATCTTGACCTTTAGGTAACAGTTAAAGGGTAGCACACGTTGATGGATGGTCCCAACGTGGGAAAATTATTAGGGAATCCCAAATATATATATATATATATATATATATATATATATGTATTTTGTAAGGTGAAGCTATGTAGAAAGTGTGGCCACTGAATATGACACATGTCTATTATTGCAGTGAGGCCTGACACCTGCTGAAAATGTTTGAAGGGGTCCTATAGATTTAACATTTTACATTTGAAGGTAAAGACACAGACCAAAGAAAAGCATATATGAAATGATACGCTCTTGCTCTACTCACAATACTATTTCATTGCAAACAGCCTATGATGCCTCATCTTGAGGGCGACCCCATGAAAAAGCATGGGATTCAAATTTTATCAATGACAAATTTGAACAAGTAACAGTGCAAATAAACGATCTGGGAGTGTGTACAATATAACATTTTAAGTAATTACTGGGACAATAGTAGTTATTTTTTGTTTAACCCTCCAAGTGTGTGTGTGGTGGGGTTTCGACGAGATATCTCGTTCATCATCAAGAGTTAACTAATTTTGCCAATGACGATAGATTTGACGAACTGACAAATTTTGAAAATGACGCCTTCAACAGCTGACCACTTTTTCTAGTGGCAAGATACCTCGTCCATCAAGAGCTGATCAATTTTGCTAATGACGAGATATCTCGTCCATTAAGAGCTGACCAATTGTGCCAATAACGAGTTATCTTGTAATCAAGATATTGTATTACCGATATTTTTGGATAGGAGATCAAGATCTGAAGACTTTTCTTACAATGATGAAATTTTTCGTCCGTCGGTTTTGCTACTAACGAGGTACCTCATTGAGCAATCGCCAGAAGGGTTGAGTGTGTACATCTCCCTACCCATGTTATCCATGCCTTTCTGCATAAACTATAAAAATATTGGGATTGGGCAAGGAGTTTGGACCTCTTAAATTTGTACCGCTGTCGCCGGATACAATGGCTTTACGACCTATTGAGTAAAGTCTTCTCTATGTTTGGCTATTCATATTACCCGTATATTTGCAATACTCATTTATTTCATAATTAATTTGATGAGGCCGATCCCATCAATAAAAGGTAGCCCTGTTGGATAAGCAACGGATTAGCAAACTTTGAACTGCGAATTCGAAACTTGTTCCAGTCTCAGACCGTCATCTACACGTTAAATCTATCGTGGCTGAAATGTCCTGGCTTGGTATGGAAGTTTAGAGAGTGGGGTGCCAGCTGAAGTGTTGTCATCATTGCAAGGCGTTATCCTTGGACTTTTCCTTCGGGATAACGGCCGGACCGTCGCCAATAGGTCGTTGAGTTGTTTCAGAGGGACGTTAATTAACTACCCACCTATCCATCCATAAAGATATTGGTGAGGCAAAGGGGTAGGGTCCCTAGGGTAGGCATCCTTGCTGTTGACGTAATAACATCAGGTCAGATTTGATCTAAGCGGATTAACAACCCGAGGGTTGCGAGTTCAAATCTCTATCCAACTAAAGACTAGCGAACGTAGGGGCTGGTACATGTTAAATCTGTGGCCTCAGATGTCCTCACATTGGTATGGTGTCTTAGTTTGGAGAATGAGGTACCAGCTTAGGTGTTGTTCTTGTCTTCTGACCGTGGTTCAAAAGGACGAAGCGTTGTCCTAGGATTTTTCCTGGAACATCGCCAATAGTGCGTTGCTGAAGTGAGACATTAATTAACCTCATATTAGGTTCATATGTCATATACAAATTGTCGAAATCTCTCTCGGGTGTATGAATTGTCAAATTAATTGTCGTCATGAAACTCTAGACATAAACATTTGTAATTTTTTCATTGACGAATTCTTGTTTCATTCTCGCAAAAATGTTCTGGTTTTTGGTTTAAAAAACAAAACACACACACACCAGTGCTGTTTATAAAACTATTTGAGACTTGTGGAATGTGCTTTACTTCCATGTTGCGGCGTTCCTTCTGAAGTAACAGAAAGTGTTTTGGAATCAATTTTATATTTAATTTCATGTTAGCTGCCTTTCTGGCTATTCAATAATGACCTGAAATCAAAGAAAATAAAACTGATTATTTTCTCGCAATTTTTCAAGAAATAGAAATAAAACATTTAATAATTTAGTGGATGCAAAACATATTCATACCCCAAAGAAAGCATGTAAGGTATTTTTTCAATATTAAACACTTACCTGTCCGATAGTGAGGCATAAGTTAATGGAGGACTTACATAAGCGTTCTTATAAAACTCGCGATTTCTCGTTATTTCTGAAAATGAAGAATTTGGTCTGATTAAATAATTGTATCGTTTCTTAACTCGTAGCACCGTTTGAACACAAAACGCAAAAAAAAAAAGGGATTATAATCTACTTATATAAAAAAAGGATGTGTTTGTGTATATTTTCCATACAAATCTACTCCGTTTGACTAATTCACACCAAATTTGGCACATTTATACTTTATAGTACTGAAGATAATGAGACGTTCCACCACCCTAAAAGTATTAACATTTTTACCAGTCTTATACTAAAAACTTATGCTAATGACCTTTAAGGAGTGATTAAACCAAACGCTGGTTCGTTACATACCTGTCTTTAAAATTCTTTAACAACATGCTAGCAGGTGACTAAATTTTTAAAAATCTGAATTCCTCAAATCAAAAGTGTAAGCTTTTTTTATTTTATTTCTGCCATATACTACCATTTAATTATAAACATTTCAGTTTCAGATAAGAAGCAAAATATGTTTCAAGATAAATTTGTCGCATAATGCCTCAAGGGGATACAGCAGAGTTGACGTCTCTCTGTCCTCTATACAGATCTACACGGTTTTGACCAGTCCACTCCAAATTTGGAAAACACTTATTCTTCATAACTCTGGGGGTAACGTAGGCAACATATTAACCCCAGTTCTATTTGACCTAGGTGTTCAGTGGGATTTAAAAACAATTCGAAATCCTCAAGGGAATTACATTTTTAGATTATTTTTACGATCACTGAATAATTCACACCAACTATATGGTAGGTACATTCATCCTGTAGAAAACATTGGCTCTTATATATTAACCCCTGTTCTATTTTTCTTAGGTTTTGAGAGGGGTAAAACAATTCCGTGATCCAAATTGGAATAAAATATTATATATATATATCACAATTCGACCAATTCACAACAAATTTGGTACACTCATTATTTGTTTACTGTGCTTAACACATGCTATATACAGTTGCAGATTTAGGGAGGCTGTAGCCAAAAGCTGCTATAAGTTTACTTTCTAAAATAACTTATTCAATTTGAAGCTTTGCACTATTATGTGATAAATCATTATTGCCTTTGTATTTCTGAAAAGGTGCTACATGCAAAATATAAAACCTACCGAATATACCACCAACTAAAAATAATCAGTAAGCTGTCTGCTCCCTTAACCAAATGAGGAAATAATATTTTGCCGAGTAGTATGTAATGAGTGAAATGATCAGATGTTTATCAATGTTGCACTTCTATTATGATTATCTAAACCAAAAGAAATTCATTATTGATGACATATGAAATGATCACCAAAAACAAACATCATTTAGTTGGAAACATAACAGTTGTTTTAATGAAAAAGTCAACAATGTGAATTTATAATCATGGTGCAGGGAAATTCTTTACAGGCTCAGGTGAATTGTTCCTGAATTTGCAAAATCTTTTACTAGCCATCTTACGTAAAGGAAATTTATTATTCATAAATTCAATGATACAAAGCTCTGGAGTTGCATCCTGAAAAAGAAAATTTCATTCTGTTTACCCTTATCCTGAAAGAGAAAAATTAATTATGTTTCCTCTTGCATAAAAATACAAATTTTTCCAATAGAATTTTAAAAACAAGAATCGTTTCTTTTTACACACGGATTTTTTTTTATAATTACACTCAAGTAGTTGCCATGTTTTTCACCTACCTGAATTTTAAGGGCATATCTTGAATGGCTACATCTCAAATTTCCCACTTAAAATCATAGCAGTAGTGAGTATTATGAATGTTTGAGATTACTTTAAGATAATTCGTATTCACTTCCTACTTATGTGAAATATTTCTTGACAATTTAATCCAACAATCTTGACCTCATTACATCTTATAATCATCACAATGCAAATGATTGGCATATTTTGAAATCGCTACATATCGAATTTTCCACTTTAATTCTTAGCAGTAGCTAGACTAAAGAACATGCAAGATTACTGTATCCATACTTATTTGCTGCTTAGTTGAAATATTTCTCGACAATTTTTTTTAAATTCAATAATCTTGAAGTTTTATTACATTTTATGATCTTGACAAAGCAAATTATTGAAGTAAATATTTACAACCAGAAGCTGTCTTGTATTCTCAACATTTAATTAAATTAATTTATTGCTAGATGGGTAATCAGTAGCTACAGAGTTTAGTTCTATCTGTCTGGTTAAAGTGAGGAGGGCATGAAATCAACCAATCTTCCAGAAGATTTAAAGCTTTACATTCAATTACGGAAAAATCAAAATGAAAAATGAAACTTTTCCAACCAATAGAACCCAGATTATTTTCATTTAAAGGTATAAATAAATATTCATTATGGGGAAATTGTTCTCCAGCCAATTGAGATAATATTTCCTTAGTCTTGTAGATATAATATGTTTCTAAGCACCTGGCAGCTGAGGAATTCGTGCCAGAAAGAACCATAAAAATCCATCAATAACACTGTCAGGAAAATTTGAGACTCCTCAATCCTGGAATGCTTTGACAAAACAGTGATCCTACCTCCAGGGTTCTTACTACTGGAAGTTGGAAGGCTATATTGTTACATTGAAAACTAGGAAGTTTAGTGAAAAAAAAGAAGAACTTGTTATCCAAGTCTCATCTAAAGAATGAATATGGAAACAATGTTACACATTTAATAATATTTGATGTACAATATTATAGAAATTAATACCTGCATTGAACAGAACCTTCTGTAACAATTGTAGAATTCAGTTCAACAGCCTTGGGCTCAGGTGGATCACAGGTTGAATTAAACTCTCAGATGAAGAATTGAGATGTAAACTGAGCAGCCTTGCCATACTACCTTTCCAAGTGTGACTGGGCCTTGCCATACTACCTTTCCAAGTGACCGGGTCTTGTCGTACCACCTTTCCAAATGACTGGGATCTACAAAAAGAAATATCTTGCTTCTTTTGGCAGTAGAAAAATAGCCTGTGGTTTAGAAGATAATTTTTTGTGCCATACTACCTTTCTAAATGACTGGGATCTACAAAAAAAAATATTTTGCTTCTTTTGGCAGTAGGTGGTTTAGAAGATAATTTTTTGTGTTCACTTTCTGAAGAAAAGGTCTCATAGCTTGCTTTTCAAGGGAGAGGTAGTTATCGGGAGATAATATAGCTGAAATCACAATGCCCGTCTATTGATTACAGTTTATTATGTTTTGCAACAGGTCCTCAAATTTTGAGAAGCATTTCTCAAGGATATATAGGTGTTATTGGTACTTACATGAACCAGAATCAAGTCACGATTCTTTTAAAGATGAAACCTTTTCTGTTACACGCTCAATGGTGATTCCTGGAAAAGCTAGAATATATATTACATTACCATGTCATTGTGATGGCAAATACTGATTTTTCCATACTGATTTCCGATTTTACTCTGTATTTGACCATCGAATCCACACCAGTAATTAAAACCTTCATAGTTACACTACAATTTTTGGACAATTTACAGACAGGAAGAGCAACTAAGAGAAGGGCAGAAACTAGTCAAAGAAAAAAAAAAAAGACTGCACCAGAAATGAAAACTGCACTCAATTTTTAAAATGCAATATGAACTCATAAAATAATTCAACCAAGAGTAAAATTCACGAAAACGAACAATAGAAACATAACAAAATGAAAAGCAAATAGTAAAAAAATTTGAGAACTGACAAACACAAGGAATACATATTACACAAAAATGAATATCATAAACAAAATAACTTTTAAAATAACGTAATATTTTGTAAAAAAAGGATAAACGATTCCAGGCAAGCTTCGCGATATCAAGGAGCGTAATCAAATCCACCGACAGGCACTGAGCGACGAGCGTCGTGAGCGACTGGCGTGATTTACCACTGCAATGCATTCCAAAATCGAAATTGGCTTAAATCGAATTGGCTCCCATGCCAAAAAAGTTTTTGAGCCAAGACCGCGAATCTATAGCAACCTCCAAAATTCTATAGCAACCTAGTGTGCCCCTAGGCGCTGCATTTTCGCACCCAAAAGAAACTTTCAGCTTTCTCTCTCTCCCTCTCCAAACCGAAAGTTTCTTTTGGGTGCGAAATGCAGCGCCTAGGGGCACACTAGGTTGCTACAGATTTTCGGAGGTTGTTATAGATTTCGCCGTCTTGGCTCAAAAACTTTTTTGGCATGGGAGCCAACTCAGTTTAAGCCAAGTTTGGAATGCATTGTAGTGGAAAATCACGCCAGTCGCTTAGGAAGGCTCGGTGCCTGTCTCACTGTGGATTTGATTACGCTCCTTGATATCGCGAAGCTTGCCTGGAATAGTTTATCCTTTTTCTTACAAAATATTTTGTTATAAGTTATTTTGTTTGTGATATTCATTTTTGTATTTCTTGTGTATGTCAGTTCTCAAATATTTTTTACTGTTTGCTTTTCGCTCGTTGTGTTTCCATTGTTCGCTTTCGTGATTTTTACTCTTTGTTGAATTATTTTATGAGTTCATTTTGCATTTTAAAAATTGAGTGATAGCATTTGTGCTGCAGTCTTTTTTGATTGTTTCTTCTTTGACTAGTTTCTCTGCCCTTCTCTTAATTGCTCTTCCTGTCTGTAAATTGTCCAAAAATTGTAGTGCAACTATGAAGGATTTAATTATTGGTGTGGATTCGATGGTCAAATACGTAGATCAGTATTTACCATCACAATTACATGGTAATATAATACATGTTCTAGCTTTTCCAGGAATCACCATTGAACGTGTAACAAATAAGGTTTCATCTTTAAAGAATCGTGACTTGATTCTGGTTCATGTAAGTACCAATAACATCTATGATTGCCTTTAGAAATGCTTCTCAAAATTTGAGGACCTGTTGCAAAACATAATAAACTGCAACCAAGAGACGTGCATTGTGATTTCAGCCATATTGTCTCGCGATAACTATCTCTCCCTTGAAAAACAAGCAGAGACTTTTTCTGCAGAAAGTGAACACAAAAAATTATCTTCTAAACCACAGGCTGTTTTTCTACTGCCAAAAGAAGCAAAATAATTTTTTTTGTAGATCCCAGTCACTTGGAAAGGTAGTATTTCAAGGAAGGGCCTTCATTTTTAACAGGAAAGGAAACTTTCATCTAGCATTTAACTCTTTGTTGCAGTGCTAAAAGAAGCTGGCATGCTTGATGACGAAAAGCTACAGGTTTTCCATGACTTACCTGCTGCTCAGTTTCTATCTCTCAATTCTTCATCTGAGAGTTTAATTCAACCTGTTGATCTACCTGAGCCCAAGGCTGTTGAACTGAATTCTACAATTGTTACAGAAGGTTCTGTTCAATGCAGGTATTAATCTCCATATGTTGTACATAAAATATTATTAAATGTGTAACGTTGTTTCTATATTCATTCTCTAGATGAGGCTTGGATCACAAGTTCACTTTTTTTCACTAAACTTCCAAGTGCTCAATATAACAATATAGCCTTCCAACTTTCAGCAGTAAGAACCTTGGAGGTAGGATCACTGTTTTGTCAAAGCATTCCAGGATTGAGGAATTTCTAATTTTCTCGATAGTCTTATTGATGGATTTTTAATGATTCTTTGTGGTACGAATTCTTCAGCTGCCACGAGCTTAGAAACGGATTATATCTATAAGACTGATGAAATATTATCTCAATTGGCTGGTGAACAATTTGCCCATAGTGAATATTTATTTACACCTTATACCTTTAAATAAAAATAATCTGGGTTCTATTGGTTGAAAAAATTTGATTTCTATGAACCCTGCAGTACAACTTCTGCTCAAAATTACAAAAATTCCATTCAATTACAGAAAAATTAGATCTGTAAAGCTTTAAATCTTCTGGTAGATTGATAATTTCATGCCATACTCACTTTAACCAGACAGATAGAATTAAACTCTGTAGCTACTGATTACCCATCTAGCAATAAATTATTTCCTTAAATATTGACAAGACAGCTTCTGGTTGTAAAAATTTACTTCAATAATTTGCATTTGCAAGATCATTAGATGTAATTAAACTTCAAGACTTTATTGAATAAAAAAAATTGTTTTGTCAAGAAATATTTCAAATAAGCAGCAAATAAGTATGGATACAGTAGCCTTGCCTATTCTTAAGTCTAGCTACTGCTAAGAATTTAAGTGGTAAATTCGATATGTAGCTATTTTAAGCTATGAAAATCATTTGCATTGTGATGATTATAAGATGTAATGAGGTCAAGATTGTTGGATTAAATTGTCAAGAAATATTTCACAGAAGTAGCAAATGAATACGAATGATTTTAAAGTAACCTCAAACATTCATAAGACTAGTTACTGCTATGATTTTAAGTAAGAAATTCGAGATGTAGCCATTCAAGATTCATGTAGGTGAAAAGCATGGCAACTACTTGAGGATAATTATTAAAAAAATCAGTGTATAGAAAGAAACAATTCTTGTTTTTAGGATTCTGTTGGTTAACATAACAATTTAACATAATTAATTTTTCTCTTTCAGGATAAGGGTAAACATAATGGAGTTGCATCCTGAAAAAGAAAAATTCAGAGCTTTGTATCATTGTATTTATGAATAATAAATTTCCTTTAGTTACGAGATGGCTTGTAAAAGATTATACAAATTCAGAAACAATTCACCTGAGCCTGTAAAGAATTTCCTTGCACCATGATTATAAATTCACATTGTTAACTTTTCATCAAAACAACTGTTATGTTTCTTGATGACTAAATGATGTTTGTTTTTGGTGATCATTTCATATGTCATCAATAATGAATTTCTTTTGGTTCAAGTAATCATAATGGAAGTGCAACATTAATGAACATCAGATCATTTAACCCATTACATACTACTCGGCAGAATATTATTTACTCATTTGGTTTAGGGACCCGGCAGCTTACTGATTATTATTAGTAGGTGGTATATTCAGTAGGTTTTATATTTTACATGTAGCACCTTTTCAGAAATACAAAGGCAATAATGGTTTATCACACAGTAGTGCGAAGCTTCAAATTGAATAAGTTATTTTAGAAAGTAAACTTGGTGCAGCTTTTAGCTATAGCCCCCTGAATCTGCATATAGCATGTGTTAAGCACAGATGTCAAATAAAGAGTACCAAATTTGTTGTGAATTGCTCGAATTGTGATGTTAAAGATATATATATATATATATATATTATTCCAATTTGGATCACAGAATTGTTTTTTACCCCTCTCCAAACCTAGAAAAATAGAATAGGGGTTAATATATAATTGCCAATGTTTTTTACAGGATGAATGTACCTACCATATGGTTGGTCTGAACTCTTCAGTGATAGTAAAAATAATCTAAAATTGTTATTCCCATGAGGATTTCTAATTGTTTTTAAATCCCACTGAACACGTAGGTCAAATAGAACTGGGGTAATATGTTGCCTACGTTACCCCCAGAGTTGTGAAGAAAGTGTTGGAGTGGACTGGTCAAACGGTGTAGATCTGTATAGAGGACAGACAGACGTCAACTCTGCTATATATACATATATCCCTTTGATGCATTATGTGACATATTTATCTTGAAACATATTTTGTTTCTTATCTGAAATGTTTATAATTAAATGGTAGTATACCGCAGAAATAAAATAAAAAAAAGCTATACACTTTGATTTGGGGGATTCAGATTAAAAAAATTTAGTCACCTGCTAGCAGCATAGTGTTAAAGAACCAGTTTTTGGTTGAGTCACTTCTTATAAGTAATTTGTATAAGTTTTTAGTACAAGACTGGTAAATTTTATTAATTTTTAAAATAAAAATAAATTTTATACAAGTACTCATCACCCTTTAAAAAATTAATTTAGTTATATACAAATTACATTTGTATACGTCTTTATCCAGTTTCATTGTTTGCAAAAGCTATTTTAATGATTTTCAGGGTTAATTATCCATTTATAATAAATTTTTGTGAGAAAGAACAAAATTCTTTATCGCATTTCTGGCCCATTGGTCATCTGCTTCACCAAGTCATTCGCACTCCACCAATTACCGCACTTCATTAAGTTTTCAGTACGTATTGAAATATTAAACTAATCAGTTTGTGCGTATGCGTAGTTTAAAGTGTATGTCATGTGGTTTTGATAGAAACGAAAACGATACCTTTAAATTTTTTATTTCCGATCTTTTTCTTAGAATTTACGTCACATAATTTTATTAATTGCCTTTCTTCTTTTTTTTTTGTGTTTCGTAAGATTTTAATCGCATTTCAGATTAAACAGTTTGAAAAGTTTTCATTTCAAAAAGTAAAGCAGAATAAGAATAATAATAGTTTCGAAAATGGTTCTAAATTTTCAATTCAACTCCTTTTTTCGAAGAGAAAGATTTTCCTGTAGACGATTCCAGTGGGCAGAGTGCAGCTTACAAAGGAATCGCAGGAATGCCGTTTGGCGTTTACTTTATCTTAATTCTCAACTAACACGCCACAGGCATACGCATACAGTAACTTGAATAGATGGGATCTTTATCTCTTCTAAGATCCGGACCCCTCACATAGTGGGGGTTTCTAGTCATTCCACCTGATTACAGGACACCGAATATTGGAACTTTTGTGCGAGAGAGAAGAGTGAGCTATTGCCTACGGGGTTGGATGTCCGCTGCTGTCTTGACAAAAGGCCGGACCGCAGTCTCCCATAAGTAGACACTTTTCTGAGAAATCTTCTGTACCCCCATTGTGAAGATTCCAATGGTATATCCGGTCTACTGAGGGGCAGAACATGAAAAGACAGAACATACTCTGCATCTGCATCAATTTTGGAGTGGAAAAGGAATGAACAAACATCAATTTATTTAGAGTGGATCTAGGTCGTTTTTTGAACGACCTTTTTTTCTACGGTAGTCGTATCAGGGATTTGGAATAAATAGCTTCTTTATTATGGTTGGAGAGTTTTGCGTAGAAATTTAATAATTCACCTCCCCTCAGTCCCCTTTCCATAGAAATTTATGGATGGTATAAACATGGCCATCCTAACCTCAGGATTAGTTAGTAAAGTTTCAATCGCATTTAATCTTTGAAGCTTGTTTAGTTAACGGGTAGAGGCATCACAAACAACAACTAATGACGTTTTATAGTATTTTTAAAATAAACTAAACTTAATGGATGTGAGATTTCAAACAAATGTACAGAATCTTTAAGCACTACTCAATGTGGAATAAAATCTCAAAACTAAACTTATTACTCTACGTCTGGAAAAATTACACAATTCTTTGTGAGTTTGCGTTACCAAGAACTGATGTAGTGTCGGTGAGTAATGAAGGAGCGTAACTGTATCGAAAATTGGAATAATCCCTTATTACGCACATCGTCTCGGTCCTTGGTTCGAACCACGGTCTGGGAAGAGATGTTCGTAATATTTCGGAACAGTGTTGAAACACAGGGTGTGAACACAGGAATTTTATTATTTCAAAACAAAATGGAGCCAGTTTTCTTATAAATTCTTCGTTGGAAAAAATGATTGTCCCCAATGCTATATTTCGTGTAGTGTTTTGTTTTCACACTTTCTCACGTTCTTTTCAAGAGAATGCACGATAACTATGACACACCTTACTGTTCTCTTATTTTAATGTCCCCGGACAGAAACAAACCAAAGGGAAAGCCTCTGAAGAAGCCTTTGGTTGGTTCGAGTTTCGGACTCCAAACCTTTTGATTGCTAATCCGCTCCTCTAGCAAACAGGCTACCATGGCCCTTGGTGGGAGAATAAGATATTAATACATCTTTCAAATTAATTTGCGGCCATACTGATCACTTCCTTTCTTCTGGTGTTAATAGTAAAAAGTACTAACTCTTGCTCCATGATAAAATTTCCTTTTGATTTGAAAGATAAGACATATATGTAATGTTCAAATTCATCTAAAAATAGTTTGCAAATGTTTTTTGTTTATTTCTATTAGTACCTTCGTTAGGGATATTTTGGAGTTATTGTTGCATGCTGTTTAAAATAAAGCTCTTTTTCAAAATTTAATTTGACTATTACAAATGCACATACTTTCTACAAATGGTTTAACATGAATCTAATGATTAAAGAATATATTTTGAACAATATATATGTTAAATAAGTTCTTAGTGATACTAATTCAAATGAGAGAAATCAGAAAAATTTTACTTTCCATGCAATCCATTGCTTTAGTCACAATTTGTCATGCATGGAGCTTACATCTCTACTTCTCCACAAAGGAAATAAATATAGTTTTGATTTTGATTGTTTTAAAATTTTATTTATGGATTATTGAAGCGTATATTTTCTATGAATCGCTAAACAAGACTCCAATAACTGAAGAATTCAACACACACACACTTCAATGGAAACCTCTCGAAACTCTAGTACTCCTCGCAATATGTCTTGGCGAAATAATAGATACAACCTGTGCTTCATTTCTATTCCTCTCTTCAAATTGTTATCAAATTTGTTTTAATTAAAATACTTTCCACTACGCCACATTAGGTATTCTGTGGAAATTGTGATAAGCCCCTTTAAACTTAAAGTTAATTGTAGAATATTTCCAGTCACGGTCTAAGAACTCTTCCGGCGGTTTGGTTGCTCTAATTTGCAGTTTTTCATAAAAACTCTAGTTATGTTCCCCTTAGTACTCGTACTCATGCACTTTTCAAACAATACTGTAGTTAATTATTTCCAATTTTGCATAGTTGTCCTGTTATATTTCACACGGGATCTGCACATGGTGAGTAAAGGTTAACAACTACGATGACACTGATTTTTTTTAAAGAATAAATCCTTTAAGAAATCTGTAGTTGCGAAACCGGTTATTTTAAAATAAAATACGATGTCCTTAATAGTGTTAATCGCGTTCAATGGGGTTGTGGCAAAACAGAAGTTATATAGAAAACTAATGTATAGCCACCAGCCAAAATCATAAAAGGGTATGAAAACTTTTTCTTGACCTTTCCGAGACCTTTTATAGCCCGTCGGGCAAAAAGGTTAGAAAAATTCTTTGACAAATTTTTGTCTTTTCTGATCGGATATCAAAGGTCAAAAAAGGTTTTATTTTTTCCCGACGGGATATAAAAGGCCAAGCTTGACATGAATCTGGACACGAACCATCTGAGTCACCCATCGCTTGACATGGGGGAAAACAAAAGTAGAGAGTGCATCGGGGTTGGTGCACGTTAAATCTGCAGGTGTCAATTGAATGGGAAAAATACCGACCCATTTTGATGAAGCCAGTGGCCTCGAATTCAATTTCCGATCCAACCAATTAATCCTACAGACGGTGTTCAGATTCTGCGATTGAAGTGGTTAACATAAAGTTCTTCACACCAAGATTGACTACTTTTTCATCAGCATTCCTTTTAGAAAACTAGAGTTTCACTGTATCAGTAACCCTTTGCAGCTCAGAGTACATGTCCCATGTGTTCTTTCAAACTATGGAGACTATGGAGTTCTTTCAAACATGCCACGAGGTGTTGTCCTCGGATCTTTCCCTTAAGGGACTGATCCCGGACCGTCGTCAATAGCCCGTTGTGTTGCTCTAGTACGACGTTAACTAAAATTACCAAATTACCATCTTTCAAACTATGTGATGGTAATGGTAATTTTAGTTAACGTCGTACTAGAGCAACACAACTGGCTAATGACGACGGTCCGGGATCAATCCCTTAAAGGAAAGATCCGAGGACAACACCTCGTAATTTTGAACCACGGTGAGCTGGCATCCCACTCTCCAAACTTCCACACCAACCCAACGTTCGGACGTTCGGCCACGGCAGAGATTTAAGGTGCACCAACCGCCTCTACACCATACACTTACTAACATCCATGCCCGGACCCGGATTCGAACCAGGAACCTTCCGATCTAGATCCGGTTGGTCAGCTCAAACTATGTGAAAATGTCTCATTGAGACAATTCAGATTTTATATTCAGGCTTATAATGTTTATTGCTCACTTTACAAAACATTTCATAGCAAGGATGATGATTGGAGTGCATGGGGTCATTCACAACCCCTAGTGGGGGACTGGTGTACGTTAAATCTGTAGAGACGCATGAATCCTATCAATCCGGTGAGGGTTTCACAATGGTGATCAGCCAAACACCTTCATAGGTTTACGTTCTGTTCATGATGGTATTCACATGATTCATTCTTCCTGGTGGAGTCCCACTGAAATCATTTCAAGGCAGAATGACCTTTGAAGAAATGTTTAGTTTCACGCCAATCGTTTGACAAGAATCGCTTGACAGGAATATGGGACGTGTTGGATAGAGTCAACAATCGCTTGACATGGGGGGAAAACATATCTTGGGCGCACCTTAATTCTGTCGTGGCTTCTATCTCGAGAAAAACTCAGCTCTATCAGAATGTGTTCAAAGCGTTGACAGACAGGAATGGAAAAGATACCGGCCTCGAATTCGACACACTAAATAATCCGATGAAGGGGTCTGCGATTGAAAATGAAATTTCAATTGGCTCATTCGATCGACATCCTGAAATTTTTAACAAAACGTTTTTCTCACGACTCAAGCATACTGAGGCACCGCATGATACCAAAGGCTCTGAAAAGGTAGGCATGCCCTTTCCAAAGTCGACCATTTACGATTGGTCGGCCGAAAACATTCAACACAAAAAATTATGCAACCGGTATAGTGGTTAAGGTGTTAGCCTCTAAATCGGGAGGTGCCTGGTTCGAATCCGGGTCCTGATCAGTCCCTCGAGAAAAAGATCCGAGGACAACACCTCGTAATTTTGAACCACGGTCAGATGACGAAGCAACACCTGAGCTGGCACCCCACTCTCCAAACTTCCACGCCAACCTTCCGATCTAGAGGCTAACACCTTAACCACTATACCGGCTGGTCGGCAATATAGATTATAGAGACAATTAAGAAGTGGTTTTAGATTATTAAAAAGTTATCGATATTTTATTATTTGTAACTTGATTCAAGTTAAATTTATGTGGGTTCAGGTTTAATACATTTTAATTTCCTGATTATGCATAACTTTTATTTTCGACTTATGCATTGCATTTTTATTTAATTTTTCATTAATTATTTTGTTATGTCTCATTTTAGAGAGTTGGTATCTGATCAGGTAATTGGTAATTTTTAGTTAACGTCGTACTAGAGCAACACAACGGGCTATTGACGACGGTCCGGGATGCGTATTTAGAAACTAATCTATCGAGCGGGTGCGAAATGCAGCGCCCGAGGAGGGTAATTAGTGTGTGTTCATGGTAATTTTTTCTGGCGAGTTATCGCTATTTGCAACTATCATATTTCATTAGTTATCGCTTCCTTGGCAAATACTTTGGCGCATCTTATGGCTTTGGCTTCTTTGAGACGTTTTCTCATGGAAGTCATTAGTGTGTCATATTTTCCCCGTCTTTCGAAATAGGAAGAATTTCAGGGGAGTGGGGACGCACCATCGGGGTAGTGTTGCATCATTTATTTGTAGCATTGTGTGGGTTCATGTGTTGAAAAGGAGAAACTGTACAGCTCTCCATCTTTTTAAATTGTGGAGTGGACAAAATGCTACGACCCCCCCTGATTGATCAAAATACAAAATCCACTTTGCTCAGAATAAATGCTGACAAAATTGGCTTAATTTTGATTGTTAGCTGTCCAAAAACTTTCTTGATTGTAAAACATGCAATTCCTTTTTTTTTTTTTAATTTCAAAGATAAATTTACATGAAGGGAAAAACACTAAAACCAATTTTTTGCAAGAAGCAGTGACATCAGATTTTGTCACGGGTATGAAAACAGGAATATTTCCAGCCCTCGCAAGATTTTTGACTGATAAGAAAGAAAAATTTTATCAAGTGTTTTTCGGACAAATAAAACTGTTTGAACGTTTAAAATTCTAACATAGCGGGCTTATCGTTTTCGAAACTATTTTGTATTGCATTGAATTTGAACTATTTTAAACTGTCTTCACATATTTGGGAATGCATTATTTACTGAGATAAAATTAATAAATATGTCGAAAATTCATTTACTGGTGTATTCGCGTTTTGTAATTACATTTAGAATTGATGAATTAGTACTGACAATTTCAAATGTCGTGTCTCAAATTTTGCATAACATTAGTGTTAGCTGGTCATATAACAAATATTTCAAACGTTATTAATTATAATTATTTATAAGTTTTGAGTTTAGACACAGGAATTTTAGCATAAAATAGATAAATTTAATGTATCAAAAGTTGGAGTTTTAATATTTCATACACATTTTCCACAAATATAACGAATTACGGAGATAGTCATTATTCAGACAGAAATGGTCAAACCTCCATTGATTGAAAAGTACTAAGCGGTCGAATAATTAACTTTTTATGGCGTTTTAAATTGATTCAAATTGTTTTCACAAATTCCGAGATTAAATGTCCAATGTAAAATTCAATTCATTTTCCAGTGTATATTTACATAGTATAAATTAATAAATATCTTTATTTTCATGTGAACAATATTTTTTGATAGTTTAAATATTTGCCGTTATCATAAAAATAAGTTATCTAGTCTTCATAAAAAGCACCTATTCTAGAACAAGGAGAGGCAATAAGGTCATGATCAGATACCAACTCTCTAAAATCTAATCTCTGAACAAAATAATTAATGAAACATTAAATAAAAATGCGATGCATAACCTCGAAGTCGAAAATAAAAGTTATGCATAATCAAGAAATTAAAATGTATTAAACCTGAGCCCATAAATTTAACTTGAATCAAATTACAAATAGTAAAATATCGATTAACTTTTTAATAATCTAAAACCAGTTCTATATATATAAAACCACTTCTTAGTTGTCTCTATAATCTATATTACAAAACTATTAAATACATAAACCAATTCTCGTTTCTCTGTTCTCTATACAAATCTACACCGTTTGACCAATCCACACCAAATTTGCTATACTTGCTCTTTAGAACCCTGCGAGTAATATAGGCTACATAATAACCCCCATTATATTTCTCTTGTGCGTGCAGAGAGGTTAAAAACAATACGAAATCTCTATATTAATAATATTGAGTATTTTAACGATGCCAGACCAAATTTATACATTCATTCTTTAGAATCCTGCGAGAAACAGGCTATGTATGAACCCTCTATTTGTCTTGGGACGAGAGGGAGGTAAAAACAATTCATAATCCAAATAGGTAAGTAGTTACATATTTAAAGTAACATCGAACTAGAGCAACACAACGGGCTATTGACGACGATCCAGGATCAATACCGAAGGGGAAGATCCGAGATCTAAATAGAAATAATGTTCAGTATCTCTATCACAATTTAACCAATTCACAATAAATTTGTACACATAATTTTTGAAGGTTGCGTGTTCGAATCCAACAAAAACCATCTTGTACAAAGTAAGGTGAGGTAATTTTAAATAACGTCGAACTAGAGCAACACAACGGGCTATTGACGACGGTCTGGGATTAATACTTTAAATGAAAGATCCGAGGACAACACTTCGTAATTTTGAACCACGTTCAGATGACGAGGCAACACCTGAGCTGGCACATCACTCTCCGAACTTCCACACCAACCCAACGGGAGGACTTTCGGCCATGACAGATGTAAGGTGCACCAGCCGCCTCTAAACCATACGCTTACAAACATCCATGCCCGGACCCGGATTTAAACCAGGAACTTCCGATCCAGAGGCTAACACCTTAACCACTATACCGGTTGGTCGGCCCATACTGTACAAGGGGGGGGGGTGCAGGTTAAATCTGTCGTGGTCTCAAATATCGTCACTTTGGCGTGGAAAGTTGGAAGGTATGTATTTTAATTAACATCTCACTGGAGCAACACAGCAGACTATTGACGACGGTCCAGGATCAATGTGGACGGGAAAGATTCGAGTACAACACCACGTAAATCTGAACCACGGTCAGATGACAATGTGGAAATTGTCTGGTGCCAGCTGAGGTATATCCTCGTCATCCGACCATGGTTCTAAATAACAAGGTGGTGTCATCAGACCCCTCTTTCTTTCGGAGTTGATACCGGACCGTCACCAATAGCCCGTTGTGTTGCTCCAATGTGACGTTAATTAAAAAATAAAATCATAATTTTGTGTGTTGAATGTTTTCAATGCCAATGTTTTCGGATGACCAATCGCAAATGGCCGACTTGGAAAGGGCATACCTACCTTTTCAGAGACTTGGTACCATGCGGTGCCTGAGTTTGCTTGATGCGTGAGAAAAACGTTTAGTTAAAAACTTCAGGATGTCGATCGAATGAGCCAATTGAAATTTCATTTTCAATCGCAGACCCCTTCATCGGATTATTTAGTGGATCGAATTCGAGGCCGGTATCTTTTTCATTCCTGTCTATCAACGCTTTGAACAAATTATGATACACTCATTGAGCAAATATTGTTTAAAAAGAACACATGGGAATGGCTGCAAAGGGTTACTGATGCAGTGAAACTCTAGTTTTCTAAAAGGGATGCTGATGAAACGTAGTCAATCTTGGTGCGAAGAACATTATGTTAACCTTTTCAATCGCAGAATCTGAACACCGTCTGTAGGATTAATTGGCTGGGTCGGAAATTGAATTCGAGGCCACTGGCTTCATCAAAATGGGTCGGTATCTTTCCCATTCAATTGACACCTACAGATTTAACGTGCACCAACCCCAATGCACTCTCTACTTTTGTTTTCACCCATGTCAAGCGATTGGTGACTCAGGTGGTCCGTGTCCAGATCAGGCCCGCCGTAAGCGGGCGTAGACCGCACGTCCAGGTGGGGGCAAATCTAGCGATCGATCACGTAATATTCAAAGTCATTGTCATAATACCCACCTTTAGCATAAGAAATGTCATCGCATTGAGGAAAAAATCTGACCGGCACGCAATTACTATTTTATTGTATATTACTAAGGGGCTCCGCCATGACAAAACTGGCAAAATCTTTAGAGTACGGGTATCCGAAAAATTTCGGCCACTCTACTTTTTCCCAAACAGACGAGACTCTCCTATATTTCGGTCACTCATTTCCTTTCCAACCTCTCGTTTGGCGTGTATCTTTTTCGTGGATCTCTGGGGTCACCGCTAGAGGTCAGCAGCAAATTATTTCTGAATAATTTGTGGACTAATTTTTAAAACTATTAAGTAGCCTCAGCTGTAAAGCAGTTTCTTGATCCATTATGTTTCGCAATCACTTTCCAAAATTCAAAGTATCCATTCTCCAAATTCCAATTGACAGGATGTGCCCCTCCGTAGGACAATAAAACCATCGTCCTTGGAGAGGGGTTTACAAAACCTGTCGCGTGTTGCAGCGCTCTTGAGAAAGATTACAATGGCAGTATGAAAACGGAAATTTCTCAGAACTGGGAATTTGGAAGAGGTGTCCCTTTCCACTCTCCACGTAGGGAGACACGAACGGACCGTCCGCGGTTCCAATTACCTCAGGGGACCTGACCATAGTAAAGATAAGGACCGGATGCGCGCAACAAAGGGGGAAATCTATTCTTCCATTTCTCCCGTCTTAAAGCGAAATCTGGTTGAAACCTCCCCGTCTAGAAAAGTCTAGGAATCCCCACAGAGCTTCGTTTCAGTTTACACACGCATTCGAACAGTACTATCGCACACGTTGCAATTATTTTGTTAATCTTCGTCTGACGTTGGTCTAGGTGTAATTAAGGATATTTTAACTTGGTTAGTGTGATTATAATTCAATGTATCATATGTCAGTGCAAAATTTTGGTACCTACGTTTATTTATCGGCTTATCATAATAATTGCTGCGCCTAGTAATCATCTGTTTGTAGCACATATACCCCCAATTAAATATTTACGAAATTTGAAATAAAAACCCGGCCAAGTTCGTGTCTGACCACGCACAGTGTAGGGTTCCGTAGTCAGTACAGGCTATACAAAATTCTTACAAAACATCTGAGCCAAAACTCTATGTATTTTAGAAATACAAATTTAATTTTACAGTTCATTTATACGGAATTTCTATAAACTTTTTACAGACTCAATTACGCGATTAAGTGGGTGGATTATTACTCGTAAACTTGAAAAGCCTACTTATCGCTGATAGCATAAATTCAAGACGAGTTCAATTTCTGTAGATCAATATTTATATGGTAACTAGCCACTGCTTGGCCAGCATTGCGTTGCCCGTGACAGTTCTTTTCGTGGGGTCAGGTGAGACCACTGCTCGCTAACCCCCTTTGATTGCTACGAATTCCCATTTGGTAAACCAACACCACGAGCAACGCCGTGATGGCCTCGTCATTGCCAGATGCGGCCAAATTCGAATTGCGAAGAAATCCAATCGACATGACGTCACAATCACACAGGAGGCGGCGTAATTGGTATTGCACACAGGCGTTCAAACAGTTAGCGGCGGGCCTGGTCCAGATTCATGTCAAGCTTGGCCTTTTATATTCCGTCGGGAAAAAATAAAACCTTTTTTGACCTTTGATAATAGATCAGATAAGACAAAAATTTGTCAAATAATTTTTCTTACCTTTTTGACCGACGGGCTATAAAAGGTCTCGGGTCCAGAAAAAGTTTTCATACCCTTTTATGATTTTGGCTGGTAGCTATACATTGTAGTTTTCTATAACTACTGTTTTGCCATAAACCCTGTTTCGCGGTTTTACCAGGCATCTGTCTATCCTCAAGGGATTTGCTTTGTGAAAGGCGATTGTTCGCTATTCAACAGTGTAGTATTCGTTTTTTTCACGATAAAATTTAATATGATTTGAAAATAAGAATCGTTGAAAACATAGCATGACTTTTTTTATTTGATTTTATTGCTGTATTTAATAAAAAAATAGAGCATCTTTTGTGCATCATATAAATAGATTATAATTCCTATGCGCTAAGTTCTTGTGTTTAATTAGCGTAGCACAAAGATGTTATTTAGTTATGTTTACACATATTTGAGTATGTATTGAACTAACAATTCATTGAACGCGATTAACACTCTATTAAGGACATACTATTTTATTTTAAAACAACCAGTTTGTAACTACAGATTACGTAGAGGATTTATTCTTTTAAAAAAATCAGGGTCATCGTAGTTGTTAACCTTTACTCACCATATGCAGATCCCTTGTGAAATATAAAAGGACAACTATACTAATTGGAAATAATTAACTACAGTATTGTTTGAAAAGTGCATGAGTACGAGTACTAAGGAACATAACTAGAGTTTTTATGAAAAACTACAAATTAGAGCAACCAAACCGCAGGAAGAGTTCTTAGACGTGAATGGAAATATTCTACAATTAACTTTAAGTTTAAAGGGGCTTATCACAATTTCCACAGAATACCTAATGTGGCGTAGTGGAAAGTATTTTAATTAAAACAAATTTGAAGAGAAGAATAGAAATGAAGCACAGGTTGTATCTATTATTTCGAAAGTATCGCCAAGACATATTGTGAGGAGTACTAGAGTTTCGAGAGGTTTCCATTGAAGTGTGTGTGTGTGTGTTGAATTCTTGAGTTATTGGAGTCTTGTTTAGCGATTCATAGAAAATATAATCGTCAATAATCCATAAATAAAATTTTAAAACAATAAATATCAAAACTATATTTATTTCCTTTGTGGAGAAGTCAGAGGCGGATTAAGCGGTACGCGGACTAAGCGGCCGCGTAGGGCCCCGGATTACGAAGTGGCCCACGACGTCTTAAAATGTCTATTCATTAGTGTTCGAGGAAAGATGTGACAGCGTCTTTACAATGTGCTTCTATAAGTTCAGTGAAAAGAGTTTCTAATATACGAGATGATCAGCAAGAGGGGCAGATGCTGTATTAGCTGTAAAACTTCGTTTCAACCATAGATGTAAAAGAGGCTTTAACTGGAAGTTGGATAAAAAACTATAAAAATATATAATTTACAAAAATGCATTGATGGTAGTACTTTTGAAGATGAAGTTGACAAGTTTTTAATATTTCTAAAAGGAAAACGAGGAGACCATAAAAAGCACACCAGACATCTATCGAGCCTTCAAAGAAATGTTTTGCACAGTTGCGAATGTTGAAATATTATTAAAATTTTTTTTAACAGTTTCCTTATTTGATGGGCGTTAGGAGAGAGATCGTTTTTTGTTTTAAAGCTTGTAAAAAATTAATACTATGGGAAAAGAAAGATTAATTAATGTGCCCATTCTGTAAATAGAGCAAAAAATTTAAAACCGAATTTATATCATCACCGAAGGGCCGTGATAGCCTGTTTGCTAGAGGAGCGGATTAGCAATCAAAAGGTTTGGAGTTCGAAACTAGAACCAACCAAAGGCTTCTTCGGAGGCTTTCCTTTTGGTTTGTGTCTGTTTGGGGACATTCAAATGAGAGAACAGTAAAGTGTGTCATAGTTATCGTGCATTCTCTTGAGAAGAACGTGAGAAAGTGTGATGTGAAAAAAACAAAACACTACACGAAATATGGCATTGGGACTATCATTTTTCCCCACGAAGAATTCATAAGAAAGCTAGCTCCATTTTGTTTATGAAATAATAAAATTCATGTGTTTACACTTTGTGTTTCAACACTCTTCCGAAATATTATGAACATCTCTTCCTAGACCGGGATTCGAACCAAGGACAAAGAAGACGTGCGTGGATAAGGGATTATTCCAATTTCCGATACAGTTACGCTCCTTCATTACTCGCCGACACTAGATCAGTTCTCATTTACGCACACACACAAAGAATTGTGTAATTTTTCAGACGTTGATTAATAAGTTTAGTTTTGAGATATTATTCCACATTAGAGTAGTGCTTAGAGATTTTGAACATTTGTTTGAAATGTCATACCCGGTAAGTTTAGTTTGTTTAAAAAATACTATAAAACGTCATTAATTGTTGTTTGTGATGCCTCTACCCATTAACTAAAGCAACTTCAAATAATAAAGGCGAGAGAAACTTTACAAACTAACCCTGTGGTTAGGATGGACATGTTTAAACCATTCATAAATTTCTATGGAAAGGGGACTGAGGGGAGGTGAATTATTAAATTATGAGCCAAGGTTTCTTTTATCATACAGAAAGGCGGCATATTACAGTATAGTCGGGGGGTCTCCTTCTAGTATTGGTTTGTTATTTTTATATTATTAAATTAAAACAATCAAGGCTTTGTAAGCCGTGGAATATTTTTTTGTAATGTGTGGGGTTGGTTGTTGAATTTACCTCGCACTGGAAGCAACAAACACACGGGTTATTGGCGACAGTCCGGGATCCATCGCAAAGGGAAAGATCCGAGGGCGATACTTGGGTAATTTTGAGCCACGGTCCGATGACGAGGTGAACACCTGAGTTTACCCACTCTCCGAAGTTTTACACCTAACCAAAATTCGAAAATTTGAGGCCACGACAGTTTTAACGTGCACGAGTCCCCACCTGCACGACGGTCTTTTAGTTAGTTGGAATTCCCAACCCTCCGTTTGCTAATCCGCGACTCTTATCAAACAAGGTTACCGCGGCCCCTACAAGGCGGGCTATGATAAAGAAACTGTGTGTGTTTCTAATACTTTTAAAAACCTTCTCGTAGTCGCATGGTTAGCCGTGTTACACATTTCCAATGAGAAGACAGATAATTTGTTTTGGCATCCCGTGAACTCGACAACACTAGATCAGTTCTTGATTACGCAAACTCACAAAGAATTGTGTAATTTTCCCAGACGTTGAGTTATAAATTTAGTTTTGAGATTTTATTCCACATTGAGTTTTGCTTAAAGATTCTGTACATTTGTTTAAAATCTTACTTCCGGTAAGTTTAGTTTTTTTAAAAATACTATAAAACGTCATTAATTTGCGATGTCTCTACCCCTTAACTAAAGCACAGCTCCAAATAATAAATGCGAGAGAAACTAAACTTAAAAATTATTCCGATTGAACGAAAGTATAGTATGGATAGTTGTTGAGACATTTACTTTTTTCAAATTAAACGTAACGTCAAATTATTTTAACAACAATCATCGAATCGGTCAAGCTCTTGCACATTTTCTCAGACGGTTGTGGGGCAAACACAAAAAAATCCATTCCATTGTTAGCACGTGCTTTGCATTAGTTTCTCAGAGACATTCGTTTCTACCTTGTGACCGTGATTTCGTAGTTCCATGTTGCTACCAATGGTCACTTACGCTAGTCCTGTATGGGGATTTCCTGCGCTGAAACTCACGTGAAAGAACAGCATCACTCCAAAACATCACCCTTCGAATAGCTACAGACAGCCCATTATTCTACCGCAATATAAAAATTAGGGAATAACTAAATATGTACGCGAGATCAAAGAGTTTATAATTAAACTCAATACCAATTTCTACGCAAAACTCTCCAACCATAATAACGAAGCTATACTCCAAATCCCAGATACGACTACCGCAGAAAAAAAAGTTGTTCAACAAACGAGATCCACTCTAAATAAATTAAATTGATGTTTGTTCATTCCTTTTCCACTCCAAAATTGATTCAGAGTATGCCCTGATTTTTCACGTTCTGCCCCTCAGGGCTCAGTAGCACCGACCGGATGTACAATTGGAATCTTTCCCAATGGGGGTACAGAAGATTTCTCAGAAAAGTGTCTACTTAGGTCAGCCGTCCAGCCTTTTGTCAAGACAGCTGCGGACATCCATCCCCGTAGGCAATAGCTCATTCTTCCTGCACAGAAGTTCCAAATTTCGTGTCCTCTAATGAGACCCCCCCCCCTTATGTGAGGGGTCCGGATCTTAGGAGAGATAAAGATCCCAATCCCGGCATTCCTGTCTTTGTTAGCTC
This sequence comes from Metellina segmentata, assembly GCA_947359465.1. Lineage (NCBI taxonomy): Eukaryota > Metazoa > Arthropoda > Arachnida > Araneae > Tetragnathidae > Metellina > Metellina segmentata. Next base: position 26,904,969 of record OX375882.1, read on the forward strand.
TAGTTGCATTTGCTGCTTTGCACCGGGATCGTCTAGACTAGATTAGAATTTAGGTTGGTGGTTAACTGGTTATTATAGTTGCTTGCTCGTTTTCAACTACGTACGATGCGAACTGAAGCGTATGTAACTAACGGTTAGATAAAAACATAAAATTGTTATATATACATCAATTTTATACATAATTATACATATGGTTTATACACTGGGTTGTACTGAATAAAAATAATACTGTCAATTTTTAATTTCTAAAATGGACAGTTAATTTTTATGACTGTTTTCAATAGTAGTGATCAATTAACAAAATTTTGTATTATAAAACCAGTTACATATAAACAGATGGGGCATTAAATTTCGTTTTTATTTAATTTTGGCTTATGAATGGAAGAGGATTGGATTGGATGTTAGGGCTTTAAGACGCAAGGATCATATTTGTCCAGACAACATCAAATAAATGAAAGTACATGTGAATTTTTACAAATGCAGATGAAAGAAATACTCCCGGAGTAAGTTACAGTAATCAAACCAGCATCGCCTACAACTCGTAGTTTACAAGAACAGTGGGTAAATTACTAAGCCACGGTGGAACTCAAGGCTATGGAAGGGAAAGGAAGTCTATAGGCACAGAACACACAAAAGAGGCACAATAAATCTGTGTCAGAACTGATGAAATATCAAAACTATATTTGTTCAAATTCAATTCTAATAGGTTCTTCGAATTCAATTTTAAAATAAAAAGTATTTCGATAATTTAAGAAATTTCTACAGAAATACTATTAATGGATCAAAGTGTTGCATATTTGAAGATATAATGACAGTGATTGGAAATTTTCCTTCCCACTCCCTCAGATTTCACAATTTGTTTTTGTATAAAATTATAGTGTTTGGGGGAGAGTGCTTCTTAGACAAGCTAAGATGTTTATTTTGGATTTCATTTCTTCATGGCCATTGTTTAGAGTGTCCACAGACAAAGTATTGAAAAATCAAAACAAATCCTTAACGGCAATACTTAAATGTTCGATGCCGTCATAGTAGTGTTAAAAGTAAACTTCTCCATTTGAACAGCTGAAAGAACATCGGATTAGCAATGGAATAAATAGAAATTAAATCGAAATCAGAATATTTAACTTCGAGAGTTATCGAAAATAAGTATCAATTCGATTTTTATTTTGAAGTAGTGATGCAGTTAGTTTATTTCTAGTCAAGATACCTTTATCTTGACCTTTAGGTAACAGTTAAAGGGTAGCACACGTTGATGGATGGTCCCAACGTGGGAAAATTATTAGGGAATCCCAAATATATATATATATATATATATATATATATATATATATATGTGTGTGTATTTTGTAAGGTGAAGCTATGTAGAAAGTGTGGCCACTGAATATGACACATGTCTATTATTGCAGTAAGGCCTGACACCTGCTGAAAATGTTTGAAGGGGTCCTATAGATTTAACATTTTACATTTGAAGGTAAAGACACAGACCAAAGAAAAGCATATATGAAATGATACGCTCTTGCTCTACTCACAATACTATTTCATTGCAAACAGCCTATGATGCCTCATCTTGAGGGCGACCCCATAAAAAAGCATGGGATTCAAATTTTATCAATGACAAATTTGAACAAGTAACAGTGCAAATAAACGATCTGGGAGTGTGTACAATATAACATTTTAAGTAATTACTGGGACAATAGTAGTTATTTTTTGTTTAACCCTCCAAGTGTGTGTGTGGTGGGGTTTCGACGAGATATCTCGTTCATCATCAAGAGTTAACTAATTTTGCCAATGACGATAGATTTGACGAACTGACAGATTTTGAAAATGACGCCTTCAACAGCTGACCACTTTTTCTAGTGTCAAGATACCTCGTCCATCAAGAGCTGATCAATTTTGCTAATGACAAGATATCTCGTCCATTAAGAGCTGACCAATTGTGCCAATAACGAGTTATCTTGTAATCAAGATATTGTATTACCGATATTTTTGGATAGGAGATCAAGATCTGAAGACTTTTCTTACAATGATGAAATTTTTCGTCCGTCGGTTTTGCTACTAACGAGGAACCTCATTGAGCAATCGCCAGAAGGGTTGAGTGTGTACATCTCCCTACCCATGTTATCCATGCCTTTCTGCATAAACTATAAAAATATTGGGATTGGGCAAGGAGTTTGGACCTCTTAAATTTGTACCGCTGTCGCCGGATACAATGGCTTTACGACCTATTGAGTAAAGTCTTCTCTATGTTTGGCTATTCATATTACCCGTATATTTGCAATACTCATTTATTTCATAATTAATTTGATGAGGCCGATCCCATCAATAAAAGGTAGCCCTGTTGGATAAGCAACGGATTAGCAAACTTTGAGCTGCGAATTCGAAACTTGTTCCAGTCTCAGACCGTCATCTACACGTTAAATCTATCGTGGCTGAAATGTCCTGGCTTGGTATGGAAGTTTAGAGAGTGGGGTGCCAGCTGAAGTGTTGTCATCATTGCAAGGCGTTATCCTTGGACTTTTCCTTCGGGATAACGGCCGGACCGTCGCCAATAGGTCGTTGAGTTGTTTCAGAGGGACGTTAATTAACTACCCACCTATCCATCCATAAAGATATTGGTGAGGCAAAGGGGTAGGGTCCCTAGGGTAGGCATCCTTGCTGTTGACGTAATAACATCAGGTCAGATTTGATCTAAGCGGATTAACAACCCGAGGGTTGCGAGTTCAAATCTCTATCCAACTAAAGACTAGCGAACGTAGGGGCTGGTACATGTTAAATCTGTGGCCTCAGATGTCCTCACATTGGTATGGTGTCTTAGTTTGGAGAATGAGGTACCAGCTTAGGTGTTGTTCTTGTCTTCTGACCGTGGTTCAAAAGGACGAAGCGTTGTCCTAGGATTTTTCCTGGAACATCGCCAATAGTGCGTTGCTGAAGTGAGACATTAATTAACCTCATATTAGGTTCATATGTCATATACAAATTGTCGAAATCTCTCTCGGGTGTATGAATTGTCAAATTAATTGTCGTCATGAAACTCTAGACATAAACATTTGTAATTTTTTCATTGACGAATTCTTGTTTCATTCTCGCAAAAATGTTCTGGTTTTTGGTTTAAAAAACAAAACACACCAGTGCTGTTTATAAAACTATTTGAGACTTGTGGAATGTGCTTTACTTCCATGTTGCGGCGTTCCTTCTGAAGTAACAGAAAGTGTTTTGGAATCAATTTTATATTTAATTTCATGTTAGCTGCCTTTCTGGCTATTCAATAATGACCTGAAATCAAAGAAAATAAAACTGATTATATTTTCTCGCAATTTTTCAAGAAATAGAAATAAAACATTTAATAATTTAGTGGATGCAAAACATATTCATACCCCAAAGAAAGCATGTAAGGTGTTTTTTCAATATTAAACACTTACCTGTCCGATAGTGAGGCATAAGTTAATGGAGGACTTACATAAGCGTTCTTATAAAACTCGCGATTTCTCGTTATTTCTGAAAATGAAGAATTTGGTCTGATTAAATAATTGTATAGTTTCTTAACTCGTAGCACCGTTTGAACACAAAACGCAAAAAAAAAAGGGATTATAATCTACTTATATAAAAAAAGGATGTGTTTGTGTATATTTTCCAAACAAATCTACTCCGTTTGACTAATTCACACCAAATTTGGCACATTTATACTTTATAGTACTGAAGATAATGAGACGTTCCACCACCCTAAAAGTATTAACATTTTTACCAGTCTTATACTAAAAACTTATGCTAATGACCTTTAAGGAGTGATTAAACCAAAAGCTGGTTCGTTACATACCTGTCTTTAAAATTCTTTAACAGCATGCTAGCAGGTGACTAAATTTTTAAAAATCAGAATTCCTCAAATCAAAAGTGTAAGCTTTTTTTATTTTATTTCTGCCATATACTACCATTTAATTATAAACATTTCAGTTTCAGATAAGAAGCAAAATATGTTTCAAGATAAATTTGTCGCATAATGCCTCAAGGGGATACAGCAGAGTTGACGTCTCTCTGTCCTCTATACAGATCTACACGGTTTTGACCAGTCCACTCCAAATTAGGAAAACACTTATTCTTCATAACTCTGGGGGTAACGTAGGCAACATATTAACCCCAGTTCTATTTGACCTAGGTGTTCAGTGGGATTTAAAAACAATTCGAAATCCTCAAGGGAATTACATTTTTAGATTATTTTTACGATCACTGAATAATTCACACCAACTATATGGTAGGTACATTCATCCTGTAGAAAACATTGGCTCTTATATATTAACCCCTGTTCTATTTTTCTTAGGTTTTGAGAGGGGTAAAACAATTCCGTGATCCAAATTGGAATAAAATATTAAAGATATATATATATATATATATATATATATATATATATATATTCAGCCGACCAACCGGTCTAGTGGTTAAGGTGTTGGCCTCTGGATCGGAAGGTTCCTGGTTCGAATCCGGGGTCAGAGGCATGGATGTAAATTGTGTTGTCCTTTGTTAGGAAGCGATGATGGTCCTCCCACTGGGTGCTCCTTCACAAGAGACCATCATTTCCGGCCTTGTAGTGGCCAATGACTATGTGCATTTGTGCCCGCCATTAGAAAAAAAAAAATATATATATATATATATATATATATATATATATCACAATTCGACCAATTCACAACAAATTTGGTACACTCATTATTTGATTACTGTGCTTAACACATGCTATATACAGTTGCAGATTTAGGGAGGCTGTAGCCAAAAGCTGCTATAAGTTTACTTTCTAAAATAACTTATTCAATTTGAAGCTTTGCACTATTATGTGATAAATCATTATTGCCTTTGTATTTCTGAAAAGGTGCTAAATGCAAAATATAAAACCTACCGAATATACCACCAACTAATAATAATCAGTAAGCTGTCTGCTCCCTTAACCAAATGAGGAAATAATATTTTGCCGAGTAGTATGTAATGAGTGAAATGATCAGATGTTTATCAATGTTGCACTTCTATTATGATTATCTAAACCAAAAGAAATTCATTATTGATGACATATGAAATGATCACCAAAAACAAACATCATTTAGTTGGAAACATAACAGTTGTTTTAATGAAAAAGTCAACAATGTGAATTTATAATCATGGTGCAGGGAAATTCTTTACAGGCTCAGGTGAATTGTTCCTGAATTTGCAAAATCTTTTACTAGCCATCTTACGTAAAGGAAATTTATTATTCATAAATTCAATGATACAAAGCTCTGGAGTTGCATCCTGAAAAAGAAAATTTCATTCTGTTTACCCTTATCCTGAAAGAGAAAAATTAATTATGTTTCCTCTTGCATAAAAATACAAATTTTTCCAATAGAATTTTAAAAACAAGAATCGTTTCTTTTTACACACAGATTTTTTTTTATAATTACACTCAAGTAGTTGCCATGTTTTTCACCTACCTGAATTTTAAGGGCATATCTTGAATGGCTACATCTCAAATTTCCCACTTAAAATCATAGCAGTGAGTATTATGAATGTTTGAGATTACTTTAAGATAATTCGTATTCACTTCCTACTTATGTGAAATATTTCTTGACAATTTAATCCAACAATCTTGACCTCATTACATCTTATAATCATCACAATGCAAATGATTGGCATATTTTGAAATCGCTACATATCGAATTTTCCACTTTAATTCTTAGCAGTAGCTAGACTAAAGAACATGCAAGATTACTGTATCCATACTTATTTGCTGCTTAGTTGAAATATTTCTCGACAATTTTTTTTAAATTCAATAATCTTGAAGTTTTATTACATTTTATGATCTTGACAAAGCAAATTATTGAAGTAAATATTTACAACCAGAAGCTGTCTTGTATTCTCAACATTTAATTTATTGCTAGATGGGTAATCAGTAGCTACAGAGTTTAGTTCTATCTGTCTGGTTAAAGTGAGGAGGGCATGAAATCAACCAATCTTCCAGAAGATTTAAAGCTTTACATTCAATTACGGAAAAATCAAATCTGTAATCTTTCTAATTTTGAGCAGAAGTTGTACAGCAGGGTTCATAAAAATGAAACTTTTCCAACCAATAGAACCCAGATTATTTTCATTTAAAGGTATAAATAAATATTCATTATGGGGAAATTGTTCTCCAGCCAATTGAGATAATATTTCATTAGTCTTGTAGATATAATATGTTTCTAAGCACCTGGCAGCTGAGGAATTCGTGCCAGAAAGAATCATAAAAATCCATCAATAACACTGTCAGGAAAATTTGAGACTCCTCAATCCTGGAATGCTTTGACAAAACAGTGATCCTACCTCCAGGGTTCTTACTACTGGAAGTTGGAAGACTATATTGTTACATTGAAAACTAGGAAGTTTAGTGAAAAAAAAAGAACTTGTTATATCCAAGTCTCATCTAAAGAATGAATATGGAAACAATGTTACACATTTAATAATATTTGATGTACAATATTATAGAAATTAATACCTGCATTGAACAGAACCTTCTGTAACAATTGTAGAATTCAGTTCAACAGCCTTGGGCTCAGGTGGATCACAGGTTGAATTAAACTCTCAGATGAAGAATTGGGATGTAAACTGAGCAGCCTTGCCATACTACCTTTCCAAGTGACTGGGCCTTGCCATACTACCTTTCCAAGTGACCGGGCCTTGTCGTACCACCTTTCCAAATGACTGGGATCTACAAAAAGAAATATCTTGCTTCTTTTGGCAGTAGAAAAATAGCCTGTGGTTTAGAAGATAATTTTTTGTGCCATACTACCTTTCTAAATGACTGGGATCTACAAAAAAAATATTTTGCTTCTTTTGGCAGTAGAAAAACAGCTTGTGGTTTAGAAGATAATTTTTTGTGTTCATTTTCTGAAGAAAAGGTCTCATAGCTTGCTTTTCAAGGGAGAGGTAGTTATCGGGAGATAATATAGCTGAAATCACAATGCCCGTCTCTTGATTACAGTTTATTATGTTTTGCAACAGGTCCTCAAATTTTGAGAAGCATTTCTCAAGGCAATATAGGTGTTATTGGTACTTACATGAACCAGAATCAAGTCACGATTCTTTTAAAGATGAAACCTTTTCTGTTACACGCTCAATGGTGATTCCTGGAAAAGCTAGAATATATATTACATTACCATGTCATTGTGATGGCAAATACTGATTTTTCCATACTGATTTCCGATTTTACTCTGTATTTGACCATCGAATCCACACCAGTAATTAAAACCTTCATAGTTACACTACAATTTTTGGACAATTTACAGACAGGAAGAGCAACTAAGAGAAGGGCAGAAACTAGTCAAAGAAAAAAAAAAAGACTGCACCAGAAATGAAAACTGCACTCAATTTTTAAAATGCAATATGAACTCATAAAATAATTCAACCAAGAGTAAAATTCACGAAAACGAACAATGGAAACGTAACAAAATGAAAAGCAAATAGTAAAAAAATTTGAGAACTGACAAACACAAGGAATACATATTACACAAAAATGAATATCATAAACAAAATAACTTTTAAAATAACGTAATATTTTGTAAAAAAAGGATAAACGATTCCAGGCAAGCTTCGCGATATCAAGGAGCGTAATCAAATCCACCGACAGGCACTGAGCGACGAGCGTCGTGAGCGACTGGCGTGATTTACCACTACAATGCATTCCAAAATCGAAATTGGCTTAAATCGAATTGGCTCCCATGCCAAAAAAGTTTTTGAGCCAAGACCGCGAATCTATAGCAACCTCCGAAATTCTATAGCAACCTAGTGTGCCCCTAGGCGCTGCATTTTCGCACCCAAAAGAAACTTTCTTTAGAAACACTGGCGCTTCCAGCACAAACGGAAATACGTCATATACATAGATGCGCAGACGCGCCCGCGCAAGCAAACCCGCGTTCCGGCATACGACGCCACGCCGTTGACGAGTCATTTACTCATTTCACCGTGAACTGGTCTCGTGTACTTTTTATTTAATTCCAACTATTAGAATCTTTTCTTGGTGAAAAATACAATCTACTTAACAATTGCAACATGTCCTAGCACACATGTTAAAGAAATTACCATTTTATAGGGGTTTTGTGTTTACTTACACTGCCGTGTCAACATTATTCAGGCAGATGATTTTGACATGCTTTCATGTAACTTTCATTTAATTCTTTGTAATAAACTCCAAGTTATACAAAAGAAAGAACACAATAAAAGAAAGTTATTAAAGCCAAAAAATTTTGGAAAAAAACAAAAAATAAAAGTTCTGGGTCTCATAAGTGTGTTCACCTTCATCAATGCATTTACACTGAGTACTTGTTTCATGTACTTTTTAATTAATTCTAACTTTATAAAATGTTTTCTGGGTGAAAAAGTGAAAGCATTTATGATTTCCAACCTGTCAATCCAAAGGGAATCAAGAAATGATCACTTTTTAGAGTTTTGTGTTTGATTCTAATATGCTCTGTTACCATTGTCAAGGCAGGTGATTTTGACATTTTCCCATGAAATTTTCATTTAATTATATTAATAATCTCTTTCCAATACATAGAAAACAAAGAACATAATAAAACCAAGTTATTCATGCAAAAAATTGGGTAAGAAACAATAAATAAAAATTATGGGTGTGAAAGTGTCTGTGCATCTTTGTCGAAGCATTTCACCGTGAACTTGTTTCATGCACTTTTTTAATAATTCAAAACATTAAATGTTTTTCTTGATCAAAAACACAAACTATTCGATAATTGCAAAGTATAAATATTAAAGGAATGAGGAAAGTAGTCGTTTTTAGAGGTTTTGTGTGTATTTTAAATTGGATGTGTTAACATTATGAAGTCGCCTGCTTTTGACATGTTACCTTAAAACTTTATACTAATTCTATGTAATAAACTATTTACAAAATATATAGAAAAGAAAGAACATAATAAAATCAACTTATTGATGCAAAAATATATTGGAAAAAGCAATTAATAAAAATACTAGGTCTTAATGTGTGTGTTCAGCTTTGTCGATGCATTTCACCGTGAACTTGTTTCATGTACTTTTTACATAATTCCAACTTTCTAACAGTTTTGTTTGTAAAAAACAGAAAGTATTTATCATTTGCAACCTATCCAAGCAAAAGAAATCAAGAAATTGGCACTTTTTGAATATTTTGTGTGTCTTTCTAACACGCTGTGTTAACATAATGAAGACAGCTCATTTTGAGATGTTTACATGAACCTTTGTGTTAATTCTAATTAATAAACTATTTCCAAGGTATATAAAACAAAGTATACAATAAAAGAGACTTACTGATGCAAAAATATTATGGATAAAAACATTTATAAAAATTTGGGGTATGAATGTGTCTGTTCAACTTTGTCGAAGCAGTTCACTGTGTAGTTTTTTCATGCAACTTTTGGTTATTTCCTACAATATTAAACTTATTTCTTGGTACATAATTCAAAGTAAACACAGATACAAATTTATAACTGCTAAAAAAAAACATGAATGAAGCTTTTTTTTTTAATTGGCTCTGAAAGTACTTTGTTGATCTAGCTCACCATGAACATTTTGACACTCATCCTTTAGTGAAATTCAAGTGTTAATGTTTTTTCTTTGTAAAAAGGTGAAACTATTAATAAAAACAAACTTTTCCCATCCCAAAAGTAAAAAGAAGTAAGCATTTTTAGAGAAGTTGTGTGTGAAAATGAGTATGCAGCTTTGTGAAAGGGTTTCACCGTGAACTTTTCCCACTCCTCTTTTAGTAAATTTGAATTACTAATGGTGTTTCTTGGTGAAAAAGTGAAAGTAATAATTAATTCGAACTTCTTAATATCAAAATGAAAAAGAAGTAAGCATTTTTTAAAAAGACAACCTATCCAAGCAAGCAAGTTCAACTTTGTCGAAGCAGTTCACTGTGTAGTTTTTTCATGCAACTTTTGGTTATTTCCTACAATTAAACTTATTTCTTGGTACATAATTCAAAGTAAACACAGATACAAATTTATAACTGCTAAAAAAAAACATGAATGAAGCTTTTTTTTTTTAATTGGCTCTGAAAGTACTTTGTTGATCTAGCTCACCATGAACATTTTGACACTCATCCTTTAGTGAAATTCAAGTGTTAATGTTTTTTCTTTGTAAAAAGGTGAAACTATTAATAAAAACAAACTTTTCCCATCCCAAAAGTAAAAAGAAGTAAGCATTTTTAGAGAAGTTGTGTGTGAAAATGAGTATGCAGCTTTGTGAAAGGGTTTCACCGTGAACTTTTAACACTCCTCTTTTAGTAAATTTGAATTACTAATGGTTTTTCTTGGTGAAAAAGTGAAAGTAATAATTAATTCGAACTTCTTAATATCAAAATTAAAAAGAAGTAAGCATTTTTTTAAAAGATGTGTGAAAATGTGTGTGCAGCTTTTTCCAAGTATTTCACCGTGGACTTTTCATTCATCTTTTAGTAAATTAGAATTATTAATGTTTTTCTTGGTGAAAAAGTGAAAGCAATAAATAATACTAACTTTTTACTGCCAAAAGTAAAAAGAAATAAGTGATTTTAAACATTTTGGCTCTATTAGTACTTTGTCGACAGAACTCGCCCTGAACTTCTTCACACTCATCTTTAAGTTAATTCCAACTGAAAATGTTTTTGTTTTTTTTGTGTGTGAAAAAGAGAAACGAATAATTTATTCATACTTTTTAATGCCCAAGTAAACAAGAAGTAAGATTTATGAAAAAAGTTGTGTGTACATGTGTAACCCAACTTCTCTCTTTAAATTTCAGATACACGTGTTTGTTTATATGGAGTTATGCTACACACACAGTTGTTCACCATTATGGCTTTATTTAATACATTTTTCATTTGCTAAAAGAAATGTAAACCCAACAATTATTAATTTTTAGATAAAACGGCCATTACACATCTCTCAATATCAATACGAGCGAGGGTCGTGTTTACTGTTTAGGCTCGCTGTGTTTGCGTGCGCGGACGCGTCTGCGCATCTATGTAATGACGTATTTCCGTTTTGTGCTGCAAGCACCAGGGTTTCTAAATACGCGTCCGGGATCAGTCCCTTAAGGGAAAGATCCGAGGACAACACCTCGTAATTTTGAACCACGGTCAGATGACGAAGCAACACCTGAGCTGGCACCCCACTCTCCAAACTTCCACGCCAACCCAACGTGAGGACTTTCGGCTACGACAGATTTAAGGTGCACCAGCCGCCTCTACACCATACGTTTACAAACATCCATGCCCGGACCCGGATTCGAACCAGGAACCTTCCGATCTATAGGCTAACACCTTAACCACTTTACCGGTTGGTCGGCTGTATCTGATCAGGACTCCATTGCCTCTCCTAGGTCAAGAATACGTGCTTTTTATGTTGACTAGATAACTTATTTTTATGATTAAGGCAAATATTTAAATTATTAAAAAATATTGTTATATCAAGGTCACCTGATAATAAAGACATTAATTAATTTATACTATGTAAATATACACTGGAAATCGAATTGAATTGAATTTATACACTGGACATTTAATCTCGGAATTTGTGAAAATAATTCGAACAAATTTAAAACGTCATAAAAAGTTAATTATCCGACCGCTTAGTCCATTTTTCAATCAATGGAGGTTTGACCATTTCAGTCTGAAAAATGACTATCTCCGTAATTAGTTATATTTATGGAAAATGTGTATGAAATATTAAAACCCCAACTTTTGATACATTAAATTTATCTATTTTATGCTAAATTTACCTATGTCTAAACTCAAAACTTATGAATAATTATTATTTATAACGTTTGAAATATTTGTTATATGACCAGCTAACGCTAATGTTATGCAAAATTTGAGAAACACGACATTTGAAATTGTCAGTACTAATTCATCAATTCTAAATGTAATTACAAAACGCGAATACACCAGTAAATGATTTTTCGACAAAATAATAAATTTTATCTCAGTAAATAATGCATTTCCAAACATATAAAGACAATTTAAAATAGTTCAAATTCAATGCAATACAAAATAGTTTCGAAAACGATACACCCACTATGTTAGAATTTTAGATGTTCAAACAGTTTTATTTGTCCGAAAAACACTTGATAAAATTTTTCTTTCTTATCAGTCAAAAATCTTGCGAGGGCTGAAAATATTCCTGTTTTCAAACCCGTGAAAAAATCTGCTGTCACTGCTTCTTGCAAAAAATTGGTTTTAGTGTTTTTCCCTTCATGTAAATTTATCTTTGAAATAAAAAAAAAGGAATTGCAAGTTTAAAACAAGAAAGTTTATGGACACCTAACAATCAAAATTAAGCTAGTTTTGTCAGCATTTTGTATTTTTGCTTCAGTTTTGTATTTTGCTCAATCAGGTGAGTTGTAGCATTTTGTCCATTTCACAATTTAAAAAAAAAAAAATGGAGATCTGCACAGTTTCTCCTTTTTAACACATGAACCCACACCATTCTACAAAAAAAATGATGCAAGGTTTATAGAAGACCCCGATGGCGTCCCCACTCCCCAGCAATTCTTCGTATTTCGAAGGGGGGGGGGGAAAGACGGGGAAAATATGACTCACTAATGACTTCCATGAGAAAACGTCTCAAAGAAGCCAAAGCCAAAAATTGAGCCAAAGTATTTGCCAAAAAAGCGATAACTAATGAAATGTAATAGTTGCAAATAGCGATAACTCGCCAAAAAAAATTACCATGAACACACACTAATTACCCGCCTCGGGCGCTGCATTTCGCACCCGTTCGATAGATTAGAGAAAGCTCATATAGAATCTCGTCACCTGACCATAGTGGAGCACCTGACTGCTGTTCAAAATTACGTGATATTGCCCTAGGATCCCTTGAGGTTTCATCCTGGGCCGTCGCGAGTTTATACAGTGTGATGTTAATGAAAAATACCAATACCAATCAAGATTACATGGTTTTGTCCCCGGATCCTTGTTTTTGGTTTTGATCCCGGAACGTTGCCAATAGCCACTCTGTGTTGCTCGAATGTGACGTTAATTAAACCACCACACCAAAACAGGACAAGGTAGTTTTTTCATTAACGTCGTACTGTAGCAACACAGATACACAGATGGTTATTGACGACCCAAAACAGGTAGATAGGCAAGTATTTAATTAATATCAAACGGAAACAACACAACGGGCTATTGATCCACAACTGAACAAACTGCGCCATATTATGAAAGAGTTTCAGCATTGACAAAATTGAATTGCAGGAGAATAAAGAAATTTTTTGGTTAATCACCTTGTTATTTTGTCTCCGTTTGGCCATTACCTCTGTTAATTTTTTTTTAAGAGGAGAGTGTAGGTATATATTTAATTAACGACTTACAGAAATAGCACACGGGCTTTTGTTGACGGTCTGAGATCAAGACCGAACGGTAAGATCCGAGAACCACGGCTTGATAATGAGGTCACACCTGAGCTGACACTCCGTTGTTTAAAATTTCACATCATGCCAATGAATGTGAGAACATTTGAGACCTCTACAGATTTAACATGCCCCAGTTTCCTTTGCACGTGACGGTCTTTCGTTGGATTGGAACTTGCAACCCTCCTGTTGGTAATCCGTTGCTCGTCGAACTGGGCTACCGCGCCTCCCTTAGGTTTCGGAATTGCGTTGTTGCTCTATTATTACCTCTGTGCACAAATTGGCAACGCTCTAGATGTAAATTTTAAATGACAATTAAATGGCTGGTTAAATATAATTTTTTTAGAAAATAGGTGAAAGTATTTTGTATAATTATCAAAAATAGATCAGGCTTATAGAAGAAAGAATTTATTTCCTCACAATTATAATTTTTCAAAATATGTGATTCCGTTTGTCTTACGGTTTTAAGATCAATATTGGTAAATTCTTCAAATGTTTTCATTCGTGTTGATGTTTGGAAATGAAAATACTTTATAATTGTTTTCTTGAACTGCCAAATGAGCAGTGTTTTGTCGCAAATTTTCTATTGAAAGTTACTGCTGTCCTATCCAACAAAAATTAATCGCATTGTCAAAATACTTAATGTTTTTAAATTTTTACTCTGATATGGGAAATTAAAGTTAAGTGATGTATGTTTGTATGTAATGTTTGTAAATGTTTTGTAAAATTCAACTGTTTATCTTAAAAAACCCCGAAAGATAAGGAGATGCACGTTTGAAAACTTTCATTTGTGATTAGTTGGGAAGTGTACTGACAAATTCAAATTATTTTTTGAGTAATAAAATAATTATTAATTGTACTTGCCATCAAATTAGTAAAGAAATGTGGAAGTGATACAAACTTTTATTATTTGAGTGTTTTCATTTCCTGAATTTAAACTGCTTTATAATTCTTTCAACTTTGTTAGTGCAAGTGTATTACTCTTGATTCTTGTAAGTACCAAAATTGTGTCAGTTAGTGATTCCTACCCTCAGTGTATTAGAGCTGCACAAGGTTGTTTTAAAAAATAAATGCTATAATGACTAATTATCTTTAACTTACCCAAAATTTCCTTTTCTAAGAATGTCTGTTCAATATCTAAATAGATTTGTTTATATCAATGATTTTAGTGTTTAAAACACAAGTTGGCAAAGGAATACAAACATTTTGACCTGTGTCTAGTTTAGCATTTATTTGAAACTTGCATCAAAATTTGAAATTTTGACATGACATTTTGTTTTAATTTTGAAATGGGTAAATTTGTCTGCCCGTTTAGATCAGGAGCAGAGATATAAACATGTTTCAGATGACCTTGACATGCATGCGGCTCTAGAACTGCTAAAGAATCAAGTCCCAAATTTAAAAATTTCTAGTTTAGTTACACTCAGTTGAGAAATAAACTTTTTGTCAAGGACGTGGTTCTATTATGTGGCATATATACAAATCGATGTTAAAGTTAAAATCACTAAATGTGAGCTCTGAAAGACAAATGTTAAATATAAAAATCTCGGAAAATGATAACAGTGGTGTTTAAAATGTTTGGATTTGATAATAATTGGTTAAATCCTAGTATTATATAATTGTCATCAAAGTTAGCATCTTATTGAATTACCATTAGTCATTGACTTTAAAAACTGCCATCACTGAACTATTTTTTTTTTTTAGATTTGTGTTTGCTAAAAGGTATCTACTTGTACTAACACACAATATAGCAGAATCAAATTTGAATATCAATTCATAGTAATATAGCCTTTTCAATAAAATTTCTGCTATGAAGATCTCATTTATTTGCTCGTGATCTGTTTGCTCGACTGTTTTAAACACCTTCAGAGGTAGAGGGGCACATCTGCATCAGAATTCTCCTAAAAACATAATAGACATTGAACACACATTTTGTAAATCTTTTAGACTTAAGGCTGCTACACACTGGCCAGTAATTTAGTAACTAAACGTGTTGGGACAAAACTATTTAGTCGAGTAGTTTAGTAAAACGATTTAGTGGACTCGATCCAGTCAAATGGATAGTAGGGGTTTAAGTATTGCCTCCCCTCCCACCCCACTCACCATTGACGTACCACTAGACAGGTTTGAACATGTCTGTTTAGTAGAGTTCATTAGTTATTCATTTTCATTCCCCAAGGTCTCTTTCTTGTGTGTGTTTTTATTAAAATATGCCTATTACATGCGAGTTTAAAATTTTTTCAACAGTTTGGTGATCGTCTGTCTTGCAGATCGTTTTCATTGCTGTTATTTAAATACATTATTTTTCTTTACTCAATAAATCTGTTATGTTTAAATGTTTAACGTTTTTTATTCTCTTAAAATAATATTTTTGTCGGAAACATGATTTGTTGGAGTGATGATACTACGGTCAAATTTGTTACTACTTATGTGGAACAGGAGTGCTTATGGAATGGGAAGTCTTCCATGTACAAAAATAGAGCATCCAAGGCAGTTGCAATCGATGAGTTAGAAAAAGCGATGGGAATACCAGAGTTTCACAAGAAGGAAATCAAACAAAAACTTTAAAACATTACGAAAATATTTCTTATTTATTTTTAAGCTAGCAGAATTAATTACTCTGCATTGCTCGGGTTGAATTAATTAAATGTTGATTGAAAAGTGATATGACTAATCGCTCTTTCGTAAAAGAATGTTAGCTTCATTTTAGTGTACGGAAAATATGATACATCTATCTATATACTCTATTTCGTATCATATCTTTCATTGCGATTCAGCTTTGCTCTCTGCATCTCACTTTAGCAGTCGACACTTGAACACCAACTAAACCGTATGTGGACAACCCCTCCCCCCACTTCCCGTTTTCTTGTTTAGTAGAGTTACTAAATCATTTGCTACTTGACAAAATTAATGGCCTAATGTGTAGCAGCCTTTAATTTTCGTTAGCATCATGAAGTATTTCTTGCTTGTACCTATAGGTGGCCATTATAACCTACATTATTTTATATAAATGAATTGCAATACTAAAAAATAGAAAGCTACATAAGGGAAATGAGATAAGATAGATATAAGTTTTCCTCCTTTTGATCACTAAGTCAATTAAGAATTTTGTTTCACACTGAATATAGACTAATGTTCATTGTTCACAGTGAGCAAAAATGACCAGTTCAAATATTATCCCTACTATTATAAAAGTGTTTGTCTGTTTCTTGCCTGCAAAGTCCTGACAAAACTATGGCACTTACAGTGATGGGATTTGGCACACAGGTAGTGCAATTTTTTCGCAATTTCAGGGTCGAGGCGAATTTTAAAATTCAATCTAGAACATTTTAAAATGAATTTAATAGGTTTTTTTTCACCATTCTTCATTTTACTGCAGTAATTTCAAGGAATGAAGAAACATCAAAATTTAGACTTTTTGCCCTCGCGTGTCACCTTGACGTCAGCCTTTGGAACAAGGCAAAGTTTTTTTCATCTCCGGGGAAAGAACACATTTGAATGACCTTCGTTTGTTTCGAGATTCATTCATTTTGATTTCCTGCAAAACGGATTCCATTAAATCAAAAGATTACTAAAGTTATCACTGGCGTTCTTCAGTGCTTTTTTCTATCTCAGCAATTGTTAAAGGTAGAGTAAAAATTTTAACCGATTTGAAATTTGTAGAAAATTTATAACAGATAAAAACTTTATTCGTTTGATTTCTTCTAATCTTGCATTTTTGTAAGAGATTGACGACACATGAACTTTTGATATCCAAAAATAAACAGATTGCATTTTCTGCCCTTCACGTTAAAATAAAAACATATTTTCATTTTAGCGAAGGAGAGCAAAGAAATTAAAACATTTTGACTGGGATTGTTAAGTTCTTTTTTCGTAAAATCGGACTCGTTAAAGACGGAATGAAACTATCTACGGATTCGAAATGTGTGGAAAATTTTACACCTGATTAAAACCAAACATCACAGGCTAACCAAGCAGTGGCTAGTACTTTTATAAAACTACTCTAAGAATATAAGATCAGTATATTTTCGAAATTAAAAAAATGTTAGCAATGACTGATAAAAAAAATTAGTTTGAAAAAAAAAAAAACATTCAAACTATTTATTTTGCGGGAAAAAATAGATAAAATTTCAAACTAATCAGTTAAAATCTTTCATATTTTTAAATTCTAGCCAAATTTTAAAAAAAATCTGAATCCTCCTAAAATTTTTTTATATTGTATTTAAGTCTGTCTGTTGATAGTTATTTTTATGGGGTATTCTTGAGGTTTTGATCATTTACCAAAACTCCTCTAGAACAAGCTCGTGCACAAAATTGAATCTAAAAGTTATGCTAGAAGAAATATTTAGCTGAAGTCTATTATTTCTGGGTCTCCTCTCAAAACTTTCATATTCTCTTTCTTTCTCTAGGATAAGAAAGGTTTGGTAAAATTCTAGCTTAAAGTGTGACCTGGGCAGTATTTCAATTTCTTGTTCACACTGGTAATGTCAAAATGAAAAGAATGCCTTCTGTAATATGGCAGGCCAATAATAAAATAGTCTTAAGGGGTGTTGGAACTTTTTACTAAGAAAAATAAATTAAAATTGGGCTAATTACTCAATAAATCCAGAATTGGGATTTTTTTTATTTATTTGTACTTGTTAAATTTTTTTTTGTTGGGATTTTTCGGGGGAACAATAAGTGGTTTTTTAAAATTCAAGATCATTGTATGTTTTGAGGTTTAATGTTTGCAGGATTGATGAGTGGCTATTTGATAAAATATTAATACATAGACTGGAAATTATTAAAGTACAATTATAATCTGTTTTTGATTAAATGTTTTAAAATTCTGTTAAGAGTAAAACAATTTGTTGAAAGTATTTTTTTAAATTCCTTTTTTTTTCAAACTGGATGTACCATTTTTTCTTAAATATTCGAGGACGCCAACTTTGTGACAATAATGTTAACTAGGATACTCTTCGTTCTTTTATCCCTGACCCTTCTTACTTGGCCCTTTTTTAACAAAAAAGTTAATAGAGTGACTTCCAATCAATGTCCTTATGCCAATATGCACTTCAGTGTGTAAAATGTAAAACTGACAAAAAATATGAGCAATTTTATCGGTTAAAAATATTTAATTTGCTGTTAAATTTTTCATAATTGAATTTTGCATCAAGTTGGAATGTTTTTCAATCTAAATAACGAAATTCATTTGCATCTTTTCACTTTTACATCGTGAACTTTTTACTTTCAGAAATAGCATGCATGAGCAAAGTATTTCATTCTCTAGCATTGAAGAAGAAAGAGATTACTATAAGGAGTTAGCTACAGAATATGAAAAAAAGTAAGTTTTGAAATTTTCTTGTAAATTCAATTTTTCTGGGAATAATGCATAGCAATAAAGTCGTATTTTTATTTTTGAATGGAGAAAAAGAAAACCCAAACTTAAGATATTCAAATGGTATATAGGTATTAAAATGGGGGGAAATAAAAACACATTGAAATTAGAAAAATGTTTATCTTTTGCAAACGGTTTCAAGGTTTAAGCACAAATTGTATTTTAACTTATCTGCTAGAATATTTAGAAATTGTAAGTCAATAAAAACTCTTAAACACCGAGTACCATAGAAAAATTTTTTTAATTGGTCTCTCTGACCTACCTGCCTTAACTCAATGCGTTTGTTCACTTCATTTTGCAACAACCTTTGAGTTGTAATTGGTACAGGTTCAATTCCTTTCTGAGTGCTTTACGTTCAATTCCTTTCTTAGTGCTGTACGTTCAATTCCTCCTTTTCTTCTGTGTCGGAAAAGTTTTCTTAATGTGTTTTTGTCCATTATTTGATGTCTGTATTGTGTTTGCAGCTTGGCCAAATATGGCCTATATGCCATAAAACTCAATGTAACAAACCCTTAATTGACTAAATATACAACTGTGGGGTGACCTTACCCTTTTATACATGCATCACTCAGTAAAGCAAATTCAATCTTGGTATCTCCAAATGGTAAATGTTACTGTTATTAGTTTTTAATACCGATGTCAATATTGTTTTTAGGTACGAGGAAACAAAATTAGATCTTGAGGAATTTCAAGAAAGCAGTAGAGAGCTTGAAGCTGAATTAGAAACTCAGTTGGAGCAAACAGAAACCAGAAACAGGGAATTGAAAACTTTATCAAGCCGTCTCCAGTTAGAATGTGATTCATTAAAGGTATTGTTTTAGTGCACATTTAATGCAATTACAAAGCTAAAAACTGGGTTTGCACACTCCTTAAGAACTTCTTAAAACAGACTTTCATTTTTAAGCATGATTAAAACTTCTTATTTTTATGTGCTACTCCTTAAAAACTCCTTATATTTTTTTCACTTTCGAAATGCGCACTACGTTCCACCACAAGAATGTATTCAAAAACGTACCGTTTCAACTGTAAAAGGATACTTCACGTTGCACGCAGCGTATTGGCAGCAAGTTCTGGATATTTTCCCATGAGAAAAGGCTTTCAGTAAGACGAAGTGGTGAAGTTGAAGGGAAGCAAGGCCACCTGCATGTCCGACCCCTCTTACTTAACTTGAGCCTTGAGTGGCATTTACGACTGATGCTTTCCTTTCATAGTATTGTATTGCGTATCGTTTGGTGCAAGAGAAATATGACCGGTACAACCTTCTGCCTTTCACCCAAAGCGTTCACACCTTGCGGTCGAAAAGAATAGAAATAAAGAAACTTTAATCATCAGAATTCAATGCAGATGTACAGCAAAGTTGCTAGCAAATAACATGGTTCCATGTTTTCTGTATTATTAGACCATAGCTGCCAATTCTTCCGGATTACCTGGAAGCTTTCCGATTTTTCATAATTTATCCGGTTTTCCGGCCGGATACAAGTTTTTTCCGCTTTTTGCATTTTTTAAAGATTATCACTAGATTATAGATTACCGAACATTCCCAAGTAATGTGTAAATAAATATTGTAGCCAAGAATAGAAATATTATAATCAAGAAATGTGCATTTAAATTATGCTATTATTAAATTATGCTATTATTAAATTATGCTATTATTAAATTATGCTATTATTAAATTATGCTATTATTAAGATACAAACTGAAACTTGATGTATGTTAAACTGTGATGTATACAACTTAAGGTTTATAGTTATTTTCTAAAATTAGTTTAAATTGAGATTAGTTTAAGTTTTTTAAAGGTTGTTTTAATACATTGTATTACTGATATTACTAAAATTTTTATTTTAAATCATAAATTTCTGCCCTTCGGTTCATTTTTTAAATAAAATGTCGATGCCAAGTAAGAATAATAAATTATTCTGTTTTTTACCCAAAATCTTCTGTTTTTTTTACCTTATCCAGTTGGCAGCTATGTTAGAGTATAATAATTGGGAAATAAATTCAGTATTCTCAAAAGATAGATCTGGATTATTTAAGAATGCAGTGATATTTTAATTTATAATCATTTTAATCAAAACTTAATGAACTATAATTTTTAAACTATGTTAAACAATAATTTTTTTTCGTCTATTTCTTGTTCAAATGCTATAGGCTTGAGGTTTATTTTATTTTTGTAAAAATGTATAAATGTTTAATATTATCCTCAAACTGGTACTCCTTTGATTTTAGGATAAATTGCAAAAAACACAGCATGATAGCCAATCTCAAATTGCAGAATTAGAAGATGAGTTATCGCGTGTTAGAGCAACTCGTGATGATTTGCAAAAATATATAAGGGAGCTTGAGCAGTTGAATGATGATTTGGAGCGAGCTAAAAGGTAACTAGTTTAATCTTCTTTGGATGGAAGTTAAAAAATTTCATACACTTCAAGAAATCTTTTTTTTTTCTTTCTTTTTGCTAATATATTAGGATTTGTGCTTTGTGTATAAAGCAGCATTTATGTACGTTATTCAATTTATCTGCACATTGCAATATTCACGAATTTGGTGTTCACTCCTGAGAGGAAACATTTGAAAATTGCAAAACTAAAACTTTCTAGTTTATAAGTACTGTTAACTCACCGCTGATGGTGGAATTTAGCATTTTGTTGATGACAATCTCGTGTATTCTGATACTGATATATCATGTATGTAACAAAAAGTCATAATTGTTAAAAACAAGTATTGAAATTCATCAGGCAATGACATACAAAATATCCAATGAACTCTCGAAGGAGTTATGTCAGTTTTTTAAATTAGGTAGTTTTGTTTAAGGGGGGTAGGGGGGTAAAATCCTTATTTTAACTCAATCATTCTTGTTAGTGAGCAATTGAATTAGAATTGGTATAATTTCAAGATCACTGGAATGGAACATTCTAGATTTAGAATTCTGGAAATTCTCAAGTATAATTGAACTTTTTACTGTTTATTTTGCCTTTTGTTTTCTGTAGAAAAAAAAAAGTTTTTCAGGTTTTTTTTTAAATTAGTAAAAAAAATTTATTACATTTTTTTATTTATTTCATTTGCAAGAAGTAGTTTTTAATTTTTTATTTATGAGTTAAGTATTAGCTTGAAAATAAAATGTATATCTCACCGTTCAGCTAAAAATTGTTCAGTTATCTTTCTTTGCCTTTTAAATTTTTTCTACACTACTAGTTCATTTGAAATAAGATGTTTTGAAATATAAGTACAACAGTTTGTCTGATACAGTAATTATATGCCAATATAATTTATGTGGAAATTATAACTGTGCTGTTTTCCTCAATGATCTCTAAATTCTATAACTAACCAAAAGCAGATTCACACTTAAGTCAACTATTTAATAATATTTCAATACCAGAAATTTTCCTTCGATTTAATGAGATTGTAAAATTATAGATATGCACCAAAGATATATTTACATTTAAAAAAATATTTTTTTAGAATAAAAAATCCTTCTAGTACAGTTATGTATTAAAACCCGCCAAAATTAATTTTAATCAACCGTTGATGTAGCTCTATTTTATTCTTAAGAAGCTTTTATCAAATTTCATTCAACATTAAAAGAGTTTTATTTTTTAGTTATTGTTTTCAATCATCAAAGTTAAAAGTTCTATTAATAAGATGACATATTTTAATTTATTTGACTATTGTTCATTGTTATTGTAAAGGTATATAGGTAGTGTAATCAACATTGAACTGAAAAATATGTGATTATATAATTACACATTTTTCGGTCCAATGCATTTTTTATTTTGCTACTTTTGCCTCTGTCCAATAACCAAAACAAAGTTTAATAAAAAAGTTTTTTTAAAGTATATGCTTTTAATACTTTTGTTGCTTCCAGAGCTGCAGTATCATCACTGGAAGATTTTGAAGCTAGATTAAATCTGGTATGTTGTACTAAATTTTGTTCGAATATACAAAAACTAGTCGCCTTTTAATTGTAATTTATTGCTAAATGATTAGGGCTCTGACCTTTTGTTCAAAAGCTTCTGGAATCAAATTCCAGTCACATATGAATGGTCACAGTGGTTCAGAATGTACTTTAATATAGAACTCTAATTGTTCCTAGCAAAAGATATGGAGAGAAACAAACCAAATCTAAAATGCAGGGTGTCAAGATTTAAATCACTTGATTTAAATCAACAATTAAAATCATGATTTGAATCAAATGATTTTTTTAATTGCTGATTTAAATCGCAACTAATCACATATTTTTAATAACTAAGTAAATGCACCTCAGAATAATCACAGATGCTTTTCTGTACTCGTGATGATTTCAGCACTAATGGCTACACCCAGCTCAGAGGGAACTAGATCAATTACTGCAAATCTATTGAAGATATATTCAATTTAAAAATTATTTATTTTTAGAAAATCCTATTTTTAGGTATCAATCTATAGTAAAGTTTTCAACGGATTTCAAATCCGTTAAAATTTTTAATCTATCTTTAGTAATTCCGATTTTACGAATAAAAACTTAACAATCCCAGTCAATATGTTTTTTATTTCTTGCTCTCATTCCCAGAAATGGAATCTGTTTCTTTTTTTAATGCGAAGGGCAGAAGATGCAATCTGCTTTTGTCTTTTTTAAAGATAAAGTTCAGGTGATGTCACAATCTCCTGCGAAAATATAAGATATGTTTAATTTAAAAATTATTTATTTTAGAAAATCATATTTTTAGGTTTTGATTCAAAGTGAAATTTTCCGCAGATTTCAAATCCATTGAAATTTTTATTCTATATTTAACGGTCTAGGAGATGGAAAAAGAACCACATAACTAAATTTTAAACTTTTTTTTATCCTCTGCTGGAAAATCATTTCTGTGCAAAATGAAAACGGAAACAGGAAAAATAGATTTAGAATCTGTCATATCTTTATGCAGTTGCCATTCCAAAGAAACCACTAATAGTTCAATTTCATTAAATTAATTTTAAAATGTTCTAGATTGAATTTTTAAATTCGCTGCGACCCAAAAAATGCAAAAAATTTGGACTACCTGTGTGTTAAATCTCATTGCTGGAAGTGCCATAGAATCTTCAGAATTTTGCGGCCACGAAAAAAACAGACAGACAAACAATTCCTTTTATAATAGTAGAGAAGATTGCAACAGCCAGTTGTAACTTATTAGAATATACTATACTAGGGGGCCCGCCCCCTGCTCGCTAAAGCTCGCCAACCCCCAAACGTCAAGCGTCTTGTTGAACTGTAATTGTCGGCCCTGAAAAGGACCGTTTTTTAAATGGCCCTGAAAAGATCCTCCGCTTTCTTTAATTTCTATTATAAACCGCAACAACTCAAATAAAATTCATTTTTTTACAGTAAAATTTCATCGGATAACGCTAAAATTCAATTGATGCGCGAGGTTTTTTTGGTAAACAAACAATCGTACAATGTTGCCAAATCGCGTTAACAAATAACGTCTTTTTTGCGTGCCACGTAAGAGAATTATATATATAGATACAGTAATGTAAACACACATGACATCATAAATCTAAATGCCAGGATGAGTAATGTTAAAAAATTCCTGATTAACAGCACTCGTAATATAAAAAAGGAAGTATGCAACAGTTTGATTCAAAATTATAAACTAAAGGGGTGACTGATTTCATTAGTTAATAAAACACAAGTAGGAAGTAAAGTTTTTTGATGCATTTGTCAGTTAGCTTAATTTTGTGGTGTGCAATAGAGATTAAAGAGAAAAAATATACATTTTCACACACACACACCCATTAAAATGGCAGAACGGAAGATCCAATATGAATTAAAAGTAAGTGAAAATTCATTTATTATTGCTGCTCGGCAGTTTTATTTTTAGAATTTACTATAGTCTGATTATTTCTCTGTCCTCTATTCTACTTCTCACACTATAGTTTACGTCTGTCGCTTACACTTACTGATAAATTTGTTAACATAATGATGTAATTTACTCAAGGAAAACTATGTAGGATATCAACTTGTGTTTTAAAGTTAAACAAATGTCAAGTAAATATTGGTTTACCATGTCACAAACTCAATTTTTTATTTAACAAATTTATGTATAATTGTAAAAACAGTGTATAGGGCCAACAGAAATTTAAATTAAAAAAAATCAAATTAATTAATTTTAAAAAAATCATGATTTTTTTTTACATTTTGCTGAAATGTAACTTTAGAATTTATTTTACAAATAGCTTATACGTTTAAATTTAGTTGGTGTTGCAATTAATAAATTGTTTTTGCAAGGAAGAAATTTGGACAGAGAGTTGAGTATTCTGGTTTATTAGATAATATATTTATAAATTTGTAAGATTGGAAAGAAAAAAAATTAGTCTATTTTACATGTTTTGAATACTTATGAATTTTCTGTTTTGGGTTTTTACGTTTTGGTAAATAGTAAACTTAAAAACCTGTTGCAACATGTTTATCTTATGTTTTAAAGATTTGTGTCTTCAAAATTACTTTTCTGATTGTTTTGCATTTGTTGTATGAAATTACTAAATTTGAAAATGTGCCAAGTATCTTTTGTGTATCTGTTGGCAAAATTTTGGAACTATTGTTACAAATATAATTTTTAGTTTACAATTTCTGCAAATTTTATATCCTAGTACTTACTAACAACTACCCTAATCAAATGAAATAAAAAAAAATCCAAAATCGTTTAATTTAAAATTGATTTGAAACATTTTCAGAGGTTAAAAAATCTTTCATTTTTTTTAATAATAGATTCTAAGAGTGAAATAAAATGCAATTTCTGCTGTATAAAATATTAGGAAAGAGAATCTAGGTTTTAATTGTGAAAATGCACATTTGTTTTTAAAATTTCTTACTATTTTTGAAAAACATTTAAATCAATTTTACGAAATTTAACTGACAAATATATTGTTTTTTGTCAGTCAATCTTGGCAGGCCAATAACTTGTTAATCTCGATTATCAATGTGTTTTAACATTTTACCTGTAAAAATATGTATAATTTAGTATTGAATATCCTTTCTTTCTCTGTAGTTGCAAAAAATGATAATTGTCATGATTTTCTTGTTTAATTTTTAATTGCACTTCCACTTTTCAAAAAACAAACCACTCATTTTAGATTGAAGCCTTTATTTTTTTTAAAGTCATGTGCAAGACTTAATTAGCCGAAATTTGAATTTGAGTTATTTTCTGTTCATTGATCTTATTATTTTTGGAATAATTTTTACATTAATTGTATAGAGTATTTTATTTTTGTATGTAAATTTTTATAGGCAATTGAAAGGAATGCCTTTTTAGAAAGTGAACTCGACGAAAAAGAAGCATTAAAAGTTTCTGTACAGAGGCTCAAAGATGAATCTAGAGGTAAAGAGTTTGGATTTTATCTTCAGCAATGACTTTTATAATACTGTTTGTATTTATTGTAGACGAATATTATATCTTTTTGATTTCTTTAATACCTAAATCTATTTTTCCTTTTAGATTTGAGACAGGAAATGGTGGTACATCATAGACCAGTGTATGAAAAGTCGAAAAGTTGTGACATAAAATCCGATCATGTTAAAACCATTATTGATTCCAATAAGATTAAGTCAGAGTTAGAGAATCTACCTGAGGTGCCAGTAAAACGTATGTTATCAAAACACATTTAATGATTTTTGTTTTAAGATATGAATTATTCTAACGTTTTGACAAGCTAAATTTGTTTTGGTAACTACAATTAATGTGTGATCTGATGTGTATTTTATTTTCCTGTTAAAAAATAGAAATTTGTAAAGGGAATTAACACTGGGTGATTGTTTTTATAATTTTATTGATATCTGATGTAGCTATACAGGGTGGTCATAAAAAAACTATGCCGATATATGGACCTCTAGCAGCCGTTCCGTTCAACTGATCGACATGAGATTTCGGATATAGTTATTTAGAGGTATGAGCTTGGGATTCTGTGAATGGCAGCAAAATGGCAAGCACAATTACAGTTATAGGTACAGAAACTCAAAATTTTCGAATGGCAATGCCCACTTTTCCCCGTTGCAAAATGCTCAGCGCTTGCGAAAACCCTAACGAGCGTTGGAACGGTATGTGTACCACAAAAATGGACGTGTCATGCATGCACAAAAAAGATCTCTGTGAACGACCAACAAAAAATTTGATCAGGGCGCACAGAGGAAATTTTCATATGACAGAGGCAAGACACCAATCACTGATGAAAACACAGATTGGACAAAAGAAAACTTTTATTTGGATTGCACATTTTCCACATGGGTGCCATCACATGTAATTACGCATTGCATGCGGGAGATTTTGGAGAATGAAGCCGAACCTAACATAGCGTGAAGGATGTTGCAATTTCACGTTTGGTAGAGTCTCTCAGATCCGCCAAAGTTTGCGGATTGCACATATACACTCTAGATTTGAGGTATCTCCAGAACCAGAAATCCACAGGAGTGAGATCGGGGGATTGCGGAGGACACGGAAACGAAAAATGGCATGAGATGACGCAGTCGGCAAAATGCTGTTCCAGGACCCTGCGAACTGACGTTGCTATATGTGGAGGTGCGCCATCTTGCATGCAAACGATGTCATTCAGGGCATTTTGCTGCAGAAGTTCTGGTATGACGTAATTTTTTAGCATGGCTGTATAGCGAGAGCATGTTACAAACCCTGTTGGTGTCGCTTCCTCAAAGAAGTACGGGCCGAGAACAATTGTGCTTGCAATGCTGTACCACACATTAACTTTGACGTCCTATAAAGGTACTGGGGCCGCAGCGTGTGGATTTGTGTCTGCCCAGTACACACAATTTTTGGTGTCGATGTTGCCAGTTAAGGTGAAATCCGCCTCGTCTGTCCATAATATGCAAAGATGCCAGTCGTTATCGCCATCATATCGGATAAGAAATTCATTTACAAAGTCGATACGTTGTTGATGGTCCCCTGCTTACAACATCTGGACGCGCTGGTACCGGTATGGAAACATCTGGAGTACAGAGCGCAGTAGCTTTAGGACCGTTTTTTTTTCAGTATATCCAATAGATGAGTTGTTGCAATTTGCATGTGTCCGGAAGTCACTATGTGATGCACTTCCGTAACAGCATCCTCAGATACAGTTGGTCGTCCGGATCACGGTCTATCACAGGTGCAGCCAGTTTCTTCGAATTTGTTTTCTGAATCACGCAAAGATTGCGGGGTACATGGGCCATATATTTGACGATAGTTTTGACGGTAGACACGCAAGGCTTCCGCTGCATTCATCCCATTTTGATAATAGTGTTACCAATTCCCCACTAACTTTTGCTAACAGTCATTTCGTCGGCATGTACGAGCTCCTGATTGAAGAACCAACATCCTCACCCCGTTTTTAATCGGTTTTCTACGCTGAATCTTTGGCGAATGTTGTTCTGTGATTGGTGTCTTGCCTCTGTCATATGCAAATTTCCTCAGTGCGCTCCAATTGTGTGTTTGTTGGCCGTTCGCAGAGCTGTTTTTTGTGCGTGCATAACGCGTCCGTTTTTTGTGATACATGTACCGTTCCAACATTCATTAGGGTTTTTGCATGAGCTAAGCATTTTGGGACAGTAAAAAGTGGGCGTTGCCATTCGAAAATTTCGAGTTTCTGTATCTATAACTGTGAGTGCCACTTTGTTGCCATTCGCAGAAGTCCAAGCTCATACCTCTGAATAACTAAATCTGAAATCTCATGTCGATCGGTTGAACGGAACGGCCGCTAGAGGTCCATATATGGGCAAATTTTTTTTATGACCACCCTGGAAAATTTTATGTTTGGAAATAAGCAAATGCACAAATAAATAAAATCTTGAAAATATTATTTCTTTATTGGAAAACCAGCAGTAAAGATTTTTTAAAGCTGAAACAAGTTTACAAAAATGATGATACACTATTTCCAGGGTTAAAGTATAACAATATTTAATAAAATCAAATTCGAAAGCACAAATATTTTAATTAATATTTAGAGAGGTTTGTTAAATCTCAATGTTCACTCAAAATGAAATTGTAGAAAATTTTAAGATCATAAAATGAAATATTTAATTATTTAGAACTAATGGATAAAATAAAATGAATTTTGATTTGACTGATTTTTTTTGTGTATAAAATACAGGAGTAATCCTGTACTTGTAGTCAGTGTTCACACAGGCATTGAAAAGCTTTAAAAAGGCCAGATTTTTCAATTTAGTCTAAAGCCTTTAAAAAATCTTAATATTTTCTGAAAGTCAAGTTTTAAAAGGTCTGCATCTTTTATTTTACCTGTATTCAAAAACCGAAATTGATAATACGCATTCCAGTTCAAGTGTCAACTAAAGCGATGTCATAGTATTTATAGATTAATTCAAAGTTTGTGTTCTTTGAACTTGGTCTGTGAGTCCCAAGCATAGCACTCATGAAAGTTTTTTGACGTCCACTAACTGGTAAATCTTTTGTGATCTATATGAAATGTTGTCTTAAAAAGGCCCTAATTGTTCTATTGCTTTATGAGAGTCCTGTCAGTGTCATAAAATATCCATAATTCAATGGAATTTGCTTGATAGTGTATACAAGGAATGCTAATAACTATTCATACCTTCGTCTAGCTTGATATCTTTATATTTAAGTTGCTTTAATCTGTTTTATTTATTGCATGAATTTAAGAGACCAGGAAGGCCGGTATATATTCTTGCTTGTGCTTCTCTATACTATATCATTATACATCCCATAGCTGCAGTAATTCAGAGAAATAAAAACAAATTAACTAGTAGGAGCTTAATTGGTGTTATGTTGGTGACATTAGTCATATATTTGTCAATCCAATCATGTTATGAAGGTATATTTTGAACAGTTTTGAGTTTTACATTTCAATATTTATAGCTATCTTTTCTAGTTTTTTTACTGATTTAAATCATGGATTGTTTCATACAGAAAATGAGCAGATTTTGAATTTTTATGGATCTTGGTATTTTTGGTTTCATACACCAGAGTGAACATCTTGTCAGGACATAGTAATTCAATGCTTGTAGCACTAAATGTCTAAATGTTTGTGTGGCACCATGTCAACAGTCCATATCTTTAGGTCTAATTTCCTTTGCAAGTTCATTTAATATTAAAAAGAACGAAATATAATAAATCGTTAGTCAATTAAATAGGTATGACTAGTTTGCTGCATATAAATTCCAAAGAGAAAGGAAGAATAATACTTTGGTAACAAGAAGGAGTTAAGCTGTCAGGTGGCTGCATTCTAGTAATTCAGCTACTAGTAAGCATGCCCGTGTATTGTCTGGAATTTAGTTTACTTCATTACAAATATTATATACATATTTCAATTTCTGTAAATGTATATAATTAAATTAAATGAAATTGGGAAATGGAAATTCTCATGCATTAATATTAAATTTCAATTTGTAGCAGTAATATACTTTACAATTACTGGGCTAGGATTTGGACTTTACATTTTGTTTGGCATGGCCAAAGCATTGATTGAGTGGATAAGAATGCTTTCATCAAAAACTAAGCTGTTTTATGTGCCCTTGTTTGGGCATTTTTCAGTTTTTACAGAGTTGCACTTTTTTCTTCCAAGTTTTTGGTCATTTATAGTTGGTTTTTCGAAAATTTAAATTAATTACTTTTGCATACATAGGGTTTTCCCAGAAAAAGTCATCTGAATGAATTACCTAATTTTCACTTCTGTTGAGTGTAAAGCTTTTCCTTTAGTGAAATTTCAGGAGAAGGTACAAGTAGTTGATAGAAGTGAGAAGAAACTTTTAAAGTTTTAAACTCTTGAATCATAACGCCATAGCAAATCATTTTTAAGGTATTTGTAGTACTAAATGTCTTTTCATTTCTAATTAATTTCTAAGTCATTTGGATTCTAGCCCTTGTAGTAACATTAGTCGGCTTAAGTTAAGTATGAATTTCGAATTCGTGAACTCATATGTATGATCTAAGATGCATGTGCCATTTTTTTATATTACCAATCATAATTCTAGAAAATAGAATACTAATAATGTAATTTTTCTTTGAGAATGTAGTTCTGAAAATCTCTTAGCTATATAAATATAAGGTTTAATGCATAATTGTTTTTTGTAGGTCTGAGCTGTCATCAAATGAGTACATCCTCACCATTAACTCCGTCTTCTCGAATATCTGCTTTGAATATTGTTGGGGACCTACTAAGGAAAGTAGGAGTAAGTAATATGAAATATGCTTTGTTTTGGAAAAATGTAGTTTAATGCTATTGTTATTGAGACGATTTTTCTATTACCAGTAAATGTCAATTTAAAGATATTTTATGGTTTCTTTAAATAGTAATTACAAAATCTTGTAATATTTTTTTTAATTTAAATTTGTTTACAAGAAAACATTATTTTGTGTGAATGTTGATCTAAGTTGGTATTCTAAAATTACTCCCGGTTAAGAATTTTACTTGTTCTAAATATTGATTTTCTCGTATTTCGGAAATGCAGCAATACCAGAATTCAACAGTGGCAAATGTTGTATGATGATAGTTATACAACAATTAAGTTATATAACAACACCATTTATATAGAAGGTTATTTCATGGAACTTTAAAGAATCGTGTTATAGTTGGTTCATCTTGTTTTGGGGCATACTGTAGAGTTTTGAAATCCATTGATCCTTCGAAATTTGCCGAAAGGAAAGATACATGTCGAAAACTAGATCCTTTTGCTGTCATTGATGTTGTCCCTCTGTAATTATGGAGAAGTAAGTGATGGACAGCAATCAACTATTTTGATTTAGCAACCTTCAGTGACTTTTGAGGTGTTTCGGAATCAAGCAGCAAGGAAATGTTTAGAGCAATGACTTCTGTCTTGGATGCAGAGTTGCTAAGTGCTCCAGAACTTCTGGAGTTTCTCCGCTAAAGCATCGAAAATCCACAACTCCATGTAACGTATGGTTCTCTCTGTAAATCGCTTCGTTACAGGGTAAAGAGAAATTTAAATTTCTCCCATGAAAAAGGAAACTTTTTCCACTTATGGGGGAAATTTTTGCCAGATTCTTCAATCAGGTTTGTGATATTTTTTCTTATGTATATTTCCATCTTCTATCTTTCCCAGGCATTGGAATCCAAGCTAGCATCTTGCAGAGCCTATGTCAAAGAGAACTCCCCAAAGTCAGAAAAAGAAGAATATGAAAAACCGTCTCCTTTGTAAGTTCAAGTTTGCTCATTTTAGCTTTTAAATTGCTATTTCTGATTCATAATTTCAATTTAAACAATATGTATTTTAATGATATTATTTCTAATTCTTGTTCAGTTAATCATTTTTTCTTACAAAATTTCAGATTTAAATGCAAATTTCCTTGAAACATTGAAATAATAATATTGTTCCACATTTGAAGTTTTCCCACATGGGGGCTCCCATTAAGCTCATTCTCACATCCCTAAATGAGGCTTCTATTATGTCTTATTTTGATTATTAAGTTTAAATTCTAGATGATAAATTATTTGAGTCTTTTATGCTATCTGAATCTCCCTCATAATTTTTAATTGCAAATCTGATGTGCAATTTAGCAAGTTAGAATGTACTACACCTTTTTATGTCTAATTCAATTTGTGAAATGGAATTAAATTTCTGTTAGTTATACATTGCATCTTTTCTAGAAGTGTCACAGCTCAGAATGGAAAATTAAAAATTCTGCAATATTTTAATTAATTAGAAATGTTATTAATTTTTTTAAATAGAGTTTTAGTGTAACACCATATTGTAATAAGCTTGAATTAAATTGTAGAAATTGAGAAATTATTTAAAATTTTGAAGAAATGTATGCTTAATGGTTTTCAGTTTTCATTTGGCTCTCCTGAGGTAAAATTTACTTTTTGCGTCATGTCACTTTTTTTAAAAGCTATGGTTTGTCTTTATTTATTCATAACCTAAGTGTTAAATCTATTTTTAAAACTTAATGGTTAATATTTTTGTTTTCAAAAATATGTAATTGATATTTTCTTTTTTTTAATTTGTCTTTAATCTGGCTACCCATTTTTAAAAATGTATTCCTTCTTTTCTTTCAGACAGTCTAAACGCATGATCAGTAAAGGATCTTCACTTTCCAGCCCACAAGATTGCATCAGCTTGACAGCATGAGTTGCTCCAGTTTTTGTAGATTCGATGTGTGCATTTATTTTAGTCAACATACAAATCCTAACCAGCCACATCAAGTCCTTGTCGTGCATAGAATTTCAGTTTTACAACTCAAAATTTTATCAACAAAACTTAATTTACACATTTCTAATGAGTGAAAATTGGGCTAGATATTTATGTAGTGTAATTTTTTTTAATATCTAAATACTGAAATTAATGGTTATGCTGAAAGTTTGTCTGCACAATGTTGTTAATTTGTTAAGTAAATATTTTTCGTTGAAATCACCTTTTGAAATTTTTTTATACCTGACTTTCCACTTTTTTACTGACATATAATACATTACCTAAACGTATGAAATGTACTGGCTATTAAACTGTTAGCTTACAAATAATGATTTATCCATATTTAAAACTGAACATTTCATTACTTTTCTCATTAATATAACTAATTCTTTTGTAGTTTGATTCAACAGTATTTGGCTGATATGTGATGATGGATATTCTTTTAAATGAGTTTGAAAATATCTGTTTCTTACATGCATGTCCAAAAACTGCATATTTCAAAGAACGGCTTGTTTTTACAGGCAACATATTTAAAATTTTCTAAATATGTAAGCCTGTAAAAAATATGAGTGGTTTTAGTTTTAGGTTGATTACCTTAGGAACATGCAATAGTTATAAAAGTGCCTTCACCAGATATTTTCTTTTCAACTTATCAGTTTCTGGATGCATAAACCATTTTTCAATTAATCAAATATCAGAAGTGGTTTAACTCAACTTTCTGGGGAATAAAAACCATTTCAGCTCGAAAGCTTTGATTAACCTAATTTTAATACTGATAACTGTCCATAAGCTTATTTTCTGGTTTAAATTGCTTATTCCCAAATGTAAATTGTATTTGTTCAAAGAAAACATGTTACAAACATGCACTCATTGCAGCTTGAGGGTTTTGGCATTTTTTCAAAATATAAAAAGTGAGAAGTAAGATTATTTTTAATACTGTCTTTATCTTTAAAATGATAAGAATCTTTATAGTAGCATTTTGTTTTCAGTGATTTTTTTTTCTTTGTTTATTCTTCAGTTTTTCAAATTTTACAATTTGTTTTACAATTTTATTAGCAAATGTTATTTATTATGAATTGGATAATAGAAATTTTGTTATTAAATTGTACCTTTAAATTTTTAGCTATTCCAACAATCAAAAGCTATAAATTGTCTTTCGGTGAGATGTATTATATTGACTATGTTGAGTTTCTTAATTAGGCATACATTCAAATTATATATTTATGAGTTATCTTAATTAATTTTATCCCTACATTTTTTATCATAAGTATAAAAATGATCAACCAACATGGAAATGTAAACTGGTTGTTAGGTATTGATGCTTTCTTTACTCAATAATTAAAATTAAATATACACAGGGCCTGGATTTTGTTTAAAAAAAAACTTTACTTATAAATTCAATTGGCAAAGTCGTAGTTTTAAAATTGTCCATCCATAAAATGTTGATCTTATTACTGTTCTGAATAATACACTATGACTAGAAGGGATCATCTAAACAAGTAAATCCTTCGTATGATATATTTATTGCATTCCTGTACAATACTACTGCAATTAATTGTATAGGTCCATGGATCAGTATGGGAAGCGGTGCTTTAGATGGTCCAGAATTTGGCATTTTTAAACATTTGATTAACAATTCGTAGAGCCAGAAGTTTGTGATATTTCAAGTTTTTCTGTTTAGAAAGAGGACAACCTGCAAGAAAAAAAAATCCTCCAGCTGTTGCCTTGTCTGATTTTGTGATTAACTCACCAATAAAAAATTATTAAGCAGATTTGTTACTAAAAACCAAGGGCAAATTTAAAGCGTATTAAAAAACACCAACAATGATCAAAAGATTCAATAAAATCTTTAAAAAAACAGGGATGAGATTCTTCCGACTTTAGTCGGTATTTCCGACTTTTATCATTTTTTAAGAAAAAATTCCGATTTTTGCCCTTTTTCTCTTCTATAAATGTAAAATGCGCCAAATGAGACATATCTCGCAAACCTTGCACTCCTAAATTTTGCCACGCTGATAAGTTTGCAAATTCCTCTTTTAAAAGAATCCTTAGAAGCAAATAAGTTTAATGACAAACCTGGAGAACTTGGATTTTGAACAAGTTAACGTATGTTGTTGCTGTAAATTACGTAGGTAACAGCTCCGTTTTTTTAGTCTACGAAAGCTTTATCTAGCGGCCGTGGTACGTCATGATGCGGCGGAAAAGGTATAAATGAAATATTTTAAGTTGATCAGCTTTTAACTAGAAAATAAGATACTTGGTTATTTAACCGATAAAGTTATTTCGTCTTTTATGGCAACCTCGGCAAGCGGAAAGTTAAAATTTTCTTTTGAATATTCTAGGAAGTACTTTCAAAATGTGTTAAAACTTCTTTGGCGACTTAAGACGTGCGCCAAGGAAGTCGTCTTTAATGGCAACCTCGGGAAGCGGAAAGTTTAAAGTTTCTTTTTGAATATTCTAATAAGTAATTTCAAAATCTGTTAAAACTTCTTTGGCGACTTTAGAAGTGTGCCAAGGCGGTGGACATCGCTTTAAACGTAGACTGCAGCTATTTTTTTGCAACGGAAATTTTCAAAATGATGCTTCTTTTAAGGGCAATATTTATGATTGCTTTAATAAGTAAAATTATTTCTTGGATAATATGGGTTATTAATTTTAAGTTTTATTTGGTTTAAAGTTGAAAAAATTAGAAAATAAGAATATTTACGGGAAAATATAAGCCGATTGAAATTAGCTAGAGATTTTGAAATGTCATAGCATATTTGAAAATAGGTTAATTTGAACTGAATTAAGTTATATTTTATTTAAAACAGGGTTACAGCTTCAGTCTGTTTATAGCAATGACAACGGCCTTGGCGCTTTTTTTTGGCGGACCTCTTAAATCGCCAAGGAAAGAATTATTTCAAATGAACCAATGAAATCAAATGGCAGTTTAACGGATTTTAAAAGAACTTTCTAGAATATTCAAAATGAAAGTTTTAAACTTTCCACTAGTCCAGGTTGTCTTAAAATCCGTAATACAAATGGGTTACCTTAACCTGTCATTACTAGCTACTAGAAGTGCGCCAAAAAAAGCGCCAATACCGTTACCACCGCTATAAACGTAGACAAGCTGTACCAAAGCAGGTTTTGATTTGTTTTAAATTAATTTTGTAACGATATATTAACGTAATATCGGTGAAAAGCTGTAATTATGCTAATTTTTATTTTTAATGTCGACTTATTTTTTTCATAACATTTATGCTATTTAATAAAATTAGTATAAATTTCATTCATTCTTTTGTATAACATAGCGTTTTTATTTCCTGTTAGTATAATTTTTGTATCAAGGTTTTGGAAAAATTGCTACTATTAAAAAAATCGCACTTTTTAAAAAAAATGTTCTACAATAGGCATATAAATAGCATTTTCAACTTTATGAAACTTATTTTATACTTTTTACAGAATTGCCAAGATATTTTTTCTTTTTGTGCGAAATACGGTTTTACGCGCCCCTTTTCTTATTTGCAAAATTTGAGTTTACGCGTATTTTCAGACTTTTTGTCCTTTTCCCACTCTCATGCCTGAAAAAAATAACTAGTAGGCAGAACTACAATCTTTAAATTTATTGAATCGGGAGATGGCAAATAGAATTTCTGTCTATATGACCATTGTCTAAGAAGTGCAGACAAAACGTTGACATATCAACAAAATCTAGGCCCTAATTAATACTCAGTGAAGTTGGTGTTTGATTATTAATATTTCATACTTATTTTTAAGTTCAATCTTTCTCTTCATTTTACAAAAAAAAATGTAACATTTCTTGAAAATGCTTATTTTTAAAATGTTAACTTGCTTCCTGTATCTGGTTTGGATGTTTACTAAATTGTATGGAGCATTTTTGCTGGTTCAAAAGTGAAAATATAGTGTAAAAATTTAATTTATATAATTTCTATCTACAAAATTATTGTTCGTTGAACATTACTTGGTACTGTGGTACTTTATTTGTGATGAGGAAATCAACGTTTGAATGGTTTCAAAGATCTTTAAATTGAAATTCCCTTAAGAATACTTTTCCTTTTGGTACTAAAATAGGATAAAATTAAAACTATTTTTTTTATGTATTTGAATTCTATTTTATGGGATTATCCTGTAAAATAAAATAAATGTATTCTTCCCATTAATTCTATTTTTTGTATTCATTAATGTTGTAAAGTCTTCATTTATTAATTTATTAATAAAAATAATTGCAATATTTTCTGATTAATTGTTTTGGGAAGGAAACCATTGTAAACTATGGTTTTTGTAGAAATAGTACAAATGTTTGACTGATATCTGAATTTTAGTCAAACAAAAAAAATTAATCCCTCCTAACTTTTATATTATTTCATTCTCCCCACCTATTGTAGACCAGTATATATATCTATATATAGCCATTTTGCTAAATGTAGGTATAAAAGTATTTTAGTATAAAGACAAAAATACTTATTTAATTAATTTGCTGTGCAAATATATTTTGTGTTGTACTCTTAACTTATTTTCCTTCAAATGAGTGTTCTTTATATTCTTATACGTTGTAAAATATTTTATTGTGCAACTGTATTAACAATGGACTTGTAAAAGGTCCATAATTCACAAAGTTGATTTGAAATAATCTGGTTTTGTGATCTGTAACCAGTATGAATATTAAAATTATTCTTTGGGTGTATGGCAGTGTTAATTATTTTTGAATGGTACATTTTATTTGTTTATTGGTTGTACTTTTGTCCATTTAATGGTGAACTTACAACAGGGTTACCACAAATCAGAGAAAATCTAGAATTGTCAAAAAATTTAATTTTGTCCAAAAAAGTCAGAAAAATTAGTGTAAAATTCATCCAAAACCTGGAATTTTTTTTCAGCCCTGTATGTATGAAAAAAATCCTCCAAAATAGTCCACTGAAACTGCCTTGGTAAACTAAAAGAAACTAAATCATTTTAGAGCTGTATGTGTAAATTTTCTTTTTAAAAGTGCGTCAATTTAGTGGAACAGTTATTAGGTAATCTAAAATACTACTAAGAAGTATTCAACTAGTTACCACCGTCCCAGATTGAGCCATTCGGTGTATCACCACATAATTTTGAACGACGGTCATATGACTAGACAACACCTGAGCTGGCACCCCCACTCTACAAATTCCCACACAATCCCAACGTGAAGACTTTAGGCCACGACAGATTTAAGGTGCACCAGCCGCTGCTACACCATACACTTACAAACATGCTTGCCCTAACCTGGATTCGAACCAGAAACCTACTAATTATAACAGAATTACTACTAATACAGTAGAACAAGTATAAAAATCAGCCAAAATGGTAGTTAATTGGATTAAAGCTCAAAAACAACATTAAGAATATTAAAAACAATAACTAATTTTATTTTTAGTATCAAATTAGTTAAGACATCCATAAAACTGAATTCAAACACTAAGGAACTGCAAAAGTATCTAAAAAAGTGAGCAATACAAAACATTGGCAGTTGCTGAATATTTCAAAAGACGAGCTTTATTTATAAAATTGCAATTTTTCTAATTTGACAAATTACTTGTACTATTCTTTCAATAGTCTGTTCATTGTATTCTTCCAGTGTACTTTAACTACCTCTTATTTGTTTCAAAGGTTTAAATTTGTTAGTTATCTTTTCCCATATTTTGTTGACCTCAGAAAATTGCTCATGAGTGACCTTAAAATTGATGCTTTCAATTCAAACTATTTTCTATTACAAATTTGTCTGAAAATAAAATTTGTCCATATATACACACAAACATAGGAGAACAGAACTAAAACAGTGTTTCAAAGCAATGTTTGACAAGTTCTCAAAAAGAAGTCCACTTGCTAATCAGAAGTGAACATCTGATCAGGTAATTAGAGAATTCGATTACCCCCATCAATCAATCTCAGTAACACTAATATTTTCAATGTGAACAGGTATTTTTTCCTAAGAACTGGGTTCTCTCCCACTAAAACCAGTTTGACAAATGCTGCTTAATTTCAATAATATTTCAAAGATCCTAAACAGGGTTCCCACAGGTCTTAGAAAGTGCTTATTTTGATCTTCCATTTCTAAAAGCCCTTAGAAAAACCTATTTTTTGTCAGTAGTCCTTATTTTCCTTCGAAAACAAATTTCAAATGGCGAATTTCTTTCACTACTGAGGGGCTCTGTCCCATGCTTATCTAACCCAGTGTTTGCTACCTAGGCAATCAAATTCCTTTTACAAGCGTCTTTCTGGGCAATGGTGTCGCAGCGAGTTTCACAAGGTCAGCTAGAACGATCCAACATTTCATCTCCGCGATTAAACATTTTTACACTCGCTAAATTATACTTTTCATCGCATCGAATTTATTTATGAACCAATTTCAAAACTAATCATACTATAATAAAGAGCATTATAAGTTTTCTCACAGAGTTTTAAAACTTAAACTGTATTGTGCTGTAGATGTGACAGTTTTAATTTGGTATCGGATATTATACGATCTAAAAATTCCGAAATTTGTATTACCAATTTTTAATCGCATCGAATTTATTTAGTAACCAATTTCTAAAATAATTGTACTATTAAAAAAAGCGTACATTCTCTAAGGTTTCCTGTGATGCTTTCAAATTAAAAAACTAATAAGAAGCTATAGATATGACAGTTTACAAAAAAGTAATAAAAATTTTTCGATTTTCAAAAAATATTACCAGGAACCAAATTGAAATTTCTTAAAAAAACTAGATGAGATGCAAAAATTCTCGTTTAGAGGTACTCAAAATATTTATGACTGAAAATTCGTACGTTTTGCTCTCTTGTGTTAGAAATTTCGCTTTTTTCGACTTTAACACTTAAAATTTAAGCCTAAACCAATAGCCGCATCAGAAAAATCTCCATCTTGTTCCTTGTACAATTTCGAACAAACCATGTTAATTTCGCAATTTTCTGATCCATTCTTTCTCAGGAAACCGTCTGAGAATTGAGTGAAAAAAGCGGATTCTCAATCCTACGGCTGCGGCAGTAACTTCTTTTGTAAAAGAGATACATCTGACCTCTCTAGCACCGGATGCAAAATTATAGAATATAATGAAATTTTAATGATTTTATCACGGATAAGTTACAGCAGAACGTGGGTTCCGTGTAAATAAATCAGGTTGAAAACTCTTAAATTACTCAGGCTCATTTATGAGAATGTAAATAATTCTAATGTTATTCACACTGCAACTATTACAAATAAAACTAGAAAGTTTTTATTTTTCAAGGCAAAAATATTTCCGTCATTTGAAAGATCAACACAAAATTAATAAAATTTAGAAAACAGTAAAAAAAAGAGGAAAATAGAACTAAACTATTTAAAATCTAAAAAGCTTTTCAAGCTGATATTACAGATATGGAAAATTCTGCAGAACTGTTTACTGAGGCAAAATCTTCTAAAAGTATTTTTATAAAACCAAATGCAATGCAAAGAAATAAATATCTGATTAAAACATTTTTTTATTATTTGTAATACTTAATTTTTTGATGAATTTTATTTTGTTACAATCAATAGTTACATTAGTTCAATCACAAGGATTTTAATTTTACCCTCCATTACTCTTTTATATAATTTAATTTCAGGATTTTTTAAGTAAATAATTTGTAAGCCTTTTTAAACGTTGAAGATTGTGGTAAGTAAAAAAAAATTTCTTGCCGTCTCCATTGTAAAATTTCTTTATATACTTGCATATTACTGATGTGTACACGTAAATACCCATATATTAACTGCTGACATTAGTAAAGATCAGACTGGGCTTATTTTGAAAAATATCATTTTGTGTGGTATTAGTTTGTGTATAATTTTTAGAAAATAGACTTGAATATTAAATTTTTTACATACTACTGTGTTCTTATAAGATTAACTAATATGTATGAGCATCCCACTTGGTCCAAAGTCCTGTATTAAATTGTATAATACGGTTTTATTTAGGTCCTTTTTTTTATCATTAGAAAGTGCTTGAAAGTCCTGATTTTTAGTTAGAAGTGCTTAGAGAGTCCTTATTTTTAGTTAGAAAGAGTGGGAACCCTGCTAAAGTAAAATGCGAGTTTGTTTTCTTCTGTATAAGTTAAATAGTAACTAAGTGTAAAGTTAAATAGTAAAACTGAGGGGATAGAATCAGTCTGGGTGAAACTGAATACAGACAAAGGCAAAGGACTTATTCTGGGCAATATATATAGACCTCCTGTTTGTAATGAAGAGCAGGAAAAGGGCATGTGCAATCTGATAAACGAAGCATGTCAAAAAGGAGAATTAATTTTAATGGGGGACTATGACTATCCAAATATTGACTGGACAAACAATCTAGCTACAAATGGGAAATGGACAGAATTTTTGGAAATGATACAGGATTGTTTTTTGTACCAGATGGTGTATGAGGATACTAGGGACAATGCAATATTGGATTTGATTTTCAGCAATGATGAGGATAGGGTGCAGGATTTGGTTATAGGTGAGCCACTGGGAGAAAGTGATCATAGAAGTATCAGATTAAGTATAAATTTTCAGTCAGCATACACAATGAATAGTAGGATAATTCCAAATTTCAGAAAGGTAAATTTTCATAAGATAAGGGAAGAGTTAAAGGAAACATTCAGAGGGGGATTATTAGCACTGCATCATTCTGAACAATGGGAGGAATTCAAGAATAAGTTAGACAGGGTGTTAAAAAAACGCGTAACGTTCAGGAAAATCTAGAAAATTGCTCCCTATGTGGTTTTCAGGGGAAACACACAAAGTTTTAAAATTAAAACAAAGAACATACAGGGTATATAAAAGCACTGGTAACGACAGAGACAAGGAGGCATATCAGAAAGCCAGAAAGGAGTTTTAAAATATTAGGCGGAAGCAAAAGGTGTCCTTGGAGGAAAAATTAGCAAG
The DNA here is from genome assembly GCA_947359465.1 of Metellina segmentata. Classification (NCBI taxonomy): domain Eukaryota; kingdom Metazoa; phylum Arthropoda; class Arachnida; order Araneae; family Tetragnathidae; genus Metellina; species Metellina segmentata. Next base: position 26,946,744 of record OX375882.1, read on the forward strand.
GGAAATAAATATAAACCCAAAAGAATTTTTTGCATATGCAAGTGGTAAAAATAAATTTAGTACTACACTGGGCCCGTTGGAGGGGAAGGGAGGTGAATTAATTCAAGACGAGGTGGGAATGGCAAACGTGTTAAATGACTTTTTTCTGGGGGTTTTCAATGGTAACTATAATTTAAAAAAGGATCCCAAGGATGGAGCCTTTGCAGGGGGTATAATTAACGAATGCAAATTCACCAGGGAAGAAATAGTACATCAGTTGAAAAGAATTAAGCGATCTAAAGCACCAGGGCCAGACGATATTTATCCGAGAGTACTAGTGGAATGCTCGGAAGAACTGGGGGAAGTAATTCACATGATATTTAACATGATATCAACATATAGCACAGGTTGGGTACCAATGGATTGGAAGTTGGCCAACATAACTCCAATTTTCAAAAAGGGAATACAAAGTGATCCGGGCAACTATAGACCAGTAAGTCTAACATCAGTAATTTGCAAAATATTTGAATCTCTGTTAAAAAAAGCATATAATGTTATACTTGGAGGAGGGGGAACTGTTATCAGAGAATCAGTATGGGTTCAGGAATGGCAGATCCTGCTCTACAAACCTTTTGAAGTTCTACGAAAAAATTACTGAGGAGCTGGATAATAAGAGCAGTGTGGATATCATGTACATAGATTTTCAAAAGGCTTTTGATAAAGTACCTCATGAGGCATTACTGTTTAAATTGGAAAGGCTGGGGATTCAGGGAAAAACATTAATATGGATAAAGAATTGGTTATTGGGTAGAAAGCAGAGAGTGCAGGTAAAAGGAAATTATTCACAGTGGACAGAAGTTATAAGTGGGGTGCCTCAGGGATCAGTTTTGGGACCAATTTTATTTATAATTTTCATAGATGATATAGGTCAGGGGATCAAGAATAGAATCAGTATATTTGCAGATGACTTAAAAATATGGGGGACAGTGGATACCAAGTTACAGATAGAAAATTTACAAGGGGATTTTGATAAGATATCCGAATGGGCTGTAAAATGGGGTATGTCATTTAATGTAGGGAAATGTCAAGTTCTGCATATGGGTTACAGGAACAGTGGAGCCGAGTACAGGCTGCAGGGAGTAAAGGTAAAGGAGGGAGAAACAGTCAAGGATCTTGGGGTGATAATTCACAGGGATTTTAAAATGGGTCATCAATGTTCAGCTGCGGGTAAAAAGGCTAATAGGTTACTGGGGTATATTAAAAAGACTGTAACTTCAAGGGATAAGAATATAATCTTGCCGTTATATAAGGGTTTAGTAAGACCACATCTAGAATATGCTGTACAATTCTGGGCTCCATATATGAGAAAGGACATAGAATCAATTGAAAGGGTTCAGCACAGAGCTACAAAAATAATAAAGGGGCTAGCAAATTTCGACTATAATGAACGTTTAAGTAAGCTAAACATGTATACACTGGAAAGAAGAGGAAGGAGGGGGAATTTGATTCAGCTTTTCAAGTTTGTAAAACAAGGGGACACAGAGGGCTTAAATTTCAATAGGGATAACAGAACAAGGGGTCATGGGTATAAATTGAATAAGACACATTTTAATCGGGATTTAAGGAAAAACTACTACTTTAATAGGGTAATAGACAGTTGGAACGCGTTGCCAGAAAATATAGTTAATTCAAAGGGAGTGTACGAATTTAAGACACAATTGGATAGTCAGTGGGAATTGGAGAATTCATAAACAAAGGACCAGCCTTGTTGGGCTTGAGCCTGTAGCTGGTCGTCAATATTTGTATTTGTATGCGAGTAAAACCCCTCGAGTCTTCTGACCTTATGTCTAAGGCAACTTTTTTGTTGCAGTAAAAATGGGAAAAGTTGCATTTATTTTTGATAAACTAAAATATAAAATAAATTATTCGTAAAAAAAGGGGAAAAAATCAGAATGTATTGATAAATTTAGTGGCATTCAAAAGTATTATTATACATATTTAAATACTGAAGAACATTGACAGCTTTGAATGGCTGATCCTTGGCCGGTAATTTCTTCAACATTGAAAAGCTGCACTCAACAGAGACTAATGTTGCTTGCATTGTTGCAGTTGAAAATCATCACTTGGAAGAATATCGTCTGTGTAAAGTGTAGCAATAACAGTCGGGTCATTATTTTTGTCCAATTGTTTTTTAAGATACGCTTTAAGGCTGCAAGGAATTTTTATAAAATCCTTCGATATGCTATCTTCATTCGCTGCCTCGATGTTGTACGCTTTCGATTCCTATTTTTCTACGAGACGAATCAAACGTTCGTATATATATATATTCGGAAATATTACCCTGAATAATAGTTATTAAATAGTTGTCTATTTAATTTTGTGCTAAATTTGCAAAATTAAATAGTTACCTATTTATTTTTGAGCTAAATTTTAAAAAGTTGCAGTTATAACTCACTAACAATACACCCCATGCAGGAGGAATTTTGGTTTTAGCACTTTACATGCAGCGTAGAACGTGTGAAAAAAAGTTGCATTTGTTGCCCTACTTAATGTCAAATTCATATATTATGTATAATTATTATATATTCATGGTAATGTGTTTTGTGGTAAAAATATAAAAGAGATTAGGCCAGAAAAAGTTTTTTTTTTTAAATCAAAATTTACTAAAACTAAGGTAGGTATTTAATGAACATTGCTCGGGATCCTTAAAGGGAAAGATTCGAGAACACCATATAATTTAGTACCACGTAAAACCAAGAACAAAATTAATATGGAAAGTAATCTAAAATTGCTCTAATAACTGAGCATGCCTGGAATTAGATTGCAAATGGAATTTTTATTTAGATGGGCAATTCAATATTGATGCACTGACTACTCCTTGGAATTATGAAATGCCCATATTCTAACATATATCCATCATAATATAATCAGGTAGGTATGTTACCATCGCACTGGATCAACCCCCGAAGACACTATGTAATTTTGAAACACTGTCAGATGATGAGGTCATACTTGAGCTGGCACCCTACTCTCAAAACTTCCATGTCAACATGAAGACATTAGAGGCCACAGCAGATTTAACATGCACCTGCCCCTTTTGGCTGGATTCGAACTCGCTACCCTCCGGTTGCTATTCCGTTACTCTCCCAACCGGACTACTGTGGCCCCTTAACATAAACAGGTACCTAGGTTCACTGCAGTCGCAATGAGTTATCCAATAGCTGCTTAACTCGAAATGCGATTGAGCATTTAAACTTTTACTTGAATAACTACTGAAGCTCTTACCAACAATATATGCACAATCTTAATGTATCAATTTTAGAAATCACTTCTGCTCGCAACCACATTTTTAGACTGATAGTACAGGCACTTTCTGTAAAGGAGTACAATTTATTAACTACAATGTTTTAATAGTGCGAAAAAAACTTTAAGAACAAGTACTTTAGACTTTATGTCACCACTTACTGCAATTTTGTTCAGCCCAATATTGACAACCCCATTTTTCAAGCATTATGTCAACTTTACGTTTAAATCTTAATTTTAATCTTTTCAAACATGTGCTTCCTTGGCACCATTTTTGGCTGCAAAAAAAACACCAAGTGTTCCAAGAAGTCTTTAAAGTGCAACAGTACTGAAGATTTCAAACAACGAAAAAACTTTTATACCTCATTTATTACAAAAGATGGAAAATAAAGCAGACAAATTCAAAGTGAAATGGACAATAGGTTTGGTCAATTTTACAACAGAAAATAACTTCTAATTAGAACAGATGAATTCTAGAACTTTTAATTTCATAATTTAAAAGTATTCACTAGAAAATGTAAGGTTAAGACAAATCAATTTCACACAAAAAGTCTTCAAATATTAGAGTTGCTTCACTTTTAAGACAAAATAGTCTCCAGTGAAAATATCTGTAAAAAAGAGATTTTTAGAATTCACATCAGTCTTTCAAAATTACGTGTCACTGCATCCCTCTTTGGAGGGTATCATAGTCCTTCAACTTCTCAATGGGCCCTACTGCAGCAATACTTAATGGTTTATTTTTCAGATAATTGGTGCAAACTTCTCTGACAATATCTGCATTTATCATATCAATGCGAGCTTCCATCTCTGGTATAGGTATGCGACGACCATAATTCAACATTTGTCGGCCAATATCTTCAAAAATTGGTGTAGAGCCATCTAACAAGAGCAAAGAATTGGTCATCAGTAAATTTTTGGCTCTCGTTACTTCTTCCTCAGTGACAGATGTACATAGTCTATTCCACTCTTCTTGTACTGCAAATATCATTTCGTTAAAAGTTTTTCCCTCAGATACAAGATATATCCCCCACAGTCCTGTATCCTTGTAACATGTATTGAAAGAGAGAAAATTGTGACAAAGGTTTTTTGTCCCAGCCTGATGAGCTAATTTGCTGTATATATTACCTCCACATCCATGAGAGCGGTCCCAATTCCCAATCAAAATATTGGCAATAAGTAAAGGTAAGCTCTCAGGGTTTGTCCACCCACAACCTTCTACTGCGAGAGCAGCGTGTACTAATGGCATTGATTCGTCACATAAGCGGGAATCGCTGCCTGAAAATTTGCAGGGATGAAGAAGATTCGCATCATCTGCACCATGACTATTAAGTGACCCAAAGTACTCTTCGGCTAGCCTCACTAATTCCTCATGGTCTACGCCTCCTGCTCCAGCCAACACCATCTTTGAGGCTACATAGTGGTTGGTTTTGAATTGAACCAAATCTTTCCGGGAAATACTTTTGATATTTTCGATTGGCCCGAGAATAGTTCGTCCTAGTGGGGTATTTTGAAAGGCAGCCGCATGCAAATGGTCAAACACCAATTCCTGCAAGTTCATCTCGATTTCTTGCATTTCTCGTAAAATAACGCCCCTCTCGATTTCAATTTCCGATTCACCGTATTTGCTGCTCTGAAGAATGTCGGAGAGTATATCAATGGCCCGTTTTACATCTTTGGTAATACACTTAGCTTGGAATATTGTCTGTTCTCTCGAGGTGCAGGCATTTAAGTGGGCACCCATATTCTCCACCTCTAATTCTAGTGCCGTTTGAGATCTTTTCGATGTTCCCTTGAACGCCATGTGCTCGAGAAAATGAGCTACACCATTATTTACTTCTGTTTCATAACGGCTACCAGCATCTATCCATAATCCAACTGTACATGTCGGTATTCCCGAGTCTTCTGTAGCGATTCGTAATCCATTAGCTAACTGGCTCACCTTTGTTTCGGGTACATTTAATATTTTGTGAGATACTTCAGTACTGTAAGTTAATGCAGGTCTTCGCAAACTTCTGCTTATTCTATAAATATTCCGAAACATTTCTGACAATTTGATGTATTGCCGCGAATTGCGTCACTTGTAAGATTTTTGTAAACAACGTGAAATTAATTCATTACGGTTCCAGTTAATCTAGCATTCGAAAACTTGAAATTCGATTTCGGTCGTTGTAGACGGTAGGTAGACATAACCGAGACCAACGACATAATGCATACTTCGTAACATAAAGGACTATTAGCGACGGTCTGGGAACAAATCAGAAGGGAAAGATCAAGGACAACACCACATAATTTTGAACTAGGATCATATGACGAGGTCACACCTGAGTTAGGAACCCACTTTACAAACTTCCGCATAAGTCCAACGTGAGGACAATGGAGGTTACAACAGATTTAACGTACACCAGGCCTATTTGGAGACGACGGTTTTTGGTTGGTGGATAATTGCCTACGTCCGTTCGTCGTCTGAGAGCGATTAAATAACGAATGTTGTCCTCGGTAGGTAGTTCACATCATAAGTGCTATTGGCGAAGGTCCGGGATCAATTCTCAAGGGATAGATAGATTCGAGGACTACACCAAGTAATTTTGAACCATGGTTTGATGTCGAGGTAACGCCTAAGCTAGCAACCCACTCTCCAAAGTGTTGTCCTCGATTCTTTCCTTTCAGAATTAATCCCGGACCGTTTGCCTACTATCCTTGATGGTAATGGTAATTTTAGTTAACGTCGTACTAGAGCAACACAACGGGCTATTGACGACGGTCCGGAATCAGTCCCTTAAGGGAAAGATTCGAGGACAACACCTCGTAATTTTGAACCACGGTCAGATGACGAAGCAACACCTGAGCTGGCACCCCACTCTTTTAACTTCCACGCCAACCCGTGAGCAACTATCCTTGAATTTTCTCTACTGTTAAAATTGCTCGAATGAAGAGCGACGGTTCTGTTTTCCCTCATCAACTGTGCAGATTTAGGCCCGGTGCACACATCCGGTCTTTCAACGTGCGGCGCCGCTGCTGCAACGCAAGTCTGAGATACATTAGATCCAATGGTGCAGTGCACACATGGGTCCAGCGCCGCTGGGGCGACGCACGTCCAACTTGCGTGCAATTTGTACTGCAGTTCCCCACGGCTCCGCACATGAGTCTTCGTTCTTAAGTACCTTGTTTTCATAAACAAATGGAATATAAATAATAGTTAATTAATGGCTGGATCCAGTAACGTCTATTTTGTTTCAATATATATATATATATATATATATATATATATATATTTTTTTTTTTTTTTTCTTTACGCCAAGTAAGCGAAATAAATGTTTTTTTCGACAGAATATTTATCGCAAATGGAGCGAAATGAGTTCGTTCGTCATTTCACGGCTATGTGTGCATAGTTGGGTTTCGTTGCCGCAGTGGCTCCTCACGTTGAAAAACCGGATGTATGTACCTGGCCTTATACGGTCAGCACATCGTTTTAATGTTTTTTTTTTTTTTTCAAATCTAGGATAGGTATTTTTTTTTTCAACTAACCAAACTCAAAATATCATATTCGTTTTCAAATTACTAAGAACAGAAAAACTGTTTCTACTTACCCAAGAACGTGGGATAAATAGTGCACAAATTACGAGGAAGAGCTGTCTTAAACATTACTTGATGCTTTTTGTCTCAAAAATGAATTTGCCTTGACTTAAGACTGGGCACAAATGCTCATTTCTCAAGTATCATCTTGAATCGAATAGCAGGATTTAAAGAAATTTTAAATGCCACTTCTCAACCGATGTACAATAAGTTGGTATTTTCCCCAAAAACTTAGAAAATCATTGCACTCAAAATTCTGCTTAAATTATATATATATATATATATATATATATATATATATATATATATATATATATATAAAGTAGTCTTTTAATAAGCATTCAATGCTGAAAAATTACTATTTAGAAACTTTCTGTTAGTGTGTGTTTAAAGATAAAAATCTATTAATTTTTATTAGATTTGGTATTTTTTAATTCACTAGGAGGCGGACATGCTCGCTTACGCTCGCCAACCCCCGGAGATTGCTACGCAAACCAACACTCCTTTTACATATGCCATTTGGTTTGCTTAGCAAACCAACATTCCTTTCGCAGAGTGAAACTATCTGAATAATTCGTATTATCCTAATTTCACTTTCCGGTCCATGACGTCACAGCGAGGGCTTCGCAACCTGTTCGCTTACGCTCGCCGACCCCCCGGAAATTGCTACGCAATCCCGTTTGGTTTGCTTCGCAAACCAATACCTCTTTGGCAAGTGATTTCACTTTTTTTTTACTTTAACACTTAATGCACCCTAAACTAATAGCCGCATCAGTAAAAAGTCTTCTGCACTTTGTTCCCTGTACAATTTTAAGTAAACGATGTTAATCTCCAAACTTTACGATCTGTACTTTGCACTTTCTCGTTAAACCGTCTGAGAACAGAGAGAAAAAAGCGAGCCTTTTCCCTCGCCAAATAAAAAGAAATCGTTTTCATGGCAATTGTTGCTACGATAAATTTGATATCTGGCAAACATTAAGAAATACAACCCTCATTTGCTCCGCGAAATAAAAAATACGAAATTTGTGTCACCAACTTTTGATTGCATCGAATTTATTTATGAACCAATTTTAAAAATAATTGTACCGTAAGAAAGAGTATATTCTGAGGTATACTGCGATATTTTAAAAATTAAAAACTAATAGTAATACGATATAGATATGACAGTTTTAGTTTTGTATCGGAAATTACGATCTGTGAAAGTTCCGAAAATTGTATGACCCACTTTTAATTGCATCGATTTTATTTATTAACCAATTTGAAATATAATTGTACCATAAGAAAGAGTGTAATGTAATATATTCAGTGATGTTCTCAAATTTAAAAAATAATGTTTTTTGCTGTAGATATAATAATTTTAGCAGAAAGTAGCGAAAATATCCAAAGATTCCGAATTTTGTATGACCAACTTTTGATAGCATCCAATTTAATTATTAACCGATTTCAAAAATAATAGTACCGTAAGAAAGAGTACATTCTGAGGTATACTGCGATATTTTAAAAATTAAAAACTAATAGTAATAAGATACAGATACGGCAGTTTTAAAAAAAAGTAACAAAAATGTCCCGATTTTTCCCGAATTTCAAAAAAATATTATCAAGAACCAAATTGAAATTTAAAAAAAAACTCGACGAGCTGCAAAAATTTACGTTGAGAGGTACTCTTAAAAAAAAAACCTCACGACTCAAAACTGAAAATTTGTATGTGTTTTGCTCACTCGCGGAAGAAATTTCGCTTCTTCAATTTTGACACTTAATAAACCTTAAACTAATAGCCGCATCGGAAAAAAATCTTAATAATTGTCCAGGGAATACGATGAAGAACAAACCATGTTAATTTTGTTTTTTTCCGATCAGTACTTTCTCGGGAAACCGTCTAAGAATCGAGCTAAACAACACAGTTTTCAATCCTACGGCGGCGGTAACTTTTTTTTAATATAGAGAGATTATAGTACAAAATTTTAGTGACAAAGATTCATTACAGTCCATGAAATAAGACAATTTGCCTCATGTTAAAAATACAAACATTTACCGCGTTTCACAGCAGAAATGCATTCGCCACCTACATTTAGTTCGATAGAAAATGCCACATTGGGTAACAGAAAGTGAAATTATCATCTTCAGGTGATTTATTTGCACAAAAAATGCCTAAATTTCAGCAGGTCGCTTTTGCAAAAAACAATTTCCAAACATCATAAAAACAGTGAAAAATAAAATTAGTTTTTAACATAAATATAACAGAAGCTAACTTAATTTGTATGAAGAGCATTATAAAGACCTTCATGTGAACTTACATGTATGTCAAAGATTGAATTTGATCCCAAAGAATTTTACAATTTTTAGGACTGAAGTATGCCTTTTAAAGGATAAAAGTTTCTAACAATATTTAAAAAAAAACCCTCAATCAAGTACTAGCAAAATTTTAGTAGTATTTCTCAAGTTAGATTGCAAAAACTTCTAGCATGTGCAATTCAACCCTCTAGAATTAGAATAAAAAAACAGTTTTTCAATATAAAACTTTCTTTGGTACACATTGCAAATCGTAAACATTGTATTAAATTATTCAAATCTTAGGTAAAAATGATGTTTTAAGTTTTTTCATTAAAACAATTTTAAACCGAAGAGGTTTTGGACTAACATTAAATTCTAAAGTTATCACAGCAGGTGAACTTTTAGGTTGGCTGATCTTTCTTTGCCATTCTTACTAAATTTATGCAATGAGAGTTGGACTTTAAATCATGTACACTCTCAATCCAAAAAAATACAATGTTCTGTAATTCAAAAAGTATATAAAAAATGCAATAAACTAAAATTACAGGAAATCAGTATCATGTTTATTAAATACTTTTAACATCAAAACAACGAAAACAACATTACATAAAATTACAGCATGTAATAAATAACTCTTATTAAATAAAGATTAACAGTCATGAATACAATAGAAAATCGTAATCAAAATTTTTTATGAACACTATCCTACCATGTAATATGAAAACAATATTCAATATATTAAATACCAAATTATGACATAAATTACAATGATTTCTGAATTTCAGAAAGTAAAGATTCCTGAACATTTGTAGCTTTGTTTCATAAGGAACACATCAAACACTCAAAGACAATTCAATCTTAAATTAAAGAGTCTATCAATGTAAAGTGCACTCAAACAAGAAATTTACAGCATGAATTTAAAAGGTTTCAACATTTTTCTTAGCTATGAACACAACACTATGACTGAATGCAGCTGTCATCATTTATGTAAATATATATATATATTTATATACTCATTTAATTCACTCTAGAATAATACAAAAAACTATTTATAAATGAAACAAAAATGATCCATTATGAGATCAGGTTTTTCCTCTCACATACATGAACATTAAGTTCTATAAGTAGTAAAATACTTTGTAATTTTATAATTCTTATTATAAACAGAGAAGGGGCTAGCAAAACTGGCCCCTTCTTAGAGTATGATAAAAATTTAAGTATAAGTTCTATAAGGTTAGAAACTTTTTTATTCAAAATGCGAGTAAAAACAATAGCAATAGTTTTAAATACAATGATTTAGTAAGACTAGTACTATAGAAAGACTGTTGTAACAGTGAATATAATAAAATTTGAGTGACTTGAGCTCATCACTGCCTACTGAATAAAATATATACATAATGAGCAGAATAACAAAACACACATACACATTTATATTCTAAAAAAGCCATACTTCGAAGCAAAGCTCATTTCCCAAAACAAATAGCTCTAAACAATTTATAACTGAGTATTTACATATTTTATTTAAAGTAATGATAAATTATTTATAAAATTTAATGACTACACGTAAATTTTTATACATCTTTCAATGTAGAAAAATTTTCCACTAAATGCTTTAAAAAAAATTCAATTATATTTTCCAATTTTTACTTATTCAAAATATGCGAAATTAGTTGCAAAAAAAGGGAGAAAATATTTTTCAAACTAAAAAAAAAGCCTAAAATAAATTAACAAAAAAATATACTTGTAAATTGGGAAATATTAAACAAATCCACATTTCACACAGACTGAAACTCAATAGTTAAATATGCCCCACTATGGGATTAGTTTGTTCCAATAATCTTAACAGGAATATCAGCACCAGCAAAATTAGTGTAGTTTTCAAACTATATTTTCAATATTTAGTACAAATTTGATATTTTTAGTATGTAATATTAAAAGTGCCTCAGCTTTTCCGTTTTGCACAAACTTTTATAGCTCTTAGTTAAAAGTACAGTAAATGTATTACTTGGATCTGCTTATGTAACAGCTAGCATAACCAAATCTTCATAAATCCAGCAAAGTATTTGAATCAAGGATCTAAGAAACTAATTAAGTATAAGTACTCGATTAGTCATTTTATATTACCAAGGAAATTACAGAATGAAGTTTATATTTAGAGGTTAAAACTTGCAAACAAACTATATAAAAACTTGCTGCAACCTACTGGTCAAAATATTATAACTTCAGGCAGACACCTAACTATTCACCAAATAGATCAATTATAAGCTATAAATAAAATCTTTACAGTTATTGAAGCTGTTATTTATTGCAGTATTGATCTATGAAAACAAGGTAATTAATTACTGTACATTGGGTTTTCCACTTAAAAAAATAGACGCTTATTTCATCGTTAGATAATGCTGACCATGCTCTTTAAAATGCCAACAAAATAAACAAATATATGAAATTAAAATAAGTCTATTTCAATTTTGTTTTAAATATATATTGCCCAATGAATTCACTCAAGAAAATATTAAAACAAAATGCCCAAGCTTACAAATTTCTATACATTTTTCTAACTTTTGATTTCATTGCACAAAAGTTTATTTATTAAAATAATCCACAGATATGGTTGTATCAGTTATTAATATTACCTCTTGTATATAAGAGTAAATGCAGATAAGCACACCAAAAGCAATAACAACAGAAATTGTTTTTTTTTCCAATGTTATTGCAAATGGATATTTTCTATTTCAGTCTATTCAAAAGTTAGACATTCTAAACACATGTATCAATGTACGTAATCTGCTGAAGCACAAGGCAGAAAAGGACATGTGATTAGTAAGAACATACATTATTTTCATAATATAAGCATAATTTTGTTTTAATTTCTAATGAGTTCTAAAGACACTTAAAAAATTTTATCAACACAAATCGAAATCCATCCACACTTGGGAAATAGAAGACTTTTAGAGATTGAAAATTAGGCTTGATAAAATGATTTTTAGTACATTTTTTCAAGATCATAAAGAGTTCAATACAGATCTTTTAAAAATATATACATTTAAACATATAGTGCACTTGACCAAAAGCAGCAGATACCTGGTGAAGTTTCACCATATATAACACACATACATTTTGTCAATTTCACTGATTCATAACTAACATGAAGAATTGTCTTTTTTTTTTTAAGTTCATGGTTAACACATTTCCAGTCTTCTTTAGTAGAAAACTATGTGATATTCACATTTTATGAGGATAAATCACCTCAGATTCCATCTGGAATACGAAGGTTTGAATATGAACAGTTTTATATTAATTCAAACTCCATTTACATATCTTTACGAATGTTTGAATAATTATTATGGGAATCTGGATCAAAGTGGTTCTTCCTTTATTCTGCTTTAAAAAAAAACAGCACACCTTTATTCTGCTTACACAACCTTATCTGATTGTCCATAGATGAAGAACATTTTCAAACAATCTGTAAAATATTTTTACCTGCTTCAATATTGTATTTGCTTTCCTGTAAATGTATCCGAAATCAACGGCGCTACATTCTTGCAAATGCCATTGTGTCTCATTCAAAAAGGATTGCTATAAATATAAGTACACAAAACAAAGGAAAAGCACAAATAAAATAATTAAAATATTAAATGCTAGAGTTTAATAACCGTATAAAAACAATATAAGTCGAAAAGAAGCTAATAAATTCTAATAATAATGAAACAGTTATATTTGTTTATAACAAAATATGCTCTTCAGTTAAAATATTTTAGTTTAAAATTGTAAACACTTCCAATACCATAATAATGGTAATAATTAAGCATTTATTAAATGAAATATAACCAGAAGCTGCATAAAATAAATGAAAACTAGCAATACTCATAAAAGCTGATTTCAGAATATGACTAGACTAAATTTACAAAATTTTCATTTTTCATTTTTCCATGGACCAGCATGAATCCTGAATATGTAAGATATTAGTAATTTCTCCTGATAAAATATTAAATTAACAAAACAAATAAATATACTAATAAAAAACAGATAATAGTACTACATGAAAAATTAAATTTAGAAGTAATAATTTCAAAAAAACAATTACTTGATAAACTACACAAAATAACAATTTAAAAAAAATCACATTACAGATTACAATTAATAACAAGCACCTTTTTAAATATTTCAGAGTCAACTTATACTCAATTTACACAAAATATACCTTGATGATTTTGACAAAAATCAGTTTTACATTTTCAAAATTTAATGTAACTTACTTTAAAGAATGCAATAAAAATTTTGAACTGCATTAATTAAAAAAAGCATGCATAGCTGTAAAGCAAAATTGTATAAAAAAAAAAGTTTTCATGATTTTGAACTCTGACAAGCATATAAAAGAACAAACTAAGTGTTCAACCTGATACATAACTTTTAGCAGACCTAGCATATAATCTTCCAGTGACCACTATCTTTGCAATCAAAGATAGAATCTAAAAACTATACAACAATTGCACTCAAATTCGACAACTTGGTCACTTCATGTAAACCAACAAATCTGACTTGATTAATGTTTATCCTTAATATAGGTCAACTTATGCCTGTATTACTTCACATACTTAAGCTTAGTTTTAAAAATGAGAAAATTAAGTCTCAATAATATAAGAAAATTCAACAGTCATGGGCTAGGTGAATCTAGTGAAAAAGAAATTCAAAGCCCTATTGACATCATAATCAGCTGCTAGAGATACTCGAACAAGCTCATCCCGAGGAACCGAGCTACCAACAATGTCCCTGAGCTGTGCAACACATGCTTCCAACTGTGCTGAATCTTGCGTCAAAGGAAGATCTTCAAGAGAACTAGAATCGGATCCCTCCTGATCTGATGCCTAGTAAAACAAACCATATGCATTGAATCAGTTTTATGAAAACCAAACTCACTGAAAACAAGAATTGAGTTGTGGTAAACTTAGGTCACCACTACAAAAATTACACCCGGAGAAAGAAGAAGCACCATGATTTTGATAAATGTGTATTGCCATTTACAGATTTCTATCCATTTACAGATTTCATTTAATTTCCTGGCCATGTTCTTAATAAACTGAAATTTACACTATCAGTGTATGATATCAATTCAAAATAGGATCTGAGGACTCAACTTGGTATATCATTGTAATTTGATTGATTTCTTAACCTTTTCATACATTTTGTAATTTTATAACATTTTAAACTGTTGAATGTTATTTCTGTTTGGAATTTTAGTGATGGAAGTGAGAAATAATTTTTGTATTAAGTTTAAGGAAATATATATGTGTGTGTGGTTAACAAAAATGTTCCACGAAATTGACTACAATACCCTAGGAAGTTCCAAAATAGAAATTAACATTATAGTTATTAAGCATCAAGTCTTTATAATCCAATTCATTAGATAGACATTACCTCTTTTCCAGAGAGATTAACAGCTGAAAATAATTCTTCAATATCTAACAAACTTGAAGACATGGAACTAGGGCTATCATGATTAAGAAATTGTGGCCCGGAAAGCTCTTCGCTACGTTGTGAATTTCTGAAAAGAAAAATAAATCAATATTGTGATCTAAAGTCATGAATTGATTTTCAGCAAACATAAAGAAACAAGCAAGCATGTATTGTGCTGATTATACTTAGGAACTGTAAAATTTTTTGATGTATTATACTCACATGAATATTTTTATAGCTACAAAAAGTAACAAAATAAGGAAAACAACCCCAAACAAAGGTAGTTTATCAGCTCTAAGCATATTCAGATACTCAACTCTGTAAGAAAAAGTTTAGAAAGCAATAAGCTATAAACTGCCTGTCACTGGCCTTACTATGATGGGATGCCTTTCTCTGAACAAACTATAGTTAAAAATCTAGAATACAAGTTGTTCCAGATAAAAACTATATTGCTGTTTAACTCTAGCCTCCCTTGGCTGAACACCTTAATGATACAAATTAAAACTTAGAATTTGATTCTAGTCAATTGATAACAGGACAACTAATATTTAACCTTTTTTCACATTTCACAAACTTTGGTCGGCCTTTAATGTTGCTCATACAGTCCACAGTTTATTTGGTAGATACATCTTAGTTATTTCTATAAAAAAAGTTTTAATTTAAGTCACATAACATAATTTTATAGTTATAAAGTTATGTAACTTGAAACAAATCTCACTAACTTTGAAACAATAGACTACACAACAATTGCAAAATTTTTTGTGACGATTTTTGTATGCTCAAAAGATGGTAGTGCGTCACAATTGTTAGCAGAAGGAATTTGCTTCTGCCTTGTATGACAGGCCTCTTAACCTTGGTTCACCTGTTTGCTCCAAGAGTCCCACGATGTGTTATAAGTTCCATGTGGGGGCTTTTTGTTCTCAATTAACATATAACAAAGCTTAACAGACTCCAGTCCATTCGCTGCTAATTTCAATTGAAAGTGTACCTTTTAAATATATTTGGTGAAAATTGTGGCTGTACTATTTTAAGGTGAGGCTAGATATTTTAATTACTTGTCCTTAATTTATCAATATATATATACCAGCATCTTTTAAGCTTTAACACATGTATACAAAAAACAATTGCATAAAAAATGCAAATGTATTTTTAAGTTTGGTTTGATATTCTAGTCAGTTTTTGCCATGCATGGGCTAATTAAATGCCCATTTTTTCAAGTGTACTTAAGAAGACCAAAGGAAAATATACCTTTATTCCATATTTCCTAAAATGATAAAATGCTGTGAATTTTCCTTAAAATTGTCATTTTAAAGGAGGTTGGTGCTAATTATTACAAACAGTTGAACATCTTAAGAGAAGAGTCATAAGGATGATATTTAATGATTTCTTACCTTAATTCAACCCATGTAATCATTTCTTCTACTTCAGACTGTAAATCTTCAGGAAGATCATAAAAAACTTCACTTTTGACTATATCTTTATTCAAAGCTATGAATTCTAAGGCTGCAGTCTAAAAAAATTATAAGTCTTTTGGATAAAATCATAGGAATAAAAGACGGAATTAAAAGTTTTTCCATATTGTCTAAATACTTAATAAATACACAGTATAAACAGTAACAAAACTAATATGAGCTATGCTAGAAAAACTTTAAAAACAGTTAAGCTTGCCTGGAACACAAAACAAATATCTTTAAAACATTAGAATAATGAAAAAAGTACAATACATCAATGTAACTAAGTTTACAGAAGACATAAAATCCTCCCTAGGCAAGTCAAGGTATTAAAAACCAAGGGAAAATAAAAATAAAATTTGCTAAAAACTTCAAATCTGAATGCTGTAAACTTAAACTAACAGAGGCATCAGCTATGGTAATTCTCCAGTAGTTATTAAATGTAGTTGCTTAAAATTCCATTTATAAATAATTGTTCTTTAATTTTGTATGAATCTTCTACCATTTCCTGCTTTATTATAAACTGTTCAATAAGAAATCTGGCTATAAAGTTCAGTCTTTCATACCAGACCATATTCAATTTAACTGTCCTTTCAAATTAACCAGTGTGTATGTTTAGTGTTGTCATATTTTATTGTTTTCACAATATCGAATTACACAATGCAAGAAAAAAAAATTGCTTATTTTATAACATAGACCACACAAGACTTTCAAAGAAAATAATGCTTTCAATGCATTTAACATGGGAAACTATATTTAAGAAAAATGATTATTATAAAATACAAAATATCTTACATATTTTATAACAATTTTAGGATATAAATAGAATACACACCCTTAGGGCTCTAGCATTAAATTGATCAGCAATTCCAAGGAGAAACAAAGCTGAATCATCATCAATAAGATTTTTAAGAGCATCTTCAGATATCTGTTTCAGACAATCCACCTAGAAAGGAAAATTAAAACACATTTAAATAGCATTTCAAAACCCCTGATATACTTTAATGTGAAATTTTCTCAGCTTATTCAAGTCTAAAAACATTAATAAAAATAACAAAATGCAACTATTTACAACCAGTAAACAAATAAACAGTAATTTATGATAGCAAAACATCATATACTAACCTCATATCTATCTGACAATTGCATAAGATCAGCTAATTGTTCTGTAGATAACTGACCAGTATCAACCTGTCCTCCATATAGATATTCAAGAAAAATCATGAATAATTGTGGCGTGGTATCATGAATTACTATTTTCCTGAAAATCGAAATCAAGTCTTAATTTAAATACTATTTATCACAAATTATGAAACCAATTTAGACAAAACAAGTTATTCTATGTAAATACCTCAACTTAGATTTCTTTGCTACATTACACCCAAACTTGGAGAAATATTTAATTTCTAAGAGAATATAAAACTTCAATAATTTAAGTTGCAATATAAAAACTACAGGCACCCTAGGATTTGATTTAATCCAATATTATAGTAATTGTGGTCAGTTAAATGTTTAAAGTCTTTAAATTAACTGCTTTGTAGGTTTCATTCAAATGTTATTTTACAATTCAAGGAATGGTTTGTAACTCTAGTAAGTTTTGCTACATGAGGACAAATTAGATATAAGACGTGACTCAAATACAATTCAAAAAAGAACAGAAAACTATGGTTTACCAATTAAAAAGAATGAAATTTTGTGAAATGAGATTTTAAAAATTCTTAATTTTGTAAGTTATTTACATAAAAGGATTGAAAACTAATAAAAAGACAAAACTTAGTCGGAAAAATCTAATAATTTCTTATTATTTTTAAATGAATATGTTCCGCAGGTGGTAATACCATACGTCATTTCAAAGAAGGAGACTAGTCTGAGCAAGGGTTCTCACTCTATTTTAGAAATAAAATTCCCTGACTTTTTCTGACAAATTTTTACAAATTCCTGGTCATACTTAAGCAATTCACGACATTTTTAAGGCAACCAAGAAATAATTAAGCATTCAATGACAGTAATTAAAAATCAATTTAAGAATTATACATTGTAAAAATTAATACACAAAACCCAAGTAATTTTGCATTTAAAATAATTTATTCAAAAAATTCAACATATTTGACTTTAATCAATTTGTTATTGAATGTATCATAAAGCATTAAATTCTTCAATTTAAGCCTGTGGATGAAACATAATTCTTTATCTGTTAAATATTAGCCGTCTTTTAAAATCAGTTAAAATAATTATATTTATAAAATAAAGTGCGCACTGTGTGCGAATCTTATTCACTACTTTTTTCCAAAGCGTCTGTGAAGCCATGATCAATCATTTTCCAGGTCATTGAGGCAATTTTCCGGGTTTTAGACGAAAATGCGTAATTTCCCCCGATTTTTTTATGGACAAAATTAAATTCCCTGATAATTTCAGGTTCAGGGTTGCCATCATTATACATGCAAAATAGTAGCTTTAGTAGCCTGAAAAAGCTGAAAATAGTACTTCTAGAGTTAATTTAGTAGTTTTTCCCGTTATCCTTATATGCTGAATCGGATAAAAAGAATAGGACATATATATGCAGTACAGAAAATTTAGAAACACAGCTAGACAATGCTAAGTATGGGTTTATAATTTCTAAGCAAACAGAAGTTTGATTTCTTAAGCCAACTTTTGTTACCTTCAATAAAACGGAACTTGTTTAAACTTTAGAAATCAACCGTTATAACCTTATAATAATCAAAAAAAAAAATTTGTCATTTTCCTTTTAAAATAACCGTTGTGAATAGAAAGTACAATTAAAACAAAGACGTGAATGCTGTTAACATATAAATATTTTGCCACGAAAATATATCATGTAATCTTTTCTTGATATTGGATTGGATGCAATTTCGCGCAAGTGACCTTTGAAATCACTGTTGCCATTTTTGTTACCAAAGTTATTTAAAAATGGATATAAGGCAACAAAAAATTTTAAATGGTTGTCTAAAACTTTAAAAAGGTGTCACTTTTTAAAAAAATAGTCATTTTGGGGCATGTTTTGACAAAAAAGGTCACATAAGGTTAAAAATAGTCGTATATAGTTGCCAATGGCAACTCTACAGGTTTTCCCAGACCCATGGAAACCATGCTAAACATTCCTGATCCCTAAAACAAAAAATTTATTGGAAACAAATGAAAAGCAAAAAGCTAATATATTGGAGGTGACTCTAGTTGGAAATGATACTGCTTTCTTTAGAGTCCATGACATGTGTTGCTTTCTGTGTTTCACATCCCTTACTTTAGGTAGCATACTACCAATCAGCTACCCTATCCCCCTCTCTTGTGGTTCAGTGCCGGTTAGCCTGTGAACTGTAGAAAGAGCAGGTTTCATTTCTGTAGCCAATCCTGGGCGTATTTCACTCTTATATGTCAGTAAAACTTTCCTTCCGTCTACTCTGCTATTAACCCTTTATTTACTGATGAGACTTATGAGTCCCATCAGTTTTCTCTTGGTACTGTATTCAATTTAAACGCTTTCGAGACCCATTGGAACTTTGAGGTCCACTTCTATGAAGTTCGTTCTTCAAAAGAAAGAAATCTGCATCTCATTCATTTCCAGAACACTGGGTGCCACAGGCCAACATTTTTCATATCACGAGGAAGATGTGAAATGTTTGTTTCTAGGAAAGTTGAGTCAAGACTGCATTCAAAATGTTCAGAATATAACATATATCTGTGTGTAAATGAGATTTTTTTTTTAAATACCACAAGAAATAGTAGCGATATAAGTTATGTGCCTTTCTGAATATTAGATAATGAAAAAATTGAATAAATATTTACCTTTTTTTACTCAATTTTACATTTTTTTTTTATTATGCACAGAATTATTTGATAACATTTTGTTTAACTTTTTGTATCTTTCAAATTTCCATTAAGATTTCAAATATTACCAAATAATATAATATTATTATTTCAAAAATATTGCTTTCGCATAAAGTCCTGTCAGGATTTCGAAGTCCCAAATTATTTTCCATGTAATTAATGACCCTGGTGATGACTTATAATGAAAATTGTGCTGTGGGGTGTTTACTTGCACCTAAATTAAGAATTTAAAGAAGTTAGCACACAATTTAAAAACTTTTAAGAAATTCAGTAAATAAGGGGCTAAGGTAGAAAAAGGGGCAGAATTCTAAAGTATTAGTCATAGAAGGTGACATTTATGAGGTGATTTTCCCTGTCAGGTTAAGATCCATTTTCCTTTTCAGCAGTCAAACATTTAAAGAAAATGAAAAGAAACTGTAGAGTACCTAAAGCTCTCTTTACCTTTATTCAATATTTCACAAGTGATTGCTGTACAATTGTTTAGCAAATATACACAAATTTAATTGATGATGTTGAACATTTAATTCTATAGCTTGAGGTAATTCTATAGCTTAAATCTATGGGTGCACCAATGCCCATAGAAGGATTAATTTTAAGCGAGATAATTTTACTAAAGCAAATTCCTCAATATTCAATCAGCTATGTCACAAACATGCAATACTGAAACTTACATACTTGTTAATGGATTCTTTCATACCGCTCAGGAGGGCTTTTCGAAACCAGTCACACCGTGAAGTTATAACTATGCAGTGGGCTTTAATTGTGACATACTGTACTCCTGCTTCAGCAGAAGCAGCAGGTGTACCTTTTGGAGATTGGACTACACCAGCTGCATTTTCGCTGGATTCTAAGAAGAGAGGTAAGAAGAAAATCTGAGTATAAGATACTTGAAACGGAAATTTCAGATTGATATTTAAGATCTTTCCGATATCACGAATAATGCTTAACAGTGAAAATGACAACCGAACTGATTAGATTTGCTCTAGAGCTGAGAATGAGAATCTAGACTTAAAAACTGTATCTGCTAAATATATTTAAATATAGAAATTCCGTTTAGTAAAATTTAAAAAAGCTATAATAAATTTAACTAAAAATTACGAGGGGTAAAAATTAGCAGTCCAAGAATTGAGTAGGTAATAGCTAATCAATAGCAATCAAGTCATCTAAATGAATAAGTCTTCTTTTAAATATATATTTTTATTTCATACCACAGAAAATAGTATGCAAGATAATTGTAATTAACATCGCACTGGAGCAACACAACAATCTAATGGCAATGGTCTGTGATCAATCCCCAAGATAAAGATCCATGGACAACACCACATAATTTTGAACCATGCTCAGATGACAAGAACACATGAGCACGCACCCCACTCACCAAACTTCCACATCACGCCATTTGAGGTCATGACAGATTTAACGTGCAACAGCCCCCTGTACATAAGACTTTGGTTGGACCGAGTTTCGAACTCGCAACCTTCCGATTGCTAATCCTTTACTCTATCCACGCTACCACTGCACTGAACAGTATGCAAGATTTTAATTTATAACAAACTAATATCATAAGTACATTGCACCCCAATGTGAGCATAAAACAGAAATGTGCACAAATCACAAGATCCTGAAAAATAATCATCTGATTTTTTTTTCAAACCACTATTTGCACTCTTATATAAGTCAGGCAAAGAGAAAAACAATGAAATGTATGTTTTAAAACCATTTTACATTTGTATTGTATTGTATAACAGTTAAAATAATTTCCACTTAAAACTATGCAAATCCTAACACAAAGTAAACATTATTTTGGCATAAAAAATATACTATACAAATCTCTACTATTATAAAAGGAAGTGTTGGTCTGTCTGTCAATTTTCAGCATGCAAAATCCTGACGAATCTGTGGCACTTACAGCAATGGGATTTGGCACACATGTAGTCTAAATATTTTGCAATTTTTGGGTCGCGCCAGATTTTAAAATTCAATCTAAAACATTTAAAAATGAATTTAATTATTATTGTTTTCTTTGGAATGGCAACACCATAAAGAGACGGCAGATTCTAAATTCATTTTTTCTGTGTTTCCGTTTGAACGCTATCAGCCGAAGTACAAAACAGATAAAATTTTTTAACTGGAGTTATGTAGTTTGTTTTTCTATCGCCTAGATCGTTAAAGATAGAGTAAAAATTTCAATGGATTTTAAATTTTAAATCTGTGGAAAATTTCGGATTAGATCAATACCTAAAAATATGATTTTCTTTAAATAAATAATTTTTAAATTGTAACTTTTATATTTTCTCCAATACGAATTTGACCTTTGCTATCAAGAACAGATTCCATTTTCTGCTTTTTAAATTGTAACTTTTTTTATTTCTGCATTACGAATATGGGCACATTATATACAATGGTATATATTTAATTAACTAATTTATTAAATATATAAATATTGCTAGGTATTTAATTAACGTCGCACTTTACCAAAACAATGCACTATTGCGATCGTTTTTTAAATTGCGTAGCAATCACAGGGGGTTGGTGAGCGTTATTGTTTTTGTGCATTTGCGCAACACGTTATAGTTTTTCGCAACACCATGGGCAATGCCATTACGGCTATTATCCAATTCGTAGCAATCACATGGGATTAGAGAGTAGTAGTCACACGTGACCCCACAAAAAGAACTGCCACAGGCAACGCCGTGCTGGCACAGCGGTGGCTAGTATATTAATAAATTAGGAGGCCCGCCCCGGCTCGCTAACCCCCTAACAATGAGGATTGCTTTGCAATCCTCATTGTTCACTCAAGCAACCTATGCTCGCATCAATAAAGACATGTATTCTAGCAGAAGGAATTGCTTACAAAATATGATATTCCAAAAAAATATTTTTCAATTATAAATTTGTTGTATTACGAAAAATATATATACAATACCTCTGGAATCAGAGTTCAAATGAAAACTTTGAGCTAATTTTGACTCAAAAAGTGAGTGTTGCTTTGGAAATTGAATACCCAGCATGTTGTTTGTGTGTACATTTCCCCAGCACTCGAGCCACCTACACTTTTTCATTGAGTTTGTTGTTGAAAGTTGTAGTGCAAGCGCCTTGTTGAACTGTTATTGGTGGCCCTGAAAAGGACTGTTTTTTAACCCTCTAAAGTCCAAGACGCCCGAAACGGCTTCACATGCAAAAGCCCAGCACCCGCCCGAACCGGCCGAAGTCATTAAAGCTACTGGCTATCCCCCTAACCCAGAGAAGGGCAATCCGTCATTTCCTCACTACAATGCTCCCTCCTTTCGCCTGAAGCAGTAGGGTAGTTTCCTTTAATGACAAACAACAAGTTAGGGATCGGCTTTTAACTGCGCCCTTTCACATACTTCTTCCAAGCTAGGCTTCGGATCGGACAGTTTTGTGCGGCTATTGAATAGAGAATTTGGTTTCTTCACTATCGAACTGGCTCGTTATAGGAAAACATTGTCGAAAGAAGAAATAGAAAGAATTATTTTCAATGATACAGATGAGTCGGATTTAAATTCAAGCGACGAAGACGATCTAACAAAATATGATTTGGAGAATTCAATCCAAGAGGATAGTGTTTCCTATAATGACAGTGACGTAGATGAAGTCCGGAAATTGAAAGAAACGATGATATTATTTGAATGGGAATCGAACAATAAACGGAATGATGATATATCCATTCCAAACTTTAATTCGCATGCTAGTCCTGTTCATGACTTGCTGCCTGGGTCTTCACCATTAGACTATCTGAAACTCTTTCTGACGGACGCGAGAAATCACATATTTTCACGGTAATTAATATCACAGAGTTATTTTCAAACCTACAATTTGGAAATGGTAATTTTCTTGTATAGCATGTTAATTATTTTACTTAAAAAATGAAGCATTTTAGGAACATAATTATGTTAATGCTATTCTTTTAGCATAGGTTTCTCGGTCAAATTAATAATTCCTCTTTATGAACTGAGAATATCTTATAAAATGAGTATATTTATGAAACATAAAATAATCATTTTCGCCCCTTATAAAAAGTTCTTACTACGAGTTCCAATTTGGTTTGCTTCGCAAACCAACACCACGGCCACTGCGTGGCCAGCACGACTTTTCTTTTAGTGGGGTTTGGCCATCACGAGGTTGCCCGTGAGTTATTTTCGTGGTGACGCATATCTGTTGCAAAAATTTTAATATTTAATTGAAAAAATTTTTATTAAAAAAATCAACAACAATAATTCAAATCTAAACAAGAATAATTCAATTCTATTAAATTAATTTTAAAATGTTCTAGATTAAATTTTAAAATTCGGCTTCGTACAAAATTTGCAAAACATTCGGGCTTCCCTGTGTGCCAAATGTCATTCTTATAAGTGCCATAGATTCGTCAGGATAGTCCACGCACGCAGACAAACGTTTACTTTTATAATCGTAGAGATGAGTGCTTCAAATAAAATTTTACACACAAATATATAATAATTAATATGACTACACTGGATAGGAGAATTTTTAATAAAATTTATTTGATTTTTATACGAATAGCAAAATTATAATTATAACGCTAAATGTTCTACCGAAAAACATTTTTAATATACATAGGACTTAACAGACTTGAAAACGCTTTTTAATCACATACTTGCTTATATATTAGACAGTCGGAGATACAAGAGAATTTTAAGATATACGTTATGAATGAAGTAGCAGTCACGTATTAGAAAATATATTAATTAATTATTTTTTTCTTTAAAAATGTGTTAGTCTAATCAAAGATTGAGGAATATATTATTTAGGAAAACCATATTTAAGTATAAAGAATTAACAAGTGATAAGAAATAAACTGTAGTCAATTATTTTTCGCTATATTTTCTTCACAACTAATAAAATGTGCGATAGATACATATAAGTAACTAATGTCCAACACCCAATGCGACTTACAAGTTGAAACAAGCACTTCATATACACCCCCTTACAAAGCACGGGACGTCCCGTGCACTAAGAAAGTACCTAGATGACCATAGATGATGTGTAAAGGGGGAAGAAATCATTCGATTTTCCTAATGGTTTCTCGGCCGTTCTGGGTTTTTGAAGACATCGTCTTGAGACCCGTGTGGCCGTTAGAGGGTTAAATGGCCCTGAAAAGATCCTCTGCTTTCTTTGATTTTTAATATAAACTGCAACAGCTTGACTAAAATGCATTTTTTTTCAATAAAATTCCATCCGATAATGCTATAAATTCAATTAAGGCGTGAGGCTTCGTGGTAAACAAACAATCGTACAATGTTGCCAAAACGCAATAACAAATAACTGCTTTTTTGCATGCCATGTAAGAGAATTATATATACATATATAGATTAGAATATAAAAAGTGAAGTATTTAACTTACACTATATTTTATAGCAGATGAAATATTAATTATAATTACACATGAAAAATTATTTTCAAATGATAAATACCTTGAGTTGTAACTATTTCAAAACTCATATCTGTATCAAGGCCTTTTTTCAAGAAGGAGACAGCATTTTTTGCTAACTTACTGTCAGAAGCAATAGGAGATTCATGGAAAGACTTTACTTCACTACACTGATGGGGTAAAGACGTATGCTGTAAATTGAACACATCTTATAAATTAACTCAAATAATATCATGATTTGTATAATTTTATAAAAAAGTAAACACAGAAAAAACTTAAGAATCAAAGTATTTTTAAATGTCTAAGGAATCAAGCACTTCATTGATTCATAGTTTTCACAATCACATTTTGTTTAACCCTTCTTTGCACAATGATGGAAATTTCCATCATAACATTGAATGCCCAAAAATTATATAAAAGAACAAGTTCACTTTAAGTTGATCGTGTCTGGATACCTTTTTAATGTCCATTGCATAAAAAAAACATAGCTGTCAAAAATAAGCAAGTGTCACTATCAGTAAAACGAGCTTGAAGTTGTCATTCCGCTGTTTGTTGTAGTTGCAATAAACGTATGATTTCGTTTTTAATTTTGTTTTATTATATTTGAGTTTCTATTGCTAAAAAAGTGAAAATGAGTGGAAGAAAGGTTTGTAACATGTGTTTCTGTTATTTTTAGAACAATTTCTGAAAAAGTTTGCGTTTAATTTAAAAAATACCACATGATAGAATTTTACATCACTATGCACTAATTATCATAAAGAATAAAAAATATCCAATGATATCCTCTTTTATTTCTATTTAGTACTAAGCTAATAATCTAACTTTGCATGATGATGGAAATTTCCATCCTATTGTTTTTTGCTAAATTTATACTATAAATATATACTAAGATTTTTTTAACCATTTTTCCTTTAATTTTGAACATGAATTATATCACTTTGATTTATTTCACCAATAAAGAAAAAATCGTGCAAAGAAGGGTTAACAAATATTAGTTATTAAGTTCTTTTGCAGTTCAAAAGAAACAGATTATTTAATATGCCTAAAAATTACATTTTCCCACATTAAATAAATTTTTTGTAGATGACTAAACATAGCATTTCGTATAAACTATAAAGTTGATAACAGAAATTTTTGAAAATGAATGATCTATCACACAGTGCATTACATCATTATAACTAATTAGCAAACCTTTCAGCCAACTTCATAGACTCATCTTTTCTAAAAGTAGTGTAATTTTTAGCTAAAAATCAAACCTACCAATTAGTTCATTTAAGTGGAATTTAATAGCGTTATCACAAAACTAAAGAAAACAAATTAAGCAACAAAAAAAAAAAATCTTTATCAAAATGAAGCCTGTAGTTTTATAAATTTTATTACTTGCAATTATAGTTGCATAGAAAAGAAAAGGGAGAAATAAATTGACAAAAAATTAAAATTATGGTTCGGCTGTGATATCAATCAAGAGTTTACCTCTACTGTTGTGCCAACATAAATAAGAAAGATATAGTATATTATCAAACCTGAGGGCTAGGGCTGTGGATTGGAGATCTGCATTCAGATGAGGATGAGGAAGGTGAAGCTGCAGAAGAAGGAGGATCAAGTAAATTGAGTTGAACTAAGCTTTGGGTAAAGTGCTCTCGGCTCACCATGTAATCAATTCGGACAATGATGGAATCCAACGTTTCTCGGTGACATGAAAGTCGACTTAGAATCCAAGCCTAGGAGAATGGAAATTCACAATTCAATTAAATTGGTACCAAACAAAAATGAAAAGCTTTTATTTGGCAAGCATGTGAAAATGAAATGCAAATAAATTTAATATTTTTAATGCTTCTGAACATTTTCCATACTACTAATGTTTAAATCTGAATATTAAAAAATTCCAACTTTGGTTATTGTATTTTTTCTAGAGGTGAAAATTGCAAGGTAGCAACAGGTCATTTTTACAATAAAACTTATCAGCTGTTGATAAAAAATATGACCTTCACATAAAAACCATCGATTTAAACGTCGTTTTAATTTTATATTTGTGAAAACTTATATATATATATATATATATATATATATATATATATATATATATATATATATCAGGCCTCGAAATATATTTTTAATACAGGTGCACAAGGTGCACCTAAGTTTTTAAATTAGGTGCCCAGGTGCACCTAGCGGGAAAAAATTAGGTGAACAATTTTATTTTCATGTGCACAGTGCACCTGTGCACCCGGGTATTTCGAGCCCTGATATATATATAAACCATTATTTTTCTTTGTACAGAAATAATCAAATCATTGTAAGAGGCAATGAAATATTGACTTTAATGATCAACTACTAATTGAATGTAGCCGCGGTAGCTCAGTCAGTAGAGCGTCGGGCTCGCATCGGAAGGGTTGTGGGTTCTGTCCTCAGTGGAGCACGCAATTCTGATGGTGGTGAGATCGGTGCTTGGACCTGGCTAAAGACCGTCGTGTTTGCTAATGGTGGCTGGGGCACGTTAAATAGATTGTGGTCACAAAGTCCCCTATGTTCCCATACCAAATCAATACCTCTGGGGGTACCTGATCAGGGGGTTATCGGCCTCTGATTGGGATCTAAATTACGATATGTGTGAGTGAATGGATGTGTGAAAGGGACCTTCCTGTAAAACGGATGTGTCATGTATGAAGAAGTCCAACCCTCCGGGGCAATGGCACCCCCAATTGGGACATATATGGCCCGCACGACAACAACTAATTGAATTACAAAGCTAAAATCCCAGCAATTCTAAGAAATTGAAAGTTGAGACATGTCACCAAAAACCACAAATAAGAAATGTATTTATATTCACAATGAACCCATATTATTTCTATTTGATGGAAATATATTCATCACTTTACCTAACAAGTTTCTTTCCAACTGAAAAATGTAGAAATCCACTATATTTTTTAAATTAAAATTTACCATTGTATTTAAATACATACTTAAATTGGGTTTTATACCATTTAATTATTTTGTTTATATGCTATATTACACACTACAATCCACAATCAGTCATTTCTACAAATGAAAAAAAAATTTAAATAATCAAACACTCAGGCAAATTTAGTTAACAGGATTTTGAACTGTATAAATAACAAGCCTGGATGAAAGAAAGAAGTTTTACAGTAAAAGTTCAAATTTCTGTTTATAAGATACATTACCAGCTTAGAAGTTGTCAACTTAAACCAGTATTTCCACTCCTTGAAAGTAAGTTTTTCATCTAAAGCAGAAGTCAATTCATTTGTTCTCAGCATAAACATGGGAATCTTGAAAAATAAGAAATTTATGTTTTACAAATTAAAATTAAATTTGGTAAATAACAAATTTATATATTAACAGTCAATGGAGCAAGATTTAAAAAAAAAGAATGATACACATACCTCCTCAACAAACTGTTCCAAATTTTTTGCAACTGATCTATTTTTATTTACAAAATTCATATCACTAAAAGCCTCCCTATAAAATACAATGGATATTAACTAGCTATAGATGCTTTAACTAACAAAATTACATACTATATGAATTTAATACATACAATGTAAACACAAGAATTAAAAGGCTTTCTTACACATCAAGTACACTTCATTACGATTAGCTATGTTATCATTTTTAACTTCAATACGATAAAATAACTTGCCACAGCACTGCCAGAAAAACTACCAATACTGGTTAACCTACAACGAAAGTAGATCAACGACAGGTGCAAAAGACCTACATAGACAGTTCTTACTTTCTGGATGACTCTCATAGCATGCTTTTGTGGTATTTGGCTTCCACCCCAATTGTTGCTTGTATTTTAAAACTTATTGCAATCATGGTCATATTCTGCCACGTATACCCACATGTCTCTAGATGTTGATTCAATTATAAAAATAACTTAATTTGGTATGTGACGTAATCATAAAATAACAATGTTATTACCTGTTTCTGTAACTTTTCAAACAGTTTTAAAATCAAAAAATTTTCCCAAGAGCTTCAATCATGCCAAAAAATGTTCTTTTTATATTTTGGCACTTAATTCTAATGCTTTCAATAAACATATGATCCAACAAACTATTCAATAGATTGGCTTTAATGGAGGTAGCGATAAACCCCACACATTTTGTATCATTTTTATTTTACTGTAAAACTGCATAATTTTTAGTTCCTTATTAATCTCTAAAATCGGTTTGAGATACCAACCAGTCAGCCAGCAATAACCACATTGACACTTGAGCCTATTAAACTCTGGATTGCATATCTGTTTCATATTGTTTGACAAATCCACATATACATGCAATTTTAAAAGTATAAAAAGCAGTAGACATGTCTTACAAATAGTTAAACTGTAGGCCTCTAAGAGTTCATAGAATGTGGTTCTAAGGTACTAATTACTTATCGAGTATACTTGAGAATTGCAACTTTAAATGTAAAGACATTTTTGGAAAATTCTTGTGATTTTGAAAAAAGTGATGCATCTCTAATATTATAAAAGTAAGAGTTTGTTTGTTTCTTGCACACAAAGTCATGACGAATCTATGGCACTTACAGTAATGGGATTTGGCACACAGTAGTCCAATTTTTTTGCAATTTTAGTGCCAAGGCAAATTTTAATATTCAATCTAGAACATTTTAAAATGAATTTAATAGTTTTTCATCATTCTTTCTGCCTTCAGAAAGTAAGAAGCATCAAAATTTAGACATTTGACACTTAGGCGTCAGCCCTTGGAACCATGCCAATTATTTCCACCTACTGTCTTGAATAGGAGCGAACAGATTCGAATGACTTTCGTTTGATTTGAGATTCGTTCATCTTGATTTCCTGAGAAATGGATTCGAGTGCGAAACAAAAAAAATTATTAAAGTTATCACTAGCCTTCTCCAATACTTTCTTCTATCTTAGCGATTTTTAAAAATAAAATAAAAATTTTAACAGATCGGAAATCTGCAGAAAATTTTAAACCAGATAGATACCTTATATGTTTGATTTTCTTTTAATAAATAATTTATCAATTAAATATTTATATTTTTTGGTTTGCAAAGCAAACCAATACCATGGGTAATGTGACCCCCATGAAAAGAACTGTCATGGACAACTCAGTTATGGATGTTATCTAAGAGGCTACAAATTCGCAAAACAAATGGTAATCCGTGATGGCTGTTAGCCAATAGGCTACAAATTCTCATTTGGTTTGCAAAGCTCACCAATAACCCCATAAAAGCAACTGGCACGGGCAAGCCACGCAGTGTCTAGTTTGTTATATTTATAACACATAAAATCATGATATAACAAATTTCCCTTACAATATTCAAATATAACCAGACTTACTTTTTGTGCATGAGGTTCATGAAACTTTCTAAAACACGTTCATAATAGTTTCTTAATTTCATTAGCTCTCTCATATGTAGAGCCTATAAGAAAATGAAAACTTTGTTAATTCAGAACAAATAGTTATTCTTACTTTCTGAGGATCAAAAATTTAAACCATTTTTTATGAGTGCAGAAAATAATTTTAACAAAAAAAAAATAATTACAGCTTTTTTATAGAATGGATATTGCTACTTCAAATGGAAGTGGTGTAATTAAAAAATAGCCAGATTATTGTTAATTTCATTAAAAGAATGTAACTAAATGTATTCATAACACACTTGTTACAATGCACATAGGCAAATAACAACTGTGTTATGGTATTATTAACATATATTTTACAGAAAACAAACAATGATTTGACTGATAGTTAAAATTTTTTTGCAATATGTGAACTAGATTGTAATTAACAAGGAAAACTATTTGCATAGTTGAATTTTTTTTTCTGTGAATGCCTAACACATTTACTATAACTGCAGTGATAAGCTTTAATTTTTCATTAGAGAATAGTTTTATTGGGCCTATTTTGACTGAATATATGGTACTTTTATTTCAAATAAAACTAGTTTAAGAATACTATCCAAAAATGAAACCAAATTAAGTTACAGTTTGCATGGAATTATATATTTTCTGTTTGAAAGTTGTAAGTAGCAATAATACAATCAATCAAAAAATGTAATCGTACCTTATCCAATCTTTTGCAAAAATAACTGAAAGGAGGATTTTGCTTTCAATGCTGTTTGAAACGATAGAATGTTTAACTGTTGATGAAACAAGTCCTTTTTAAAGGTGCATAAGTTTATCACAAAAACTAAACATAGCCTTCTGCTAAATGTCAACATTATATTTATATTAATACAAATGACAAATGAAATAATCCCAGAAATTGAAGTTTAAAGTATGTGGAGGTTTATTACATAAATAATAAGTTATGCATTCTGCAGTTACATTAACACTTCAACCTATGTGAATTTGGTAAATGGGCTATTTTGCACCATTGCTTATTGAATGTCAGCCTGTAAGTCAGGTTTCATTAACAGCATTTTAAATTACTAAGTGTGAAAAGAAGTAGGTAAGGTTAAACTAGATATAACTGCATTTTATATTTAAGTAACATTTAGATTGACAATAGGAAAAATATAACTTAATACATTCATTAAAATCAATTATCAGGTAATGATTTAATATGAAAGGGTTTGGTTGTATAATTTACTGTAAATTATTATCGATTATGATAGTGAAGTTTATACTAACATCATTTCAAAGGTTTTCTTACATTTTTTAAAGATTTTCCCAATGCTTGTCCGACACTGCCTTTCCATTTGTCACCCAACGTTGAGTAGTTTTTATCTTTTTTTATACTTGAAGCATTAATTATTTGTTCAAGGGCTGTTTTCATTTCTGTAACGAAGTCAAACACCACATCTAGGGCATTTTCAATCTGAAATAAAATCAAAACAAAAACAGATATATTCATGTTTTTTTTTTTTTTTAAATATTCAGTTACAAAACACTTACATTGAACTTAACAAACATATTTCCATATACATCTGAGTATTAAGATCTTATGCATTAACAAGCTTTTCTTCAACTTCAATCTGCCAAATTTGCAATTATAATTACAGTAAAAGTCCAAATCTGGAATCCTCTGGACCTCGGCCATTCCGGATTTCAAACTTTTCCAGATTTTGGATTATTTGCAGTTTTTTGTCAAAAAAATTGGTAATCTACCCCTACGCATTATTTACGTCCGGAACACATTTGTAATACTAAAATAGCAAATATATAAGAGGGAAAAAATTTTTTTTAAAGAAAAAAAAAATATTTTTAATACAATGCAACAAATTTTGGTAAAGATGTGCTATCCAAAGCATGTTTGTCGTCAAGTAATTTTTCTCGCCAAATAAAGATGCCAGCCGAAGTTAGTATTACGACCATCTTGGCGATTCAATTTGTTATACAATGGAAGTGGAAATTAGGAACACACAATTAAAAGTAAAGGATAATTTAATGGTAAATCGAAATTTTAGCCCCCAATAATAAAACTAAATTTTACTGACATGGTTTCAATCCAAACAAACTTTTTCTGCATAGAGTTGACATAAAACTAGATCAAAACAAAAAGGTTACCATGTTTGGCAATAAATTGCCATTGCCTCGAACACTCTCGCCCATTTTCAAATTTTATTTACAAATCTTCTAATTTTTCTGTGTGGTATTTACTCTGAACATGTCCATTATTTTGTGTTGTTTCATCAATTTAGTTCAGGTTGAACGCTTTGTTCTTTAAAAATTGTCGGAAGGGTGAAAATATAGTGAAAAAAGTGAGAGAAAAAAAAAACACCGGTTGAGGATAATTCCGGATTTGGGACTTCGAACGGTAACAACAAAATTTTTCCAACAGAAAATATATTTTTAAAATCGAACTTATATTTTCCAAATATAATCTATTGTGCTTTGTAGACACAGTGGTAATTATCTTCAAATGTCAACAAATTCAGCAAGCAGTAGCTCAAATTTATCTTCTGCAGTAGAAAAGCAAGCAAGAAAATAAAATTCAACAAAACAAATCTCCAAGAGATTTTTGTTTGAACATAACTTTTATACAGCAGATTACACAATTTAATATGTTTTTCACATTTCACAAGAGCATTATAAAGATTTATGATTTGTAAGATTCTTGTATGAATTTTTGAAACAAATTCTTAAAACTATCAATTACAATTTCAGTAACATCTTCAAATGATCGCAATGAACTAAACTATTTTCAATAATATTGTTGTTATCCAACACAAGTTTTAAAAAATGAAATAGTGTGATGAAATGTAGATTGTTTGATCAATGATTAACAAAGAAAGTTGTATGCAAATTTGTTGATGCATTTATGAAAGACCAGAATTTTTGTCTAGTGACAGGTTTTGTAATATTATCAAATGACCTGGTTCCCAATTAGTACAAGAGGTGGTTTTCCAGCACAAAAAGTAATAACTGTCTCAGCACAGAAAGTAATAACTGTCTCATACACACTGTGGTAAAAGAACTATACCAACAATTGTCTTTTCACATCATTTATGCCACATGCGGTGAACACATCGTTTTGTTGCAAACACCACCTCTAAAAACATTGCAAATACACTAGAAGTGCAGAAAAACTGGTACACCAGTCTAATACTTGGTAGGCCCCCAACAGGAAAATAGAATTGAAAAAATATGACGAGGCAAGGACACCTTGCGGAAGTATTCTGGAGGTATTGAATACCATACTTGCTCTGTAAAGTGGTCCACAATTCTATTCCAAGGTATAGGACATCTGTATCCCACAACGTTGTTGCATGGCATCCCATATGTGTTCGATAACACTGAAATTTGATGACATATTTGGGAATGGCAGAACCCCAAACTTAGGTTAGTATTACTCTAACCATAACTTGGTGTGTCTAGACATGTGTGAAAGCACATTGTCTGTTGGAACCCACAAGAATGAACACAGGACACGAACTGGTTTAACTTACGAGACAGGATGAACATATAGCATTCATCTGTCATACATTTGGACATCTACCACGGTGTGATATCTGTCCGCTGTTGGCGATCAATTTAGGAGAGTTCTGGGCAACTACACTCCCTGCATGGAAGGGTTGCCATAGAGAAAATTGACAGTCGGATACTTGTCTCGGTTGAAAGAGGTTGTTTTGTTTTTGAGGTGCGATGTACTGCACCGGATGAAATGATGTTCGTTTGTGTCTGTCTTTTAATTGTTTAAATAAATTGTTATTTTTACAATCTTGTGCTTGGTTATTGGAAGGGAAGAACATCACACAGGGGTTCGAATGTAATGCCAGTTAAATAAAGCCATTATCATTATGGAACAGCCACCACTCAGTATAACCGCTGTTGATATGCAGGATCCATGGCTTCAAGGAGTTTTCTCTACACACAAATCCTTCTATCTGGCGCAGAAACAGTTGCAAATGCGACTCATTGGACCAGGGAATTTGTTTCCAGCTATCAAGTGTCCTGTGGTAGCATTCACAAGACTAGGTAAGGCACATAGCTGAGTGTTGAGAATTAATCAACGGTAACTGAGTTAAGCGTCAGCTCCTACAGTTAATTTCTTTGAGGGTACATTGAACAGTCTTCAAGCTGATGTTTGCTGAAGGCACAGCATCGAATTCTGATTAGATTGGAGGCAGTGTTGAATGCCTATAGCAGGAAACAATTCTTGAAAGTCGACGCTGGTCACATTCCCCCTGTCTTTTTACATCCACATTGCTGTTGCTAGTTCTGCCAGAATTCTTGTCGTTACAGCACTCTTGAAATGGTAGCATGTGAAAATCTTAACTCCTCTGCCTCCAAAATGATGACACATCTCCCAAGTAAACTATTAAACCACATTAAAAATCACTTAAATCATAACTTTGCACAGTGTAGACAGCTCAAGATGCATCCACATGTCTATCACTTGATCTGCACTGGCAGGCGCAGCCAATGTACATTGGTGGCATTGATGTGTATTTTGCATAGGCTCATCTGTATCAGGTTTACTTGCACTTCAGTCAGGGTTCCCACTCTATTTCTGAAATAAAATTCCCTGACTTTTCCAGGTTTTCCAGACAAATTACAGAATTCCAGGTCAAACTCAAGCAATTCACAACATTTTTCAGGTGAAAAAACAAGAAACAATTTAGCATTTAATAACCCATAACAAAACTCAATTTAAGAACACACTGTAAAAATTAATACACAAAGCACACATAATTTTGCATTAAAATAACTTATTCAAATAATCCAAAATATTTGACTAAAATCAGTTTGTGGTTTACTGTATCATAAGCATGAAATTCTTCAATTTAAGCCAGTGGACGAAACAAAATTCTTTACCTGCTAAATGTTAGCTGCTTCTTTTAGAATCAGGTGAAAAATTATATTCATAAAATAAAACGATACGAAACTGTGTACGAATCTTACTGGCTACTTTTCTCCAAAGTGTCAGAGATGCCATGATCAATCATTTTCCAGGTCATTGAGACAATTTTCCAGGTTTTAGATGAAAATGCGTAATTTTCCGACTTTTTTAGACAAATAAAACTTTTTCCTAATTCAAGGTTTTTCAGATTTTTCCTGACCTGTGGGAACATTTTTCAGTGCACATCCTTTGTTTTGCTCTTAAGACCAAATTATTATGACAGCAGCATTAGGGACAACTCCTATCTAACTCATTGTTAACACTCATATCACTGATGTGTTTGGGTCATTAGCAGGGCCCAGAAGAGGGAAAACTACAGAAAGATAAACTGCCCAGAGAGTATTGCACAACTGGATGGTAGAAGCAAGAGAGTTGTCTACTTCAACTTAGGTTAGAAAACAGCCTCCCTTCTGCTTCTAAGGCCCTGCCCCCTAGTTTGAGGGGAGAGGGGGAGAAGAATCTTTTCTCGCCACTGTCCTGCTCCATATCACAGTTTCCAGTTACTGCAAAACATAAACACATGTTTACCACACCTCTGCGACTCATTAATCAAGCCGTTTGTTTCATTCATTATGCTAACCGCATAAATAGGATGGGGAGAAAGAGATGGTATGACATAGATAAAGATAGTATCTGAGCATCTTAACTGTGTGTGTATCTGTGATACCTATTGATTATTGTCAACACATATTAAATATAAGGCTGTGCTACTTGGTCTGTTTGGAGGGTCTCATTCAATATATTTTATTTGTAGTGTTTATAGTTAAGTACTTGATCCAAAATTTTGCCACCTTCTATTACCTAAGTTTGGATATATTTAAGAACGTTAAGAAAAGTAAAAGTGAACATTTAAAAAATTTATTATTAAATACAATTAGAAAATACTTACATCTGACACAAAATATGAAGCAATGTCCATTCTTTGAGAAGGAGTTAAGTTTCCTAATGATATTTTAATAACTTCTAACAATCTGTGCAACTGTTTCATGAAGTCAGGCAACCTGAAATCAGTCTTAATTTTAGTCTTGGATACTAAAAT
The DNA here is from genome assembly GCA_947359465.1 of Metellina segmentata. Taxonomy (NCBI): domain Eukaryota; kingdom Metazoa; phylum Arthropoda; class Arachnida; order Araneae; family Tetragnathidae; genus Metellina; species Metellina segmentata. Next base: position 26,983,401 of record OX375882.1, read on the forward strand.
CAGTTTAACAAAATCTGAAAGATAAATTAAAATCTGAAAAACTAATAAAGTTACAATTTTACAATAATTTAGGTTTAGAAACTATATTTATCTCTGGGCAGTGAAAATGTCCATAATTTAATTTTTAATCTCAAAGCACATTTAATGATTAACTATCTACATATATTGGTTAAAAGAATTAATACTTTTTTCCATATTACTTTATACCATATTAATACCACAATGATTTTAATTGCTCAAGGATTGGCTGGCTGGTATTTTTGGCACTGAATCCCTTGGGACATATTGTGTGAAATACAAGATACATAATAAATTAATTAATAAAAGCCTTTCAATTAATTGCTCAAGGGTAAATTGGCTAGGAGTGCTGCAGAGAAAATTTCAGGATGCATTGTAAAATAATGATGTTTGAGAATGAATAAAATATTAAATTGAAAATTCATACACATTTAGCTTTGTAAATTATAATAAGATTGATGAGATAATGTGTAGTTAAGTAACTGCAGAAATAATCACAAATTTTTACCTAAATTGAATTTTTTTTTAAATGGAACTGATGCAGAAGGTAAATTTTAGTACTAAAATAAGAGTTTCCCAAGTTATTTTACGTATAATTCATTCTGTTAAGTTTTTAATTTATAACATGTGCAGAAAAGTAGTTCCTTAAGAATTTTTTACTCAAATCCACTTTATAGCCAGCATATAACTACAAAAACTTTAGTCTTAATTATTACTGGCTATAATTAATATCAGAATTTCCTCAAAAGTGTGGATGGTTCAGAACAATGTGCATTAACTTTTTGAAATGTAAGAATGTCTTTCCAAATGCTAATGCCTCAATACGACACAAAAAAAAAATTACCATGTAAATTATTAGCAAATTATAATAGACAGGTGGCATGGGAAATATTCAATAAAACTGACTGAAATTTGCACTTCATTAAATTAAAAATAAAATGTCCATAAACAGTAAAAGAAAAAAAGATAGAAGTTTTTTAACAATACCTAGATTTTAGATATTCAATTAATTCATGCCTTTCAGCACGGCACAATTCATTTTTTCTTTTTGAAAAAAGATCACATAGAACAAGAATTTTGGCTCCAGCTGAAACATAAAAGTATATACTGAAATGATTTCTTCAACATTGTCTAAGAAATTAATGTTATAAAATGTAAACACAAGAGGATAAGCATTCATAGAATTTTTCACAATAATTTAAAATTATAATAAAAATTAGCTTTATCCAATAAATTGTCATTTTTTCAATAGTGAATGCATCAGATATTTATCATAAAGATCAATAAGTTCAAATTATGAGGATATAATACAAGAGCATCACTAATTTTCAGATTTAACATTTAATTGTGTTACATAGGATATGAAAATTCAATACCATTCAATAAACCTGAGGATTGAAAAGTAAACCCATTTTTTCTAAGCAATTACAGTAGTTAAATAACCTTTATATATTGTGATAATTTCCCTCATTGACTAATTAAACTGACATTTTTAGGTTAGAAATTTTCATATTTTATTGAGATTAAAGTTTCAAACTGTATGTGCCATTTTAGACAAACTAAGTAAGGTTATGGTAACATGGCTGCCCCAGAGAAAGTACTTGCAAAATTACAGATTTAGTACCATAAATTAAAAAAAAATAATAATAACAAGAAAAGTCAGGCACTTTTAGGTGCTATAAATTCTACCTTCCATTTTAATTTTTGCAGAAAAATGCATACACACAAATAATAATATTTGTCTAATCATTTATTAATTTTCCCATAATTTAAAAACACAACAAAGATTTACAGCTTTGGTTTGTCACTCTAGTCATTTACTACACAAGGGTACATTTGACCAGAACTTACAGTTTAAAGAAGATTTCAAACCCCTAAGATCAACCAGGATTTAAACCCAGAGCCAGTTGAATTGAAGGCTAGAGCACTAACCACTCAGCTACCAGTCAATTAATTGATATACTAAACACAGCTAACATTTCAATTGGATGCTCATATAATTACATAGTAAATTCAAGCAGAATCAGTGTATGCACGAAACACACACATTGTTTTAATCAATTTCAAATGTAAAATGACAAAATTGAGTTTCAAGATCATTAATGATTCCTGTGTTCATTCCTGTTTAAATCTTCATTACACGCAGTCGAAATTCAAGTATTAAACTTAATTGTAACATGTACAAACACATATTCAATCGCTCTTACCAACAGCACTTTCCCTTAAAGCTTGAATAATGATATATCTGAGTTTAGAAGGATTATTGGCAAAATTAACATCCTCCTCAGAGTCGCTGGATGCTGATGAACAAGACAAAGCATCAGATTGTCCACTGAAGTAGTCAATAATGAGGTCACCAATGGAATGTATCTCTTCAACTAGTGTTAAAATTTCTGTAAGGAAACAAAACCAATGTAAAATTCTGTACTGAAAAGTGAAATATAACCAAATTCAATAAACTAGGAACTATTTATAGCTGTTTTGCTATTACACTTTGTCGCTGAGCTGGACACTTTCTACTGATTGTTTATTTTTTATTTCTGTCATCTCCCACATACATCAAAATGTGCAGATTATTTTGTTTAGCTTTCGGTTTTCCTTCTTACCCCAATATACATTATTAGGCATGGAGCTCATTCATATTGACGGTACTATAGCCTGTCAAGGGAAACCCATTTATCAATAAAATGTTATTAATATTACTAAATTTATTAAATAATTCTTACTAAAATTATTGTGCTCTCTATTATTATTAACATTAGATTTATTATTAATATTTTAACTAAAATACTTAATTTGGTAAGAATATTTATAATTTTTGTAACTACTTGCATGGAAACAAGTTTAAAAAAAAAGAATTTACATGAATTCAATGAGTCTAAAACAATAAGGAGGTAAAAAGGTTCACAGAAAACACAATTACAGTATTCTTAAGTATATTGCAATATCTTAAAAGTTTAAAAAAAATCAGCAAAATATCAGAAAACGTACTATGGAATGTAAAACAACCCTTGTTGCCACTAAAACACAAATTTCCAAATAATCCAAAACTGAACCAATGTCAAATCTTAAGACTTAAAAGGTAATTGCAACCAAAATAAAAAGAACAGAATGGGATAGTTATTACTAAGTGTACTCACGATCTAAAAGAGCATTATTCTTAAGGTACAATTGGCATAACTCTCTAAATCCATCGAAGCCAGGCAAATCACAAGTAGCAGCTAAGCAACCTTTTGCTGTATCATCAAGAAGAGGATTTGGAAGGCATTCCGAATAGAGATAATGCAAGGTAGTGTATAAAACATCTTCAGGAAAACTTGTCAATGGGCAGGGATAATTTTCCCAATCAATTTCTGAATTACCAAGTTTTAGAATTGTTTTATGGACTTTAAACTAAAAATAATACAATTTACAAAAATTTAAGAATTTAAAATTTTACAATATATAATTATAATTATACACTTCAATAACAAAATTTTTTTCCAATTTCATATATTTTATTGAATTTTATGAGTTATACAAATAGTTCTAAAATTAAAATAAAATCAGATCAGTTTATAAAGAAGAATTTAAAACAATGCTACAGTATATACCTCTTTTCCATTATTAGCGTATATGATAAGATCTGAAAAGTAACCTTCTACTAAGGCACACAAAAATGAATAAGGAGTTAGTTGAAATTGCTTGGAACTGACGGATTGAACCTGAAAACAGAAAAAACAAACTTTAAGAAACTGTAGCTATTTATCTGAAGGCTGTATTGCAATTGACAAAAGAAAGGAAACAAATAAATCAAGTTAGTTTGAAGATTTTGATTTATTAGATAGTGTAATTTTGAAGGTGTTAAATAGTATTTTGAACTTTATAATGACTTTAAGCTACATTTCATGTTTTAATACAGATTTTATTCACCCATGGTGATTACCATACATAATTTTGAGTATATTTGGTTAGTTTTGGGGATTTTATGGCACAAGGGCCATATTTCGAGTATAGTAGCCGTTATAAATTTTTGGTAAGATTACCTGTCAAAAAATATATTCCCCAAGGTCATCTACACCAGTGGTCCCCAACCCCCGGACCGGTACCGGTCCGTGGATCAAATGGTACCGGGCCGCCCAAGGAACATTAAATTATTTCCATTTTATTTACTGTGGTGTATTTCTCTCGGGTTTGTGCGGTTCTTAACTATGAAATGTCCACTCAAATTAGGAGGTGGTAAATCAGAACTTGAAATTTGTTCTGTTACTAGAGCTTCTATTATGATTTCTGAATTCTGTATGTCTCTATTTTCCAATTTTGGCAAATGTAACAACTGTTTTCAAGTTGGCAGACAAAGTAGTCGCATTTAAAGCCAAATTGAAGTTGTGGAGACGGCGCGTGAACAGAGACATTTTGGACATGTTTCTGACATTAGAGGGGATTTTAGGCGAGACTGAGCCTAAACATTCATTCTCCTAGTTGATGCACAATCACCTGTCTTTGCTTTTAAAAGAGTTCGAGCGCTACTTCCCAACCACAAAAGACCCACAAACCAGTAAGGAATAAATCCGCGACCCATTTGTCAACAAAACAGGCGAATCAAGCATGTCTGCGCAAGAAGAAGATCAACAGCTGGAGATTGAAAATGAAGGCGGCCTTAAAATTACGTTCGAGACAACACTCTGCTGGTGTTCTGGATTTAAGTCATTCCGGAATACCCTGAGATTGTCACCACAGCACTTAAATCCCTATTGCCATTTCCAACAACCTATCTGAAGCAGGGTTTTCTGCAGTGACAGCAATCAAAACAACGGAATAAACTGGACATAAGCAACACACTTCGGGTGTCATTGTCTCTTATTATCTCCAGATGGAACCGTCTTGTCGCAAAGAAACAAGCTCAGGGTTCTCATTGATTTAGTGTTCTAGTGAGTTAAAATGTTAAATCACTTTATATTCATTTTTTGATGTAACTGTATTTTATTTTGAAGGCCTGTTTTAATACAATTAAATTAAAAATGTAAATCAAAACAATTTAAAATATAAACAATCAACACCCCCCCCCTCTCAATGGGCCGCGTTAAAATTATCAAACGTTAATCCGGTCCGTAGCGATGAAAAGGTTGGGGAGCACTGATCTACACTATCACTGGGCATGCATTATACCATTTCCAAAGAAAGTTCATGTCTTTTTACCGTGAGGGTTCATGCATACCTAATTCTTTAAATTAACAATTAAACAGTCCCACCTTTCCAGCATAAGCCATTCGGTGTGAACGTGGGTTGCGACAGCAACCTAAATTCTTGAAATAGAACTCTGAATAATACTTGCTATCCATTTGCTCAATTCTGAGCTTCAGTATTTTCATTTCTTTCAGTCCTTCACTGGATCTTTTATTTGTCCAGAGTAGTTTTTGTCTATGCTAAGGTATCCCTTAGGAAACGTTCCGTTTCTGATACTCAGAAAGTTTTTACAATGGTAAACCACATGGTCTATACTTTGGATGTCTTCCTGGCAATCACATACGTTGCTTTTGTTGAAGAAACGTTCTTGGTATGTGCCAAAAACCCCATGTCCCGATATGATCTGATTAAGCTCGAAGGATCCCATCAGTTGATTCGGTGAGACCTTTTTATAAGCCTTAAAGACTTCTCTTCCTTTGCTCTGGATTCTTTAAAACAAAAGATATGGCTATCCAGTTTTAAAAAGCTACCGTAAAGTGAAAGCCATATTGTAAATGTAACAATGTTGAAAGTGTTGATGGCAGTGTAAAGACAAAATTGTATCATCAAGCAAAAGTAACATACCTTTTCACATCGTAATATACACCAACCCTCATAAGTGAGTTGTATTGTGTCCTCCATCAAACGATCCACCTAATAAAAAAAAGGTTTAAACTATTTTATCTGTGACCAACATAGACAAGTGTTTTCCTGGACATTGATCCACGTCCTGTGAAGAAAAGGGAATTTTGGGGGGTGAAGGAAAACCAAGGTTCGGATACAGATGAAAAAGGACATAAGATAGCCTCGGAATGTCACGTCGATAAGACTGAACGACTTATTTGTGATTGAACTGTAAATAGAGGGTAAAAAGAACATTTTGACATTCAGAATCAATTAATAAATGTTTCAATAAGTGCATACTGTAGAAGAATCACCTTCAGTAGGTCAGAGAAACAATGCTTTGCATAAATTTAACTAGCATGTTGACTACACTTGCTGCATTCTATTGTTGTACATATTACTTTGTTCAAAGATTATGTGAAAAATAAAAAAAAACCTACTGAAAAAAATAACAATCCATATATTAGTTAACTACATAAGCTGTTCTATTGGCTATATAACATGAATTTTGCTTAAAGAAACACATCCTGACATGTGATCTAAATTCAGTAAAAAAGCTCTTTATATTGCAACCTTTATAAACACTGAATCTTCCCCAAAATTATACATAGCTATTACAAGCATGTATGGAATTTACATTAGAATAATATTTTCTTTTATCCTAAACTCATTTCTGGCCGATTGGCCATCAATCAACACAGCCCAATAGTTCTGAAGAGAAAAATATGGCTTAAAAATACCATCAACCATATTTGGAATATCATTATTACGAATTTAAGGGCAGTCCTTGAGGTGGAGTATATCTGAGTATATCGCAGAACTCACTACACACGCATAGTATTTAATATGCTATTTATAGTGTAACTGAGGCAATAATAAATAAGCAACTTTAATACCTACATTATACATTTTACTCCATTTTTGACCTTTTATGGCCATAAACATGTCTTGTAGCTTTAGAACTGAGATACCACTTGTCCACAGCCTTTGTGGAATCAAAACATTTCACTGTTGGTACATTCATATTGCACACCATTAAAATAAGCTCTTCAGTACCCTCTTTATCAGTCAATCCATCTGGCATTAAGCTCATATAATTGGAATTTTTTAATTTACAAATAAATTTGTGTCTCTTATTACAGCAGCCATCTGTGTGATGAAGTCTGCATCTCTCATTATTGTACATTTTAAACACTGATGAATATTGTTGAGGCATCGATGTTTTAAAAACACCGATATAATGGTGTTTATTTCCAATGCTGATTTATCGTTGATAGCGCAAACGGCGATACTTTAAATTCCGAATGCTTTTCAACTAAGCTTGCTGCAATTTGCAATTTTTCCAGTTAGATTTAACTAAAAAAAAATTTTTTTGTTTTCCCATGAAAAATAAACGTTTTTATGAGAATTCTAGGCGCTAGATCAAATTTTTTAGGCACTCAGGATTTGTAGTGCCCTGTTTTAATCTAATGCTGCAATCTGATCTCCCAAATCTAATATTGCAAGTCTTTCTTTGTAGGTAAGAAAATGACTCCCAATGCATTGAAAAGTTACCTGAGGTTTGTTACTCTCCAAAAGCAACTTTCAAAAGTGAGAAACATAGAAAATGAGTAAAGTGTGAATAATTATAACTTATCTTTAATTTTATTTTGAGATGCAGAAAATATGAGTTTCACCAAAATAAAAATAATGGAACACGAGAATAAATTGCGAAAAGCAACACTTACTTGAAACTCTATAACATATCCGATAACTGCACCAAAGAACCTTAGGTAATGAAGATCACTTATGTACAGCTATAAAAGTAAAATTTCATTTTAGATACAGAAATGAAATGTAAATTTTTAACAATTCTAAACAAAATTTAGTTCTCTTACACCATTTACATCAAGTGCAATTAAAGTATTCTTTCTTGATACAGCTTATTTTTATAAAAACAATTTACTAGATATTAATTTTTATCACAAACCCTTGAAATTAATATAAAAGTTATGTGAATATGTACTTGATAATTGTTATTACATACTAATAAGAAATGCAATGCTCAAAATCAATTCAGTGGTAGACTTTTATGATTGTCTAAAAACTGAACCATGGTCGGACTAAATTCTAACTTTGTGGGAATACTCGAAATCTTATACTGTGGGATTTACATGATTTCTAATGTAAAACTAGGAACCTGAAATGATAAAAGTATCCCATGGAAGAGAAAGAGATGATACATCTCTCTTTTATTAAAAAAAAATCAGCTATTTAGATACTTAATTCTATTTAGCATAAAAATATGCTTTTACATCTGACCACATAAAAATGACCAGTACCATGTAAAAATTGAATAAAAATTAAAATAGTCCCATCGAAGAAAATTAGTGCATATAATTTTAGTCTATGAGTAGTTTATATGTTTTTTCCTTCTCAAATTTGTAAAAATTATATTTTAATTAAAAATGTTACATTATACAATGCTTGTTTTTACAAAGTACTAATACGAAGCAGGACAGCCTTATTGAAAATCGGGTGAGATTATCTAATGACTTTCCACTTCTACTTAGTCTTATTTCTGATATTGTCGTGTTGATTGTTTTATAGAAAACACCCGTTGATGAATCTTACGGGTGTCTGAATGAACTTTGCATAACCTTGTAGCATTATACATGCATTGACCTTTCAAGAGAATTGAACTCTAGTACAATACAATAATCAGTACAGTAGTAGGATGAAGTAAAATTGATTATTCAGGTTAATTGGAGTTGTATAATTTGCTCTTACAAGCATAATTATGAAATAGACCAATGGAATTTGGTATTGAAAAAAAAAATTGTGAATGACCTATCACTAAAAATTCAAATGTGAAGCAACACATCACATTTTTAGATACGAGTAAATAAACAAACATAGTTAGCACTCATTTTAAAGAAACCCCCTTTTTTTTAACCCATATGACATGAAATTTTATTTAGTTCTATCTAAATACAGTAGAATAATCATTCAATCCCACTTAGCAAATGTTTCATGAGCATTTGCCTCGTGGGTTTTATAGAAAGAAGCCATGACAATATTTCATGTTTTCAATAGCATAGGTTAATGTTTACAAAGCCAAATTGCAGTCACCATCCTGTAAACAATTTAATTATATATAAAGGATAAAAAATTTTAATTTCACTGTTTGTACTAAAAATTAAGATTTATTTGACCAATGCATTACAATAAATTATTTTACTACTCATTAAACCAAGAAACAAATAGATAAAAAAAGTTAAAATTAAGTTTCCATAAAATGATCTTACTTCATAAGTTTCACAATTAAAAAATGGCATTTGTTCGGTATCTTCAGGTACATTCCATGTAACATCTCCACTTTCATCCAGAGTGAACTCCGTGCTGTTAATACAGAAGTTTAAAAAAATAAAAATCAACTATCAATGCCAAAAAAATATTAATAATTTAAAAATTTATTTAAAACAAAAGAAAAATGCAGGCAAAAATTATTTCCTGTATTACCGAACTGACTAAACTTAGGTAATGAACTCAAGAAAACATACATATTTTACCAAACTGCTCAAAGTTCTAAAAATATCTAACACACAAATTTATTAAAAAAAGTAAATACCACAAAATTCATGATTTTTAATATAGGTATTTTTATCTTTCTTAAATGTATTTAAAGTCATACTGTATTAATATTTGAATTCACATTTAAAGAAACTTTTAAAAATGCACTTATTCAAGATAAGTATTTTTATAATTTAAATTGTGAAAATACTTGTGTTTTTGTTAAACATTACCCTTCAATTCCTGTTGATTCAGAGCTCTGAGGTAAGGCCAAACATCTTACAATCTAAGGGAAAAAAGCAAATTAAAAGATACAACTTTAGTAAAAATTATCATATTTATAAAAGGTTTTCAAAATTAAGAGCAACAATAATTAATTCTGCACTGTTGGTTTATGTGGTACAATGGTTAGATCTGGCCAAGCAATGTTTTCTAAACACATTCTACACAGCATGTAAATGACACATGAGTAGTAATAATTGCAAAACATTAACCATGATTTGTAGTCTTACATCTGAATTCAATACAAAAATTTGAATTAATTTCAATGAAATGACAACAGATTAATAAGATAATTTAGAAAGGAAAGATAAAAAGTTTTTTTTACTGTAAATATTCAAATTAAATAGGTACAAAATAATATTTAATTTACTTATGAATTTTCCTGAATCTTATTATGAATGAGTCCATTACTTTCAGTGTTCAATTGCTGAAATTAGGGTAGATTTAAACAGGGCTGTTCTTTTTCAGTAATAAAATGCAGCATGAAAATGTGTTGATTTCATTCAGAATACAAAGAAAGCTTTCCACATAATTTCAGAAGCATATTATAGATATTTTTAATGCATCATTTTTTAAACATTTGCTCATGCAAATTTAATTCTGCAATGGTATAGATAGGATAATTTAAAATGACATGAGAATAAGTTCTTTTTCCAAGTATGAAAGGAGAAATTAAGTAGTGGTTGCACACACAACTTTCACTAAAAAATTGCCTTAAAACTGAGTCGTTAAATATTTTCTGAAATAAACTAGACCTTCCTAAAGAACTGTGTGAGAAGTTTTGAGAGGGATAAATTGAGTAAATTTTTAGCCATATAAACTGAAAAAACAATAGAAACATCAAAGCACTTAAAAAAATTTTTAATTGGTAAAATAGAAGTTAATTTATGGTCAAAATCAGAGAAGCTCCCTATTTCAGAAATGTAAACATTTGTGACTCCGAAATCAGAACATTTCATTCAGTGCGCTAAACTGTGAGGATAAAAAATAGAAAACATGAGCTGTCAAAACACAAGACAAATTTACACGCTAGTTTACTTAACTTTTAGTTTCAGAATAAACTCAAATTTGATCACAAAAACTAATCATTACGTCACAGCGTAAACAATGCAGAAATATTTTATAACAATTTAAGAAATATTTTTCTGAATATACCTTCCAAGTTCCACAGTAATCATCAAGATCCGCCATTTTAGCGGAATATTCCAGCAACAATTCCTTTTAAAACACGATTAGATTTAAACACAAATAGATTTTATATTCTACTAATAAATTAATTATTAGCACTCAGTAAGCCGAAAGAAACGATTCAGAAACAAGGAAAAAATTACGATACGATGAAAAACGATATAAAATTCCATAAAATGAATCTATTAAAAAAATATATTTAATTACTTTAAAACAAAACAAAAAATTTTAAAACAAGTATCTCTGAATTGAAAAAATTATTTTCAATTTAATTCAACCGGTAGTACCTTTTAAATAGCTTAAAATTACAATTTATTTTGGATTTATTTATAGTGATACACTTTTTTGGTTTACTCTAGATTGAAAACTTTTCATTCAGTTTTTCGATGCATTAATTTCACAAAATAATTTATTACTGAAACTTTGTTTATTAAATTTATGTTTTATTTCCTGTATACCGAGAAAAAGTTTAATGAGAAAAGTTGGTGACAATATCTATCTCCATGGTGTTTTTCGATTTCTAACGCAATAATCAACGTAAACAACAGCATCTGCTGCAGTACCGAAATATTTGTTATTTTAAATATTTCGCTTGAATCGATCAATTTCAATGGCAGAAATAAGCGAAGAAATTTTATTGTTTCTGAAGGATGTGGGAGATGGACCCGTTGATTCCCTACAGCTTGCCGAAATATTTAAGATCGATCACCAAAAAATAGTGGGTGCTGTTAAAAGCTTACAATCAGCCGGAAATGTAAGTATACGGATTTATCAAAATTCATTGTTTTGAATACCACTTTACTCCGAATTAATTGATATTATTTTTTGTTCGAAACTGCAGGAACATTTGCTTGACGTATTAAATTAGACTTTTTCTACAGCTTATTAATGCTGAGCAGCAAGATGTTAAGTTCTGGAAGCTTACTGGGGAAGGTGAAAAAGTCGCAGAAAATGGGAGCTATGAGGCTCTTGTATTTTATGCTATTCCACCAGAAGGGATATTACAGCCTCAGCTAATGGTGTGTATTACTATTTAACTTGACACTACTTTTCTTAATGAATGCTGTGTAATATTGCTAATATTTACTCAAACCTTAATTTAGGTTTAAAATCATGGTGCTTAACCAACCAAATAATTGAAAGCATTGTATTGATTTTATAAGTTATGAAAATATAAAGTTGTAATACACTTTAAACACACTGAAGCATGCAATCATGAAAAGTATGTTAAATTGACATTATTTTTTCTATATACAAGTATAATCTTTTCTGTACTGTGGTTGATGTTGTCTAAAAGGTCAAAGTGCATATTATGAACTATCTTGAAAACCTGGTAAAATCTTCATGCCAAGTACACAAAGTCTGTTTAACACATGTGACTTCAAGCTGTGGATAAATAATGTTTTGGTATCCAACTAATCTTAAACAAATTGCTGTGCAATTGAATCCTAATGTGTAGTACTGTCGGCAAAGCTAACCATTAATATATGCCAAGCTATTTCCAGTATCCTTTAGGAAGATGGGCACTACAGCAGTTGTACTGTGAAATTTTCCTTCCTAGAGCAGCTCGGGGCAGATACTGTATTGAAGATTTTGTCCCCCTTTTAAGTGACTGCTGACATCAGCCACCATTTTCGAGCTGTCAGTGACTGACCCTAAAGAGGATTGGTCCCTTTGTTCAAGGCATATCCCTTTCAATCATTGTTTGAAATCTTTGGGAAACAAAGTTGCGCCACTGATATCTGTCTCACCACTATGCTAAAAAGAATGAGAAGGCATTTTTGGAAGCAGGTTTCTAAATCTATGCTTAGCGCGATTCATAGTATCTGAAATTGTTACAGAAGACAACATTGGCTTTATCTGTTTGCTTTAAAATCAGAACATACATTTCCATTATATACTCATCAAATGTAGCCTTTTAAAGGCTGTAGTACTGTACAACAATAACCCATTTGTATCTATAACATAAACTTATGTATTATTTTTTTAATGAACAAATTTTAACAATAACCTTTGACACCTGATTTGTAAGTAACTTTAAACTATTAAATAACTAAATGTATTTTCTTTTCAGAAATCAGTTCCACAATCCAATGTTGGTTTTAGTAAAGCCATGTCAGCGGGGTGGATATATATAGAAAAAAAGAATGGAACAACTATGGCTTTTCGAAAGGTACTTTTTTTTTATTATCACTTGTGAATTTTATGTTTTTAATAATATGTTCTGAGTAATTTATTAGAACATTTTTAATGAAACAATCTTCCTTCTCTTAGGTATAAAACTTAATATATGTTCTCAACAAGATTAGCCAGTTTTTGTTTCATCTAAAGACTTATTGAAACCGTTTATTTAATCTTTATTATGAAAATAGTGAATGAAAAAGTTTTACCTAACAATCGTTCAAAGGAAATATTTTAAAATTATTTTATTAATTGGGTAAGCAATCATTTTAATCAGGAAAACTGTAGTTACAAATGTTGTAATTATAAAATTCTTTATTGCTGAATATCTGTGTATACTTTATTAAACTGTTGACTTTCATCCCTAATAACTTTAGGTAGACAACATAATTGACGAAGTGCAAAATAATCTATTGAAAATTCAAAATTCTAGAGAAACTGAAGTTTCAAATCAAATAAAGCAAGAGTTGAAGAAAAGAAAGCTGCTGCAAGAGGTGTAAGTTAAAGTCTACTATTTTTATTTTCACACAATTTAAAAAATGTTCTAATTTGACTGCTTTAATTTGAATTTGTTTCTTAAAAGTTTATACATTGATCATATAAATCCGAGTTTTTGATATAACCTGCAAAAATATGCATATTTCATTAATTGTTAATTGTTAGAAAAGTTATGAATATTATGTGTTATACTTGATTCCGAATTTTTTAAATCTAGATTTTGTGTAATTTTTTTTATTTATGTTTGAAGACAGTTATTTATTACTTTAACTGGAATACAGTAGAATTGCAAAAAGAGTTTGTTTTGCATTTGTTGCATGAGAGTTATCCTGAAACATATATTAAATTGTGTATAAGCTATTTCTGTTTGATATAGATCACATTTTCTGTATCTGGATACTGAACTTTTAACACCCATACCTATCCATCTCAATATATATTTGAAAAATTGATGAATATTCTTTTAAAAAATGTAACAATTTTGCTAAATTTTTTAATTTTTTCAAATTGAAGTTAGAAACTTTAATTTTAACACCATTTTAAATAATTGTAATCTCTGAAAATGTTTTTTGAAAATTCAGGTCTGATGTTTTCAGTGTTCATTTTCAAATCTCAACTATTATAAGAGGAATTGTTTGTCTGTCTGTTTCTTGCTGCAAAATCCTGACGATTCTATGACACTTACAGCAATGAGATTTGGCACACAGGTAGTCCAAATTATTTGCAATTTTTGGGTCCCTGTGAATTTTAAAATTTAATCTAGAAGATTTTAAAATCAATTTAATAGTTTTATTCTGTACCTGGTTCTTCAAACGCGTTTCTCAGGACAAAGAAGAAACACCCGAATCTGGACTTTTTCTACCCACGTGACCTTGCCGTCAGCCTTTTGAACCATGGCAAGATTTTTTTATTGCAGGGAACTCAGAAAAAAATATTTTTTCGTTTCCGCTTTGATTTTGCGCGGAGGAATGATTTTCCATCCAGACGATAAATCTTTTAACTGGACTTGCTTAGTTCTTTTTTCTATCTCTTAGACCATTAAAGATAGAGTAAAAATTTCAACGGATTTGAAATGTGCAAAAAATTTCACTTTAGATCGATACCTAAAAATATGGTTTTCTTTAAATAAATAATTTTTAAATTGATATATCTTTTATATTTTCGCAAGAGATTGTGACGTCACGTGAAACAGATTGCATCCTCTGCCCTTCGCGTTAAAAAAAAAAAAAACAGATTACATTTCCTGTCCTATTCCATGTCAAGGAATGAGAGAAAGAAAAACATTTTGACTATTGTTATTTCTTTTTCGGAAAATCGTAATTGGAAAAATTTTACGCCAGATTAATAACTTACACCACGGGCAATGCCGGGCTAGCCACACCGTGGCTAGTTTTAGATAAAAACAAAATGAAATGCTGGTAATCCAAGTCATATTGTCATCACTGAAATTTTATTGAACAAATTTTTATTTTAGAAGTTTTTGCTTAAAAGTTACCAAGGAAATAATCTTTTCTCTTGCCAATGTATTTTGTCTTGATATATCCACAGGATACATTTTCATTTCATATTTCAGTAACCAAGAAAGGGAGAACTAGTTATATGACATGTAAAATAGGCTATATCCCATTATACAAAATGATATGTAAAAACTGCTCAGAGAGTTAATATTTTGTTTTTATCCTTAGAACTGTGAAGAGCTACAAAATCAGTAAAGGTCCAGAGTTCACTACTTCTCATATTAAACAAGAAACTGATTTAACTCCTGAAATGATATCAAGGTATATATGTTTGGTAATTTATAAATCATTATCATAATTATTCATAAATAAAATCATTGAAGGTTATTTATTTGGTTGAATGAAACTTGATGTTACTTTATTTGCGTGCTTATTTTAAAGCTCTAAATAATGTTGGAAATCGCAAATTAAATTGTCTTTAAATCCAGTTATAATTGATGTGAGAGGGGACAGTTTGGAATGTTGAACTCCAAAATAAGGAATAGAAACATACAAGTTTATTTACCAATATATATTCAAAATCAGTTGTTTGTTGTGTACAGACATTGCCCATGCATTTATATTTAAAATGATGCAAGTACAGTAAACTCCCGATTATCCGCTCTGTGGCTATCAGCGGCACATTATCTAGCACACATTGATGGGCTCATTCAATACCTGGAGGAACAAGATAATTTATCACTTTGTAACAAAATGTTCAAAAAACTTCAATATCAAATAAAAAAAGGTGTTTTAACACAAAAGTAACAATTTTTTTTTTGAATAAGTAAATAAACTTTTAAGTACACAAATCTATTGTTTAGCAATTCATAATTGTATGTATAGGCACATACACTGTAAATAAAGATTGTTTAAAAACGTTTTTGAGTTGATTTGTGCCCATTTTAGACATTTTATGGATTATCCGTGGTTGCCATGCCACTCAATTCTGCGGATAATCAATACTCTGTTTAAAAAATTACTGGTTTTGCTTAATTTAATGTTAATAGGATCCAGATAAACTTACATCTGATATATTGGGTATTATGTTTTCAACTACTTATTTGTCTTTCAATTAGGCATGCTTCTAAGTTAAGTGTTTGACAAAGTTTATTTATTTTTCATTCACAAATATTTACAGTTCAATTAAATAATTGCACCATGTTTGAACACTGTTAAAAGGAGCTGAGATATCTGAGCAGGAAGATAATTAAAAATTTTAAATCTAAACTTCAGCTACACCTGAAAAACTTGTGCTCTGGAACACTGAACATAAATTACCGAACACTGAGAACTACAACCAACAAAACTGAAATTTTATGAAATGTAACTCTTAAGTTTCTTAGGTTAAACTAAAACAATATTTCACTTATTAGACTGATTACACAGCTTGTATAGAAAAATGAATTCCATTAAATGAATTCTATGGCCTAATTGAGTCTTAATGACTTGGAATACTTACACCTTCACAAAGTAATTATTTAGCATAAGCTGCTTGGATATAGAATTAGCTTACAATTTAGACACAGTCGAGATCTGATTTGTGTTAATTTTCTTAACTGAGAAGTTAGATTAAATAAATATTCTGATTAATGTATTTGGGCCTTTCTCTAAATACATCCCTGTGTATAGAGCATACTTTAGAGTGGAATACAGACACCAGTGAAGAGTCTATTATTTTATATTAGTCTCCAATAACATGTAAATGTGGTATTTGCTTAAAAGTAAAGTATTATTTATCAAATTTGTTGGTGCAAATTCTAAATATCCTCAGAGGTTAAACCATCTCTTACTCAGCACAGGCTGTTGTTATTATTTTTGGTTCATGTATTTTTTTTCTCTAGCTCTTCTTGGAAGGAGAAAACTTTCAAGCCATACAATTTTAGTGCTCTGGGCATTGCTCCAGATTGTGGTCATCGGCATCCTTTAATGAAAGTCCGAGCTGAGTTTCGGCAAATATTTTTGGAAATGGGGTAAGTATTTGTTATGTTCTAAGTGATTCACTGGTTACACCATGACTGAAAATAAGAACTACTTCTGTCCTTCAATTATTCAAGTTATTTATGTTTCTAAATGTTTGGTGAAAAAGGTAAAATTATGTTTTTTAAACTGTCAGATTTGATCTGTATTATATTGGCTGAAGAAACTACACATTTTCTTACTTAAATGGTCACAACTCTTATTAAGACTTCAGAAATCAATATTTATGATTTCAATTTATTACTTTTGGCTTTAAGGAAAATGTAGTAAATCCATTAATTTATTTTGTTTCTGTTTGAGAGATTCATCACTTGTGAAATTTTAAGTTTAAATTGAAAAAAAAGTGGAATAAGTTCCTGTAAAATATTTTATTCTAATTTTAAAGTACTTATAATTCGAGTATTTGATTTCTAATAATATTTAGGGGAAAGTAAAACAAAACTTCAAAGAAATTGTTAGTACTTTTAATAATACACTGCTGGCCATCATGTGCCGTTTGAAAAGTTCATCATGTGGGTTCTTCATAATAAAGGCAAAGACATTTTGAGATAAACTTTATTTATTGACGAAACATGCAACAAACAAAAACATAATCATCTGAAGTAACTTTAAACAAAACTAGAAAATATTAGAAAAACCTCATTACTCTTTTGATTATATGATCGATCAGGTATTTCATTGTATCAAAACATTGAAAAATAAATAAATTATACTACTCCTGAGCGGCATTCAAGCCAACATTAAAAAGATTTAGGTTTGATAACGACTGAAACAGTAAAACCAAATTGCTGGTTTTGTGTGATAGTATCATCTCCTTAAAGAGTAATATAAATAGACAGTGCAAAGAGCTGTCTAAAAAATTGTATTTTCCTACAACTAAAGGGTCAAGAATGAATTTTGGAAGTCTGTATTCATACAAGTATTTTTCTAATTTTGATCGAGGACATTGTGGGATTATGGAAGGGCAAATTACCATATTCTGGGATCAGTGCTTGTTTTGGCCCCAAACACATCTGATGTATCACATCCTTTTAACACTAAACCATATTGACACTACTTTTGTTGCAGCATATAGTGAGCATAAAAAATAATTATTTAGTATGCACCAAGTCTAATGAAACTATTTTCAATCATTTCATTCTTGTACCTTCCTTCCTTCGAATGGAAGCAGACCCCTCCGTACCGAGTTACTGAAAACCCACAGCGGATTAGCCGAAGCTAGGGAAAGCCTCTAATGAGATAATGGAGAAGTGGGCCTGGTGACGCGCCGTCCGAAAAACCCTTATCTGCCCAGGATGAACATGATAGGGCGTGGACGTGGTCGACCCCGGAATGTGTGCGCTGAAGATATGTGGTCCGGCTCAATGATATCAGTCAACCTTAGGTCCGTTTCGAGCCGGAAAAGTTTTCTTCATAGATTCGTGCCGAGGGGCGTCAGAGGCGCACACCCAGGCATCTCCTAGGAACCTATCGGCATTCCTGAGTAGCCCAATGGAACAGCAGGCTGCCCCAACATCCTGTTTATCCGGTACCGTGGGCAACCGATACCATCATCTATGGAGTCTTGCAGACCCTTGCCGTCCGCCAGATAGCCTTCTTTCGTTAGCGTACAGGTATTGGCCTAGGGCAGCCGGGGAGTGGTCCCGACACCGCTAGTTTCCGTGTGGCACCTAAGGAGGTTCCTGTCGCTACTTGATCGCAGGAACAGCGGCATCGCCCTGTGCCAGTTCCTACGACCCAAACCGATAGCCTGCTGGCTAGAGCGGCTTCGCCACGTTAGAGACTGACATATTCCTCCTACACGGATAGGCCCATGATCTGCGGAGTTATGGAGTCCCCTTGCAACTCTAGAGAGAGCCGCGGTCCGAGTGGTGGGGGCCATCACTCTTCATTCCTTGGAACCAACACGCGTCCACTTAGGGACTCCAAGCATTGTCTACGTAAACTGATAACAAGTTATATCATTCTTGTACCATAAGCTATGGGTTCTGTAAATATGGATTTGATTTATCTTGTCTTTCTTGGTGCTGCCTCTTTAATGTCCAGCAGCGTATAAATCATTCAACATGTAACTTCAATTATTTAATAGATGCAAACTTCAAAAATATCCTAAAATCATTACATATGTTTATTTACAGTTTTTGTATTTTCTCATTAGATTCTCTGAAATGCCTACCAATAATTATATAGAGAGTTCATTCTGGAATTTTGATGCTTTGTTCCAACCTCAGCAACATCCTGCTAGAGATCAGCATGATACTTTCTTCATTTCGGGTAGGGTAATGTGTATTTCATAGAAATTGTGACTAAAATTTGTGACGGAAATTAGCAGTAGCTCTAATATTTTTCAACTGTAAAAATTGCATTCAAATGAAATCAACTTGCATTTATAATATTGTTATAAATGGTTAATCTTTCTAGCTCAACAAATTCCAGGAATTTTGGACAGTTCCTTTGAAAGTTGACACAAAAGGTTCAAAATACGATTTTTAGAGATATTTAAAAAAATGTGGCTATTTCTGCAAATCTAAATATCCACCAACCTCAGAACTGAACACAAGTGGAAAATTCACATCTGAATATGTTATTTTTCATCAGTGTTATCACCACTCGCTGTTTGAATTATGCTCATGGATACATGCAAAGGCAGAGAAGCACCAATTTAACCAACCTGTGTGTTAAATGCATCCTTATATAACCGGGGTGTAGTGACAGCAACAGCTTGTTACCTACGTTTACATGAAGAGAATTAAACCAAAATAAAATCTAAAACTCTTTATTGTACAAACGAGATATATAATGAACAAACATAAAAAGGGGGTAATAAAGCAAGCAAATGAGGATATATACACAGTTTGTTGAGCTTGGTTACAGTGCACGAGATCCACCTTCGCACCAGCTTACCCCAAACCTCATCTTGTAGTTAAACATTTCACAAATATTTTGATGTTTCAGTGCGCATCAACACTGGATTTGCATATTGAGTTTAAGACAGTTCAAACTTTCAGATTTGATCAGTTGGGTGCCACCTTATTAAGTTTTCAATTTAAAGGTCTACTTAAGTGGGCTATGCATATATTAATTTTAAAATCTTTATCAGTTGTTTTTTGAAGCTTTCATGTAACTATCTATCTACTCGCATTTATAAAGCAATTTGTAGTCAAAATATCATTTAAAAATTTTTATCTTTGCATCACAGTTTAATTCTTTAGATTTCTAAAATTTAAAAAGAACAAAATTTATAGATATTAAAAAAATTTTGACAATGTTTTTATCACATATGCCTTGCGTTATTTTGCATGCATTTTTTCTAGTGTTTAACTAGTTGCAAAGTATAACTCAAAAAGCACTGCTTGAATCATCATGAAAATTTCTGTTGGTGTTCTCGAAACAGTAGTAGAAATAGTTAAAAACTTTCAAGTTTCGACTTTTTAATGAAATTTTTTTTTAATTTAGCTATTTTTGGAATTTTAATTTTTTTTTATTAGTCACATTTAGGTGCACAAAAATGTAAACATGTACTTGTTATTTTCATATAATAGTTCATTCCAAATATATAAGTATTTTGTTAGTATATTTCTTTTACAAAATCTAAAAAGTTTGAATAGTTTCTAAAAAAATCAAGTTTTGTGTAAACTGTTGTTTTTATGCAAATTTTACGTAAATTCCAAAGCTAAACTTAAGTTTTAACATTTGGAGCTTTTTCCTTGTTGTAATTCTAAATTTAAAAAACCCTATATTTTTCTTTTCAAAGAAAGTCGCCTCTTAAAGTGGATTGATACATTAAATAAAAGTTTCACAGTACCTTACATCCTACATCATAAATATAAATCAAAATATCATCTTAAATATGTACTTTTTCATTAGATCCTCAGATGGCTGACGACTTCCCTATGGATTACTTAGAAAAGGTTAAAACTGTCCATTCTGTTGGAGGTTATGGATCTCAAGGGTAAAGAGTACTTTATTTTAATTTAAGATGTCTTTTTAATGTTTATATTTCTATAGGAAACTGTTTCATTATTTATTTGCATTTATTTAGTTAGAATACCTATAAATTGTTCTAAAAAATATAAAAAGTACAATAGAACTCCAATTATCCAGACTCCAGTTATCTGAATCGCTTTAAAAAAAAGAAATCAACAAAATCTGCATTTTAAGTTTTTTTTTATTGGTGAATGATAAAAACAAAGAGGGTGAAGTGTCAGTTGAAGACATAGGAAACAGTGAAAATCCCTGGATGTTCCGAGTGCAGTGCAGAGGACGTAGACAAGTGGCTGGTCTGTGATTCTTCGGACCCTGGATTCCGAATTCTCAGTGACGAGGAACTCATTAAAAGTGTGAGAGAAGAACTTATTGATGTCATGGAAGATGACATTTTTACTCCACCAGATGCTGGACCGTCAGCTAATAAGGCGTTTAAGTGCCTCGACACAGTGCAAAAATGGATGGAGCGGCAGCCTGAGTGCGACACCATCTACAGCTACTCACCGTCAAGCGCATGTAAGATTTGGTTGCATGGAAACGAGTTAAGACAGTGAAACAAATTACTTTGACCGATATATTCAAGCAATGATACAATTTAATACAGTATGTAAATACAAAATGTAAACAAAATTGTTTTCAAACATTAAATTGCTTTACATACAAAAGCAAATTAGTTTCTTACTAAGAAATAACCTTTTTATTGTGAATTATCCAGATGGGGTTTGGTCCCAAATGATCCAAATAATTGGAGTTTTACTGTACTTAGTAAAAATAAGTACCACATACATAATGAATTATGAATTGTATAAAAATGTATAACTAGCCAAGTGTACTATTTCATACTTCAAGTTTCACTAATTCTTCAATATATAGGCTATCAAAATGGCAATAAATCAAAATTTCATACAATTTCTGACATTTAAAATCCATGTTGTTACATGTTTGAGCTTGACATTATTGATGTGTGATAACTGAAATTTCTACCAACTGCTTTAAATCTCGGGAATATCTGTTGAGCAAGAAATTTTAAGTTTACTTATGAAACAATACAGAATAGCCATGAACAGAAATTTCTTTTCAGAAGTTTTGTGGATGCTCAGAAACAGTCATTTTTATATTAGCGATCCTGGAATGTGTTTTTGACCTTTTCTATTCAGACCTTATTTCCTTTTAAATATTTTCATTTAATAAGCAGATGTTATTTTCCCCTCCTAAACTTTTAAAGACTAATGGTACTTTATCTGAGCCATGCTGTAATTATAAAGTATGTACAACTGTGCTGCAATATGGCAAGCCTGATTAAAATGATCCATCAAATTGAATATATTTGAATTTCCAAAATTTTTACTCAAACTTTTTTTTTAGAAGTTTGTAAGAATAAATTCAACATAATCCCTTTTTCTTATTTTTAATTTGTGTACCTCAATGTATCATGTATTCCTCTGAATGATATAATGACTTTCTACAGCTATCAATGTGAATGGAAAATAGAGGAAGCAAGGAAAAATTTGTTGAGAACTCACACTACTGCTGTTAGTGCTCGTATGTTGTATGCTCTTGCTCAGAAGGTAATTCTTTCCATGCAATTACTTATTTTTATCTTATTCTTTTGTATTGTGTCATGTATTTTAACTGTTTTTTTTTTTTTTTTTTTTTAAACTTTTCTTCCACTTTCCATAATTGAAAATATTTTACATTTGTATTTAAGGGGTCCGCCTACCTTAAAATAGCGAATTTCGACGAAAATTCTAAATTTTTTTTATTACGTACTATTATTGCCTGCATTTTAACGTTTCCAAAACTGTTTCATTTTTAATTATACGACATTTAGAACCAAAGATATCGTTATTTAAACGCAAATAACAAGCAGTCGAATAAAACCGGAAGTGTCAATTCGAAACCGGACGTTAAAGGAAAAATCGAGTTTCATTCTTCTGTATTATATCACAATACATATCACAATGGGATATTATATCACAATGGCAGAAATTACCCCAACTACTTTTAACCGTTTATAAGGATACCTATGTAATTACCCTGTATATTACTTTGTAAAAATATAATTTCTTTTGTAGCAAAAACTTTAAATGCATTTTCTTGCAAATGATAATTTTACAAAATAGTTACCACCGTTTTTTCAATAACTTCCACAATTTTTAATATTTTTACTAGAAATTTTGTACATGCATTTTAAATACTATTAACTATGATATCAACTAAAATTTTTAAATAATATAGTATATTCTTTGATTTATAGCTGCTTTTGTGAATAATCTGCAACAAATTTTGAAATTTTTCATGAATATGTGCGTTACATGGCATATCTTCTTGTTTACAAAATATTTCTTAGATTTTAGTCCATTTTGAAGATTGTGGTTACATTTATATTGTAAACAAAGGAAATTGATTTTAAGATATAAATTTTTTTTTTCTACAGCTCTAACCGTTTCCATAAAATTTTATTAAAATTTACCTTGAATAACCAATTTTTTCAAATGGCGACAAAGAATAATTTTTTTGGTACCATTTCTTTGTTTTACATCTGTTAACTATATAAAATCATAAAAAGCTAAAACAATTTGTTTTAAAAAAAGTTGTCGACGGTAGGCGGATCCCTTAAACTAGTTTCAGCACAAACTTAAAAACTAGTTAAAGCACATACAGTGGGCCAGAAAAATATTTGACTGCCTCACATCTCTTAACTATTTTCATACATTTTATTAGTATGTAGTTAAATTAAGATTTAAAATTAAACAACATAAAAGCTCAGTCTCCATTTTAGCCTCCCATCAGACTAATCAACTAATTGTAAAAATAATTGTTTTGCTGAAAATATTTGAAATATAACTATTTTTTTCTCTTTAAAGGAAAAGTACACCCCTGCAAAGTACTTCAGCATAGATAGGGTCTTTAGGAATGAAACTCTGGATGCTACTCACCTTGCGGAATTTCATCAAATTGAAGGTGTTATCACTGATTATGGTCTTACACTTGGTGATTTAATTGGTGTCTTGCACCAGTTCTTCAAGAAATTAGGTGAGAAATGATGTTTTAGAATTGTAAAAGCAATCACTTGTGTATGTTGTGATGGCAATTCATTTAAGTCAACTGGATTTTTAAATGCCTATGAAATCTGCAAACAAAATATCGATTATTTGCTAAGAAAGTTAAATCATCTTTTTCAAAAATATCTAAAATTAGATTCCTTGGAACTTGTGAAACTCACATACATTTGCAAACAACTCACTTTTCTTGTTACAATAAAATCCAATTTTATGAGTTATGAAAAATACACAATCATTTTATTTTAAGCTTTTTAAGATTTATTTATAATTTAAGCATCTTTTAACATTCTAAGGTTAAATGCTCACTCTTAGTTTGCTTTTCTTGCAGTTTTCAGAGATACATTTCTTAGAATGTGGGTTAATATGGCAACTAAAATTATTGAAAACAACTTTGTTTTATCTTTTATAGAATACCATATTTGTAGAAATTCAAGTTCAATTTCTAAGTTAGAACACAAAATGGTTTTCTGCTTTATCTACAGGGCCCAGATTTTGTTGACATGTCATCTTTTAGTGAGCACTTCATAGACATTGCCCATGTAGGTAGAAATTTCGTTTACATTCCCCAGATTCAGATCCTTCACCATTTTTAGGGCTTTGTTTAGGGCAATGTTATTTAAAATTTCATTTACAGACATTCAAGATTCACATTTTGGATACAGGTATGACCAAGCATTAACCCTCTGAGAGATTCACACATTATTCCACCTTGCAGTCTCCCCTGCATGACTTCTAACAAATTTTGACCATCTTGACCAATGAATCTTTGCAATGGATTCTATTCTAAGTAAATGACTAATGGAATCGGTTCAATGAAATATTCTCTTTGGAACAAAGCAATAGAATCTTTCTGAAGTTTGAAAGAATCCTTGAAAATTTTACCTTTCAAAACTGGGGTACCATGCTTACTCTTTGAGTGTCACAAAAAAGCGTAAGTGCAAAAAATGTAGTAACTTTGAAAATCTAAATGATACATAAATGAACGATATTATGTTCAAAAGAACATTAACCTTTACGCTGCGTAGCTTAGATATTTTCAATCGTCTCCAGGAACGGCTGTTTTGCCTACATGTCCAACCCCCCTTACCTAATTACCTACTTTGAGAGGTAGACCCTTCGGTGGCGTATATCACCAGAGCTACCTTCTGCCTTTCCCCCAAAGCGTTCACACCTCACCTTCGAAAGGGTAGGGTACTGAACAAAAGGAGGGATCCTCTAGAAGGTCAGTCGCTGACAGCTCGTAAATGGCGATCGATGTCAGCGGTCACTTAAAAGGGGGATAACATTCACTGCACACAGATCTATACCATGCCGCTGATGTAAACAAAATTGTAGTGCTAACAATTGTCTACTTGCCGCAGCATAAAGGTTAAACAAAGAGTGCTTCAATGCTCATTGTTCTTGTGCTGACGTCATCGACTGATGCAATCGCAGTGCAAATTTGAGTCACGAAAATGCGATCTACAGTTCTCTATAATTTAGTCTAGCTCCGGCCTCATTTGTGTGAGCACGAATTATGCTGTGTCATTTTTTTTGTCTGCAATTTATCAATAATAATGGAAATAAAAAAATTAAATATTTAATACTTGTTTAAATATCGGATCATTTTTTTAAAGATGTTATTTAGTCATTTTGTGTATTGTGGGGTAGGAGTCAGACTACACTTCTTGGAAATCTTGTTATGCCTCAGAGTGTTAAAATATCACATAGCTCACAGCCTTTGAATTTATTCCGTTGTTACACTTTATTTATAACTTCATATTATATTTTAAGTAAAGTTTGTAAGATGTTTTGCATTTGGTGTGATTTTCCTTACTCTGAGATACTTATTCAAATTGAAAATATAGAATAAATTTTCTTTCTTCATTCTGCATAAAGTGCACTATATCTGTCTTTAAAATATCTGTAAATCTTTTGAAATTAAATCTGTTAAACTTTTTTTAGTAGAAAACTTAGTTTTTCTAAAACGATGCTTATTTTTTCTGCTTAGGTATTGAAAAACTCCGTTTCAAGCCTGCATATAATCCGTATACTGAGCCCAGTATGGAAATATTCAGCTACCATGAAGGATTGAAAAAATGGGTTGAGATCGGTAATTCAGGAATGTTTCGACCTGAAATGTTGCTTCCCATGGGTCTGCCTGACAATGTTTCAGTTATTGCATGGGGTCTTTCTCTTGAAAGGTAAGCTGTTACCCCACACCTGATTAAGACGTGAGAATGCGTTAATTAGCTATTTGGTTCAATTGGTTAAGTCAAAATTTAATTCTCAGTATAGGACATTCAATTCAAAATTATCTGTAATTTAAAATTTCTATAAAATCTTTTTAAAAACCGTTTTTTTTGTGAGTAAGAAGGCAAGACTTCTGAATAGGATTTCCCTTCGATGTGTACCGTTGATCCTTGAATGCCAACTTGCCAGAGCTTGACTATACATACAGAATAGTCAAGCTTTGGCATTTAAATTTGGGGTGAGTATTTTTTAAATTAAAGGACAGGTTAGATGTAAACAATTCTACTTCCACAACTAGCATTGTTTCTGGCTCTGCGTTTAATGTTCGATGCCGGAAGCCATATCAGTGATTATGAGTTGATAAAACAACTAACTATAGGATTTTTAGTATGGAAGAACTTTTGCCTGTGAACTTAATCACCTTTGTACAAATGGACTTCCTCGAGGTAATGTGTCTTCTCACTGGAGCTGTAGTATACAGTTGAAACGTAAAAATCTAACATGTCTATTTTATTTGCTTCTATAACTGTGATGTAATACACATTTAGCAGGACAACATAGACGCCAACTACTACGAATTCTCCGTAGTTTCTACAGAAGTAAATCGGGTACTACGTATTACGGAAACGATTTTTTCTAAGGAAAAATTCAATTTAATTTATTTCTCAAAACACATCAATTAGTTAACTTATTTCTGTATTTTTTCATTATTATTATATTTTTTGGTAAATGGGAGAGTGTTAAAATTTAATTATTAAATGTTTTTTATATATTGGTTAATTATATTCTATATACGTGTTTTCATATATGATATACCTTACTAATTATAAATAATATAATGTGTTGCACAAATATTTCAAATTTGTAATTAAATATTTTAATTAATGATGTATGCATGTTATTAAAGCAGATTTCTTAAATTTGTACTTGATTACTCAAAAATTCTTAAAACCTTTGCTTCTACTGAAAACTTTCATTGCAGATTGGCATCTCTGGGACAATGAGATTATTTTGCAAGGTGTGAATAAAAATCTGGAAGCTAATTTAATTTAAAAAGTGCTCCAAACTTTTCATTCTCACAAATCTAGACTAAATGACTTAAAAACTTTGTATCAAAGGTTGACTTTTGATTTAGATTTGAAATTGGGTGCTGTGATTGGAAATTATGAAGTTTGCGGGGGATTTAATATAAAATGACACCTTAATCAAATTTAGTGCATATGAATTTATAGACCTTATTCTCTATCAAATAGCATCTTTGAATTAAGAGAGATGATTCGATTTTTCTGTAGGAGTTGTACATGTCTAATTTGTAGTCTGGATTATTCTTTTTGACTAGCAAGTGGATAACTCGTGACTGGATACAAGTAGTATTCCCTGTGTTCCTTAATCTTAAAGGGATAATGCACTCCTGTTCCTCTCCTTGCGATGCATCTATAGCTTAAATCATCAAACGTTAGTTGCTGGCAGGAATTACATCATCTATTAATCTTTTTAAGTCTCTTCATTACTCAGCATTTCGTTGCTGCTCTCAGTACAATGGATTAAAGTCGTGAAAAATACTGTGTATTTACGATCTCATTGAGCTGCATTACTAGTTATCCATGACTTTTTATAATTACGTTGAGGAATGGGTCGTATTAACCATTTCCCTTCCTGCAGCCCAATATAAACTAGCCTTTGAAATATAGTTGTCAAGTAGTAATAAGTAACAAAGTAGCACAAACTGTCAAGTGGTTAAAATTCATAGTCTCTCCAGTGGAACACAGAGGGCAGTCGGGAATGTCTTTCACACCAATCCGGTGGAGATGTCCGTTTAAAATTCTGAAGTTGACCGCAAAGATTCATCTGGGGAGATCCATTAAGACCGGATTACATAGTGGGCTTACCCATATTTTACCCTTTGCATCAGTCTTGAGTTTTGCATATGCATCTCCCCGCTGATCTTACAATGGTGGAAAATGCCTGGTTGTATGGTAAGGCTAAGGGTAAGGTGCCTGGTTGTATGGTAAGTAAGGTAAGTTATCCATGACTGGTTACAGCTATAAGCTGGACAGTATAGTGGATCAGGAGATGTGGATTATGGAAAAAGGTTTACCAGAAACGATTGTTTTTACTCATAGAATATGTTCTACATACAGTTGCTGCTGTAAAATCAAAGAGATGCTTTTGTCGGTATTGCATCATTTTTATCTTCTGCAGATATAATGCTGTTAGTTGTATTGTTTTGTTGCAATAAAATAATTTGTACCCAATGATGACTTATGCACCATTGTAAGTGTTAATTCCTCTTTTTCATCAGAATAAATTAATATTTCTGTCATTTCATAAAAAAAACCTTGATATTTAATTATTTTTATGATTATGTTTTAACTTAAATAAAACAATTCTTGTTTCTTTCTAGGCCGACAATGATCAAGTATGGTATCGACAACATACGTGAATTAGTGGGCCATAAGGTTAACTTAAATATGGTAAATTCTAATCCAATATGCCGGCTAGAAAAATAAGCATATTGAATAGCATGCTGTGTACTATATTTATATCATCTGTGATCAATAAAAAGGACTCATAAAACTTACTTTGTGTTCATCATATTGTTTATTTGCTAACCTTTATGATAACATTAACATTTAAGTTTCCTAATGTTTATTTTAATTATTTTGCAATTTATTAAATCCATAAATACATCGTGGATGAACTTCAAAGAGACTGGGCATTAGCAAGAATTAATAAACTTTTGGTTATTAAAGGCAACACAGGACAATCCATGATTGAAATTATCCACTGCAGAATTACACAGGAAGTACACCCGTGATCTTGATACAACTCTCACATAATAGGCAATCTATCAACTAGAGGTAGCATCTATGAAATTCAGCTGCTACTAAATTCTGAAGGGGGAAAATTGTGGTAAACATAACCACCACTACCAAAATAACAGTGTAGCCTCTGTATCTACTATGAAATACTTTTTGGTAAACAATGTTTAACTGTACTTTTCACGTCTTGCAAAAACAAATTGCTGATTCAATTTATTTCAGTAATACAAGACTACAGATTTCATTAAAAAGCGAAACATTGGATCACACACACATGATCTTGATTAAAAAGGACAAATAGTTTTTTTCTTCAGTGAATGCAAAACGATTTGATTTTATGTAAGTTGTGTGAACGATTCAAGAGAAACTAATGGCAACACTAGGGAGACTCCCTAGTGTAAGCCATCCCAAGGCAGATGCACTATTTTAACGGAATATTACTAAGAACGCTTGCGACTATTATTATAGTAATGGTACAGGAAATGAACAAATTTTAAAACCTTGTCAATTTTGATCGTACAGGGTTGAAAATAAGCACAATGTGTGGAGCAACTCGGTAAATTTTATTAACAGAATTGGAAAAAAGCAAGTGTGGAAAATAATGTGACAAATGACGACCTTCGCTGGCAATGCATTCGTCAAGGCGGTCCTTGAAGTTCGTCATCTCTCGCTGCACCATATCGTCCGGTATTGCCGCAATTTCATTTCTGATGGCATTCTTCAAAGTTGAGAGGGTTCGTGGTTTGTCGACGTAACATTTTGACTTGGTGGACTGGCTTGGACTGAATAACAGACACTCTTACCCCATCAACATTTTCTAGTGTGACTACCGTTCGACGAGGGCCAGTTTTTTTGTTCAATTTCACATTACCATGAGTGTGAAAAAAATTCACCCACCTCAAAATTGTGTTACGAGATGGAAGCACATCACGCACACTGAGGTTAAAGTGACGACGGAAGGCACGCCGAGTAGCCACGATAGACACGCCATTTCGAATAAATACACAATGCTCAACGCTCTAATTATCCATTGCAACTAAACCTACTCGTGTGGGCTTCGAGTGGAAGGGATCGGCGACCTTGTGCGATCCCTCCCCTAAAAGTATTACCCATTACAAAAACGTCCATTTCCTGTCCACCACCCTGTACTTAACAATACGATCTCATTATTATCTCTTGACATTTAAGCTTTGCATCTCTTTCATTTAAAAAAAGAGAAATTACCAATGCACTCTTTCTCTCAAGTATGTATATATTTATTTAGTCACGTAAAGTTAAGTGTGTGTGAGAGAAGCTAAAAAATTGAATCTTGTAGTTTTAAATCCCCCTAAATGATCTTGTATTATGGTTCTTTTTTGTTGTATTGGGCTTGAGGAAGAAATTTTTGGATGATCAAAAAGGAACTCCAGGGTTTCACATAGGCCTTAAGGCTTTTTAGGAGTCCCTAAAATTTGCTGAAAATTCTTAAAAAAGCCTTGGTTTTTTCAATAACACTGCATATTTTATTTCATCTCCATTCTTTAACCAAGGTCAGTGATAGATAAAACCGTAATCAAATTGGGAGTAAACATTTAAAAACTTCAAAATATGACTAATAAAAATTAAAGCATGTGCAAAAATTAATAACCGCTATTTAAGTGGAGCAAAACATCAGGACAGAAGAGATAATATTCATTTTTTTTAAGTTTTGCAATTTTCACAGGGTTAGTGATACTCATTCAAAGTCAAAAACATGTTTTGTAAAGCCTTTTTACGTTTTAAGTTTAACAATGATGTATTTTATTGTGTATATGTGTGTGGTTACTTAAAAGTGTGAGGGATATGCCTGGGGGCTGTTGAATTAACGTCGCACTGGTGTGTGTATTACGGGCTATTGGCGACGGTCCGGGACCACTCCCTGAAGGAAATGATCCGAGGACGACACCTCGTAACTTTGAACCTCGGTCAGATCACGAGGTCAACACCTTAGTTGGCACCCTTCTCTCCAAACTTCTACGCCTACGTGAGGGCATTTGATACCACGACAGATTTAACATGCACCTGCTCCCGCGTACATGACGGTCTTTGGCTGGACCGAGTTTCGAACCCGCAAACTTCCGATTGCTTATCCGTTACTCTTCAAGGGTGGTGAGTTCTAAACTAGGTCTAAACAAAGACCGTCGTGTACACGGGGGCTGGTGCCTGTTAAATCTGTCGTGTCTTCACGTATGCGTGGAAGTTTGGAGAGTGGAGTGCCAGTTCAGGTGTTGACCTCGTCATCTGACCGTGATTCCGTATTACGAGGTGTACTCGGATCATTTCCGTCGGGCATTGGTTGTTCTAATTCTAGTTATGTTGCTTCAGTACGACGCTTCTTACCATTATACTATGAAAAGAAAGAAAAACGTTTTATTCGCAGCTAGTGTAACTTGCATTTACATGTGATGTGCAAAGTCCAACGGCGGCCTTTTAATTTTAATATATATATATATAATCGCGCAGATTTAATTTACACATCAGTGAAAGACTTTTTTTACTAAGCACAATGC
Source organism: Metellina segmentata (assembly GCA_947359465.1). NCBI lineage: Eukaryota > Metazoa > Arthropoda > Arachnida > Araneae > Tetragnathidae > Metellina > Metellina segmentata. The sequence goes on from OX375882.1 coordinate 27,015,059, forward strand.
AGACTGTCAAGTAATGGACACTCACACAGAGAAACTTTTACTGATAAAAGAGAAATTCACCCAGGATAAGTTACTAGAATCGAACCTGTCGCCATCTACAACTCGCAGGTTACACTTATTTTAATGACCCATTGCTCGTATTAGTAAAATTGCTTCTTTGTATATGGCTGATACATTTATTCTTTTGAGTGTACACAGTTCAATTGTTTAAAACTGTTTGAAGCCACATCGAAAGCTCCCTCAAAATATGGCGATAAAAGAAATGAATGCCTATGTGTGAGGGATTTATATTTTCAAGATCTAGACTAGATATTTTAAGTGGAATAGGATAGTATTCACGAATGGAAACTTCTAAGTCAGCAAATATCATAAAGAATAATTCTATCAAACAGTGCCCACCAATTTTGCAAGGTTAGATATGTGTGCGGCTGAACTAATAAAACCTCTGATTATATAAAAAAAATTTTAAGTAGTTCTATGAACTCGTATTTTGTTTTAATATTCGTCGCTGTGTGTGTGATTTGTTCCCTTAGTGATTCAGCTAAGTTATTTTCGAACTCTTGAATAAATTGTTAATTAGCCCACATTTAATTTTTTTGATTCCATACACGCAAACGATTATATGTCTTTAACTGTTAGAGGTCTAATTATTTTTACTGGTAAAAGCTTCTCTGAAGAAAATCAAAAACAAATAATTTTTTTATTTGGCTTACAGTCAATAAATTAATTTGTTTGGAACCCATAAAATTTAGTAAGATCTATCGGTATTGCGCAAATCCAGGTTAGTTCAATCTCTTTGTATTGTGTTTCCAGTCATTTTGAACTTCGTCAGTTTCGCCAGATGAATTTAAACGAAGATTGTTTACTTACATTACTATTTATAGAACCTAGGAGTACTTTGTTCCACTTACGCGCCAACACTCAAATAAAAATCAATGCAAAATGTAATTTCGAATAAAATGGGGGCACACAAAGAATGGCTGAATCCTATGCAAATAGTTTTATTTTTCTCGGATTAAGTTGACTTTATTTTAAAATTGACTATAATTGTATCGTGTTTTGAAAATTTGCATAGAGGTCAATGGAATTTTCTCCCGAGTACTTTGCCCTTTGTTAATGTTCGGAAAAATTGACATACGTACATGTTTCTTTGTATGCTTTCTCGGGTATATTTACATCGACTCATTTCCAACCCAAAAAATAATTGTCGTTTTGTTTTAAATATCCTATCAAGTTGCACAGCCTAAATTTTTATATTTAACTCAGACAATCATTTTGCTTATATTGGAGCATTTTGGATCCTACATTTGCATAAAAGTTATTTTAACGTTTTTGGTAAATTAACGAATGATTCTTAAAAATTCCTTATAGAATTAGGCATCCGACAAGAAAGAAAATATCGCACTCTGGCAAGAAAATTGACACTACTCAAAATTGCAGAATTTGAGACACATCAACTTAAAAGATACCTGTAAAACTTAAATTGAAATAGTATAAGCTTCTTTTAAATTTTAGGTATTTATGTGGTAACTTCTTTAATATTCTATAGAATAGTAATATAACACGCTGGGGCACCTCTTACATACAATGACATAACATCAAAAAATTTATTTTTTGACTTGTGTCAGTTTTCTTTCCGTTGTGCAATATGTGTAATTAAATAACTAATTTTTTCGTATTTTGTAATTCTAATGTTTTTTTAAGATTGAAATTTTCACCCGCCAGGTTGAAAATTTCAATCTTAAGTATAATTTTCAACAAAAGAGAAATTTCATTACTATATGAATATTTTCAAGGACATACTACAGAATTGTACCATTTTGTTCTACAACATCTATCAGAAATCATTTGTCCGGCAAAACTATTTGATGCCTCTGCGACGCTATTTTTGATATTATACTTTGATATTTGAGAAACAACAGCTTCTCTATTTTAAATTTATCTTTTATGTATCGTATCTGTATCACTTTTAAATACACTGCTGGCCACCGTAAATGCAACACCCTGAAGGAAGCATGCAAATAATATGAAATTTACAACATGCATTAGCGGAGGTGATGTACGCAAATTATTAGAATTTCAGCGCAGACGCACATCACCCGCGCCTGTGGCGCCACTTCAAAGCGCTATTTAAGGCTTGTAGATTTCGACGATTTCAAGTACGGCAATTGTGTTTTTCTGGTGGTTTTTTACAAAAAAACGATAAATTATGCCTCGTAGAAAACAGCGATCATCTTTTGATCAAGTATCCGAGTTCGACAGAGGAAGGATAGTGGCCTACCGAGATTGTGGATTATCTTTCAGGGAAATCGGTAGTCGTGTTGGACGAAACCAAACAACTGTAATGCGGATATGTGATCGTTGGATGCAGGAGGGTACGACGGACCGACGTGTTCGATCGCATCCCCCTCAGTGCACCACTTCACGTGATGACAGGCATATTGTGCGTAAGGCAGTGACGGATCGCTCAGCCACATCACAAACCATAGCACAGCACATTCAGTCTGTAACGCATCATTCAGTGTCTGCGCGTACCATTCGACGCCGTTTACAGCAGAGTGGTCTGTCTGCAAGACGTCCATTGCTTCGTCTACCCTTGACGCAGAACCACAGACGTCTCCGCCGCCAATGGTGAGATGAAAGAAGGATGTGGACGGCAGAATGGAATGAAATTGTCTTTACTGACGAGTCACGCTTCTGTCTGCAACACTACGATGGTCGGATTCGAGTCTGGAGACACCGTGGAGAGAGGATGCTGAACAGCTGCGTTATGCACCACACTTCACAGAAGTCTATAAATTTAATCATTTGATACTTGGTCAACATGTTATCTACAAAATAAATTTTGTTGTGATATCTCTTGTCTTTCTTGGTGTTGCAATTTGGGTGGCCAGCAGTGTAGTTTCATCACCACAACTTAATTTCAGAACATGTCTTTGCTTTCCTTCAATCGCGCATTGTAAACATTCTTTGCGAGGTTTTGAAATGTACTGATTAGAGTATAATAATTTTTTAAAAAGAGCAACATAATCCCCCCTTTCTTTCCCCCCCCCCCAAAAAAAAACAACTTTTTTCAATCAATTTTCTGATTTAGTTGTTAACCTATATTTTAAATCAAAAGGATGGATGAATTGTGAATTATTTTAAACAATTAAAAGTTTGTGTATATCGCTCACTCCTTTCAACAACGTCAGTTTTTAAAAAAAAACATGATTTTTCAGGAGAGTGAAATTTAAAAGTAGATTGAAATGTAGTATTAAAAATAAATATTTCTTCTGCTCTCTAGCATGGAAGTAGGAAAAATCTTATCTGTAGGATTATCTTTCCTACTTCTATGCTCTCTAGAGACTAAATATTGAGCGGTGAGATATAACGATCTTGCAGGGATATACAACTCTTTCAGAGCATTCGGAAAACAGGAGTATCTAAAAATCGCCGTTTTTTGAGACGACGTTGTTGAAAGGAGTGAGCGATTTGTGAAATTTATGAACAAAACCATGCACCTGAACCGACATTTTTACCTAAATTTTTATAGCGTACAGACAGACGCCAACTCTGCTTAATATATTCTGTATACAGGGGTTGGACAAAATAATGTGAACACCTGTGAAAAGAGAATTTTTTTTTAATAGGCCGTTTGTCCTCTTTTTGCATGAATTACAGCTTGCTTTCGCCGTGAAATTGACAAATACAAGTCACGTACAACATTCAGAGGGATACGTTCCCACTCAAATTGCAAAAAAGTCCCTAATTCAGAAAATGTCCTTGTAGGGGGCGGGGGGGGGGGGAATCGACTGCACAGCTTGTAATCCAAAATACCCCACAAAGGTTCAATTATATTGAGATCAGAGGACTGAGGGGGCCAGATGAGGTGCTCTCTATTTCATCGTCGTGTTCTTAAAACCAGTCTCGGGCAATTCCACAGGTGTGAATGGGGGCATTATCATCTTGGAAGACTGGTCTTTTATCAGGAAACAGAGTTTGCACCATTGGGTGAAGAGGGTCGGCCAGAAGACTGACATAATTACCTCCTTTAACACGGCCATTCAGAACAACAAGTGGGCCAAGACCAAGATGTGATATCGCACCCCAGATCATCACTGAACCGCCGCCATGCTTAACCGTAGGCCGAAGACAGTCAACTTGATAGGCTTCTGGTGGCGTTCTCTAAACTTAAACGCGTCCATTTGTCGGGGATAATGTGAACGACGATTCGTCTGACCATATTACATTCTCCCATCGTTGTTGTGTCCAATTTTTATGCTCGCGACACCATATTCGTCGCTTCAAGGCATTGCATGATGTAATCAATGGTTTTGAAATAGCCGCTCTACCATGAATATTTGCCATATGCAGTTCACGCCGGATAGTTTTTGATGAAACTGCTTCCTGTAGATGAGTGTTCATCTCAGATGTTATCTGGAATGCTGTTGTCTTGTGTTTTTTTTTTTTTTTTTTGCCACAATCTGCTTCAAAACCCATCTGTCTCTGTCATTCAGCTTCGATTTTCGACCAATGTTGCGCTTTTCAGATGATGTTTATCCATGTTTCAAATATGCTGACATTACAGTCGACACTGTACTTCTCCCAACATTTACAGGGTGTTATCAAATAAATGGAAACACACTGGATTTATAAGGAATCCTTTACTAATATGGCGTAGGACCTCCTTTGGCATGTAATACAGCTTAGATTCGTCTGGGAATCGAATCATACAAGTGCTGAATAGTGTTTACAGGAATATTGTACCATTCTCTTCATGGAGATATTGTAAAAGTTACGGGAGAGATGCCGTTGGAGGATATCGATTCCGGATTGAACGTTCTAAAATAGACCATAACGGTTCGATTATATTGAAATTGGGGGACTGTGCTGGCCAAGTTAGATGCTTCACTTCATCCTCGTGTTCATCAAACCATGATTGGACTAGTCCCGCTGCATGAATAGGAGCATTATCTACCTGGAAAATTCCATCTCCTGCAGGAAACAAAGTTTGCATCATAGGATGGACCTGACCAGCTAAAACTTCTCTATACTTCTCCCCAGTGATCTTTCATATCAGGGTTACGATTGGGCCAGCAGAAAACCACGACATGGCTTCCCATACCATGACAGATCCACCTCCATGCTTGACAGTTGGAAGGAGACCAACACGATCATACGCTTGTGCAGGTGTTCTCCAAACGTGCACCCGTCCTGTTGTGGGGAAAAGTTTGAAAGATGATTCGTCTGACCATATAACTGTCTTCCACTTATCAATTAACCAGGTTTTGTGGTTGTGGCAGCACTGTAGACGACGTTTGGCATTAGCATCTGTGACAAGTGGCTTGGGAATTGCTACTCTGCCGTAAATGTTCTGTTTATGAAGGTGCCTCCTAACTGTAATTATTGACACTGTAGAAACCAGATGCTGATTGAGCTCTGCGGTCATTTTGGTTGCAGTTGTTTTCTTTTTAGACATTACAATCCGCTTCAGTACCCGTCGGTCTCTTTCACTTAGCTTCTCCTTCCGTCCACTATTTTGCTTTGCCGAGTTTGTCTTGCCGCACTGCGTGTACGCTGTCAAGACTTTAGACACCGTACTTTAGAAACGCCTAAAAGCTGGGATGTTTCGGTCACAGTTGCTCCAACTAGTCGGGCTTCTACAATTTGGCTTGTTTGAAAGTCTATGAGGTCTGACATTTTACGCTTTTGACAAAATTCCACGACGTATACAACTTTACTAAAGCTACCTCATACTACCATGATATATAGTACTTTTTATATTAAAAAATTCTGGTAGCTAGGGTAATATTTTAATGCTTACGAAGAGCATTTTTAAATGTCACTCTTATTCACAGGTGTTTCCATTATTTTGATAACCACCTGTAGAAATGTGGCCGTTATCGTTACTGAGGTTCCAGCAAGACGGGCTTTAACAATCATGACTCTTTCGAAATCAGAGAGGTCAGCCATAACGCAATTTTAACGCAGAAATATATTTCGCATCTACTTCTATCACTGCTAGTAGCAGACTGATGTGAGTACTTTCTCATCCGCTAGGTGGGCACCCTTCACCGCTAGAGGGCAGGAGTAGACGAGAGGTTTCTTTCGAGTGCTATTTTTTCACAAGTGTTCATATTATTTTGTCTTGTCCAACCACTGTATATATTATATAGATTAACTCTTTGATGGGATGCCCCTGCATATATACGTTTGGCAACCTGCAACCATCCCTTATATCTTCTAACCAGTTTTGACCTTCCTGACCAATTAGATGTTTCATAGGATTATTTCAACCTATGAAATTGACTATGTAGTCATTAAACGTGATGTAGGTTATAAACAATGTTACACTTACACTACTAGGAAACCTCGTTACGGTAAGAAGGTTAGCTTCAAGAATACAAAGTGAAGTATTTAAATCACTTCTTTTTCTTACTCTCCAGACATTTATCATTAATCATAATTCGTTAACCACTCATTAACCACAAAGAAGTTCCATTTAATGTAAATTGAGTAGGGTGACCCGTTACTTTCAATTTTGGGGCATTCGACTGTCCTTGGGGTGAGATGGTCCATCTAGTCTGCTTTGCCAATTTCCTGCCATGCCTCTCCAACTGGTTCAGTGTCATTCGGTGATAGGTACGGAGCCATGTGCTTGTGTTAGTCACGTACAGGACAATCAGGTTTTAATCGTGAAAATGGCTGAAGGATTTTTATTTTTTTATTGAAATTTTTTTTTTTTTATTAATAAAAACCCTGCAAGTATTTATTCCCCAAACTTTGGGGTACATTGTCCTTTTTCAATACAAAGGAGACATCTCATGTGGCCAAAGATGTCCCATTTGCAACCGCTCTACGACCACTTTTTGAAACACGATAGCCAATTAAGATTAGCACCTATTACTTTCTGTGGCCTTTAGCAATGCGTGAAAATTTATATGTTGGTCAAGTTTGCGCTAGGGACGCATTTGGCCAAGTAGCGCCAACAAGACAATGTCAAGTAATGTACAGAAAAAGAAACGAACCCTCTTCTATTTCGAGCACTATTTATAGTAGAGCAAATTCAAAAGTATAGATTAACGTACAAAAAATTGCATAAAGAACAGTCTTAACAAATTTTGCATAAACAACAAAATTTCCTATGGCAACATCATGTTTGGACTCCTTAACCAGATTCTACATCGTCAAATTAGACTAAATGAGAAATTTCATGAATTTACTATTGTTATATCCGGAGATATTAAATGTTAAATCCGTTCTCCATTTCAGGGATCATCTCTACATTGCACTACGCTATTCGTAGATCGATAATTTTTGTAGTTAATCAGACATTTCAATTGACCTTGACTGAAATATAAGTCTATTGTGCACCTTCAAAGAAAGTTCATTCTAGACGTAACATTTGTTTTCAAAAGTCAAAATTCAGAGATTCTTCCAATAGGAGTTTCGAGGCCGCGGTAGCCCAGTTGGAAGGAAAAGCAACGGATTACCAGCCGGAGTCCAGTAAAGACCGTCGTGTATACGGGGGATGGCGCACGTTAAATCTGTAATTTCCTCAATATTTCTCACATTGGTGTGGTGTGGTGTGGAAGTTAGGACAGTGGGTTACCAGCTCAAGCGGTGTTTCTAGCGGTCCATGTTTGGTGTTTAGTCACATCTATCCAAACAACACTCAGCTTTAAGGTTACCTTGCACATTATTAACTTCCCTAGTAGTTAAATCTACTAATCAACTGTGAAAAAGAAATTTGATGGAACGACAGTGTCTAGTCGATGATGGAAAAGGATTTTGGATTTTTTTTTTTAGTATCCTAAGTAGTACAGGCAAGGTACCATAGAAATACTAAGCCAACTTTGTTCAGGTTGATATTTTTCCGGAAAAAAATTGCCGGCATCTATTCTGTTCCCTCAAAGCCCCTCATTACATTCGACAAAATAAGTATGAAGGAATGTGCATAAAATGTACGTAACCGTATAATAGAGCAGTTGAGAGACTAGTTGTGCTACAGCTGAAGTTTCCGCGATAATGATCCCAGAAGAGTAACAACCGTTTAATTTATTTAATTTTGTTGTTAAACGGAGTATACAAATTAGAGTTCATCTTCTTTACGTTGTTTATGTAATTTCATATTGTGGTGCATAGATAGATTAGCGTCAACTATTAGTCCAAGCATTTGATTTGCAGATAACTTTATTGACTTTTTAATAAGACACGCGTCGTTTTCATAACTGTACATCTTCCGGGAAAGCAACAAGGAGGGAGCTCAGACGATTTGAAGTAGAATATCGTACACCTGACTTTCCTAATTTTCTTCAGAAGTCATTGGCAATTCTTTTTGACTAGTTGTCTCTACAGGTTACGAGTTTAGTTTTTATTACTTGGAACTCAAGCTTAAAACTCTCTTTGGGGTCTTTTCTAGGCCTATTTTTCAAACTACTTTGTGAATTACTCGGTAGATCTTGAGTGAATCAGTGTGAGAGAAGGTAAAATACCTTGAAGTATCTATATATATAATTCTCTTACGTGGCTCACGAAAAAGACGTTATTTGTAATCGCGTTTTGGCAACACTGTACGATTGTTTGTTTATCGCGAAGTCTCGCGCATCGATTGAATTTATAGCGTTATCGGATGAAATTTTATTGAAAAAAAAAAAAGGAAATTTTAATGAGCTGTTGCAGTTAGTTTAATATAGAAATCAAAGAAAGCGGAGGATCTTTTCAGGGCCATTTAAAAAACGGTCCTTTTCAGGGCCAACAATTATAGTTCAACAAGACGCTTGCACTACAACTTTCGGCAACAAACGCAATGAAAAAGTGCGGGTCGTTTGAGTGCTGGGAAAATGTACACACAAACAACATGCTGGGTATTCAATTTCCAAAGCAACGCTCACATTTCGAGTCAAAATGTGCACAAAGTTTTCATTTGAATTCTGATTTTAGATATACAGTATATATTTTTTCTGTAATACAGCAAATTTAGATTTGAAAAACATTTTTTTTGGTAACATATTTTGTAAACAATCCCTTCTGCTAGGACACATGTCTTCATTGAGGCGAGCGAAGCGAGCATAGGTTCGCGCAGCGAACCAATGAGGATTGCGAAGCAATCCTCCGGGGTTTGGCAAGCGTTAGCGAGCAGGGGGTAGGCCCCCTAGTATCTAAGGAATAGTCTCTGCGTTTTTTCACTGCACACCTCTTATGCTCATTTCTTTTGCAGGTAGTTCGAGAATTTTCGCTTTAACACTATTTAAAACATTCAAAACAGTATCTGATATCAAATGTTCATCCATTTCTTGAAAAATAGGGATGAATATTTGATCTATAAAATAGTATCGATTTTCGTTTGGTTCAAATTTATCACCCAACTGTCAAAAATGAACTGACGAAAAATTTCAAGTCATTCTTAAATTTAAAGCCTTTTTATCAGTTCCGCAAACTTACGTAAGAAATCGTTCTGCGCAAGTCAAATGAGTCAGGCTTAGTAATATTCGAATATATGTGCAGCTTAAAAAAAAATCCATCAGCTTGCATTTTTTTAATACGTAGTAAATTTGCTATACCATTAAATGGTAATTAATTGGTAATTTTTTAGTTAACGTCGTACTAGAGCAACACACCGGGCTATTGACGACGGTACGGGATCAATCCCCTAAGGCAGTGGTCCCCAACCCCCGGGCCGGTACCGGTCCGTGGATCAAATGGCACCGGGCCGCCCAAGGAACATTAAATTATTTCCATTTTATTTACTGTGGTGTATTTCTCTCGCGTTTGTGCGGTTTTTATCTATGAAATGTCCACTCAAATTAGGAGGCGGTAAATCAGAACTTGAAATTTGTTCTGTTACTAGAGCTTCAATTATGATTTCTGAATTCTGTATGTCTCTATTTTCCAATTTTGACAAATGTGACAGCTGTTTTCAAGTTGGAAGAAAAATTAGCTGCATTTAAAGCCAAACTGAAAATGTGGGGACGGCGCGTGAACAGAGGCATTTTGTACATGTTTCAGACATTAGCAGGGATTTTAGGCAAGACTGAGCCTAAACATTCATTCTCCCAGTTGGTGCACGATCACCTGTATTTGCTTTTAAAAGAGTTCGAGCGCTACTTCCCAACCACAAAAGACCCACGAAGTGGTAAGGAATGGATCCGCGACCCATTTGTCAACAAATCAGGCGAATCTAGCATGTCTGTGCAAGAAGAAGCAGAGCAGCTGGAAATTGCAAATGAAGGCGGCCTTAAAACTACTTTCGAGACAACAACTCTGACGGTGTTCTGAATTAAAGTCATGGCAGAATACCCTGAGATTGCCACCACAGCACAATCCCTATTGCCATTTCCGACAATCTATCTGTGTGAAGTGGGGTTTTCTGCAGTGACAGCAACCAAAACAAAACAACGGAATAAACTGGACATAAGAAACACACTTCGGGTGTCATTGTCTCCTTTACCTCCAGATAAAACCGTGTAGTTGCAAAGAAACAAGCTCAGGGTTCTCATTGATTTAGCGTTCTAGTGAGTTAAAATGTTAAAACACCTTATATTAATTTTTTGGTGAAACTGTATTTTATTTTGAAGGCATGTTTAAATACAATTAAATTAAAATTATTAAATCAAAACAATCTAAAATACAAACAATAAACGTCCCCCCATCCCTCAGAGGGCCGCGTTAAAATTATCAAACGTTGATCCGGTCCGCAGCGATAAAAAGGTTGGGGAGCACTGCCCTAAGGGATAGATCCGAGGACAACACCATGTAATTTTGAGCCACGGTCAGAAAACGAGGCAACACCTGAGCTATACCATAAAATGGAGTATGCTAACGCAAACCCATAATCATATTACGAGTGGTTGGGTTTAAAAAAAAATTAGAACATTTCAGGTATATCTATCAGACAGCGTTTTATTCAAAGCATTAAATCCGTTTGACATTTTTAGGTAGTTAATTAACGTTGCACTGAAGCAACACAACGGGCTATTTACGACGAACCGGATAGGTAGGTAGGTATCTTTAGCGGTCGTACTGTAGCAACACAATAAGCTTTTGGAAACGGTTCGTGATCAATCCCCAAGACAAAGATACGGGGACGCCTCGAATTTTGAATCACGGTCAGAACCACTCGAGCTGTCATCCCATCTCTTCAAACTTTCACACATCAACGTAAGGACATTTATGCCACGACAGATTTACCATGCACAGTCCCGTATACCTTGTGACGGTTTTGGCTAATCTGATGTTCTTCCAACTGGGCTACCGCGGCCTCCCACTGTTTATAACACTATAATTTATTATACAACTTTAAAAACTTATTTATTCTAGAACTTTATATACTTATTTATTGTATAACGAACGGATAATCTATCAGTATCAATAGTTCTATAGCCTACATACAAAGGCTACAGAGCGTTGATTAACTATGCGATGCGAGTCAATTTCCAATAAACCTTTGTTCGTGGTTTTTGCATTTTGTTTTGTGCCACCGGTAATGTGTAAATAAGGGAAATAAAGAGTTCCTATTTTAACCACCCCAACTTAAAAAACACACACACAACCATGTACACCAGGGGTGGCCAACCTGTGGCGCATGCGCCAAACTTGGCGCATTTGATGATTACAAGTGGCGCATTGCATCCTTGCACCTACGCATTCTTTGATTACAAGTGAACAAGCATTTTCAATCATGAAATTCATTAAAAGAAAAACAAGATAGCGAATGAATGATTCAAATTTTGAAAAATTCTGTTGCTCTCAGTAACAACTTTACACCAAACATTGAAAGACTAGAGAAATCAAAACAGGTTCAAAAGTCTTATTAATGACAAGTAATGTTTATGTGCTGCAATAGACATTGTTTTACGTACAATAGTTAAAGCATTTTAAAATGTTAATTATGTATATAAACATACTTTTATTAAAAAGTTATTAAGGATATGGCAGGACCATGAACGTAAGGTAAAAAAGGTGCTCGAGTTGTATGGCGCATCGGAACTCGTATGTGAAAAAAATTGGCGTATGGTATGTAAAAGGTTGGCTACCCCTGATGTACACATTTCTTGAATATACAGTAATTTTTAAAGCATATTAAGTAGATATTTAACATCGCACTAGAGTACCACAGTCCACAACGGGCTATTGGCGACGATTCGTTATCTGTCCCGATGGGAAGATCCGAGGACAGTACCATGTTATTTTGAACGGTCAGATGACGAGGTCTCACACCCGAGCTTTCACCTCTCCAAACAACTGCACCACACCAACATCTGTGCCCCCTTTGTACACGATGGTTGGTTGGATTCGAACTCGTAACCTTCCGGTTGCTAATCCGCTAATCTTTCATATGGACTACCTAGACCCAATACATTTTTCATTACTTTCTTATAAAAAAGGATTCTAGAGTACTTGTGTAATTCCTTTATATTTATATATCACTATTATCTTTAGTTGAATATATTTTTTTAGATTTAAATATATTAGCTGCAAGTTTATTTTCATTAAAATTAATATGCCTAATAAAACTATGCTTGTTAGATTATTTCAAAGTGGGACTGTCATTATGGATAGAACAATTTAAATAATTTAAGTACGGCACAAATGTTAAACAAAATATTTTATTTAAATTCCTAGACATTTTAACATTTCGTACATATCACCAATAGTTTATAAAAATATGAGTATATAAAAGAGAAAAATGTACAAAAGGTAACAGTGAAATTCTTGATAAGACAGCAAATTTACAGCAGGAATGTTGACCGTTTTAGGAACTAAGTCCCACACAAATGCAAACAGTAGAAGTGCATGCATCACAAAAATAGCAATATTTACAAAACTCGACCCCTGAAAAAGCTTTTATGATCAATTTTGAATTAGAATAATTTAGTATTAGTATTTCAAAGACGAGAACAAGAAAATTTCAAAGAGGTTACATTCAAAATGATTATTGAAGCAAGAAAACAAGTTCTGCAGGAAGACAAGATAACCGAGGTTGTGCGTATACAGAACCCTAAGACTTTAGAATAGATTTAGTATATTTAAGTGTTCCCACAGTTTATAAAGTACAGAATCTTGCATAAGGTCAAGTCGGGAAAAGCATCTCTTAAAATGTGGCCGTTCAGAACTCATCATGGCGGGAAGATTCAGATGGATCCTCCTGTACCCAATACTCCGGAGGTAGAAGCGTGAGGAAGTACTCGTGGTAAGTTTCGATGTCCTTCCTGCTCAATTTGGTGTCCTGGTCTTGATCAGCAATCGCAATGAGTCTCCAGGCTTCTGCCTCGCTTCTGTCGTAGGTTGGGACGACCCATTCTCGCATCTCGGCCTCGTTCAGGCTGCCGTCCTTATTCTGGTCGAGGTAGTTGGTGAAGTGCCCCTGTTGAGCGGCAGCCCAGTTGGGATCCTCTTTTTCTTCACCAGAGACCTGGAAATCAAGTATATTACTTTAGGATGACTGAATTGGGTTCAATGGCGGAAGGTCCAAAAGCATTTACTACTTCAAGAAATTCAGAAACACTAGAAATATATCCCATGCTTCACATCTGTATAAACGAAATTGATCGGGAAAATATACACACCATTAACCCTTCTTTGCATGATTTTTTTCTTTGTTGGCGAAATAAATCAAGGTGATATAATTCATGTTCAAAATTAAAGGAAAAATGGTTAAAAAAAATCTTAGAATATATTTATAGTATAGATTTAGCAAAAAACAATAGGATGGCATCATGTGGTATCTCTCTATATTAAAAAAAAGTTACCGCCGCCGCCGCCGCCGAAGAATTGAAATTTTTGTTGTTTAGCTCCATTCTTAGACGGTTTCCCGAGAAAGTACTGATCGGAAAAATATGAAATTAACATGCTTTGTTCTTCATCGTATTCCCTGGATAATTATTAAGATTTTTTTCCGATGCAGCTATTAGTTTAGGTTTTATTAAGTGTTAAAGTTGAAGAAGTGAAATTTCTTCCGCGAGTGAGCAAAACACATTCAAAATTTCAGTCTTTAGTCGTGAGTTTTTTTTTAAGAGTACCTCTCAACGTAAATTTTTGCAGCTCGTCGAGTTTTTTTTGAAATTTAAATGTGGTTCTTGATAATATTTTTTTGAAATTCGGGAAAAATCGGGACATTTTTGTTACTTTTTTTTAAAACTGCCATATCTATATCTAATTACTATTAGTTTTTAATTTTTAAAATATAGCAGTATACCTCAGAATATACTCTTTCTTACGGTACTATTATTTTTGAAATCGGTTAATAATTAAATTGGATGCGATCAAAAGTTCGTCATACAAAATTCGGAATCTTTGGATATTTTCGCTACTTATTGTTAAAACCGTTTTGTCTACGGCAAAAGCCATTATTTTTTAAATTTGAAAACATCACTGAATACATTACATTACACTCTTTCTTATGGTACAATTATTTTTCAAATTGGTTAATAAATAAAATCGATGCAAATAAAAGTGGGTCATACAATTTTCGGAACTTTCAGATCGTAACTTCCGATACAAAACTAAAATGGTCATATCTGTATAGTATTACTGTTAATTTTTAATTTTAAAAATATTGCAGTATACCTCAGAATATACTCTTTCTTACGGTACAATTATTTTTAAAATTGGTTCATAAATAAATTCGATGCAATCAAAAGTTGGTGACACAAATTTCGTATTTTTCAGTTCGCATAGCTGCTTCCGAAAGCAGTAGTGGGTTACACTTTTGACTATCGGGTTTGCCAGATATCAAATTTATCGTAGCAACAATTGCCATAAAAACGATTTCTTTTTATTTGGCGAGGAAAAAGGCTCGCTTTTTTCCCTCTGTTTTCAAGACAGTTTACCGACAAAGTACAGATCGTAAAGTTTGGATATTAACAATGTTTAGTTAAAATTGTACAGGGAACAAGATGCAGAAGATTTTTTACTGATGCGGCTATTAGTTTAGGGTGCATTAAGTGTTAAAGCAAAAAAAAGTTAAATCACTTGCGAAAGAAGTATTGGTTTGAGAAAGCAAACCAAACGGATTGCGTAGCAATCCCCGGGGTCGGCGAGCGTAAGCGAGACGCAGCGAAGCCCTCGCTGTGACGTCATGAACCGGAAAGTGAAATCAGCATAATACGAATTATTCAGATAGTTTCACTCTGTGAAAGTAATGTTGGTTTGCGAAGCAAACCAAATGGTATCTGTGACAGGAGTGTTGGTTTGCGAAGCAAACCAAATGGGATTGCGCAGCAATCCCCGGGGGTTGGCGAGCGTAAGCGAGCAGGGGGCGGAGCCCCCTAGTTTTTTAAATTAAACGCAAACGTTTTCAGAAATTGCTCTAAAAATAACAGAAACACATGTTACAAACCTTTCTTCCACTCATTTTCACTTTTTTAGCAATAGAAACTCAAATATAATAAAACAAAATTAAAAACGAAATCATACGTTTATTGCAACTACAACAAACAGCGGAATGACAACTTCAAGCTCGTTTTACTGATAGTGACACTTGCTTATTTTTGACAGCTATGTTTTTTTTTTATGCAATGGACATTAAAAAGGTATCTATACACGATCAACTTAAAGTGAACTTGTTCTTATATAATTTTTGGGCATTCAATGTTATGATGGAAATTTCCACCATTATGCAAAGAAAGGTTAATATCAATGATACATTTGTACTATTCGTACATCAGTACTGCTTCATACAACCTACTCGTATGTACTGGGGGTAACTTGACACGGGTCTCCTGTATTTTGAGTGGGGATGAGTCGGAGATTTTGTCGAATTTGAAGGTTGGTGATTTAATGTTTTTTTAATGTAGCCTTTGTTCGTGGTTCGTTTTAAATGTAGCCCTACACAATCGTGTATCCTCTTGTTTCACAAAAGTGGGGAGAACCAATCTTTCCTAAATAGCAGAGTTTGTTACACTGACGCATTTGGTAATCTCCACAGAAAATGAATGGGGAATTTAGTTTCTACAGGTTTGTCAGTCGCAGATTTTCTCTAGAGCAGTGCTCAGGATTGATGTTATCTTCTGTCTACCACACATTTTTTGGTAGGGCTTCAACTATAAAAACATGGGGAAGGGGAGATTGGGAATCCTGATCCCGTTTCTTAATAGTGACTTAGAGAAAGTCGGGATAAGTCCAGAGAGGACACTGAAGAAGAGTGGTTAGACAGCAACTTTCAAAGTGCCAAAGTGTTAATGGTTGAAATTCCTTTGCATTGTTAAACATACCATTCTACGTCATATAATATTTATTGAGTGCGTGCATCTACATCTACAAAGTATTCTAATACACATTGTTGCCTTGATTTAATATTTATTCTGCACGCGCAAATATTCGTGGATGTGTTTTTTACTATGCATGCCCAAGCTGATACGAGTGGATACAATTTAAATTATACATGCAATCCAAGATATAGCTTAGGAAGTTAATTAGCATCGTACTGGGGCAATACGACGGGCTATTGACGGTCCGGGACCAAACCCGATGGGAAATATAAGTTTCACATATAGAAACCATTCCATTGATAGGTTCGGTAGAACAGATGCTTATTTCACGGGAACAGTGGTTGAGGCAAGTCGATTTTCTTCAGATTTCAATAACAGATAGGGTTAGGCAGGTGTGGGTAATAGTCAGTGGAAATCAACAGCTATGTAAATAAAATCACCGAAATAAAAATAGACATCTTTTGTAAATGAGTTTCGAATTCCGGGAGCTTACTTTAGTGAGATGAGTCATGTATTCCTCCATGGACACCTCCTTGTTCTTATCCAGGTCCATGTCTTCCATGGCTTCGATGACAGCCACTCCACCGGCCCTCTGGGACTCCTCGGGGTGGATGAAGTCACGGAACTCTTCCTTAGACAGGCTTCCGTCGCCGTCCACGTCGGCGTTCTTCCATCTACGCTCAGCGCGTCGAATCATGTCCTTCACGTCCTTCATCTCGGGGGTCTGGGGTTCGTCGTCCTTCAGAGCTAAAAGGAAAATAACCAATTTTAGTCACCGATTAGTCAATTCTAGTTATCAACATTTCCCTTCTTCGGTTGGTTTGAATTTTATGGCACAATATCCAAAAATGGATAAGCTGCACTAAACGTCAAGATAAGATTGAGTAAAAATAGATTTTAAATTTATTAATAGCCCAACATTAGAACCATGAATAAATAATCAAGGTTCCCTACTTCGGTAAATCAGTGAGAGGACTAGAATCCAGTAGCCTCATTTGTGATTTAGGAATATAATTATTAATTTTTATGATGCATTTCACAATTGAGACTGGTACCTTGGAAAAATTCCGTGTCTATCCATGTTTTAAAGAAAGGGGAAAGATACTCAAACAGTTGGTGTGTTTGGCGACGCTGTGTCAAACACAAGACAATGTTAAGTAATTGTGAAAAGAAAGGATGGAGGGAAGTAGGGATGGGTTTTATGGCACAAGGTCCGTTATCGAGAGAAGTAGGGAAAGACCGCTTGGGCATCTTGGGGTCACAAACACCATCTTTACCAGAGGTAGTAAATCCCGTGTGAAAATAATATATCACTAATTGTTCGTCAAGCTCGTACATACCTAAAGATGAGCACCCAAGAGGGAGACTCGAACGCTTTACCTTAGATTGCGAAAGTGGCACTTTGGGAGAATGAAATTCCTGAATGGTCAAAAGCTTTTCCAGTTTGCCTTAAGAGCAAGGGAATTAGTTGATTTGAGTTTAATGGAGCAATGTCCAAAAGTGGACAAGCTGCGCCAAACACTGTACAAGAGCAAGGGGATCACGCCTTTATTAATCACATTCTTTTCTGTATAGGATTGAATTTAGAACGAATGACTTGGTCTAGCTAGTATGTGGCCCTAGAACAAGAGGAATAAGGATCAACTACCTCCACATATCTATACTTACAATGATTGTCCCCCCATGATTGAGAATCGGGCCATAATATTAGGGGCCCAAGGGTTGGTTTGATTGAATGGCGCACAATAGATACATATTCGCAAATATCCATCGTACTGGGGTTTCAGTAGCCCTTCCCAATAATATCAGCAAGCTGGTAGACTTTGATTTTATAGCGCAGGGGGTTTGATTTTATGGGCGCAAATATTTTACGCCCATATTTGGCCATGCTGCTCCAAACAAGACATACAATATCAAGTAATGAACACACACAAGAACAGTTTTACCTACAAAGATAGAAATACACCAAGGGAGGAATCTAACCCGACAAGAATCGTACCTGCATCTCCTACAACCCGCAGGTTTGCTAGCGCAGTGGGCATTCTCACTGAGCCACGACGACCTAATCAGCAAGTTAGTGCAACTGTACTTGGCAATGAATTTCCAGATAGGTTCGGACATTTTTTCGCAAGATATTGGCGGTAGCTTTTCCCCAATGTATTCTGGAGTTGGAGTTTGCGGCGGAAGGGACATATTTAGCCAAGCTGTGCCACAAAAGACATAAAAATTCCGATCCCCGGAAGACATTCTAAGACATGAACCGGACGAAAATGCTGCTCCGTTCCATTCTAGTTCAAAGTCCTTTAAATTATAATTCCACATTTAACAATATTATCGCCCCATTTCTATATCTATTTCACGAATTCATAAGAAACAAACAACGGAACGAATATCCTTGAGTGATTTGTTATTTTTAAGGTAATTCGTGGTATTCAGGGAGCAGGTGCACGCCCAGGTTTCATCGAAGAGGAAACGAGTGACGGGAGGGAGGAGAAAACAGGAAGATTTCCAGCTATACCGTTATTTTGGAGAGTGAAACCAGTTCCTTCCACCGTTGGAGTCTGGAGAGAAGTGGATCAACGGCACAAAAGGAGGTCAAGGTACACGACCTCAACTCTCATAACATACTTATTGCTTGGCTAATAAACAAAGGCTACGTCTGGAAGATGCTCCAAATTTCATTAAGCGAGAGGGGGAAACGAAAGGGAGTGTCACGGAGTCATATTTTTGTTACACAGGCGTGCCGATCACATCAATTACAGCTTTGATTTCTTGCAGAGTTGCAATGAACAAGCCAAGGGGAAAACCTAGTTTGTTTCCTGAAACGTCTGGTTCAATGAAGCAATAAAGAAAGTGTGGGTCACCGATCTTCAGAGGCATATTTTTAAAGCAAAAGAAGCCCCGTTCTGTTTCACAACTAGGCATTATTACAGCCGTCACCTACTTAATTTTGAAAACAAAATGGTATGTCGCCATAATCGTGAGATTTAGCTGTCGCCCACATTTAGAACTCAAAGTTCTAGGTCACCAAAAAAGAACTTGGGCAGAACAATGCGATAGTTTAAACTTGACCCTTCATAAAACTAATTTGAAAATAGTGATTCAACTTTTGGGCGATCACGACTTTTAATGGTGTGGCTGATTTTGATCGAGTCGCATCCTGAAGCAAGACAAATAGAAAAATTTGCTTTTTTATTTCCCCACACAAATTCCACTTTAATAGAAAATCTATTGGTGGAATAATGATTTGTTCTTTGGGAACGAATTTTGACTATTTTACGAGTTTCAAATTAGGAGAGGGGGGAACTCATCTATTGGGGTTAACCTTATTTTCTCCGTAGACCTCCATAGTAATTTTTTTATTCTCAACTTTTTTCTTGTTTTCTTTAAATAGGACATTTGAGAATTTTGTCTACATAAAAAATTTACTGCCACCGCAAGATTGAAAACTCGCTCTTTTCGCTCGATTCTTGTCGCTTTCCCTAAAAAGAACGAATCAGAAAATGGCCAAATTAACATGGCTTGTTCAAAATTGTACATGGATCAAGATAGAGATACTTTTTCCGATGCGGTTATTAGTTTAGTGTTCATTAAGTGTCAAAGTCGAAAAAAGTGAAATTTCTAACTCGAGTGAGCAAAACACGTACAAATTTTCAATCTTCAGCCGTGAGTTTTGTTTTAGAATGCCTCTGAACGTAAATTTTTGCGTCAGACACAAGACAAGAATTTTAGTAAAAATCCAGAAGACTGATACAATTTACAATTTCAAATTGAAACCTACATTAAATAAAGTTCATAAAGTTGATGTCAGAAATTAATAAAAATAGATTTTGCAGCGAGAAACTTCTAAAATGCTTTTAGGACTGGATTGAACTCCAAATTGTATTTGTCTGATTGTGACTTAATGTAGAGCTTTTAACAATGTACCGAACAGTAAAATGACAATGGCAAGTTGAATACAAGGAATCGGGTCTACGTAAAATGGTTGTGGCCTATGCGATGTCTGTACATCTTTAGACAAAAAATATTTATTCCTGCAGACTCCGGTTAGGTGTTTAGATGCGATACCTTCTTGGGTGGGACTGATAATAGTTACATGTTGGAAAATAAGTTGTCACTTCTTACGATAGTGTTTTAAGAGATTTGTGATATGCAGCGGCCCTAACAGATCAACCTAAATCCAGTAGAAACTGTCAAACGTAGAGTAAGGTGCAGTTCAGCGGAACGCTTCCGATTCAAGCAGTGCTGAATTTTTTAATCCTTCAAGAGGTTTCGACGAGATATATCGTCCACCAAGATATGATCAATTTTGCTGACGAGATATCTCTTTGAGATATTGCAACTTGTAATAATAAAAAATACAATATCTTCTAATGACGTCTTATCGAGAAAATTATCAGGATGGTTAAGCACACGTTTTTTTGTGGAAGAGACTTTTCCCGAATCTTCGTAGATCTCTTTCAACGGGATTCAGATTAATTTGAACCGACCCGGATTCTGCATGTATAAAATAGCATTTAGGACTCTAGTCCTAGTATGCTCTTACCTTCATCGGGATAGGTGTAGTTGAGGTACCGTTCCCAGGTTACGACTTGCTTCTGTTCCGGATAATATCCTTCCCACGACAGAACCTCCTCAGTTTGAGGACTGTAGTAGGCCCACTGCCTGTTGACGTTATCCTGAATGACCTTCTCCTGCAAGACGCGCAGCCATTCCTTCAACTCGTCAGCAGTGATGAAGCCATCCTTATCCTTGTCGATGTTCTCGTCCACCACCTTCAGCAGCAGCTGCTTCACCTCGTCGGCATTCAGCTGTCTGTACTCTTCGCCAGACGCGGCCTCACTGGAGCCCTGTTTGGAGTCCAAGTGCTGGCTGGCGCTGTCCTTGAGGGACGACTGGTGTTGGAAGGCTTGGGGTTTGTCCCCCGCCTTCGCAGGAGGTGGCGGGGGCGACGTTTCGTCCTTCATGGGATCGGCTAGTGCAGCCACGAGGATGCACGACAGGATAAAAAGCTTCATCGTCGAATGTGAAGGGAAACGATCGAGAAGATCCTGAAAGAAAAAGGTCCAAAAAATTAGATTGTCTATCCATTGCGCAAAAAGCAATCGGAAAACTACTCGAGTTTTACAAGACTTGATATTAATTGCTTTGATTTCGACGAGATACCTAGTCCATCAAGATCTGACCAATGCTAATGACGAGATATATCAAGAAATTGCCGATATTTTTTTATGACTAGACCAAGATCTGGTCGGTTTTCTTCTATTGGTGAGATATTTCATTCATCAAGAACTGCTTATGATTTTGCTAACTACGGGTAACTTGTCAAGACCACCAGGAGATTTAATAATGGAGAACTGAAGTTCAGTTTACTGCCGTGGTTGTCAAAAAGGATAATATTTCCAAGGTTTTAGGTTGTTAAAATGCTGCTTATAAAAGTATCCTATGTTTCATAACACTCGAACCTTATCTATATATATAATTCTCTTACGTGGCACGCAAAAAAGACGTTATTATTTATCGCGTTTTGGCAACATTGTACGATTGTTTGTTTATCGCGAAGCCTCGCGCTTCAATTGAATTTATAGCGTTATCGGATGAAATTTTATTGGATAAAAAATGAATTTTAGTCGAGCTGTGCAAATAGAAATCAAATAAAGCGGAGGATCTTTTCAGGGACATTTTTAAAAAAAAGTCCTTTTCAGGGTCAACAATTATAGTTCAACAAGACGCTTGCACTACAACTTTCGACTACAAACTCAATGAAAACGAGTCGGTGGATCAAGTTCAGGGGTAAATGTACATACAAACAACCTGCGGGGTATTCAATTTCCAAATCAGCGCTCACATTTCGAGTCAAAATTTGCTCAAAGTTTTCATTTTAATTCTGATTTTAGAGGTACTGTATATATCTTTTCTGAAAAACAGCAAAAAAATTAGATTTGGAAAGTATTTTTTTGGAATATCATATTTTGTAAACAATTCCTTCTGCTAGGACACATGTCTTCATTGATGCGAGCGAAGCGAGCTTTGGTTCGCGCAGCGATCCAATGCGGATTGCGAAGCAATCCTCCGGGGGTTGGCGAGCGTTAGCGAACAGGGGGCGGGCCCCCTAGTAACAGTTTATTCAGCCAACAAATTGAAGGTTTTAAGTATCTTTTTCCAGTGTTAATAAATATTGCATACTTTTTATACTCAACATGTAACAATCTTCTCCAACTAAGTACCGATTCTGAACTAGTACGCCAGCATAAAATAACGAGGCTTTATAAATTTACACCAGTCGCACTTTGACAGTAAGTCTTCAATGCTTCCCAAATAATATAATTGCAATAGTTAACAATTTCCCATTTTTACATTTTTCACCGCAACAGCCTAGGCCGAAAATTACTTAATCGATTTAAACAATAACTAATACGACCTAATTTTAGAGGATTTATAATACATTAATATTAAAGTGGTCACGGGAATTTTAGCTCCCATCTTTTAGTAAGAGCAGTATTGCTGAACATTACTTTGAACTGACCATTACCAATTCAAAATGCTCGTGGACGGTCTGGTTTGGGCTCTAATACCGCAGGATCCGAAAATGCAACCGAGACCAAGAATTCGGCTCCAGCAAGTTTAATCCTTTTTCACTTCCGCAGGGCATTGAATTTCTTTGAACATGATTTTTTAAATATTTGAGGAAATTTAAAATCTTATCCTCGCACTTGCCCAACAGTCAGATTGACCAATCCTCTCCTGCTTACAGGTATTCGAACTCTAGAGTTAAATTATGCTTAGTGCCTCTTTTCAAGGAAGGTCTCGATTTCATTAACATGAAAACCACGTGTATTTTTAGCATCAAATGACATCAAGTACAATGTGACATGGTGCATTCGGTTTCAGGTCACCATATCACGTTTCTCACGTGATGAAATGAAGTTTTGGTCAGGTCGAGAACTAGTTTTTTTCCCACTTCGTTTTCATTCGGGACGCTGAACTAGATTTAAAATTCCCAGGGCGAGAAAGTTAACGACACGTATTCTGGCATGGCCCAGTCTTCACACCCGGTTTCCTAATCTGATCGAATCGCCATGTGAAGTAAACATTGCGCTCCATGATTTTTCGAGATTTCAATACATTTTACCAGTTTTATTTCAGAAATTTCGATTTTAAAGTGATTAAACTAGTCTTGTCAAGATCATTTTCGATTGTTTTCTCAACACATATTTCGGGGTGGTCTCACTGAATACATTCATAGTAGTTATAAAGCTTCGAAAAGTTCGATTTATATGACACATAACCGTCCTTGGGCACCTTGTACCAATATGATCAGTAAATGACAAATAGGAACCTTAAAAAGCATTTCTTAACTATACGTGCTCCACCATTTTACGACATCGGGTCTTAATTACCCAAGCCATTTTAAATATTCTTACGAAATTTTAAATTCAACAAGGCGTGTAATATATTAGACGGAATTAAAAACTACTCGTGATGTAGGAAACTTTAGCAATAGAATAAAACAAAATTATTTGTGTTTCTTATGGCGTAAGTTCTCAAAAACGGACAAACTGTCAGGTCACGTCCATAAAGTTATAACAAAATTGGAAATTTCGAAGCATCAATCTGTTTGGTAGACGATTGAATTTATTTCGCTATGGAGCAACACAATTGGCTGTTGGCGAAGATCCAAGACCAATCCTGAAGGGATACATTTGAGGACCTCGTCGTTTGAACCACGATCGGATAACGAGATCAACACTATAATTTAAAACACCCTACTCTACTCCACCACGCCAAAGTGAGGCGAATACATTTGAGACCACGATTTAACGTGCACCAACCACACAAACGTCTTTGGTTGGTAGGTATTGTGATTAACGTCGCACTGGAGCAACACAACGAGCAATCGGCAACGGTTCGGGATGAAACTCTAAGGGAAAGATCCGAGGACAACATCTCGTAATTTTGAACCACGGTCCGATGACGAGCGCACTCCAGAACTGGAACCCCATTCTCCAAACTTTCATACGAGACCAACGTGAGGACATTTGAGGCCACGACAGTTTTAACGGGCACCAGCCCCTTCGTTCACGCCGTATGTGTTGCTTCAAGAAATTACTCCAATAAAAAACACTTGATATCCTTACTAAGTCGCCCATTAATATTTTTTGAAAAGAAATACCGAGTGAAATACTCACGGATTCATAATGCTTATCACAACGCAACGCAACAAAATATTGACCAAAAAATAGTTTCATTTAATTCTAATGCTGCATAAGAGTATCACTTTGTTTCTTAAACATCTCATACTACCGCCTTTATATTTGAATCAGTTGAAAAACTACACTCGACTAAACCTCTTTTGGGAAACGACTTTATATTTGCATAAATGTGCTCGTCTAGTATCGGCACATGCGTCAATAAATCTCATTAGTCTGCTTCAGTTTTAGTAAGTATAGCCATAAATATGCGATGGGTGCAGAAACTATGAGTCACCGGCGTATGTGGTTTCCATGTCCATTTTGCTTAAATTAATTTCTCAAATTTGAAAAATGGGATTCTCGTAGTTTCTGCACTCACGGAGCCATTTATTGCCGAGCATTTTGATTCAATTGTACTCCACTATCTTTTTCCTTGTTGTGTGTAAGCGCATATCCAACTCGGAGACGGATCATGTTTGAAAATTAACCAGACCTGGCTTTTATGCGAAGACGTTATTTGTGGACAGAGCAAATTGATTCTGTTCAGCTCGTCTTGAAGACTATTGGATTTAGAGTGCTCATTCGTCATCGAGTTTATTACGATCCCAGAAGTTGCTACTTAAAATGTCAACCCACTTGGGTTGGTACATCCACGACAAACTAATAAAACATTCATTTGTATCTACAAAAAACTTTGCTGATAGGAATTACTTTTCCGGCAAATAAAGTTAACTACTAGAAATCGTCAGTTCTGGATGTTCTAACTTTTCTTCAACTTTCATGTATTCATCTTCTATGGCTAGACGAAACTTGAACAATGAAAACGCCGAGTTGTTGTAGGAACTATTCTTCACCTGACAGGTTGATATACTCTTCGAAACAGACGAAGCGAAAGTCCTAGATTTTTACGACATACGTGCTATCTTAAGCAGCTTCACAGTAGTGATTTACGTTCCTGCAACTGACAGAGTTCGATGCGGAAATTTGAATACGTCAATGACAATAGGACGGGTTCCGTTGGAAGATATGTTCCCACGGATTTGTTTTCGAAACAACCGACAAAACGCTTGCAAAGTAGGAGAGGGCCATGGCCTCAACTGAACCGAGTAAAACTATGTAGTATTTCAATTTTCAAGTCTTTATCCTGGATCATGTTCTATAAATCAATTCTGGATTTTGTAAATGGCCTCAATCCTGTTCATGATAATACTGTATTCCTAAAGTATGGATAGCTTTGGTGATGGTGAACCGAGAGTGCACAATCGCGCTGCTAGTGGTCTCAAAATAGAATTTAATCTTACAACGCACACCTTTTTTAATATTTGAAATACTTTGTTTAAAAATGCTCTTATTTGACAATATAATCACTATTTCTTATATGTACTCGTATTAACGTATACAGTTTAATAAATGTACAAGTTAATATTTATCTTAATACTAGCCACTACGTGGCCATCACGGCGCTGCCCGTGACAGTTTTTTTTCGTGGGGTCAGGAGACCACTGCTCGCTAACCCCCGCGCAGCGTCGCCCGTAGTGTTAGTTTGCTTCGCAAACCAAATGGGAATTCGTAGCCTATTGGATAACAGCCATCATGCCGTTGCCATTGTCAGATGCGGCCAAGATTGTATAATGGCTTAAAAAACCAATAATTTCCTTTGATTATTGACAAGCTTTCCGTTTTGTGATCGAATATCAAGTATAATAAACATGACGTACCACTTCAAAATTTCCCTTGTCACAATATTAATATTTGATTTGTATTTTTGCTATTGATAGATCTAAATTTGAGAGAAAAAATTCGCAACATTTTATTAAATTGATGGATGGAAAAAAAATTGAATACACCGTTTCGATTCAATCGAACTGAAAACGTAAAGGAAATATCTAATAAAATTTAGTTAGGTTTTATGGGGCAAGGGGTCATACTTAGGGTTACGCCAAATAAAATTTAATTTAAAAGCAGACAAAGATATGGTCAAAATATCAAGCTGTGTTATAAAATGTACACATATATAGAAATTCGTAAGTAAAAGCGATAATACTATTATTAGAAATTCTATTATAATTAATTTGTTAACCCTTGCTACTTTCAGAACATGTAGATCTATTTTAGCTGATAAGATTCCCCAAGATCATTGAAACACTCGTATTTGATCCAACAAAAGCTGGACAGAAAATGGAGCAAAAATTATATTATTTTTAACTGCAACCCTAAAGCACATTAATGAACAGAATAGGAAAAGAGCAGTCCTTTTACTTTACTCAATTCTTACATTAAAAGCATAATGAGTGAAGTTTCATTAATTCACAAATGAAAGAAAAGCATTGGCATTTTAAATTCAAAGTTTGAATATAAAAAATGCAAATTCGCTAAAAAGGCGATAAATTTGAAAATTTTCTATGAGTATGCTTTATTCATATTGAAAAAGGACCTTTCAGCTTCAAAATCCTGTAATTTATTGCCCTCAAAAATCACACCAGTGCAGTACGAATACAAAAAACTTATCAAGCAAAATCAGAAGATAAATTTTGAGTTAAAGAAAACCCCCACAACATCAGAACGTAAAATTAAAAACAAACGCGATTCGCACAATGCCCTTTTTCCTTATTCACTCAACACGAGTTCACCAATTGAAGATATACAGTTATACCGGAAAATTACAAGTTCGTAAGCAAGGAATAAGAATCAATGCCTACCGAGATTGCGGTATCACATAAAGAGCATTACCTTTTATCCCAAATTAACCACCAGCACCAGAAGTCTAACGTTCAATATCCGAAGTCGATGGCGAGTGCTCCAAGTCAGATGCAGGCCCGTTGTTTTTAAGCGAGAGCAAAAGCGAAGACACTTTCCTCCAATCGAACCCAAATGATATTCATTTACCGATAGCATCTCCGCCAACGGAGCGTTGATAAAAAAAAAATTAAATTGGATCGTTTTAATGCTGACAGAAGTGTGCCACACGAACGAGATTCTACGAACTGGAACAACGGAAGAAAACATGTCCGGGTTTCCCACCCGCGAAAGGCTTTTAAAAGAAGCTTCAATCCGTATCCGTGAGATGAAAAACGTAGACAGGCCTCCAGTTTTTGAAAATTTAATTCCAAGTTCAAACAAATTGGAGATTAAATTATATATCCGGCATTCGACCGACTGAAACAGTTTGATATTTTCTCATGCACTGCTTCAGGAGCTCGTTCACTCAAATGGTCTGCTAAAATTTGAAACCAAATGTTAAGGAAAGCTTTTATTCATTTGATTGGTTTTTCATGGCAAGAGGGAACTGGCAATCCGACAAATTTTGTCTACCAACCAGGTCCACCTTCCAATTACATATAGCATATTGCTTTCAGTCTTTGATTTCGGTAACAAATAAGGGCTTCAAAAGTACAAACAAAAAGTTAATGCAATTACTTCTAGTGATTGGTTAGTTAGTTATATAGGCAAGGGTCACTAATGGCCAAGTAACTTCCGATTATTTGTGTAACTTCAAGTTTAATTTAAATTTAACCCGATCCAGGAATAAATCTTATCCATTCCAGATACCATTTTGACTGGTACAATATTGTTTGAGATAGACCATTTCAAATGTTCATTCGTTCTAATCAATGATTGATTTTTATGGCACAAGGGCCAGGTTTCGCCAAGCTCGTTCTAATAAAATCCGTAGCCTTCAATTCAAAATTTCATGGTTAGTTGCAAGGTGTGAAGATCCTTTATAATCGCTGTGATAAAACACTATTAGATACATTGAAGAATTGAGTAAAGTAGTTGTTTGCAAAATAAAGGTAATTTAATCCAGGTTCATTGTAAAAGAGAAATATAAAACAAATTAAGTAAATCGCATAAAATTAACAGTAAAGGCAAATTGAGAAATTAACGGTTGTGAAAACTCACGTGAAGTAGTTTAGTTTGAGGTTCTACGGGCATTTCTTTGCTTACACGAGGACTAATTAGAAAAGACAAACACTGTTAATGCAAAAAAGGTTCTTTCACTTCAACAGCTAATATTGTTAAAGTCAACGACTTTTGTATATGGAAACACAACTAAAAAGTAGTTTGCGTGTATATTTTGTATGAAAAGGAACGCAAGCTTTACAGCTTTGAAACATTTTGGCAAATTACACGCATTCTAGTCTTAAAAGTTCCACTCTGTGCTCAAAAAGAGCGAGAAAATTGGTCAACGGTTATCAGAAGAACGAGAGATTTAGTAAACGAACCATCAGAACACCAGAATTTTGATTCTGGTTAACCAATGACGTCTCGCTCGGTAGATAACATTTTCCTCAAAATTTAGCCTAGTGATTTCACTTCCAGAATATAGAGATTGCAACTCAATCAAGTCAAAGACCGTCGTGTAAGATACACGTTATATCTGTTGTGGCCTCAAATGTCCTCTCGTTGGCGTGGTGTGGAAGTTTGGAGAGTGAGTTGCCAGCTCAACTGTTAACCTTGTCTTCTGATCAGAGTTCAAATTATAAGGGGTTGTGCTTGGATAATTTCCTTGGGGATTGATCCCGGACCACCACCAATAGCCCGTTGTGTTGCTCGAGTGTGACGTTAATTAACAACCTACTACCCACAATACGAACATGTTCCACCACAAAACTTTAACGGCATTTAAATTTAGCTATGCAGGAAAAGCCTTACAGAATAGCAATGCATTTATTTCAACCACAAGTTTCCCATTATTCGATCCGTTTAATATTAAATCAATTCTATCCGAAAATAACTTACGAGCGTTTTTTTTAAACTAATTATCGTGAAATAATGACATGCTGAGTTTACATATGAAAAAACATGCATTCATTTTCATGCGAGTGTTTTTTCTCCAAATCATCCGCATGCAAACTCACTAAAAAGCCATTAGTTAATTTCACTTACAGCCATTTCTTCGGTTGCTGAATTAGACGAAAGGATGTTACAAGCAAAGAATCATCTGTGAGAACTTTCTCTTCATGCATCAGAAGAAACAAGCAGCAAAATTATCGCAATTAAGTCTGCTCTGATTAAGACTGGAACGGTTTTAGGACGACGTTTACTTGCTCCATTTATAGTGTTTTATTAAGTTTCGTGTTCCTCTTCTTCCTCTAAAAACAAAGAGGTAATGACAAGACTCAGCAGCAGCACGCTTGGCTAATGCTGTGTGTCCTTCGTGACATGAACCATTCCGAAATATAATTTCACTAGTAATTATTCAACGAATTCCAAGAAAATTTATGATGTTCTTGTTGTCACTCGGTGAATTTGTTTTACGCGTTCCGTTTCCCAAAACACATTTGTTTAACAACTTGAAGTTAAAGCCGATTGTTCGAGTAGAGGGTCCTCGGTAGCCAGGTCAGGGGAGTCTCGGATTAGGAGTTTGAGAATAGGTTCAACAGACCGTGTATGTTTTGGGTTGGTGCACGTTAAATCGGTCGCGGCCTCATGGCCTCACGTTAGCATGATGTGGAAGTTTGGAGAGTGCAGGCGTTCTTGTCATCAGACCGTGGTTCAAAATTATCAGAGGTTATCCTTGAATCTTTCCCTTCGGGATTGATCCCGGACAGTCGCCAATAATCCTTTGTGCTGCTCCAGTGGAACGTTATTTCAACTACCTGCCCTAAAAGTAAAGCAAATTTGTATTTCTTATTCCCATGTATGTGGCAACCATGTATCATTCTCAAAATTTACCTCGTCATTCTAGTTCCAATTTCAAAATTGACAATCGTGATTTTGTAATAAAGGAGGCCCCACTTTTTAGATTAGCCGCAATAAAAACGATGTTTGTCTACTTTAACTGTTTTGACTACGTCTATAGATACAACTGGCGCGATTCTTCTAACTTTCTAGGAACATCAGCTGTACCAGTCTTAGTCTAAATTCTTTATTGGCGTGATCAAGGTACAACTGGTGCAGCGGCAGTAGTCTAAAGGTTAATATCTAGACAGATATTAATGCACAATTACCTTGCACATAAGCGTTGCAAAAATGAGTGTGCTATTGAATAGTGTTGGACAAGTCTCATTCAGATTTTTATATTTTTCCCATTTGGAAATAGGTAATTAAAGGTAACTCAAATTTAGATCAAGTAAAATTATACCTAGTCCAGTGTTTTTTTCCAAGTTACAATTTTTGCAATAGTAAAATTTTCTTGCAAACAAAATATTTAATTTAAAACGCGTCACCCCACTATTGGTTTGCGTTCGAGGCTACCGACTCATCTTTCTTTACCGACTGAAGGGTCTTCGGAACTGACTACATGTTCGAATTCCGATTAATAAAAACTTTAAAAACGGCAACCTCACATTTTCAAAACAGTAATGCAAGTGCTTTGTTTCGAAATCAATGTTATGATTCACATGTTATGCATCATAACACATTGCACAGTAGAAAATACTTGTTATGAAATCTTAATTTTTATCAAGCGCAGTTGTTTTTCGTGTACGGGTAACATCTGGGGCTTAATGAAGTTTCCCATTATGCTTAATCGAACGGTCCGGGATGGTTGGCTGTTTTGTTGGTTTTATGGCTCAAGGGCCATGCTGTGCCAGATACAAAGTAAACATCAAGTAATAGACTCGTACAAAAGAAAATTTCACTGATACCGAAGTGAAGCTCGTACGCACCTTATGGAGATATTCCACCGAGGGCCAATTGGAGTTGGGCCCCCTAGAGGAAGACAAAACCTTAGTGCTTAGATTGTGTACGCAATAGACTTTATAGGATCGCCAAATCTAAGAACTATTGCCAGTAACCGGTCGAGATGGGACAGAATAATCGAGAAGGTCCAAGGCCAACACTGGACTGTCGAACCAACGAATATAATACACCTAGAGATACCAGTATTCAATTTAACCTTTAGACAACGGCCAATACAGCAGTTGTACCTTGAAAGTTACAAGAATCGCGCCAAGAAAGAATTTAGACTACGGTGGGTACAGCAGTAGTAACTTGAAAGTCGAATCACGCCTGTTATATCTATAACAGTAGTCAAAAGGTTAAATTAAACTGTAGTGTGAGTTGTCCCAAGATAATCCAAAAACTTTTTGGGTAAATTCTTTTCAAACTTTGAATTTTAAGCGATTTCCTTTTTGAAAATTTTTTTTCTATCAAACTTTTAGGTAAGTAAACAGAAATACAACCAGTGGTGACCAAGTATTTTGCGATCTTCAAGACAACTCAAACTAATCACTATACTACAGTAATTTAAGTTTGAACACTTATTATAGGACTCATTACATAAGTTTATGTATAAATCATAAGCTTAATTACGAGAATTATTAAAGTGATTTCTTTTTTAAATACTAAACATACATACTAAATATAAAAAATAAATTAAGTTCTAAAATAATAATATTTTCAGAACAAACTTTTACCTCTTCACTGAAATTTGAGCACTTAAGGGTTTGAAAAAGTAATGTATCCCCAATTTTTTGGTAAAATCGAATACACAGATAGTCATAATCAAGACTGACGATTTGAAATGGTCGGTTGCATTGAGTTACATGGCGCAAGGGTCATATTTCGCAAAGATGCACCAAACACAAGACAGGCATCAAGTAATGGACATAAACACACGGAAGTTTCACTGATAAAAGAGAATATACCCAAAGGAGTAATCGAACTTATTCCACTTACAACTCACAGGTTGGCGATTTGGAATGATATCGAATGCTCAAGACGCGGCTTTCAGATGAAATCGTGTCTTAAAACTGAAGGCGCGGGGTATAACGCAAAAATCCTCAGACACTTCAAAGCAACGTTTTGCAAACTAAGTTTCTAGAACATTCTATTCATATTCTACGTGAAAACAAGACCGTGTACAATTTTTTATGCATTTCTGTTCAAATCCATTACAATACGGTTGCTTAATGCTCCGGTTTGATAACGCAGCTAAGACAGCATCGCTGACTGGAATTTTGATAAGACAACAGCTACATCAACAGTTTTTATACTTGACGAATACATGCAATTTTCATTGCGATATACTCCAGCAACTCCTTCCGCACATTTATTTATGTATAAATTAACATATTTCCTCGTTATGTTCAGTTTGAAATTCAAACAAATTTTTTTTTAATCTTTATATCATAACGAAGTTTATTAGGATTAAAGATTTGGTGAATGTTACCCTGAAAAATTATCATGTCACCCCCAATAGATGAAATTCTATTCTTATTCACTTGACTATTTTGCATCTCTGTAACTTCTTTACTTAAATGATAGATTAAGTATTAGATCGTAACCTCTTATTCTCTGGAACTTTAAAATTTATGACTCTCCGTTACAAAAAGTTAATACTTTGAAAGCATTAACAAGCATAAGTGCTGGATATTCTAATTTAAATGTCTGATCTGTCTTATACGCAAGTTCAAATTGGAGCTTAGACACGATGGTATGATTACAATATGAAACACCAGAAAAATATTGGAAATAGAACGGAGCCTCCACTAAACCCAATGTATCATGTATCAAATTTTACAAACTTTTATTGAAAGCATTATCAAACCGGGAAGTAAATAAACTCACCAAGATAGTTTTGCTTTCGTGGTTCTTCAAAGAAACCACTATGCAATTCAGTGGGCTCCAACTCCGAGGAACCAGAATTTTTTTCAAGACTGGACTGCACCCCAAACACGAGATAAAAATATGCTAACAATCACAGGTAGTGAAATACATAGATAAAACAGGTCTCCCAGTGGTTCTTACCTTTGAAAATAGTCGCTTTAGTTGCCTCATGTGAAAAATAGTAGCCAAAATAGTCTCCTCGATTATACAAAATTTAGCACTATATTGGACGCAGAAAGCTCCTGCTGGGCAACAACAAATGGAACCTTTTCAAACGATTAAAATAAAATGCCAATATTTAAAAAAAAATACTTAACGAACTAAAATGAAAAAAAAACCCAATTAATTTCCTTATAAATAAAGAAACGTTAAGAAACATCTTAAATTTACATGACTGGACAGAATATATTTAATGACAGTGCAAACTTCACAGAAGTTTCTTTTTACATTTTTTGCGATCTATTGGACTGATAAGCGTAATTACAGGTGGTCAAGTACATTTTTCGTTGTAATTTTTCTAAAAAGTTTATGATTTTTTGAAAGATGATCAATCAATAAGAGTAGATTTTATTTTCTGAACGACACTGTTCAGTGTGGACTTGCTTTTCTTTCTTGCTCACTCTCTTTTTGACGCATTTGTTCAGCTGCATCAAGCATTCCTTGAGCAATGCGCATTTGAACTGGGTCTTGCTTTTCTAGCTTTTTAAGTGTGCTTCTCCATGTGGTGAATTCTAACGTGTTTTACATCTTTAGGAGGTACAAAGTCAGTTTGCAAAACAAGCCACTCGTCTCTTACTTTTACTTCATCGATATAAAGAAAAGATAGGGCTCTTACAATATATTGTAAGAGCCCTACTTTACACTCCTTTCTTTAGAAACTTCAACTGGTTGTAAACATTGAAAATTTGAGAGGAATTTTCCACTACGCAATGAATATTTTTTGGAAGATGGTTAAATGCTGCTAAATAGTGTGCCTGCATTTTAAGTTTACGCGTAATTTGATCAACGATCAAGTCTGATCTTTTGCCCACAATATACATTTGCTATAGGAAACAATTGCTCAGTAGAAATAAGTTTATTCACATCATGTCCTTACAAATTCTGCCGGCAAGTTTTTTCAGTAATACCCTCAACTCGGTGTATAAAATGTGGATAAGTGGTGCTGATGCTTGAAAAAACTTCAGAAAGGAGTAAAAAAAGCTCAGCACTTTCAGTTACAAACTGTAACTCAATTTTAATATTTGCATATTTTAAATTCTTTTTATTTCTCAGACTGCATCAGTGTTGGCTGTTTAGATGGAATAAATTCCAAAAAGCACAATCAACAATTGCAGTCCATTGAGCCAATAGCCTTTCGGCAGCTGGTCTCATTGTCAACCAACGTGTTGATGTTTGTTTGACGAAGTGTTTGTTTCGCATTTGTTTTTTTCTTGTACTGCTCTAAAATATTCCCATCTTGATGGGAATTTTTTTTTAAAGTATAAATATCTACTGTCAATTCTTTGTCCACTTTACCATAACACAAATATAGATATTTCGGTTATTTTCCGAGAAAAAGTCGACTTGCGATGAAAATAATTCCCATTTTTTGCCAAAATAGTTGCTTTTGATAATTTTCAATGT
Source organism: Metellina segmentata (assembly GCA_947359465.1). NCBI lineage: Eukaryota > Metazoa > Arthropoda > Arachnida > Araneae > Tetragnathidae > Metellina > Metellina segmentata. Next base: position 27,049,620 of record OX375882.1, read on the forward strand.
TAATAAATGTCGCCATAGTCGCCTGGCCTTGAAAATAGTAGCTTTAGTCGCATTTTTAGTTGCCTCTAAAAGGCAGGGGAGGCCTGATAAAATGGTTCCGACATGATCTTATGTATTTGGAACAATTTAAGTCGCTTTCTCCAATAACAAGTTGTCATAAGATTAAAAATAAGAATTTTTAATTACAAAAGTAAAATTTTTGCTACAGCTTTTTAGTTACATTCGGCAACAGATTTGGACAAATTAGCTCACCGATGATTCTTGTGTATTCGTTGGGTAGGTGTTACGTAGGTGTTAGTTGGTTATGTTGCACGTTAAATCCCAAGGCAAGTACTCCCAACTGGAGGGTGGGAGTCAAGTGAAGGGAAATCATATCGCTGCCCTATGTAAATCTCGATCTATATTCACCTCGATTATGCTCCAAGCCTTGGGGCAAATTGGTCGGTTTGGGTAAGTTAAGAGGTTGGGTTAATTAGGCGTTAAGTTCTAAAATGGACTAAAACCGGATTAAAAATTAAAACAAGCAACCAAAGCAACCAAACCAGTATTAAAAGGAATGTTAAAACTACGTAAGTGATGAATAAACATTAACAATGTTAACACTAAAACTATGGAAACAAAAGTTGAATTAAAATATAACGTCAATAAGGAGGTAGAAAAATATAATTGAATTAAAATATGCTAACCAACATTATCTTGTCTAATCTTTTTGTTTGGAAAGTAAATAGGGAGATATTTATACATTTTTTTCTCTCCTCAATTTGAATTTATTTCTTACGCCAACTCGAAAGGTGTGGATTATAAATATGGAAACTGATAATTTGCTCGAGTGTCTAGATACGTCTCTATTCTAAGAAAAACTGGATTACATTATGAATATCATAGCAATGGTACCAGATCATCCCGGTACCGCACGCTAAAATATGGATGACGAAAAACTTCATTTAGGACCATTAGGTTGTCTAGATATGGGGACCAGGCCTCTAGAGGTTGTCTCTTCTATGTTTATTTAAAGTAGATCTTTTCGTGGACTCGACCTGGTTTGGGGATTAGATGTCTGAACATGGACATATTTCGATGGAATGGTTGTGGCTGTTCGTATAGCACATAATCAGTTGCTAATCCTGTAGCAAACTTGAAAAGGCAAGTGTTGTCAGACTCAAGCTATCTTAATTAAATTCCTATGAATTCCAGCAATCGTCCGAGATTCCGAGGTGCCAATACCTACTGCAGTTCTTGAGGTTAAATACACAAACTTACACTAGGACACCATATCTGACCAAACTTTTAGAGCTAGGCCTTGCGAAATAAGGAATTCTTATAATTGGATATAGTATAGATTGCTACTATAGGATGTCAACGTCAAAACATCTAAAGAAAACCCCAAACCAGTTAGAGACTGCAAAAAAGATCCACTTTAAACATTCAATATATGAAGTATTTACATGGGTAACCTTATGTACTGTAGTAGCAAAAGGCTGGTTTGTACACCTAATTAAGCCATTTTCGTAGCAGCTTATGGATAATAACGTCTAGAACTCATTTTTATTTCAACAGATAATGCCTTTCGAAACTCGTATACCAAGAAACATGGATCGACAGTTACGAATTTCCAATGAGTCTCTAAATTTACTCTAAGCCGAGTGCCCTGTATAGAAAAGTCCAACTCGTCTTAATTAGGAAGGACTGTATTCAAGAGAGGAAGTACGAATCGATTCGAGAAACAATTTCAGATGTCCCCATAAATTTGAAAGCAATATTTAATGAGTTTTGCAAAAACACTGCCGACACAAGTATCCGACCAGGAAAAAACTGCTCGCATATTCTTTATAAACTACCAATTCTATTTATGGTAGGATTCTTATTCGGTTGACAGGTCAAGAGCCCGAAGGAAATTTTCTTTACCTAGAATTCATGCAAATACCCTATCATTTCCTAATCCCCAGAAACGGAGGCCATTCTCTCACGGAAGCAGAGGGCATTTGGAATGAGTTTCGCCGAGTGCCGTTTCAGTGAGGATAATTCATTCCCTCCAGACCTCTTCAATTTTATTCAAATGTGCTTACTTCTATCCAAAGACAAGTCCTTTAAGGTGTGCAAATTTGAATTTAGAAATCAAATAACATGATTTTATTACATTCTCGGCAAAAAAAAAAAAAAACACTAATCACTAGGGATGAGATTTGAAAATATTTTTGCAGCTCAGTTCGAATTACGCCAAAACAGCCATTCAGTTTAAAAGCAGCATCCATTATACTGGGCATTTAAAAACATTTGGTAAAAAAATTTCAATATTCAAACACTGTGCATATTTTTTCTACATTTAATAATCCTATTATTTAACAATCAATTTTCAGTTGATATCTCACTCACAAGTCAATTTAAAAACCCAAATTGGAATTTTTGGTAGATCGGCATCTTGATCCAACAGTCTACCTTTTTAGATGGTAGAATGTTTTTTTTTTATGATGCATATGACCAGATTTGGCCAAGCCGAAACCTTTTTGGCAGGATACTTAACCTTTTGACTACGGGTATAGAGATATAACAAGTGCTATTCTTTCTGGGCGCGATTCTTATAACTTGTAAGGTACAACTGTTGTTACGGCCGTAGTCTAAATTCTTTCTTGGTGTGGTTCTTATAACTTTCAAGGTACAATGATGTACTGGCCGTTGTTTCCATTCTCTCCTGGAGCGAACATGGTACAACTGCTATACCGGTCGTAGTCTAAAGGTTAAACATTGTTCAAGTGTATAGAAATGAGTTGGATTTGCAACACACGAGAACTAAACAAAATGGCACCTAGGGAAAACTTGAATTCCGAAGTACGAATCTCTATCGAATTCGAATCGAGAGACTGTTAAACCAAGGGCGAGATTGCCATGGCAAGGTAAAGTGTTCTATTTAAATGCTTTCATTCGTAAAATTCAATTTGACACTGGAACTGCCTGAAAATGTGAAGTAATTATATTTTTTACTAAGTACTTTTAATTGAATCTTAATCGGTCGACAAACTACCAAAGTTAAATAGTTATTTTTTTTAATACAAAGAATGTTACGCTTCATTTTTTTTTTTTTGCAATGAAAAGTATCTTGTTTAAAGGGCATTGTTTTGCAATCAAATGCATTTTTAAAGTTAATTTTCTCGCAATTTTTAGATCATAAAAATCCAAATCCTCGTGACCAGCATGAAAGGTGTAGTTTTATTTACTTTTAAGTCAATTATCTAACCGTAGAAAGACTCCATGAGGCTCACAAGACGATACACCTTGTCATAATTTACAAAATGATTTTCCCTGGGATTACACTTGGCCAAGCTGCGCAAAAAAAAAAAAAAAAAAAAAAAAGGGCAAATTAAGAGCTAAAATATAAAATTCAGTAATTTGATTTCAAATTGAAATTAGTCACGGTAGAAAATCTAAAGTGTAGAAAATTGATGTCAGTTGGAAAATATGAATAAATATTTACGATATGGATCTCTCTAAAGGTCTTCCAAGTTTGATTAGAATCCCCAATTAGGATTCATCTGTAGCAGTGTTAGACTAAACTTTCCGTTCAAAGTTTGCATATTTTTCTCGGACTCCCTTGAAACCTTAACGCCTTTAATTTGAGAGCCGTTCTACAGTTGTTAAAAAATTGGGATTCAATCAAAATTGGTCAGGAAATTTATGGTAATGGTATTTTCATAATGCGAAACACTGAATAAGTAATATAATTAGCGATAAGAATATGCGAACTTTAAAGTATATATATTTTAACTTCAAAACAGAAAATATACATATGGCGTTTCGTGTTGCGAAATAGATCAAATTGATTTAAGGCAGAAAATAAAGTGCTAACCAAAGAAAAGGGCGCAATTGCGATAATCGAAGTTCTTATCGCATCTTCCATCTTTAGAACTACAATTTTTCTAACGAGTTTTCGAATTAGTCAGCGGAGTTAGCGGGAGACAAGGGTTTCACAACGACAGGATTTGAAGCAAGGATCGAAATTCATGGTGATGAACGCAGATTGGAATGCCTTTGAAACTTCGAGCTATGCCGGTATGCAAAATGATGGGCCTAATTTGCCAACAATTCGGGAAATATTATTTGGTTATAACACGAAATAGAATTATTATTACAGGAACAATTAAAGAACTACACAAAAAACAATTTTAAAAAATCATAAAACCGAGTTGATTTGGTGTTATGGCGCTAGTCATGTTCGGCCTGATTGAGCCACAAGACAGTCCCGGTAGCAGAAAATGCTTTAACTTGTGACGTACGTCTCAGAACAAAGTCTTTACAGAACAATTTTTCCTTAATTTCATCAAAATTTTGGCTTTTTTTTTCAAATATAAGTTACGATGTTCTGCAGCGCAGAGCGCGCTTTTGCCACAACGTTTTTTCTTTTCTAGCTACGGATCAACCTCCCTACACCGCCCCAAATTACCTCCACTAAGTCAAAAAACTTAACTTCAAAAGTTATCAACAGAATTGCAAATTCTGAAAGTATGTCTTAGTTTTAAATGCGGCAAGTTAATTAATTTTTATGTTTTACTATAATTATCATACGTATTTAGCCAATGATTGTGTTTTACGTTTGTGTTTGATTTTACTGCAGTTTTCAGAATTTCGACAAATGCCAGCAGAACAATTGCAATTGCTTGGAGTAGTGTTGCAAAACACTGAATATAATTATGCAACTGGGCATATAGTAATAGTCTCGCACACAAGGAAATTTGGGATGGTGCATAGAACAAATGCACAAGAAAATTACAGGAATTGACTACAGCTCGTAGGTTTATATAACTGCGAGGTTTATTTTTCATAGTGAAAAGGCCAGATCTAAAGAATTGTAATGAAGCTTATAAGGACTTACACTCAGAATTACTGTATAGTAATCTGAGTGTTACTCAACAGGAATCGAACCTACAGCTAGCAGCCGCTTTAAAAACCCACTTAGTCATAAAGCTGGGTAGAAAATTGATACTGTGGTTGATCGACGAATTTCTATGGGACTGTTTTACAACCTGTGCAGAACTAATAATTTAATAAGAGGCATGGAGCTTGGAATTAAAACAATCCCGCTATTAATTTTAAAATACATACCCGCAAATAAAGGGATGTTGGTTTTCGAGCTTTTAAATATCATTTTTACGAGAAAGTCCTTAGCCAATTACGATCCGGGTTAGTAACTGAATTCTAAGAGTTTCCTTCAGGTAAAATACAGGACAGTCGAAATTGTTTAAGTGTGGCCATAATAATTCAATTGAAATTGAGAACAGACTAAAAGGGAAGACTGCCACCTTTTTAGAAATTACTTGTCGGAAGAAAAGCGATGAGAACAATGATACCGGGGAAATGAAATCTTGTCCGAACCGTGCATTACAGGTTTCAAAAAGAACAACTATTCTTCTATACGAAATGGAAATGCATTTAGCTTTTTACGGTTTGTCGAACGCTGCGTTAATGCAGATTGACCATCGGCAAAGCTTAAAAATAGATCGTATTAAAACAAAGTAACACCTTGATTTGGAAAATTGGGTCACAGAAATGGAGTAGACCGAACGAAATTAAAAAACATGGAATACTCAACTTACTTTTAGTAACCGTCAGCCGATTAGCCGCGACTGCACTTTACGGAACCTGAAACGAAAACTTCCAGCAAGAAGCAACACGTGTGATCGAATGAACTCGACTGACGGCTAAGGGTTGCTTTATTTAAAGAATTCTTTGGTCGCCAACGCGTACTTTCCATCCGCATCTCGCGTGATCTTCACCTATGGTAAAATCGAACACCATGCAGAAGTCGCCAAATGGGGAACGTTGGTGTGGAACATACATAGTGGGGCATCGACTACCTACAGTGCAAGTCCTGGAAAAAGGTGATCTATTTTTAAATATCCGTTTTTCTTCAGTGGGTGGTTATGTTCCGAGCTTAACACCATTTCGAACTTTATTATGAGGATTACAAAGGGTGAAGAGAAGTCGGTGTGGCAGCTGTACCGTGAATTTCAATAATAAATAACGAGCATCCTAGAAGCCAATTATGCGTGTTAAAAGCACATATTTCCATAAGAGGTGTTTTGCCTTAATTTTAACGTAAAATAGGTCCCCTGTTGAATAACTTTCCAGGAGTTGTTCGGGTGTTGTACTCGGATCATTCACATGGGGGATTAGTCCTGGACCGTCGACAATAGCCCGGTATGGTGCTCCAGTACGACGTAAATTAAAATACCATACCAAGAGTTCTTCACTGTAATATTCTTTGGGTCGACCAACCGGTAAGGTAAGGTAAGGTAACTTTAGTTAACGTCGTACTAGAGCAACACAACGGGCTATTGAAGACGGTCCGGGATCAGTCCCTGAAGGGAAAGATCCGAGGACAACACCTCGTAATTTTGAACCACGGTCAGATGACGAAGCAACACCTGAGCTGGCACCCCACTCTCCAAACCTCCACGCCAACCCAACGTGAGTACTTTCGGCCACGACAGATTTAAGGTGCACCAGCCGCCTCTACACCATACGCTTACAAACATCCATGCCCGGACCCGGATTCGAACCAGGAACCTTCCGATCTAGAGGCTAACACCTTAACCACTATACGCCGAACAACCGGTATAGTGGTTAAGGTAATTGGTAATTTTAGTTAACGTCGTACTAGAGCAACACAGCGGGCTATTGACGACGGTCCGGGATCAGTCCCTTAAGGGAAAGATCCGAGGACAACACCTCGTAATTTTGAACCACGGTCAGATGACGAAGCAACATCTGAGCTGGCACCCCACTCTTCAAACCTCCACGCCAACCCAACGTGAGGACTTTCGGCCACGACAGATTTACGGTGCACCAACCGCCTTTACACCATACGCTTATAGACATCTATGCCCTGACTCGGATTCGAACCAGGTACCTTCATATCTAGAGTCTAACACCTTAACCACGTTACCGATTCGTCGGCCGGTTTGAATTTAGGTCAGTGTATGTTTGTAAGCGTATGGTAATTTTTTTTTGGTAATTTTAGTTAACGTCGTACTAGAGCAACACAACGGGCTATTGACGACGGTCCGGAATCAGTCCCTTAAGGGAAAGATCCGTGGACAACACCTCGTAATTTTGAACCACGGTCATTGTAAGCGTATGGTGTGGAGGCGGTTGGTGCACCTTAAATCTGTCGTGATCGAAAGTCTTCACGTTGGGTTGGGTTGGTGTGGAAGTTTAGAGAGTGGGGTGCCAGCTCAGGTGTTGCCTCGTCATCTGACCGTGGTTCAAAATTACATGTTGTCCATGGATCTTTCCGTTATGGGAATTGATCCCGTAACGCCCGTTGTGTTGCTCTAGTACTGTGGTTGGCAAACCGCGCTCCCGAGCCACACGCGGCTCTTAAGACACTTGAGTGCGGCTCTGTCACGAATCGATTTCGACTAAATGCTGGCAGTAAATATCCCGCTGGTGATGCGAGGAAGAGTCAAGAAAAACCAAGTTCTGCATTTAATTATTGGGCGCATAATCTTCCAACAATGCTAATATTGCAAGCTTGATTGTTAGTCAAGAGATCGCCAAGACAGGAAAAGCATACACACAAGGTGAATGCACTAAAAGTTGTTTTATAAATGCAACCGAAGAGAGATATTCCAGGATGTTAAGAAAAAGGCAGAAATTCTTTTAAAAAAATCAAAGAGTTACCACTGTTTGCTAAAACGGTAAAAAACAGAAGTCTTCGAATAAAATCAATCAGCAAATCGATCTTAAATTGGTTTCACCTTTATCAATAGCTGTTGATGAATCTTGTGGCACTAATGACACAGCAAGTTTCACTTTTTGTTCGATTTATTTCGTCTTCGGGTCCTAAAGAAGAACTTTTGGGATTATTGCTACTGAAAGGTCAATAAATAAGATTATTATTTTTATGATACAGGAAAACCCTGTTTATCCGAGTTTCCGCTATAACCGAGCTATCAAATATTTCTAGGATTTTCTTTTGGTCCTACATTTTCCATTTTTAAAATACCGAAAAAAATTCTGAATTTTATCTCATAAATACTCAGGAAAACGAAATCCAACAACACTATACCCTTTACTTTTAATTGTATCATGCACTAAAAGCTATCGAAAGTGCTATTGAATATATAAAACAACAAGAAGAAACGACACCAGTAATCCTGTTAACCTCTATTAAAAGGGGATATATATATATATATATATATTTTTTTTTTTTCCGCTGCATTTTATCGTACAATAACAATATGAAGTGCATGTGGTGTATCTGTATATTTTCTGTATTTGTTAAAATATACATTTAAACCTACACGATTTATTTTATTTACAATTTTTGCTTTAACCTAGTTTTACGGTTATCCGAGTTAGTCTTGGTCCACATTAACTCGGTTAATCGGGACTCTACTGTATCTGGTTTTGTGTAATGTTATACAGGGTGTCCCAAAAAAATCAGTACAACTTCAAAAATTTATTTAAAAAAAGAATAGGCCTACAGTAAAACTAGTTACAACAATAGATAGAATAAATTAAAAAGCTTTTTTCTACAGTATGTTTCTGATTATAGATAGCGGTGCAGAACACGCAAACGATTATTAAAGAATTCAGTTATTTAAAATGGTGGATCCCGTGAAGAAAGCTCAATGTGTCTAGTGCATGTTCCAAAGCATGGCCGCCGCGGTTGCCTGATATTACTCCACTCGACTTATTATTTTGGGGTCATGAAAAAAGATGCTGTGTACCGAACCAAAGTTAACAGTGTCGTGGAATTGAAACAAAAAGTTCCTACTGTTGATGTTAGCACGCTGAAACGTTCGTGGATTGAGTTGGAATATTGTATTGATATTCTTCGTGCTACGAAGGCTCTCATGTGGAAATTTACTAAGGTAGTAGAAAAAAACTTTTTAAGTAATTCTATCTATTGTTGTAACTAGTTTTGCTGTAGGCCTATTCTTTTTTTAAAATAAAATTTTGAAGTTGTACTGATCTTTTGGGACACTCTGTATACAGGGTGGTCCCGAATTCATGGTACAAACTTTAATGGTAGGTACAGGACATTGTAACAATGATTTATTGTATAGGAATGTATAGTCGCAAGTGACGCGGTGAGGCGTAAACAGGGGAAATAAAAGGAAAGAGAAATGGAGTGATCGGTTGGTATCATTGACGGTAGAGGGCAGTAGATGTCTAGCCGCTGTTGAACATGATGCATCGCAGTAGGGAAAAGCGCCATTCACAATTGTGCTGCCGTAGACGATGGGTGACTTTACGTATGCATAAAAAGCAGACATGCATTACATGTACGGCCGTGCAAATGGTAACGGCAGAGCTGCGTTACGAATGTATCGCGCGGAGTATCCTGATCGACGAATGCCGGATCATAGAATTTTTCAACGGTTACATCGTCAACTTTGTGAAACAGGTGCGTTCGACGTCAACAGACATGGCGCTGGTCGAGTAAGAGCTGTACGCACTCCAAGGCTGGAAGAAAGCATCTTGAACATTGTGGCTGATAGACCCGAGTCAAGCACAAGAACTGTTGCGCGTGACGTAGGTGTGAGTCATCAGACTGTATGCAGAGTGTTAAACGAAAATCGCTTACACCCCTTCCATTTTCAGAAAGTACAAGCATTGAATCCGGCAGATTATCCTCGCCGCGTGAACTTCTGCCTGTGGGTGATGCAGCAATGTGCGTTGCAGCCGGATTTCGTAGATTATGTGCTATTTACAGATGAAGCGACATTTTCACGCGAGGGTGTCTTTAATGCGCACAATTCCCATGTGTGGGCAACCGATAATCCACATGCAACGCGTCGACATGCGTTTCAACAACGTTTCAGTATTAATGTGTGGGCTGGTATTGTGAACGACTTTTTGATTGGCCCATACCTACTACCCACGCGGCTCACTGGCGGAAGCTATCTTATTTTTCTGAAAGAAGTGTTACCACAACTGCTGCATGATGTTCCGATCGCCATTCGTAACCGCATGTGGTTTCAGCACGATGGGGCGCCAGCACACTTCAGCATTGATGTACGGAATTACCTGAATGCCACGTTTGGTACTCGATGGATTGGGCGTGGTGGACCAGTCCCTTGGCCACCCCGATCTCCCGATTTATCGAGCCTCGATTACTTTTTATGGGGACATCTAAAGCATCTTGTTTATGAGACTCCAGTTGACTCAGATGAGGATCTCGTCGCTCGCTTATCTGTAGCTGCTGCAGGTGTGCGTGAAATACCAGGCATCTTTGAACGTGTACGCCAATCGCTCCACCGACGCTGTCAAGCATGTATCGATACTGGTGGACGCAATTTTGAACAATTACTGTAAACATGACACTTGTCAACAACGCTTTCAATAAAATCTTTGTTTTTCCTTTCGGCCGTTATTTCCCCTGTTTTCGCCTCACCGCGTCACTTGCGACTATACATTCCTATACAATAAATCATTGTTACAATGTCCTGTACCTACCATTAAAGTTTGTACCATGAATTCGGGACCACCCTGTATAGTAGCTAGTTTTTCAATCGACTCCTAAAAACATGGCTCTTGAAAAGAAATTTGGATCTCAAAATAAATCTTAATCATTGTAAAACCGACCAACCGGTATAGTGGTTAAGGTGTTAGCCTCTAGATCGTAAGGTTCCTGGTTCGAATCTAGGTCCGGGCATGGATGTTTGTAAGCGTATGGTGTAGAGGCGGCTGGTGCATCTTAAATCTATCGTAACCGAAAGTCCTCACGTTGGGTTGGCGTGGAAGTTTGGAGAGTGGGGTGCCAGCTCAAGTATTGCTTTGTCATCTGACCGTGGTTCAAAATTACGAGGTGTTGTTCTCGGATCTTTCCCTTAAGGGACTGATCCCGAACCGTCATCAATAGCCCGTTGTGTTGCTCTAGTACGACGTTAACTAAAATTACCATTACCATTTTACTATTACTTAATCATTGTAATGCTAATCTTTGGCTCTTTTGGACTTATGAATTGTGTCTGCCACTGCTCTAGTACGAGTTTAATTAAAAGTTACGAAATTAGCAATTATCGCTCTGATATTAGAGTGATCCATTTTGTCCCTCGATTCAACAAGTTCTGGGTTTGAATCATAGTCCCACATAGATGTTCGTGTTGGTTCGATACCCACCTTAAACCTTTACGAGGTGTTGTCCTCGAATCTTTCCCCTAAGGGACTGATTCCGGACCGTCGTCAATAGCCTGTTGTGTTGCTCTAGTACGACGTTAACTAAAATTACCATTACCATTACCACCCACCTTAAACCGTAGCAAAAGTGTTCGTAAAGCGACAAGTGACGTGTAACCTGGATGGAAGAGCTACTGGAGGGTTGCGAGTTCGGTTCCAATATAGACCGCCGTGTACAAAGGGACTGGTGCACATTAAATTTGCCGTGGCGTCAAATGTGCTCACGTTGAAGTGGTGTGGAAGTTTGGACAATGAAGTGACATCTCAGGTGTTGACCTGGTCATCTGACCGTGGTTCAAAACTACGTGGTGTTGTCATCGGTAGGTTGGTATTTTAATTAACGTCGTACTGGAGCAAGACAACGTGCTATGGTGTTGTCATCGGATTTTTTTTTCTCTTCGGAATTCATATAGCCCGTTGTGCTGCACCAGTGCGTCGTTAATTCACTACATACCCGCTGTGTGGTTGTCTTAGGCTCCATGACCATATTTAGCCAAGATGCAACAAACACAAGACATAAAACATCAAGTGATGGCTATGCATATACAATGGAAGTTTTACTGACACAGAGGAGGTAGGTAGGTATGTTAATTAACTTCAAACTGGAGCAATACAACCGGCTAATGGTGGCGGTCCAGGATCAATTCGGAAGGGAACTGACCCATAAGAGAGGTAATGGTAATTGGTAATTTTAGTTAACGTCGTATTACCATTACCATTACCCAGATAGTTTGCTTGAAGATTAATCCTAGACCAATAACCCGTTGTGTTGATCCAGTGCGACGTTAATTAAAATATCTTCCTACCTACCATGGTAGGTAATGATAATTTTTAATTAACGTCGTACTATAGTAAAAAAACGGGCTATTGACGACGGTCCGGGAACAATCCGCTGAGGGAAAGATTTGAGGACAGCACCTCACGTTGGGTTGGCGTGGAAGTTTGGAGAGTGGGGTGCCAGCTCAGGTGTTGTTTCGTCATCTGACCGTGGTTCAAAATTACGAAGTGTTGTCCTCGGATCTTTCCTTTACGGGACTGATCCCGGACCGTCGTCAATAGCCCGTTGTGTTGCTCTAGTACGACGTTAACTAAAATTAAATTAAATTAAATTACCCGGACCGTCATCAATAGCCCGTTGTGTTACTCTAGTACGACGTTAACTAAAATTACCAATTACCAATTGAGGACAACACCACGTAATTTTGAACCACGGTCAGATGACGAGTCAACTCCCGAGCTCCTACCATGGTAAGTCTGCAGTGAACAATCCAAAAGGGTAATGGTAATTTTAGTTAACGTCGTACTAGAGCAACACAACGGGCTATTGACGACGGTCCGGGATCAGTCCCTTAAGGGAAAGATCCGAGGACAACACCTCGTAATTTTGAACCACGGTCAGATGACGAAGCAACACCTGAGCTGGCACCCCACTCTCCAAACCTCCACGCCAACCCAACGTGAGTACTTCGGCCACGACAGATTTAAGGTGCACCAGCCGCCTCTACACCATACGCTTACAAACATCCATGCCCGGACCCGGATTCGAACCAGGAACCTTCCGATCTAGAGGCTAACACCTTAACCACTATACGCCGAACAACCGGTATAGTGGTTAAGGTAATTGGTAATTTTAGTTAACGTCGTACTAGAGCAACACAGCGGGCTATTGACGACGGTCCGGGATCAGTCCCTTAAGGGAAAGATCCGAGGATAACACCACGCAATTTTGAACCACGATCAGCTGACGAGGCAACACGTGAGCTTGCACCCCATCTCTCTAAGCTTCCAAACCGCGCCAACGTGAGGACATTTGAGGCCACGACAGATTTAGATCGGAAGGTTCCTGGTTCCAATCTGTTCCTGGTTCCGATAATTCGGACTACCTGCGTGCCAAGTCTCATTGCTGTAAGTGCCATAGAATCGTCAGAATTTTGCGGCCCCAAACAGACAAACAAACAAACCACGTCCTTCTCTAATTATAAAAGGAAGTGTTTGTCTGTCTGTTTGTTTGTTTCGCAGACACAAAATCCTGACGATCTATGGCACTTACAGCAATGAGATTTGGCACGCAGGTAGTCCAAATTTTTTGCAATTTTTGGGTCGCAGCGAAATTTTAAAATTCAATCTAGAAAATTTTTAAATGAATTTAATAGTTTTATTCTCCATCGCTTTTCCAAACGCGGAGAACTTTTTCAACCCGTGTGATCTTGCAGTCAGGGTTTGGAATCATGCCAAGTTTTTTTCAACCGCAGTACGCGGAGAAAATTATTTTTTTCATTTCCGTTTTGATTTTGCAGGGACGAATAAATTTCCAGCCAGATGATAAATCTTTTAACTGAAGTCAGTTCTTTTTTCTATCTCCCAGACCGTTTAAGACAGAGTACAAATTTCAGCGGTTTTGAAATCTGCGGAAAATTTCAGTTTAGATTGATACCTAAAAATATGATTTTCTTTAAATAAATAATTTTTTAATTGAATATGTCTTCAACGAATTTGAAATCGGCGGAAAATTTTACACCAGATTAATACCTTACACCTCCGGCACGGGCAACTCTGGTGCAGCCACGCAGTGGCTAGTTTATAATATTAGAGACTAGCTGAATAACCCGGTGTTGCTTGGGTTGACATAGTTAAATGTTGATTGAAAAGTGAATTAGAACAATAATTTTCCATACATAGAAAAATGCACGCATTTAAGTTGTAAGGAAAATACTTTTTAACTTCGTATTAACTTTTTCATAGCTTCTACAATTTACTTTGGATGCAAACATGTACATTTAATTCCTGTCTAATATATTGCAATTTGTAAAATATTAAGACATATTCAAACAGAAACGAAATTCCGATGAAAATATGCAGAATTCTGAAAAACGAAACCTCAGCTGAAATAGAGCAATTCGAAAAAATACATTCGAAAAATATTGATAAATTCAATAAATAATTTATTAATGATTTAATAATTAATAAATATGACCGCGACATTTTCCTGTGTTAACTCAAACAAACAAACACGAGATTCTAAATAAAATTTTTAAAATAAAACATTAATTATGATTGCCCAGATCTCAAATAGCAAAATTGCGCTTTTATGATCAATGAGTTTTTCGTTTGGGCTTTTCGTGTTCCACTGATGAAAAATTAAAAATTTTGATTCTTACTCGCCGTTTCTTGTGGCAAAGTTATGCTTATAGAGAAAAACGCGCGTTGGAAATAAGAACCATTCTATCCTTTCAGTTTCCTGTAGAACGTGTTTCCTTGTCCATATCCAATTAATGCAGAGAAACAAACTTTAGATTTTAAAATTGGGACTTCGAGAGGCACTTTTAGGACTACCTGTGTCTGTGTGCCAATTTTCATGGTTGTAAGTGTTACAAATTGGTCTGAAGATAGGAAAGTAATAGCCTGTTTTCCGCAGTGTTCTAGAGCAGTGCTCCCCAACCTTTTTATCGCCGCGGACCGGTCAACGTTTGATAATTTTACCGCGGCCCGCTGAGGAGGGGACGATGATGTTTTATATTTGAGATTGTTTTGATTTAATAATTTTAATTTAATTGTATATAAAAATGACCACAATTAAATACAGTTACACCAAAAAATGAATATAAAGTGATTTAACATATTAACTCACTAGAACGCTAAATCAATGAGAATTCTGAGCTTATTTCTTTGCAACGGGACGGTTCCATCAGAGGGTAATAGGAGACAATGACACCCGAAGTGTGTTGCTTAGGTCCAGTTTATTCCGTTGTTTTGTTTTGGTTGCTGTCACTGCAGAAAACGACAGTGAATGGCTTTTTAGCCTTAGTAATATGGTTTGCCACCAAAATGATGCTCTCAGTGCATTCTCCTTTATTGATATGGTGGCCCTCATAAATTTCTTCTGTCCTTTGTGTCCCCATTTTTTTCTTTCAAAACACTCCAGGGGCTTGTCTTTTAATCAAGAGTGCTTGGCATTCAAGTGCAGAAGCAGTTTTGAAGGTTTCATTGCCTCATTAGTGAGCTGGTCGACCCAAACTATGCAGAACGGTTTTGGTGTGTGGGAATCACCTTTCCCGATAAATACCTATTTCAAGTAGGACTCATGGTATTGTCTGTTAATAGTTACATGTTTCTTTGATGTTGAAGGCTCTACTTCTGTCTCTTCACTGGGCCTTTTCTTTTTCCCAAGGAAACTCTCTGACGACTTCTGTTTCGTACTCACTTTTTTGCTAATTTGTGGGTTAAATTGGAGCAAACACACAATATACACGAACACCAAGCACTGTTAAACATGAGAAAGTACCGGCGATCAGAGACAAAATAGCGATACACACCTTCTTTTTACCAAAGCTAGAACGCCACTGCCGCTTGCAGCCGCCCAGCTAAAACCGCCAAGATATCACGATATTTTACGCATGCGCGGCGGTGTTTATGCGGCTTTTGGTAACTTCTCTCAGCTCCCGGCTAACCTCTCGTCCTTGGAAAGTCGCACAAACCCGAGAGAAATACACTACAGTAAATAAAATGGAAATAATTTAATGTTCCTAGGGCGGCCCGCTACCATTTGATCCACGTACCGGTCCGCGGCCCGGGGGTTGGGGATCACTGTTCTAGAGTATAAGTATACCAAATTTGGTGTGGATTGGTCAAACGCTGCAGATTTGTATAGAAAATATACACATATACATACATTATTTTATATACTAACTGAATAACCCGGTGTTGCACGGGTTTCAAATATAACCGCGACATTTCCCTGTTTATTCACACACAAACCCTGTAGAACGTGTTTCCTTATCCATGTCCATTTATTGCAGAAAAACAAGCTTTCGAGGGGAACTTTTAAAGACTACTGTGGAGCCAATTGTCATGGCTACTGATTGGTCTGAAGACAGGAAAGAAAACACTTATGTTTTCCGTAGTGTTCAAAAGTATAAGTATGCCAATTTTGGTGTGGATTTGTTCAACGGTGAAGATTTGTGTAGAGAATACACATACACACATTCCTTTTTAAATACACTATAACAAAAAAAAATCGACGCACCAAGAAGGAGTTGTTTAATTGCGATAAAAACTGGTGGATGTGAAAAACATTCACAGAAAAACAAACGATTAAAATTTCAGAACAATTGTATGATTTATTTCAGATTTAGACCGTGACAAAGGGAGGAAGTCAATAAGGAGTTGGTCCAACTCTGACCTGGATGCAAGCTGTCACCCGGCGAGGCATAGACTAAAAAAGTTCCAGGATGATGTCCTGCGTAATTTATTGCCAAATTGTTTCCAATTGTCAGGCTAAATGGTCAACATTCAAGGATGGTTGCAATCGCCTTCGCATAACGTCCAAATGTTCTCTATGGGAGAGAGATGAGGAGACCTAGGTGGCTAAAGAAGTGTTGAGAAAGCTTGAAAACAATTCATAGCAACACGTGCCGTGCGCGGCCGATCATTATCTTGTTAAAAAGGGTTGTTAAGTAAGGGGTGTTGCAACCGGTCATAGAATGTCGTCTACGTACCTCTGTGCTGGCTGTAGAGTGCCAGAAACGACTAAGACCGGTTGTACCTAGAGTGCCTATATAATAAGAGTGGTGACATACGGGAAACACTTTCTGATTGGCTTAGAGACCTTTTCTACCGCCCGAAGCGGTATTTTTCCAGATCCCGTAGACTTAACATGGGAACTTTTTGTGTGTTCGAGAAAAACGTGTGTATATTAAATTAAAAAGAAAATATAGCTTATTCGTGTTCCATTTTGTGTTCTAGAATGTTTATTTATAATTATTTTAGTGTTTTGTCAGTGTAAATTTGAAGACTTTTTAAGCAAATAGTTTTTTTTTAACAACATGCTGTTTCCCGCTACTTTGGCGATGTAAACATCGCGCCAAAGGCAGTTAGCAAGTTTTAAACTTTTGATAATGCGTTGTTTTTTTTAGCTGTTTCCTTATTATAGGTTTTCAATAACCTAAGCCGAATTGAATCATCAGAAAAGCAGAGAGTAAATTGTAGCAATGCTTTATATAAAAAGAATAAAAGAAATGTTTATATAAAAGTGTTATTTTTGATGCAAACTTTCATCTTTATTTTTGCTGCTAAATCTCTGAACAAAACCACCACATCAACATTTATCTGTGAATTTGGATATAAATGCGTACAAATGCTGTTAACTATTTTTTATCTTGAGATTATTCTTGTATGTTTAGGCCAATATTTGCTCATAATTTAGTTTCAATCTGTTAATTCTATTTTTCATATGAAAATGTGGTAGATTTTTTAACAAATGTGTACTGATGGTGTTGATTATTTTTGAAATTACATGTCTTTTGACTTGTATAAATGGATGAAACTTAAAATTAAATTTAAGTGGGTTAAAATTTTGTGTTATGCATTAAAAAGGTCAAATAAAAATGTTCAGTATCTTTTCTGGTTCGGTTAATGTAAAGTAAGGATTAATCACACTAAAAAAACTACATGTGTTGAACAGTTGGTTGAAAGAAAGTTTTATTTTAAGGAACTATCCATTAATAGTAGGACATTTCAAATCTATTTTTTATTTAATGTTATAAAATTAATGCGTACACTTCAATCACACAGCATGGAAAGAATTTAAAGAAAAAACTTGTGCCTGAGAGAAACAACACATCAGATCTTATTTTATTTAACACTGAAGTTATAAGCTTAACTTTATTCATTTTCTTGTTAATATTCACGAAAACAAGTTCAATAAGTCGTGAGCATAAAAATTACGGGACATAAACACTATCGCCAAAAGAAAGAGAGAGGAGGAAATGTGGGAAACCGATGGAAGAAACATATTCGCCCAGCAACCGATTCTGGTAGAAAAATGGCTGCCGCGCATGTGCATTGGGCCAAATTTGGTCCCTTGTCGCCACTCTTATTATATAGGCACTCTAGTTGTACCAAATGTCTATTTAACGGTCACGCAAATTCGACATATTCGGACATGGTGGAGTTTGAGCTCTGTTCTACCGCTCCATAACACCCCAAATGTGCTCTTCCGGATTAAGATCCGGCGAGTTAGGTGGCCAGGACATTAGTGGAATTCATCAGTATGCTCCTCGAACACAATCCGAGCCTTGTGACATAGGGCGTTGTCCTGCTGGAGGATTCCATTTCCAGTTGCGAGGAGAAACGCTATGTAAGAGTGCAACTGATCCGTAATGATGTACAGATAGTTCGCAGCGTTCTTGGTCTGTTCTACCACAACTACGTGTCAAAGAGTCGCACACGAGAACGTCCCCCAAAGCATAATACCGCCACCACCAGCCTGTGTATGACCTGCTGTACAAGAGGGGATCGACTGTTCGCCTGGCAGACGGCGTACCCTGACACGACCATCGACGTGATGAATTAGAAATCGGGATTCATCTGACCAGGCAACTAACTCTCTTTCACTCATCCATGGTCCAGTCTCGATGTTCCCGGGCCCACTGTAGGCGTAGTTGACGATGACGCTTGGTCAACACAAGCACACGAGTGGGACGTCTGCTGCACAGTCTCATATCCAACAGTGTCCGCTGAACCGTGTGTTCTGAAACACTTGCGCTTGAACCTGCATTGCTGTCAGCTGAGCCACTGTCTCGCGCTGATTTTTACTTTATCAAGCGGGACAGTCTCCGGCGCCTTTTTCTTTGATGACGCGTGGACGATCAACACCTTGGCGTCTACTGCTGGTGTCACCATAATATATTCACTTGCATGAATACTAACAACGGCAGATCGTGAACAGCCTACCAGCCGTGCAGTTTCGGTGATACTCGTTCCGAGTCTTTGTCACGTGCCCTCCACTTCATCCAGACGAGTTCATTGAAAAAAGTGGGGATGGTCGTAATGTTTTGGCTCGTTAGTGTATATATATATATATATATATATATATATATATATATATATATATATATATATATATATATATATATATATCAATCAACACGTTGTTGCCCGTGACAATTCGTTTCGTGGGGTCACGTGTGATCACTGCTCGCTAACCCTCGGTGAATTATTATATCATAAACTCTGAATATGAAACCAAACTATGTACCAAATTATGAATATTATGAACATTGTTTTGCTTCGCAAACCAACACCATGGGCAAGGCCGTTATGGCCTCGCCATTGTCAAATTCAGTCAAATTCGAATTGCGAAGAGATCTATCGCGTGACATCACAATCTCTTGCGAAAATATTTTTTATGTTTGAAAAATTATTTATTCAAAGAACATTAAATGTAAGGTATCTATCTTGTGTAAAATTTGCCGCAGATTTCAAATCCGTTGAAATTTTCAATCCATGCAAATCTTTCGATCCCGATTTTACAAAAAGAAGAACTAAACAATGTCAGTCCAAAAGACTACGCATTCCCATTTAATTGCGAAGAGACGGCAGGTGAGAAAATATGGCATGGTTCCAAAGGCTGACGTCAATAGTGACGTGATGACGTCAGAGGTTAAAATAGCAAAATTCTGTCCTTTCTTCAATTACCGGAACAGAACGGTAGATGTAAGGGTGAAAAAAACTAATAAATTCATTTTTAAATGTTCTAGGTTGAATTTTAAAATTCGGACGCGATAGAAAAATTACAAAAAATTTGGACTACGTGTGTGCCGAATTCCATTATTGTAAGTGCCATAGATTCGTCAGGACAGTCCCCCCCCCTCAAACAAACACTTCATTTTATGATATTATATATATATATATATATATATATATATATATATATATTTATAACACACACAAAATAACAAAAAAAAAACCAAACAGCCGGGGTGCATTAACCAGAAACCGAATCTCGAAACTACCCATGCAAGCGCGCTGAAGCTGCAGACATAGCATGGTAAGCAATATAATTTAAAGAACACAAGAATTTACAAAAAAATGTAACAAAAGTCTTAAAAAATAATAAAAATGAAGAAATGTTGGTGGTGTTTGGGGGAGTGTATGAGTATTTTTTTCAGCCTAATACTGCTCATATGTAGAAAACACCATTTTATGTTGTTTGGGTCAGGCTCCTCCCTGATCCACCAACATTTCTTCATTTTTTATTATTTTTTAAGACTTTTGTTACATTTTTTTTTGGAAATTCTTGTGTTCTTGAAATTATATATATATATATATATATATATATATATATATATATATATATATATATACACTACTGATACTGAAAACATTAATAAGAAAAACAATAATTTTTTAAGAATTAGTACCACCTCCACTCGACATGGCACGGGCATGTAGCCTCATTCCTTGCACCTCATTGATCCACAAAATCACAGACATTCTCCAGTAGTAGTCACAGTTAGAACAGTTACTGTGAAATCACTATTTATAACATCCCTTGTTCAAAGTTTGCGCGTGTCCAATTCAAAATAATCCGCCCCTTCCCTTACCATTGGATCAGTAACGTCATTGGACAATCATCATGCACCACGGCAGAGTGGAATGCTGAAAAAAAAAGAATCACGCGGGGGAAAAAGCTAATAAACAAAATAAAACTTCTTCTAGATTAAAATTTAAAATTCGGGTTTCGAGGTGCATTCAGTCACCTTTAGGACTACCAGTGTGCCAAATTTCATGACCGTTAGTGCCATTGATTCGTCTGAACACCACACACACACACACGAGCACTTCATTTTATAATAGTAAAGACGCAGTAGCATATAACAATATCTCAGTTCTTTTGTCTAGAAGTGTTCTGTATGGTAGGTAATTGAACTAATGTCGCATTCGAGACCACGACACATCGCTTTTTGTGCGACAGTCTCACGTACACGACGGTCTTTGATTAGATTGAGTTTTGAACTCGGAACCCTCCAATTTGTAATCCTTGATTCTACTAACTAGGCTGTCGCGGCCCCGGTAATCTTAGAAAAATCATTTCTTTTATTCACCTTTATGTGGCTCCAGTGTGATGCAAATCCAACTTCCAATCCACCTTTTTTTACCAAGAATTTTACTGAGCCAAAGGCAAATTTTTAGTTTCTTGAAGAGATGCATAAATTAATTACTTTTATTTGAACCGTCCATTGACGAAAAAGCAACAACTATATTTGAGTGTACGAAGTTCATATTTTCTAGGACACAAACTAGGCGTATTTCAAGTTCCATGGCACTGTAGTAATGGTTTCATTGACTATTCGTCACACTGCAAGCCGACCAACCGGTATAGTGGTTAAGGTGTTAACCTCTAGATCGGAAGGTTCCTGGTTCGAATCCGGGCATGGATGTTTGTAAACGTATGGTGTAGAGGCGGCTGGTGCACCTTAAATCTGTCGTGGCCGAAAGTCCTCACGTTGGGTTGGCGTGGAAGTTTGGAGAGTGGGGTGCCAGCTCAGGTGTTGCTTCGTCATCTGACCGTGGTTCAAAATTACGAGGTGTTGTCCTCGAATCTTTCCCTTAAGGGACTGATTCCGGACCGTCGTCAATAGCCCGTTGTGTTGCTCTAGTACGACGTTAACTAAAATTACCATTACCAATTGAAATTTTCCAGTAATTTGGTAATATTTAATTAACGTCGTACTAGAGCAACACAACGGGCTATTGACGACGGTCCGGGATCAATCCACTAAGGGAAAGATCCAAGGAAAATACCACATAATTTTGAACCATGGCCGGATGACGAGGCAACACTTGAGTTGGCACTATACTCTTCAAACTTCCACACCAACCCAACATGAGGACTTTCGGCCAAGACAGATTTAAGGTGCACCAGCCGTCTCTACACCGTGCGCTTACAAATATCCATGCACTGACCAGGATTCGATCCAATCAAGAGGCTAACACTTTAACCATTAGACCGGTTGGTTGGCTTGATTCTATATATAAAGCTGAAAAAATAACATTAGATTGGATTATTTTAATTTCCTTTTGTGTTCCATTTCTACAATTGAATCTGTTTAAAATCGACTCAATATTTGTTTAGATGCGGTACAGTATCTACTGTACGAGTTTTTCAAAAAGGATTCACGGTTACATTTACATAAATTTCTCCTGATCTATTCAGAGGGACTGATCCCGGACCGTCGTCAATAGCCCGTTGTGTTGCTCTAGTACGACGTTAACTAAAATTACCATTACCGTTACCTGATCTATTCAGCCGATCAACCGGTATTGTTAGCCTCTTGAACGGAAGGTTTCTGGTTCGAATCCGGGTACGGATGTTTGTAAGCGTAAGGCGCACCTTAAATCTGTCGTGGCCGAAAGTCCTCACGTAGGGTTGGTGTGGAAGTTTGGAGTGTGGGGTGCCAGCTCAGGTGTTACTTCGTCATCTGATCGTGGTTCAAAATTACGAGGTGTTGTCCTCGGATCTTTCCCTTAAGGGATTGATCCCGGACAGTCGTCAATAGCCCGTTGTCTTGATCTAGTACGACGTTAAATAAAAGTTACTAGTTACATGATCTTTTTAGAATTAAATTAATTCCAGAAACACGGGAATCAAATGGTTGCCCATTTGGAAGAGTGAGGGACCAGCAACTGAAGGGTTGCGAGTTCAAATCTCACGAAAGACCGTCGTGTACAAAGAGGGCTAATGCACGTAAAATCTGTCGTGGCCGCAATCGTCCTCACGTTGGCGTGGAAAATTGGAGAGTAGGATGTCAGTTCACGTGTGACCTCCTCATCTTCCCGTGCTTCAAAATTACGTGTTGTCCGGGATATTTCCCTTCGGGAGTTGATCCCGGACCGTCGCCAATAACCAATGACCGACCCAATGTGTAGTTCCAGTGTGACGTTGATTAAAATACATACCTACATGTACCAATGGAGATTACTAACAGAAAATAGTTCAATGACGCCAGTTTTATTCTACGTCTGCAAAGAACTTATAGTACGCCATCATCTTTACAGGTTAAAAAAAATTAGCTGACAAAAAATAAATAATTTTAAGCTCAAAAAAGGCACGATGAAAATTATTTTAACATTTGGGACTACCTAGAAAATTTTCTTTACCGTCACACTAAAAATTTATGATTTGACGTTTCCAGCCAAAAACATCCATTAAAGTTTTTCTACTTTTATAGTAAGAATCCAAAATAAAACTGAATGAAGATTTCTATTAAAACTATCTATATATAGCTAAAAACACACAACACATAACATGAAAATAAGATTTCTGAATTCATCTACAAGATGTGCAGCAAAATACCTTTTAACATGCTCGACTGACAGCATTCAGGCATACTAACGATGAAATAATAAAACCTATTTCGCCAGAAAGGAAATATTTAACAGAAAATCCAATTTCCTTGTTTTGCATCGTCAGGGGAGCATTTGCTTTTCTTTCATGAAAATACAAGAAGATTCCAATTTTGTATGTTGTTATAGTCAACTAATAGAATTTAAGGTAGTTAGATATTTAAAGTCGCACTGTGGCAACACAACAGGCTATTGGCCATAGTCCAAGATCAAACGGGAAGGGAACAATCCGAGGAAATAATTTTGAATCACGGTCAGATGAGACGAGGTTACACCTGAGAAGGCACCCCTCTATAACATGAGGTCATTTGACCCAACAACAGATTTAACATGTACACACCAGTCTTTGGTGGATTCAAACTCTCAACCCTCTGGTTGCTTTTCCAATTGGGCTACCACGGCCCTCATATGATTTTAGATAAATTAAAAATGTTTAGGTATTTTATTGTGAACAACCTAACAGTAGGGTTTAACATGTACTCAGTTCAGTTCTAAAAGAAATCCAGAATCCTTGCCAGTTTTCTAATTTTTAAGGGTATTGCATCTCTACTATTAAAAAAGAAGTGTCTGTGTTATGTCCAGACGAATTTATGGCACTTACAATAATGGGATTTGGTACACAGGTAGTCCGAATTTTTTACAATTTTTACACGAAGCCCGAATTTAATTATTATTGTTTTCCTTTGGATGGCAACACCATAAAGAAATGACAAATTCTCCAATATCGTTAAAGATAGAGTAAAAATTTCAACGGATTTGAAATCTGCGAAAATTTCACATAGATTGTTACTTAAAAATATGATTTTCTTTACATGAATAATTTTTAAATTGTAACTTTTATATTTTTTGCAATACGAACGCCGCTGCGAAGAATGACCTTCGTTTGATTCGAGATATCACAGATTCCATTTCCTGCGTTCAAACGATTCCACAGCGAAGGAAAGCAAAACAAATAAAAAAACATTTTGGCTGGCATTGTTTAGTTTTTTTATGTAAAATCGGGATCGTTAAAGATAGAGTTAAATTTTCAACGGATCTGAAATCTGCGGAAATTTTTACACCAAATAGATACCCACGTTTAATTTTCCTTTAATAAATAATTTTTCCAAATAAATGTTTATATTTTCGCAAGAGATTGTGACATCACGCCGAATGGATCTCTTCGCAATTCAAATTTGGCAACGCCGTTATGGTTGTTGTCCAAAAGGCTCTAAATCCCATCTGGTTTGTTTCGCAAATTCGTAGCAATCACCTGGGGTTAGCGAGCAGTGGCCACTCCTGACTCCACGAAAAGACCTGTCACGGGCAACGCTGTGCTGGCCAAGCCACATTTTGGTGATTTAAACATTAAGTACATATTTGTACTCGAGAGATCTGTCATCTAACACTTGATGTTGGGAGATGGCGAGAAGCTTGCTTTGGATCGACAAGTGATGGTTAGCGCTGACTCTCTCCAGCTATTAAATAAATTTTTTCTAAAACTTTATAACTATGTAGTCATGGATAAACAAACCACCCCTTTATTTCGATCAAATTAAAAATTGCATAAGGGGACGTCTTCATATCAGATTTTGTACACACAAAATTTGTAAAGGAAACACCATGTTTTGATTCCTTATCCGATTCTGTATTGCTAAATTAGTTTAAATATGAAATTGCATTACTTTACTGTACATCCGGAGACATCCAATGTAAAAGTTGCTGTTAATTTAAATAATCGTTACATTGAAAATTGCTATATGTAAATCGAGATTAATTTGTAGTGATAGCTACCCGAACTTCAAATACTAACACTACTTCAAACGTATTAATTGTCAAAGCATGCAAATGATCCAAGAATTATATTTATTATGCAAGTGCAGACGATTCGAGAATTACGTTATTATACTTATTAAGTGTAAACAATCAAAATTATTATGTCAGGTTTTTGAACTTTTGGTTGCCCTCTAAAAGCGCCATAATGAGGGAACTTAAAGTGTAACGCAAAAAATTAACCATCTCTCTCTAGACTGGTCATATTAGAAGACCTGAATCAATTCCCATCAAAATATAAGGTTCCAATTTGTTTTTCAAACATTAATATAATTATTACATACTAAAAACAATTTTTAAAACAAAATATTAGGTGGATTTTGATTGGGTTATTTAACAGTAACATGGTACACAAAATATCAGCGCCATAGAATCATTTCGGAAGATATCCATAAAAGTCTAAGAAACTGATTTAACAACAAATTGATCAGCAATCTTTCTGCATTTAAAACTTTGAAACGATGAGACCTAATGACATGAAATTTGTTACCTAAAGTTAAATTTTGAAATATTCGAAAAGGTGTGTGGTGTTACTCCAAAACGGTAGCCTGAAAACAGTACGAATCGTACACAAGGACATTCGACAGCTAAGATATTTAAGTTATTATTGCAAGAACATTAAGAATATATACAGTACTAGGGGGCTCCGCCCCTGCTCGCCAACCCCCCGGGATTGCTATGCAATCCCATTTGGTCTGCGTCGCAAAACAACACTCCTTTTGCAGCGTTAATCTCATGCGACTGTGAAACTATTTTAATAATTCGTATAATCCTGATTTGACTTTCCGGTCCAAGAGCGAGGGCTTGATTTTCCCCAAATTTTACCAATGTACCTCTTTTGCTCACTCGCGTTACATATTTCGCTATTTCAATCTTCACAGTTAATAAACCCCAAGATAATTAACGCATCGGAAAAAAATCTTCAAAATTGTCCGGGGAACACGATGCAGGACAAACCATGTTAATTTCCTAATCTGTACTTTCTCGGGAAACTGTCTAAGAATGGAACTAAACATCAGTTTTCAATCCTGCGGCAACTTTTTTTTCAATATAGATTTACATCATAACATTAACGTCACTACACCAACACATCAATGAACAACTCTCACCCTGTGCTTCTGGCTCTCTCCAACGTAGTCTTCCTGCAGTCTAAAAATAACCCAATAGCAAAAGTCAAAGACCAATCAGAGATAATTCTGTACGAACACCACACGCAGAGGACGTTTTATTTCACCTATTCTTCTCAAGTCGCTGTTAAGCGTGCGATGGTAGAACAGCAGCTGGTGTCAAGCATCAAAAAATATATATATATTCGACATTCTGATGACACAATGGAGTAGGTACCAGCCCTGCAAGTGTCCCTTCCTAAAGGTCAAGCACAACAGCTTCTCACAATCATACAGGGGGTTTCCATTGGAAACTATAAAGATGGTGCTCAATTTAATGTGAAGACTTATTACGCAAATATTATGAATTCGAATTTATGCAAGACGTTAGTTTCTGTTAAAATCACTCGAACGAAGAGGGGTGGTGTAAAGTATTAGCACCAGGTGTCTGGGATAAGTGGATCTCACAAGTTACCTGTCCCTCAAGTGTACGCCCATGTGTGAAACTAGTTAGTTATAGCTTTGGGACACCATCATGTTCAGACGTCTCCGTAGCAACTGGATATTTAAGAATTGATAATGCTTTCCTCGTATTCCTAAATTTTTACCTGCATAGTAATGTCTGTCTTAATAAATGTTAATTTAAATGTCCAAAAAAGTTTGGAGTAATGAATTAAGCAGTGCTTTGGTTCCCCCCCCCCACCCCACCCCACACACACAACTGAACAAGAACTTCTTATCTAATTGAGATAGATCTTTGCTTCACATGAAATTACAATGGGTTCAGTATATAACTGATGTGAATTCTATTAGCTTTATATATTAAAAAATACTCATTAAGACAATAATAAAAAGATTCAATATTTCAGGTGGATAATGGAATATTTCAAAACTAGCTCAAATTGATATAGCACCTTAATATTTGTATTTTGTAAAACTGCACACAAGCATATTTTTTTAAAAAACAATTTATTTCATTATAATTACATATTTTAATAGTTTATATATACCTACAAGATTATTTGAACTGCTTAAAGAACATTGGGGTTTTAAGCAGATAGAAATAAAATCACTTAAGTACAGTGATGACAGAAAATTGATTGTTCAAAAAGGGTCACTATTACAAATTATGCACAACAGCCAAAATAAACTGGTAAACAAGCAATACTGAAAAAGTATGTCCCACATTTGACTCAGCAACACCTTCAACATTAGACATAAATGTGTGCAACTTGAACAATTTCATGTTGCATACATCTCATTGGTCTAATACAGGCAATTTCAGACTTAAATAGCAATCTCAGGAATTTAATCTGACCAGCAAGACATACTTTTAAAGTTTATTCCAATGTAACAAGTATAAAATACAAAATATATTAACAACCAGGTATTTCAATATTTACTCAAATTGGCTTCAGGACATAATCAACGAAAAGAGAATGATAATATACAATTATTATGAAACAGAAGCAATTATAAAATTATTTTGGATATGAAGCGAGAATAAAAAACTCGAACGACCAATAAGTAGGAGGAAATCTCATTACAAATTTTGTTTTCAGGTCATTTCATCATTATCGAGAATGCATGTTTCTGCAGTATTGAAATTTTATTCATGTGAAATAATAATTTATTTTATGGATTATCCTTTACAGTTGAAGCGTAGGGAGGATAACTTAAGAGTTTGTGCTTGATAAGTATGATACGGCTTGTGAGAAGGGCCTGTGTAGGCACAACTTATGTCTATTATTTTTAAGTCAGACTTCAGACAGTCATGAAAAGAGTAATCCCATTTGAAAGCAAGTCGCCAGTTTCACGCCACCCTACTTATTGGTCATGTTGGTTGTATTGATGGCAGTGTGCCTCCAATGATCAAAGTCTGCTCTTCAAGTCAATCAAACTAGATGAGAATCAACAAGTGCCAGGGATGAGAATTGTCTCCTTCCATGTGGCAGCACCAATAAGGGAAGAATGGAGGTTTCCAATTGAGTTTTCTCCAGTACACAACTGGTAAATATCACTACATTTCTCCTAGAGCCTAGGGGTAAGAATAGTTTCATTTAATAATCAAAAACAGAAAAACATTAACAAGAAACAAAACCCTGATTTTACAATTCCCTTAATACACGTTGTGATCTGTTCATCACATAATTTCCGCTAGCGACAGTTTCCACACATAATTTTTAAATATTTAGGTCAGATGGGGTTAAAGGATAATTCTCCACAAATATTTTGTATTTTTTCTCTACAGATATTTTAATTGTTATTATAAGGGTTGGAACTCTTACAGAAGCAATTGAAAAAACAGGAGAAAAAATAAAAAATATTTTTACTATCAACTATCACTAACCTATTGATTAAAATCAAATGCAAATATACATAAAAAAATTCTACAAAAATGTAAGTGCAAGCAAAAACTAATTTAATCTCTCTATATTAAAAAAATGTTACCGCCGCCGACGCAGGATTGAAAACTGTGTTGTTTAGCTCGATTCTTAGACGGTTTCCCGAGAAAGTACTGATCGGAAAAAAATGAAATTAACATGCTTTGTTCTTCATCGTATTCCCTGGATAATTATTAAGATTTTTTTCCGATGCGGCTATTAGTTTAGGTTTTATTAAGTGTTAAAGTTGAAGAAGTGAAATTTCTTCCGCGAGTGAGCAAAACACATTCAAATTTTCAGTTTTCAGTCGTGAGTTTTTTTTAAGAGTACCTCTCAACGTAAATTTTTGCAGCTCGTCGAGTTTTTTTTGAAATTTAAATTTGGTTCTTGATAATATTTTTTTGAAATTCAGGAAAAATCGGGACATTTTTGTTACTTTTTTTTAAAACTGCCGTATCTATATCTAATTACTATTAGTTTTTAATTTTTAAAATATCGCAGTATACCTCAGAATATACTCTTTCTTACGGTACTATTATTTTTGAAATCGGTTAATAATTAAATTGGATGCAATCAAAAGTTCGTCATACAAAATTCGGAATCTTAGGATATTTTCGCTACTTATTGTTAAAACCGTTTTGTCTACGGCAAAAGCCATTATTTTTTAAATTTGAAAACATCACTGAATACATTACATTACACTCTTTCTTATGGTACAATTATTTTTCAAATTGGTTAATAAATGAAATCGATGCAATTAAAAGTTGGTCATACAATTTTCGGAACTTTCAGATCGTAACTTCCGATACAAAACTAAAATGGTCATATCTGTATAGTATTACTGTTAGTTTTTAATTTTAAAAATATTGCAGTATACCTCAGAATATACTCTTTCTTACGGTAGAATTATTTTAAAAATTGGTTCATAAATAAATTCGATGCAATCAAAAGTTGGTGACACAAATTTCGTATTTTTCAGTTCGCATAACTGCTTCCGAAAGCAGTAGTGGGTTGCACTTTTGACTATCGGGTTTGCCAGATATCAAATTTATCGTAGCAACAATTGCCATAAAAACGATTTCTTTTTATTTGGCGAGGAAAAAGGCTCGCTTTTTTCCCTCTGTTCTCAAGACAGTTTACCGACAAAGTACAGATCGTAAAGTTTAGATATTAACAATGTTTACTTAAAATTGTACAGGGAACAAGATGCAGAAGATTTTTTACTGATGCGACTATTAGTTTAGGGTGCATTAAGTGTTAAAGCAAAAAAAAGTTAAATCACTTGCGAAAGAAGTATTGGTTTGAGAAAGCAAACCAAACGGATTGCATAGCAATCCCCGGGGTCGGCGAGCGTAAGCGAGACGCAGCGAAGGCCTCGCTGTGACGTCATGAACCGGAAAGTGAAATCAGCATAATACGAATTATTCAGATACTTTCACTTTGTGAAAGTAATGTTGGTTTGCGAAGCAAACCAAATGGCATCTGTGACAGGAGTGTTGGTTTGCGAAGCAACCCAAATGGGATTGCGCAGCAATCCCCGGGGGTTGGCGAGCAGGAGGCGGAGCCCCCTAGTAATATATATATATATATTAAAAAAAAACAGCATTAGTTACACAAATTTTAAATTGCACGCCACAAGTTGTACCCGTCAACCTCATGACGAGACACTATGTCCGTGAAAAAAATTGCGGCGTTTTTCACGGTGTTCAAACATTACGTCTCCAGTGTTCTTTATTCCAATTACAATATTAGTGAATATGAGTTATTCTATTTCAAAAGTACTCGTAATCGCACATCTCTAAACAGAACAAACAATAATAGCTACCGTTTAAGTTATCAAAAGTTCCCTGCTTTGTTGTGAAATTTGGAAATTTCCACTGATTTTTCCAGAATTAAAAAGTTTTCTGAGAATTCCCTATTTCTGTTACCACCCTAATTAACATCTGTAATCCAGAAAATATAAAATTTAGCTATTAAAATAAATATGTTGCTATTATTCAGTATTATGAACTGGAACATTTGTCATTGGGCTAATGCAAGTATAAGCTAGGAATAAATTGTCACTCTTACATGAAAAAAAATCCCACGCAGTCTCTAAATAATACAATTGAAGTGAATATACCTCCTTGGGACAGGTTAGATTTTATGGTACAAGGGTGGGGAGCTGATATTTGGACAAGTTGTACAAAACTATGTCAAGTAAATGGACATAGACACAAGGAAAGTTTTACTGATACTGAATAAAACATTCCCAGGGAGTTATAAAAAACTAGAATATTTTTTGAAGGAAAAATTTAGGACTGTGTTTAAGATTTAAGCAGTTCTTTTTAAATAACTACATGCAGCATCATAAATATTTACAAGCTGAGTGAAAATTTAGATTTTGGGCTCACTTTAACAAATTAGAATAGTTTTCATTGCTCTTTCAAAACTTTTTTAGTGTGAGAAACTTTTCCGTTTTATATAAATTATTATTCTGAGTCTGGAGAGCTATCTTCACGGAAAACTTTCAGTTATGACAGAGCAGGAAACCAATAAACAGATACAAGGTACTTGCTTATGTGCTCAGCAAGGATAGATATTTAAAAAAAATTAGTTCTCAAATCAAAAAAGAAAGGACTGTCAGAGGTGTTACAAAGGTATAAACTATCTATACAGATTAGACTTATACGATATTGCACAACAGATTCAAAAAGCTAAGGAGACAGCAATTAGACCTCAGGAGGGGGAAAGAAATGAAAGATTTGTTTACCTTTAAGTTCCATATAACCATTTTGCCATCCATTGCAGTTGTACAAAGCTTTGTTGTACTCTGTTTTGTTCCTGCATATATTGTTAAACTTGTTATGGCATTTTGGTGAATAGTGTCTAATAATGTATCAACATTGTTTTCTACTATGGCACGCTTATCCATGTCACGGAATTTCCTCATAGCACTAAAAATAAAAGTAGAATGAATTAGTGATTTAATTAAAAGAATACAAATATTGAACTAAAATAATATTTTTAATTCAAGGATATTGACTCTAGAGAAAAGACTGCTTCAGATTGGTTATTGTATGATTGTAACATCTACCACATTTAACTGTCTTAGATTAAAAAAAAAAAACAGTAATGTAACAATTACGAAAACGTGTGATGCTTTTGGACAGGATATCCTTAAGACCATCTTGCCTGTTATCGGGCTGCTAAATTAAGAAGTAGCAATCTTGACTTGTGCAGATAACGATACAGGAATATCCATTGGTGAGACGGAGATTGAGTAAAGAACACAAGTGAACCATATAATTGGTAACTGTATTTTGGTAAAGTAATTGTAAAGCAGAGAAAAAATTGGTGACGAGCAGGCTTTCAAGCAAAATAATTATTTTCCAATTTGTCACCAATGAGTTTTTTTTACTGAATCGTGAGAGACAATTCTACATTTTATTAGAAATGACTCAGTTCCAAATAAACCAAGACAACACACACAAGACCCACTAACATCAGAAAGGGATGGTATACTTTGAGCTTTTGCCAACCAACACACCCATCAGTGCTGTGTAATGCAAGTAGCTAAAATTAAAGATATCATTAGACCAACTCTCATTAATCAGGGTGATGCTCTCTTTCATCAAAATATTTCAAGTTGGCTCACATACAGCAGAGATGACCTAAATACAAACTGAAGGAATTTTGCTAGTAAAAAATGGATGTAACACCTTATTCCCTAGGTTTTTGACATTTGAACTACCTCTATCCACTTACAGAAAACCAGCAATGGAAAAAACAAGGTCCAAATTTGCTTCAGGAGAATGTTTTAACATAGAATCACACAATTAAAAAAAATATGGCATTTGTAAGTTACCCGAGATGGCAAAAGGTCATAACCAGCAGGAGAAAATAAACTAACTGAACTGATTGATCATGACAAAAATTTGAACATTTAAATACTACAGTCAATAATTTTGTCAATGATGCTCATTGAACCAACCAATTGATTGTGTAGGAGGTGTCATCGATGGACGGACATTGATAGAAAGTTTGATTGAAGGACATTGGCGTAGTCGACTGATCGCGTAAAATAGGCAGTTGTCTATCATTCTGGCAGTTTCGCTAAAGACAGTAACCATGACGGATGCACGAAAAGCAATTCTACCAGGGAATCTGAGTTTGTGACACTTTTAATTACTTTGTATTGTAATTATACTGAGTTGTGGAAAGTTAAGTTAAATGAGTATTTAAATATGAATATATGGCCAAATTAGTTTTAGTACGGTATCTAAATCCTCTTGGTTCATTCTCAGAAGATTTTTTTAGTCCTCTAGTTCAGTAACTTGCAGAAAGTTAAGTAAATGCTTGTGAGAAAGTGGCTTCTCAGTTTATACCACTCTTTGAACCAGTGTACTTCTTTTCTTTCTTTTGATTGCAGACAGCCAAAGTCAACGCAAGAAAGTCCAAATCTGAATTTGAAACCACTTTGAAACTCAAAAAATGAAACACTACTTTGGAAAAACACCAACCAAATTAGTTTGACAGGTTGATTGAAGATATATTGAAACACCTATCAATCCAAACCGTCAATCACATTGACAATATTGACCATCTAGGAACCGTTTAACAAGACTTTTCAATTATTAAGGTGCAAAGTTGCTTGAAAATGAGAAATCTTAGTTTCTAGTCATCAAAACTCAAGAGCTAGTTTCATACTTTTACATGTAAAAAAAAATATGTATCAAAGCATACAAAGGAAACATTTAAAATAAATTTTAAGTCAAGCATAAATAATTACCTCTAGCAGTTGTGTATCATTTACTGTTTCCATGATTAACGTTTTATGAATTTGAATTATGGTTAACAAATATTTCATTAGGAATAACAAATCGTTTAAAGAAAACAAAATTCACCTAAATCCATCTGCTTCTCTCTTTAGTGATTTGTCTACTTTGGTCGAGAATGTCAAGCTTCCATCGATGTACTGGTATAACATAGGACAACAATCATGGCCCTAAAAAAGAATACAAATGCTTTTATACATTTAAATAAAAACAATTAAACATTTCTGATTGATGAAAACTGTTCAAGTTAAGTCAAAGAAAAAACAAATGAAGAGAAGAAGTCACAAAAACCTGAAATTCTTTTAAAAATGTGAAGCATAGTTAGATTTTTAAGGAAACCCTTTGCTATTACTTATAATAATACAGATTTTAATATCTTGTTATTTGATTTGGCACTAATTTTTGAGCAGGTCACTGTATTTTCTCATTCAAACCAAGTCACTTTAAGAGTAGTGTGATCAATGAGCACACAGGGTTAAAAACTTTAAATAATCAAATTAACACTTGTGTAACAAAAAAAAAAAATGGAAGAGCTTAACTTGATTGTACAGAAACTGGGATGATTAAAGCTGTTTTCAAGATTATTGTTTGAAGACTAATATGCTTTGGTAATTGCTACTTCCAATATTTATAACAAAATTACATGTTTCCCATGGTTAAAACTCTTCATAAACAAAGAAAAATCTGTTTTACACTTAACAAGATTTTATTCATTTTCACCTTCTGACAATAAACGGCGCATACAACTGAAATGTCTCTGCTATCACTAGAAATGTTGTGGTCATCGCCTTCTTTCTCTATTCATGAATTTCTTTCTGTGATCTCGGGCAAAATCAGCATGAGTCTCCTCTGGTGCTGATGTTTCACTGGCTTAACGAACGAATTCAGTTATTAACAGTTGTGTTTTTTTGTTAGGCCGTTACACAATTCTCTTAAGAGGATGTCAACAATTTCAGTTCATGTTGAAACTTCACAGCGCGTTCCTCATTAGGGTCACGTCTGACAAAATGATTTCCCAATGTTCTGGCCATTTCAGACCTCCTTATATTAAATCCGCATCTAGAACAGAATCATTTTCTTCATTATCACATTCTGTGGGTCTGAAGGACACCTTTAATATTTCATCTTAGCTTAGGGTTTTGTCGACTAACAATTCATCAATATCTTCAAATGATAGGTGAATCCTTCTCCATCAATGATGTTGGGAAATTCTGTCATATTAGGGACCAAATTCAATAAAAACGTCGATGATACATAGATACTTAGACCTACAAATTGGTGAACGAAAGCAAGCATTTCAAAACGCATACACTAACTGTTATGCAATCTATTCGTGCATGTAGTATAGAAGTAATACTACTATGCCACATATAAAAAAATTCTTAGAAATTGGTTTGGCCCACTTGAGTTACATTAAAATGACTTGCATAAAAAGAAAAAAATATTTATTTATTTTAAATTCATGTTAAAATCAAATTCTTGTAAAAAAAACTTCATGATAAAACTGAATTAGGTGTTTATCAAAATGAATGAAAACTCAAAGTTTTTCATTTGATTGAGATAACACGACCAACCAGATGAAAACCTTGAAATTTACGGTACCCTTAAATATGCTAAAAATTAAAAGGTCATAAAAATAACCTAAACTTTTTATAACTAAATTGCAAGTGGATTGTATACATGTGGAATGGCTATGTTGCACTTACAAAAAGACGTGTCAACATTATCCATGAAACCTCTCCCTACATTTCCATCCAGTCTGAAATATTGACTAACTAATGCAAATTGCAGTTATGAATACAAAGATTTGACTGCTAGATAGAAAAAACTCTTAGGAATACATTGCCTTTTCATCCAGTTAAAAAAAGTTGTATTTACATAACTTAAAAGCAATGTTGCTTTACAAACACACTAATTATTTTGAATAGAAAATGTGGGATACTTACTGCAGCAATAATACTAGAATTAGAAATCCAGGCACAGGTGAGGAAAGGAAGGAACTGGGTTTTAACTGTGATTAACCTGAAGAGGAGAGCAAAATGTTATTAGGTAAATCCTATTTGCTTTTCATGCTACAACAAAATATATATTTGAACATACAAAAAAATGCTTACTCCATGTTTCGCTCAGCGTCGCATACTGTTACAGTGCTATCATGACTAACCCAAGCCAGCTTGGATCCATTGGAAGAGAAGCTTACACAGTGAACCCATCCATCTGCAATGTTAGCTCAGCATTGATATATATTAGAAGAAAGGCAATAAATAGGTAACAGAAAAAAATAACACTTACTGTTCGGAAATTCTGCCATCAAATTCCCAAGTGGCATTTTAAAACCCCAAACAGTAGGTTCTGGTTTAGAATCTATTTCTTTTATGTAAGCAGAAAATATTCTATAAAAACAAACCACAATTTAGGCATATTTTTAAAAAATATTAATACAAGAGACATGAATTCAAAAATGATTACTTTGCCATACCTTGTTTTGAAGTCTGTAGAACCACATGCAAGCAACACATTATTAGGATGCCAATCAAGACTAAAACAGAGAATTCGTCTTTAAATGCAACTGAGAAAACCTAGTCTAAATTTTATATAAAAATGCTTTCAAATGATCACATTTAAAATAAATCAATACTGATGGAACGTAATACTTTTAAAGGAATGCCAACACATTCACACAATACTTCTAACATTAGTTTTTCTGTTTTGAGTTTTTTTTATTCAAGTTAGCATGTTTAGAGCTCTTGGACTAACAAGCAGATTGACACCAAAATATACAGACTATTCAGAGGATGCAGAAAAAAGAATTTTCATAAAAGTTCAAAACCATTCCCTAGGAAGAGCTTTGAAAAATGCATATTAAAGAGCTTACTTCAATTTCTGGTTATGATTGTGGCATAGCTATCTAAAACAGGCATGAGAATGCAAAATTTCAAAAAAGAGGAAAATTTATCGCCGCCGCCAGATTGAAAACTCCCTTTTTTAGCTTGATGCTTATACGTACGAAACTAACATGGTTTGTTGTTGGGGGCGGACCCCCTAGTAAGTATGACGATGTTAAAATTTTTACAATGCAATACATCGGCATTCTAACATTACAATATATCGTGATGTTAACCATACATTTTATACATAGTAAAAGTAAAACCTTGTTCCACATCACCATATATATAATTTTTTGAAATTCATTTTTTTTCTTTGCTATAGAAATTCGTGGTAGGAAAAAATTAACAAATAAAGATCTGCATTGTGTATTTAAGAAATAATCTGGTATAAAATTTTTCGCAGATTTCAAAACCGTTGAAGATATATTCAATTAAAAAATTATTTGTTTAAAGAAAATCATATTTTAGGTAACAATCTAAAGTAAAATTTTCCGCAGATTTCACATCCGTTGAAATTTTTACTCTATCTATAACGGTCTAGGAGAAAGAAAAAGAACTCACCCCAGTTAAAAGATTTATCGACTGGCTGGAAAATCATTCCTTCAAACAAAATAAAAGCGGAAACGAAAAAAAAAATTTTTATCCGCGTTCTGTCGTATGAAAAAAATTGGCATGGTTCCAATGTCTGACTGCAAGGTCATGTGGGTGGGAAAAGTCCTCCACGTTTGGAGAACCAGGTAGAGAATAAAACTATTAAATTCATTTAAAAATCTTCTAGATTAAATTTTAAAAATTCGCAGCGACCCAAAAATTGCAAAAAATTTGGACTACCTATGTGCCAAATCTCATTGCTATAAATGCTATAGAATCGTCGGGATTTTGAGGCCGCGAAAAAAACAAACTAATACTACCTTTTATGATAGTAGAGACAAGGATGATTTAAAACAAGATTTTGCATATATATGTACGTGTGTTCCACACACCATACATGCTCAAGTAGAGATTCAAAAATTAGCTTATTTAGAAGGAGAAAAACTTCAGCATAAATAGAAATAAAGGGGCATTTGATTCCTCTAAGTAATGATGACGGCATATGACCTAGATTGCCACAGAAGTTCGCAACAAAAAAGGATGCAAACTGATTGATAGTAACATCATGAAACAATAATGAGGTTTTGGGATTCAACTTAAAATTGAAAAAAGAAATCTACTTTTGTTTTGAAATTTTTAAATTATACTGAATTTCAATTTCACTAAAAAAGGAATTGGAAAGTCATCTTTAGGATAGAAATGGTTTTTTGAAAAAATTCCTCATTTATTAAAAATAAATGAAAACAGACCGTTTTAAAATCCCAGATTTTGCAAAACTATTTTGTTGTTAAATAACTCTTAAGAAAAAAAAAATAATTAAAAAAAATTTAATAAAAAAACATAGAAAAAATTCAGCAAGTAGAGAAGAATTATTCGCTCCCTCACAGTTTGAAACTTTAATTTCCAATATTTATATGTGTGACTTGTGACGTTTTCCCCGAAAAAAAAAACCAGCGCAGAAATAAAAAAATTAACTATCACAAGAGATTCTTATTAGTAAGCCTTTCATCGTGGCATCGAAAAGCTAAGTACCATGGTGGAAATCCTACATGCGCTTAAATAAACATCGGAATTGTTGTGTCGATCTAAACCAATACTAAGACCTAAATTTTCCCCCAATGATGCTAAAAAACACAAAATTTCTGCTGGAAATACTGATTAGGCAACTCAGATATCAAAAATGCACTAAGATAGCATTGAAATCGTTGGCGCTGAGCAACAACATCGTGACACCGGAAAACAGCGAGATTGGGGAAAATCGCGATGTCACAATGACTGTGGTAGCTAAAGCTACGGTTTCATAAGAAAGCGCAGCTGTTATCTAGCTGTGGATGACGCCACTAAAACGTTGTTTATACAAACAGATGGCGTTGATTTCCTACGGAGAGTTGTTTGTGGGCGTAACGAAAATTAGCGGAGCCGCCATTTGCATGACGATCGTCTAAGTGGTCTCAAACAGTTGGGGAACGTTTTTTCTCCTGCAGCGGCAGCATTTCATTTCCCGCGCAAAGCAATTCGAGCAGAGGGAAGCAAAACAAACAAAATTTTTGATTACCATTGTTTAGATTTTTTTTAAAACCAGGATCGTAAAAGATAGATTGAAACTTTTAACAATTTGAAATCTGCGGAAAATTTTACATCATATCAGTACCTTAATTGTGATTTTCTTTAAATAAATAATTCATTATTTTACAAATGGTAAATAATTTAAACAGAAATCTGGTTTTGGTATCGACCTGACGTAGAATTTTACGCTGATTTGAAATCCGTTGAAATTTTCACTCTATCTTCAACAATCCCGAAGCTAGAAACTTGAACTAGAGAATAAAAAGGCTATGTTTTGTTTACCACGCCAGCCGTCTGTATTGCCCAATTCTCTGCCGTATTTTGTCCGTCTAAGATGACACCTCTGTTCTGTTAAGACAGACGCCTAGTTATGCCTGCGGCATCATGACGTATCACAGCTGCTAGATAACGGCTCCGCTTTCATAGGAAACTGTAGCTTTAAGGATGGCTGTGTAAGATTGGAAAAAATCGCGATGTCACGAGACTTCCGCTAGCTAAGGGATGGCTGTGTGAGATCGAAAAAAAATCGAGATGTCACGATACATCGCCATTGTGAAAATCCCAAAACCGATGTGGCGATGTCGACCTCACACCGGTTTTTCACGATGTATCGATACATGGACCAGGCCTACCCCTTAGTACATAAAAACGTCACTAGGACATCCGGTTCTTCAAAGCTTGGAATATACTCTCTTTTACTAGAAACACTAATGACATCATATTCTTAAAAACGGCCAAAATCACGTTAGAAAAACGCAGAAAATTACTGGGGGGGGGAAAAAACCGCAAAAAGCGGAAATCTGGCAGATTCTCATGCCCGAGCCTGCATCGACGCGCTTTCAGGAATGAACCATATATGACGCGGAATTGCGGATTTCCGATGCTTTAGCGGAGAAATTCCGGAGCACTTGGCAACTCTTTGAGTATATAAAAACGTCTCTAGAACATCCGGTTTTCAAAGCTTGAAATACACTCTCATTGGCTAGAAACACTGTTGATGTCATATTCTTAAAAACAACCAAAATCACATTAAAAAAACAGCGGAAAATTACTGAAAAGCGGAAAAAACATGGAAAAAAACACAAAACGCAGAAATCCGGAAGATTCTCATGCCTGCTATAGAAATATTTCTCAAATGTATTCTTTTTGTTCAGTGGTAAAATGAAACGGCAATGAGTAATTTGCACCCTGTGATACTTCGCACTGCAACATTTCCACGATGTGCTGCATCATTTCCATGATAAACCATATTTAAATGGCCCACAAGAATTCTTAAGGACACAGATACAAAGCACTACACTAATTTTCATAAAACAGCTTCATGATTAAGTAATTAACAATAAAGTGAGACATTGTAGCCAACAAATAACTTGATATTAGTGGTCACTATTCAACTACATTCCATGCGTTTCTTTGCTGCAGTAAAGTGTCAGTATTTTCACTGATTATATTCAAAATGTTTCTAAATGCAAAAATAAAAGTTGAAGTTTTTTAGGATCAATTTTGTACCTAAATGTAAAGCTTTTTCACATTCTTTGAAAAGTCTATATATTTTGGTGTCAATCTGCTCATTGTTTAATGCAACAGAGTACTTTGAACCAGTCAACTTTGATAAAACTACCCTTTATATAATTCTACATTAGAGCAAACTACAATCTGAGTTTATTATAAAATGATCTCTAGTCTACAAAATTCTCTTAAAACCAAAACAATTCTTAACAAATCAAGTAGGATTTAAAGGTTAATTAAGAACAGGATAATTTAAAGCAAATTAGCCTGTTCATCTACAATAAGTTTGAATCTACCATTTAAAATTTTTTATTGCTTCAAAATACAGTGGCCAAAATCAGTTCAAAATACAGTTCCTTGTTCTCAATTAAAAATGTAAATAAACATACACCATAATGAAGAAATCTAGTAAGCATACCTAGTCACAGTTGACCGTATAGGTTTTTTGATGTGTTTGCTCAACCACCAATCATTTTCTTCTTCAAAAAAACAAACCGAAATTAAACAAGCACCACATCCGACAGCAAATTTCGTTTCTGAAATGAAGAAAATGAAGGATAACTAAAGCTTCAGAATACATTCAGAAGTATAATGCTTCAAATAAGGTTCATACTTTAAATGAAACAAAATTTAAACTGTCCAAATTTTGTCATGGCTTTTTTCACACACTAGGCTATGATAAACTACTTTTTCAATTATTCCCTTTTTAGGAATGAGTATCCTCTCTAGATATATGTGGTTTATAGTATAGTAAAGAGACACAAAAGAATTTCTACTCTTAGAGAGTTGGTGGATGGAAAGTCTTGGACTTATCTATTTGATAACCAGAAGCCCGTACAGATTTCCTTCCTCCCTAGAGTCGAGGGGGTGGCGTGTTTCAGAGTAATCACCAGACATGATTATTTCCAAGCCCATCTATTTAGGATTGGACTTGCCGATTCTCCACTCTTCCCTCTCTGCAGTACTATGCACATGACTGGGGAATACCTTCTCAGTTACCCCTCCCTGCTTGACGTTCGCTCTTGACCTTCTAGGGGTAAACTCTCTGCTATATTGGACTGCAAGACGCCTCATGTCTAAAAAGACGATGGCGGACATAATTTTAAAAAATAGTATGGGTAATAAAATAGTATCTTGACCTTCTAGGGGTAAACTCTCTGCTATATTGGACTGCAAGACGCCTCACGTCTAAAAAGACGATGCCGGGCATAATTTTAAAAAATAGTATGGGTAATAAAATAGTATATTGTCTATAGGCATGATAAGGTTTTGAGAGCTGTATCTAGTCTGTTCTCTGTGTAAACTTGTCCAGAGATACTATCTGGACCGAAGGCTTGTTGAACCCATCTGGAGGGCCGAGTGTGATCTATGGCCTGGGTAAACTTATCCGAATCGTGAGCGGGCTAAACCTATCTGGAAGGTTGTATCTTGTTTATGGGCCTGATGACTTTTCAAGGACTGTATCTTGTCAGTGGTCTAGGTAAACCTATTCCAAGGGCTGTATCTCATCCGTGGTCCCAATAAAAATGTTTCGAGGGCCATATCTAGTCAGAGGCTCAGGTAAACCTATCAGGAGGGCCAAGTCTGGTCTGTGGGCCTGATAAAAAATATTTGGAGTGTCCGAGATCAATTTTTCACAACTTTTTTCTTAGTTATTTTCTACATGTTTTTTGTGTGTAACGAGCTGGTTAAACCTCATTCTAACAAGAACAGCAATTTTACACAGTAAACAATTTCCACCAGTATAACTAAGGGGTTATACTGAGTCGTAACATACAAAAAGTTAACTTTTTACACTAAACATTTTTCAGTTGTACATTATCTTGATAATGTTCAGTTATAATGTTAAGTTTGTGCAGATATTCACGAAATTACACGTTTGTGGAGATGCAGATGCCAACCTGCGATGGAAGTTTACAGTCGTACCAAAGGGAAAAAAATCCAGTTAAGAATTTTTCAGTAGTCAAGTGAAAATTTAAGAAATCGGCTTTAATATAACACAAAATTTCATTAAATCAAACATTTAGTTACAAATTTGAAACATATATGCAACACGTTATTATTTATAATTACAGTAAGGTATATCATACATGAAAACACATATATAGAACCAATAATTGTGTATCAAAGAATTATATCACAATCCTATAAATTGAAAATTTTGTTCAAAAAACATTTAATAATTAAATTTAAGCACTCACTCCTGTTTACCAAAACCAAAAAAAATAATAAAAAAAATACATAAATAACTAATTGATGTGTTGCAAAAAATAAATAAAATTTAATATTCCGAAAATAATCATTTGATTCCGTAATCCATAGTACCCAATTCACTTCCGTAGTAATTGGCATCTCAGGAGATGTCCAGGAACACTTGATAGTTACCGTAGCATTATACAAGTATCTTCCAGTCTCTACCAGCTATCGTATACAGGTTTATTGTACTTGTGTTTGTAATGTATTCAAGTTGTCTATGTTTGTGCTGGAAGGTCCGTTTATATCAGAGTTAAGAGGTTTAACAAATTTCCGTTCTCTTCCGAGGAAAATCCGAAAATAGTTTGATCTATTTGTGTGTATTTTTAGTGATTAATGGGTTGTAAAGCATATTAGAGAACTGAGGTTTATACATAAAAAACAAAGAGATATTTTTTTTTACACTATCCAAAACTAGCAGAAGCAAATAAAGCTAGTGTCAGTGCTTTCGCAAAAAAATTTAAGCAACAAGAGTTCAGTGTTCCAAAGATACATCCATTGAGTATCGAATTTAATCTTTTCCCAACTGATTTGGAAAATCAGCTATAAGATCAAAGTGGGTCCCTTGTTGATTAAAAAGCGTCCAAATACCAATATACATGGCAGCTTGCATGTTCAATGAGGTACCACATCACTCTTGTACATAATGAATGCAATGAGAGTCTGTTGGCCTTAATGCCCCCTTGTATGCTGAGGTAGCAGATGAACGGCGCCACTATCGCTATCAGAAGTTCACAAGAGTGTACCCAAGAGAAAAGAATGCTTCGTAGACAACGTCAAATCTAAGTTTTTGGGGCTGCAGTTAGTAGGCCTGGACGATGTATCGATACATCGTGGAAAACCGGTTTGAGGTTGACATCGTCATATCGGTTTCGCGATTTTCCTGATGACGATGTATCGTGATATATCGGTTTTTCCTGATGTCACACAGCCAATCCCAGAGCACTATCACGATTTCGATATTTTCAAAGCGCATACGCGATATCGCGTTTTTCCCCGATCTCACGCAGCCAATCCCAGGGCATCATCACGGTTTCAAACAATGCCACACAGCCAATCCCAGGGCATCATCACGGTTTCAAACGATGCCACGCAGCCAATC
This sequence comes from Metellina segmentata, assembly GCA_947359465.1. Lineage (NCBI taxonomy): Eukaryota > Metazoa > Arthropoda > Arachnida > Araneae > Tetragnathidae > Metellina > Metellina segmentata. The sequence goes on from OX375882.1 coordinate 27,093,015, forward strand.
CCAGGGCATCATCACGGTTTCAAACGATGCCACGCAGCCAATCCCAGAGCATCATCATGGTTTTCCGGTGTCACGATATTCGATGCATCGATGTTTTCATAGCGCATGCGCGATTCATCACGAAAAACCGATATTGACATCACCACATCGGTTTCGCGATTTTCACGTTGTGTTGCCTAATCAGTATCTCATGATTTTCCGGTGTGAAATTTCGCATTGATAATAGCGTGTTATTTTAGCATCTTTGGGGGAAATTTGGGTATAGATCGACACAACGATTCCGATGTTTATTTATGTGCATGTGCGATTTTCCACCCTGTACTTAGATTTTCAATGCCGCGATAAAAGGCTAACTAATGAGAATTTTTTTGATAGTTAATTTTGCGATTTCTGCGCTGATTTTTTATTTGTAGGGAATAAGTCGACACATAAAGATTGAAATTTAAAAATTTCAAACTGCGAGAGAGCGAATAATTCTACTCGTTTGCTGAATTTATCTAGGTAAGCTTTATATTACGTTTTTTAATTAGTTAATGGTTTGTTTTGCTTAAAAATACTTAAAAACAAAATAATTTTGGCAAAATCTGAGATGTTTCCATTTTTTTTAAATTAATGAGGAATTTCTTAAAATCATTTGTGTTCTGATGATGACTTTTGTTTCCAGAATTTTTTTTTGTGTGAAATTGAAATTCAGTACAATTAAAAAATTTTAAAACAAAAATGATTTTGCACATTTCAAGTTGAATTCCGAAAACCCTCTTGTTTCTTGATGTTGCAATCAATCCGCTTGCATCCCTTTTTGCTGTGAACTTCTGTGGAAATATAGGTTATATATGCCGTCATCATTACTAACAGGAATCAAATGCCCCTTTATTTCTATTTATGTAGAAGTTTTTCTCTTTGTAAATAAGCTAATTTTTGAATCTACTTGATCATATATGGTGCGTGGAACACACACACATATATATATATATATATAGTATATGCAAAATCTTGTTTTCAATCATGCGTGTTTCTTAAACGTACAACGCAGATCTTTATTTGTTATTTTTTTCCTACCACAATTTTATATAGCAAAGAAAAGAATATATATATATATATATAGTGATGTAGGAACAAGGTTTTGCTGTTTACTATGCATAAAATGCATGGTTAACATCACGATGTATCGTAATATCGTGATGTTATAATGTCGATGTATCACGATATCAAAATTTGAACATCGCCCAGGCCTAGCAGTTAGAATAGAAGACTTATTATATGGACATGGAATACCTCATTCAATGCAAGTACAAAAAAAAATTCTATATTATCTTGTGTAAACTGTTTTTAAAACTTTAAACACATTTTACTCAAAACCATGTTTTTAAAAACTAATCAGAATATCTTGAGAACCGATAAACCAATTGTTTCAAACTTTTTCTTAACATAATTTACTAGTCTTGAATCATTCCATTTTTTTTTGTTCGATCACTATTATGAATTTTAAAAGTGAAGAAATACAACTTTTATCTGTAAAAATTGAAACTACCTTTTGACCACCACCATTTTGTGAAAAATCAAAATTGAACTCATTTGTTCGATAAAGTACTAAAACAACTTTAAAACTAAATTAGTTGTCCAGCCGAAATTTTTAAATTTAATCAAGTATACTTTTTAATTAATTAATTCTTCCTATGCGTTCTTTTCGCGATTCTGACATCATAGCTCCTCGATTGAAGTAAAGGAAAGAATTTGCATTTTCTCTCTTTGGAACAGTGCCAAGTTTTGATGTCACTCGCAAAGCTGTCACATTGAAAAAAAGGACACTGTGTTTTTAGTCCTAATGCCATTAAAACCTTGCCAAGTTAAGGAGAAAAACAGCTTGCTTTTTCTTCCTAACAGATATCAGATTCTAGCACGTTTTGATTTATGTTGTTGATTAGTATAACTTTTGTGCTAGCGATCTCAACTTTGTCACGAGCAGACTATTTGAGGTTTTCTATCTTCGCAATCGCTAAAAATAAAGTAAAAATCTCAACGGATTTGAAATCTGAATTTTTTTTTTACCAGATCTATACCTTGGATGTAATTTTTTTAAAACAAATAATTTTTCATTGTAACATTTTCATTGCTCTATGTCATGTCAGGTGGAGGTGGGACTCAATTCTTAAAATTATTTTCTTTTTAATGTTTGCAGTATCAGTAAGATTTAATGTATCCAGCCCAATTTTTAATTTGAATCTAAATTATTTTTTAATTCATTTAATGGCACTTATTTATTACTAGCCACTTTGAGGCCATCAAGCATTGCCTGTGGTTTGCTAAGTAAACCAAATGGGAATGTGTAGCAATCACTGGGGGTTGGAAAGCGTTAACGAGCAGTGGTCCTACTTGACCCCAGGAAGAGAAGTGTCAGGCAACGCCGTGATGGCCACGCAGTGGTTATTATACTACTAAACAAAACACATACCATTAGGTGACCATCTAACACAAGTGGCTGCTCTGTTAATTCGGAGTAAAACTAAAGTAGGTTTCCATTTATCCTCTACTTTTGTCCAGACATAGGCATTACGATCCTAATAAAATTAAAGAATTAAGCTTAGTTATAACATTATACAAGTACAGAGAGCATGATTTTAAAAAGAATTTGCATTTAGCTAAATAATTTTTAAACATTTCAAATTATTTGTAACTTTAACACCTTAAAAATGTAATAGTTCAGATAAACTTTAATCGATATTTTGTTGATAATTTCCCAGACACATACCTATCTAGTCTTAATACTACAGTAAAAAAAGTTCAGCACTTGCAATTCTATAACCATCTTGCATTGATTATTAAAGTACCAAATCACAAATGCAGTTTAAAACATAGGTTTCCATAAATAAAAATAAAAGCAAAAGAATAACATAAGTTTAAAATTTACAAAATCAAAAATGTAACGTACAAACAAAATCCTGAACTACAAGATAAGATAATCCAAAGTTAAAATGACATTCAAGTTTAAAAAAAAAAAAAAAAAACCACTAAAACAAGTGTTTTGCAAGCAAGTTTATGTCTGAAATAGAAAGTTTTCTCGAAGCATTAAGTTCGTAATTGTGACTAAAATATCTTTTAAGGATTAAATTTTTTTAAATGTGAGAAAAATCAGCTGAAAGGAACATATGGCAAAAAAAAAAAAAAAAACATATATAATTCTAAATTGTACTGTTAGAGAAGTGAAACTGCTACTTTGACCAGTTGTGCTAAAATCAGGCCAATTATTAAACAGTCAGTAATATAGTCAGACTTTGATAAATTTAAATTTTGAATGAGTCTTTGTGACACTAGGGAACAGGTTTAATGCAAGCAATTTGAATCTTTAGAGTGTATTCTAACCAAGTTCATCTTTATCTGAATGATGAACCGAGTCAGATTCCACTCAGTGTTGGAAACTATGGCAGTTACAACAAGTTAATGATACAAATTATACCATCTATGGTGATGGGTAAATATGGTTTTGCATATGGCAGTTCTTTTCCTATGATAAGCTTACATTTTTATTATTATTTAAGTGGACTTCCAAGAATATTCGTCTTTTCACCAAGTGTTATTCGTTTTTAGGGGAGATCAAAAGATGATAAATGTTTTTTTTGAAAGAATACTGTTTTAAACAAATGAATTTCCTGGTTAGAAGATTAACTCAGAAAAAGTAGATTGGCCCACTTTGTTTACACACTAGATGTAATAATGAACCCCATAAAATTACCAGTTCATTCAAATAAGCAATGCATAAATACACATACAAAGTAAGTCTTTCAAATAAACACAAATAAAATATTTACCGCTGAACAAGTAACGATGCGATTTGTATTAGGAGCCCAATCGATGCTGGTTACTCGTAAGTCATGTTGAGAGAGAAGATTTGTACAGTTCCACCTGTCACCTTCTCTATTATAAATATGGACTTCATTACTATTAGGCGAAAGGGCTACTTCTGAAAATATACAGAACATTAGCATAAAAAGTAATTTCACATTTTTTAAGAATATGATCATATTTGAGGAAAAATGATCCATATGAAAAAAATTAGGGATTTGAATGTGAATATCGATTTCTATTGATATATTTAATAGAAAAAAATCTAACACAAATCAGTTTTTATCTGCTTAGTACAACTAACAAAGCTAAAACAATGTTCTGCTTAAATTCTCTATAAGCAGTTTTCACAACTATCATTGAAGATAAACTTTTTTTTTTCTTTGCGGTCTTTATAAAAGATGCATAAAACTTATCTGACCAATAGAATGTTTAATATTATAATTTAAAGAGCTAAATTAACCACATTAGTTGAAGTCGTATAACAATTTCAAAATTGGAAAAATCTAATGTTTTTATAAAACAAACAAATTGTTTCAACTTAAAAAGATGCGTCTAAAAAGCAAAGCAAGGCATTGATTTATTGTTTCAACAGTTTTACATAATTACAACAAAAGGAAGTACAGTAACGCACCATTTTTGTCTATGAAGGGACTGTGTAGTAGACAAGAGAAAGCACATATAAACAAAACACGCATGAAGCATTTGACACCAGATGGTATAAAAATCGACACTTGACAAAGATCTTTATAGCATTATAAGTCAAACTTTCACAACTTTTAAACAGCTGAGAAAATATCAACCTATTTGTTGCTCAAATAAAAATGTAATTTAAAATTTTACTTTTTCTGAAAATTATAAATAAATAAGTCATGGGCATAGTGGATCAGATAAACAGTTTCTATCTAAACAAATTTTGAATATCTTCTCCACATTTGGCACACGATTCCATGTCAATTAAAATTCATGCAATTCAACGAAAGAAATATCACAGAAACTCGTGGCAAATAAATGAAATATTTTGTAATAAGTGAAATGTCATTTTATGGGGAGGCTTACATAATATAATGTTTAAATGACAGACATAAATAACATAGAAAGCATGTTAACTTACGAGTTCTGTCATTATTCCATGCATGGCATGTAATTGGATCAACACCAAAATTGTGGATTTCCGTCATCAGGAAAGCTGTATAGGTACCTACTAAAAGGAACAAAGGGGGAAACATTAGTAAACCTAACAAAATATAATTGGTAAAAAACTTTTGCTTTTCATTATACAGGTTCTGTTCAACTTTTAAAAAAATGCACACAGGATACCCCACATTCTAGAGGACTTCCTCTTTCTTTTCTTAAAGATGACTATTAATGAAAATTTTTACAAAATTAATGTTTTAATGGTTTGAACCTTTGTAAATATAGATACAAAATTTTGAATGAAGAGAAAATATCAAAAGCATCTTCATTTTCAAAGCAAACCAATAATAAAATATTAATACTTTTGTATTAATATAAATTTTATTATAAATCAAGTCTCAAGATAAATTATAAGTATAGAAAAACTATACAACACAGTTCATACATTTCTTAATAAAAACGTTCATTAAATGTTGCTGACGAAATAAATTTGTTGACATTGTCTGCAAAACGAATTCTGGTATGTCTGTTTTTGGTTTTACTATCTTTGGGATAAAGAAACTTCAAAAATGTGTGGATAAAGTAGTGATCAATATGAAAACTAAAATAGGAGTAAAACTGAATTTCTAATGGAATTCACACATGAAAACAAGGCAGATGCAGTTTTTGAAGAGTAATCAACTTGAAAACTAAGATAATAAGATTTGAAGGTTTTCATTTAATTCTCCAAATGAATCGCACTGCATATAACACATTTGACATATGCCTATTACTCGCTCAACCGTTGAGTATACCAGAACAAAACAATGCTTTAACGTCAATCACAAAAATGATCTTGAAGCAAATTATCTTCAAATAACCCATAATAAAAAATACTCACAAAAATTAAATTCACGACAAGAAATTGTCTACACACATGGTAAATTTTAAAAGGAAAGCAGAAAAATTGGTATTGTAACAAAATATTTCATCTGGATAGTTCTTGTTTCGGAAAGCAAAGTGACACGAAAGATAATGACCTATATTGTGATAGAAGGGCAAAGCAAGCCAAAAATATATATAATTTATTAAATACGTTAACATTTGTAACTATGTATACATATAAAAGTCCTTTTCTTATAAGAGAAGATAGTACTTCCTCGCCACGCCCGCTAACACTCAAGAGTTAACTTCCACATTTTACGTCTACGTGCGACTAGGCCTACATGTCTGCTGACAGAAGAGACTTGGACACACATAAGAAATAGCCGTGAAATTAGAAAAATATTGCAATCGATCGAGTAAACAGATGGATTTGTTCTTAAAAAAACCTTGCACTTACAAACTACGAATTTTATTTTTGATCACGGGTTTCTTTGACAATTGGCTGTAAACAGCCCAATAATACAGACTACACTCCTCTTCACCACCACCAACAAACCCACCGGTATTTCATTAACAAACCGGAAATAGAAAAAAAATGCGAATTATACTAAAGGATATTATAAAATGGAAAAAAAAGGTCGGTGGAAAAGTAACCGAGCACAAGCTTTTCGGAACAAATAGTTTCAAAATTATTTTTTTTAATATATACATTGTTAATAAAGTATTGGCCCGCGTAGCCTAGAGTGTAGAGTGGCGTAGCCCGGTTGATAGAGTAGCAGATAAGCAACCGGAGGGTTGTGTGTCCGAAATTCGATACAACGACAGACCACCGTGAAGATGGGGCGGTTGTACGTGAAATCTGTCGTGGCCTCAAAATCCTCACGTTGGTGTGGAAGTTTGGAAATTGGGTTATCACCTCAGGTGTTGACCTTGTCATCTGACAAGTGGTTCAAAATGACGCCGGGTTGTCCTCATATCTTTCTCTTCAGGGTGTATTCCGGACAGTTGAAAAAATCAGTTGTGTTGCTTCAGTTACCTACCCACCTGAATAAATTTTTCCAATTTGTACACTTTTCCTGAAATTGAAAATAGTAACCGAGTAAAGGAATAGAAAATTATTAGCCAAATTTATTGATATTTGTCGGTTTAAAATAGAGATTCCGTGTCTGAACAGAGGAAACAAAAATTGTTTTAATCTTAAAATATTAGTTTTGTGTCTGTTTTGCGTGAAGTTTCCAATATATGGCAATAGTAATTTGATTTTCGCAGACTAGTAAAACAAAAACAAATATTAGAATGATTTTCTGTTGATCATAGTTCTAGTAGTTTGAACTTCCCTAGAAAATTTAATTGCTACTAAAATTTATGCTTTTTGAAAGTATATAACTTATGCTTCGAAAGGAAATGTATAAGTGTGCCATTGGAAACTGCAATAGCCAAAGTAAAAATGAAGATGTTTCTTTTTACAAACTTCCAACAAATGCAAATCAACGGGAGCGTTGGCTTAGACTTTGCAATTTAAAGCCAAACAACTTGAAATCAGTCCGAGTCTGTTCTTTACATTTCAAAAATAAGGATTTCATTCAAGGGCTAGGCACTAACTCATTGAAATTAGTGAAAAGAGCAGTACCGTGTGTTCGAATATACAATAACAAGGTAATCAATACCATTTCTCTTCACAGATCCCATAAAAGAGAAATTCGTAGCTATTTACTGGACACACAAAGACGCATTTCTGTGAAGGGATTTCTAGATAAATTTTTCGATCAGCGAAGTGTTTTAAAATTTTTATCCGATATGTACAACACACCTAGCCTACCTTGCAAACCTGACAAGAAAATACAAAAGATTAAGAAACTGAAGGAGACTATACGAATACTCAAGAAAAAGAACGAAAAATTAAATTTGGTCTGCAATTATTGGAAAGAAGTATCTGAAACTAAAAGCAGAATGGTTGAAATGTTAACTCATTCTTAACAAATTTGGTACTTTTAGAAGGTTTAATAAGTTATCTTCGACTGTGCTAGCTATTTTTGTTATATTTGTATATATTTCATGTGTTTTGATTATGTAATTACTCAGAAACAAATTGCTCTTGGTCCTATCACATTCCTACACAATTTCTGTAACAACAATTAATTAAAGGTAATGGCTTTGATAGGATGAAAAATATGCATGATTTTAACCTTTTTATAATAACAAATCAAGAAATACAAAACTCATTTGTGCATTTTCGTACATATTCATTCCTAAAGATTGATTATTAATTCAGTACAATTAAAATTGAGAAAGGTTTTACAACTCCTTGCACAAGTTGATTTGCTACCATTTTAAAATTGAATGACCTGTGTTCAATTTTGTAACTGCATAAATAAAATTTTAAACAAATAAATTCAACCCAAGAAGCCAGTGTAAACATGCATTTAAACTTACCTCACTTAAAATTATAAATAGCCAACCATCAGTCTATTTTAGTTTACTTCTATTTTTGAAGGATTCGTTAAAACATTTTGCAGCTGTCCAATTTGGGTGTAATCTTTTAATAAACTTTTGCAAATGAAATTGTGTTCCTTTCATTGTATATGCACTACCCTACAATAATGGACCAGATGCCAGTGGATATGCATAAAATACTACTGTATGTCGTACGTGACCTGTTAAGGTTAAGTTGTCACATTAGTAGAAAGTCTATTCGCACAATTGCGGTATAATTATCCCAGCCATGGATAACTGTTGGTGATGTGAAGAAGTGGAAGACTACAGTGGTGGGACACAAACTGCACGTGTTGGTCATCCCCGTAAAATGACCGAACAGGATCGACAGGCAGCAAGGGTACAGCCCAATACTTTGCGGAAAGAACTACACACACTCAAATATCAACGGATGTGTTGCTACATACAAACCAAACATCACCCCATCCAACAAAGCTGGCAGACTCGCTTGGTGTTTTCAATGTCGCAACTGAACTGTGGATACTGGAAAACTTTTGTGGAGTCGCGCTACACGCTCTTCCAGTCGGATGGCCATGCTTGGGTTTGGCCAATGCCAGCCGAATGTCTGTTTCCAGAGTGCATCATTCCAACTGTCAAGTTCGTTATTGGTGTACTTGTTTGGGGGTGTTTTTCGTTGTACTATGGCCTGGGAGTTTTGCATGCTGTTTATGGTAAATTGAACGCCGACGCCTACATGAACATTTTGACAATCAGGTTCTACGCTCTGTCAATTTTATGGAATGGACAAATGTTACTTCCAGGACAACAACGCTCCATGTCATGTTTCAGCCTTTGACAAGCAGTGGTATCAAGATATGGATGTAAAATGTCTTCCCTGGCTTGCTCAGAATCCTGACCTAAATCCCATAGAACATTTGTAGGATGAGTTAGAGCGATGCTTACAGACCAGGGAACCGTGTCCAAAATCTACAGCTGAGCTAGCAACATTCTTGCAGCAGGAATGGACACACCCAGTGTAATTGCAACATGTGGAGGACCATCCCCCCATTAAAGCATGTATATCTGTCTGGTCCATTATTGTTAGGTAGTGTGTATATATATATATATATATATATATATATATATATATATATATATATTGTCTTCTCTTTGTACTTTATTTTTCAGACCATAATGTTCATTTCAGTGCCAAAATGTAAAAAAGTTGAACAATAGAACCAGGGTATGCTGATTCAAATCAAGTAATTTTTATTTAAAAATTCAACAATTTAAAATTTTTAAGGGCTATTAAGTTTTTGTAGTACTGTTTACAAAATAATGAATTTTAAGATTATACATGTTATTTTATCCAAATAAATTAAAAACTGCATGTAACTTGGTTCACCTCAAAAAATTATTCTGAAAATCATCCTTCCTTTGAAAATACTAAATAAGAGTATTTATTGATTGGGACCAGAAGTACCTGTATGTATTTCCATCTTGGGCTATTAACCAACACAGTAGTCAATCAGTACCTAGCATGTTCATCAGCATAGGTTTCGTTTCAGACACTCCTCGTGACTATAAATCGCATGGTCAATTTTGAACCATCCTCCACGTGATTAGTGAAGATGTTCAAACTATTCACTCAACTCATTGCTGCTGTCAACTTGTATTTTTTTAAATTTTGGTTACTTATTCAGTATTGTAGTTTCCATGAAAAAAATAGACACCTAGTCGCAATGAAAAGGTTTTCCATTATATCACAAACGCACTCCAAATTTTGCACTTCTGTATGACTGGCAATTTTAATATTTTTTTGTGTGTATTATGTTGCTTTTGTAAAACTGCTAGCATAACTAATTATGGAATTAAAATTTAGAATATGAAAGTTAATTTGTCCATCTGATAATTGAATGGGTATGCTGATAAAATAGATTATGAATTGAAGTGGAAAGCTATTTTAATAATTACAATTATTGCAATGATGAATTTTTTTTATTGAAACCTCAAAATGCTACCCAGTGTTTGCTTAATTTTTGTGTTATGTTTGTAAACCCTATGCGTGCTTGGAACGTACTCCTAAAATACTTGTATATGCTCAAAGAAATTTTTTTTAAGGTATTATTGATTTAAATTTATGTACATTAGTGTCTTGTCTCCTTTTTTACTGTTTACTAACAAAAAAAAAACTTTTTTTTCTCCAAATAGTTTTTGCTATCTAAGTATTTATAGTTACTATACTAATAGTATGAGTTTTATCATGAAACTCTTGATACAAGTTAATTTTTTCTTTTGGTGACATGATTTTTGCTCAAAAATAAGTTTAATTATTTCATATCAAAATACCCATTAAAAATAATCTGAAATTTGAATAATTTTATATAAGAATTTATAATATGATGTGTATGACCCAAAACTTCTGTCACCAGTTACGGGTTGAGATCAAAGTTATCTAAACACTGCGAGATGAGAAACCATTACACTTGGTATTTCTGGCCTGTTTCAATTTATAATGTGATTAACTGCTAATTTCTATGTGTTTTTCAAAAATGTACTACATTGTTATTAGCATATCTCATGCTCAAAAAATTTAAACTTTTAGGGATAATTCATAATATCAAATTTAAAAAATGTTTTTTTCATACCCTAAATAGGCATACTCATATCAGCCTCTATTGGGACTCTACACATTATATATATTATTTTATTAATAATGTCATTTATCTTTTTCAGTACATATAAGCTAAAACCTTGATGGTGATTTGGAGGGTTTACCCATTACACTAGCTATCTGTAAATTATAGGTGACATTGGTTTGACTCCGCTTTGAGTGTATTATTCGTGTGTCAGCAAAGCCTTTTTTGTTAATGTCCATTTACTTAATGTTGTGGACAACTTGGCAAAATAGGGTTGGGTCAAAACCAAATGAACCTTGATCAGGATTGTATTGTTTTACATTTCTCAAGATAAGTTTCTTCACAAAAATTCAATCACATTTGCTTATCAAGATGTTTGACTACCATTACTATAAAAAATTAGCACATGTAGCACAACTTGAGAAATCATATTTTATTTAATCAGTTACTGGAAGCGGCCTTTTTGCAGTGTTTGATAGTGTTTCATAATCTGATTTTTTTTTTGTTTCTCATCCGAAAATATTTGGTTGCGGTAGCCCAGTTGGAAGAGCAGGGGACTAGCAACCAGAAGGTTGCGAGTTCAAATCCAACCAAAGGCCGTGTGTGCAAAGGGAGGTGGTGTACGTTAAATCCGTCGTGGCCTCATCTTCTCCCATTGAAATGGTGAGGTGCTCGGATCTTTCCCCTAAGGGATCGATCCCGGACCGTCGTCAATAGCCCGTTGTACTGCTCTAGAACGACGTTAATTAAAAATTACCAAAAATATTTCAATTAGGAATTTATAGTTAATATCGTACTAGAGCAACACACCGGGCTATTGACGACGTGTCATATGATGAAGCAACATGCACCAGCCCGCTTTGTAGACGACCGTCTTTGGTTGGATTTGAATCGTAAATTTTCGGTTGCTAATCTGTTACTCTTCCAACTGGGATAGATCTTTCCCTTGGGGATTTATCCCGGGCCGTCGTCAATAGTCCGGTGTGTTGTTCTAGTATGACGTTAAATAAAAAATTACTAATTCCAACCGGGATAGTTAAGGTGTTAGCCTCTTGATAGGAAGGTTTCTGGTTTGTATCCGGGTCGCGATATTCCACATTGACTAACTCCCGGGCACTCGCGTCGCCAAGGATTTAGCAACTACGCCAATCCCGGATGCCAACCTCGCGTTTCACGAGATTATTCGCGAACCGCAGTGATCGCGCGCTGTTTGTTTACGGAGAAATTAATGTTTTGCTGTAACATTTTGCCAAGAGCTCATCCGATGTGTATTTTAAACCCGTTTTTGTGCAACACCACTTCAACTTAATATTTGTTTTGAATTCCATAAACAGTCGCATCTTTTCTGGCGTAATGCCTGAAATTAATTAAGTTTTTATGGAGACTAATTTACGAATCGCACCCCGGCAAGAAAAGTGACAGTAGTCAAATAATAAAAATTTTGTTGTTATATCATTGAAACATATATATGACATCGTGTTGGTTAGTGAGCTGAAGCTTTCCAAACATCATTTCCTTCTCGGTTTGGATTGCGCCATCAAAAACGATTTTTTCGTCGTTTCAACTATACTCGTCTAATGCAAGTAAGAATTCCTTCTTCAACTCGCCTAAATATTTGTCTTTAAACGTGTCCATCTTCGATGATAATTGATAATCAAGCCTCTGGATAACAAACAAACAATAGACGCGCTAGTGTCGACGGTACGAGACACGAGTGGATAGATATGCAACTGTTTCCTATGACGTCACAGAATCGATAGCCAATGAGAAGAGAATGGGAGCAGTTGTTGGCTAATCGGATCACATGACCTAGATACGTATGTCATAAGAATTTTTCTGTTGGCAATTTATCTCTTACGTTGACAAGAGTCTACAGCCAGGGTAAATCCATCGAGCCGAGTCTCCTCTGATTGGTTGAAAAATCACGCTTTCATGGGCCTCGGTTTCAAAGCTTACTGCGTTCGAGAGTATACTAGTTAAATTGTAAACAAAGTTGTTTATCTTTTACCTTCCCATTTCAACGATAGACATCATGCAAGAAACCGACACTAACCTGCACGCTAAAGGAATTAAAATAAGATTTCACTTAAAAATGACTGAGTTTTATCTGTTTTATAAAAGAATGAATCAGATCAGTGAGGAAATAAAGATTGATGTGAAACTTTTTTCTTACTTTCATGACATTTAATCAAGGTAAGTGTTTACGATCACTTTTTTGCCTGGTTTTTAAAATATTCCTTTCAAGTGGTTAGATTTGCCTATGATAGTGATAAATCTCATAATCTCGTTTAGATTTTTTTTGCCTGTTTATTGTAACTGCACTGTAGATGGAATTGGCAAACCCATCCTTGAATGGAATCCCAACCCATGATTTAATTCTGCAATAATAATTTCCCTAGTATTTTGTTTATTGTATTAGGTCATTCCTGGATACATTGAAATAAAACCAATTTTTTCCAACTTGTGGTGCTGGTAAGCAATTTAAATTTTTGACAAGATGTTTAAATGTAGCCATTGTGAATGTGAATATGCACTTAATTCATCCCTGAAAAGACACACAAATCAGAAGCATCCGGATCAAGTTGTATCTAGCATTAAAAAGTTTATGTGTGTTAGGTTAAAAAATAATGCATCAATGAACTTTACTATAGACAAAATGTGTTTGATCATCTCACAACCCAACACAAGGGGAAAATAAAATATCTAAAAAGTATAAGATTTGATAACTCGTCATAAATCTAGTCTGATACTTCCACGCATGTCAGTTATTAAGTACCAGAATAACTGGATAGTGCCATCGAACAAAGATTCAATGTTTGCTGTACAAATTAGTGACCCAAGCTGTAATTGTTATTTAGTTTGTGATGACTGTAGAGCTTGCTTGCGTAAATTTGTTTGTTCATGCCCAGACTCGATGATTAAAGCAAATATGTGCAAGCATATTCATTTGGTATGCTTAATTGATTTTGGAATCCAAGACTTAGTTGAAACCGTGGAAGAACCACAAAGTATTCAAACTCGGCCGACTACAACATCTGAAGGTGATTCATCTGTTGAAAGTTCTGAAATGCCACTAAGTATTGCAACTTGTGATGGTGATTCCCCATTTGACATCAGTTTCCAACGTTTTAAACATAATTTAGAGAGAATCGCAGATTCTGTAAAAAGTGTGCTAGAGATCCAAGTGGCCCAACACTTAATAAAACCAGTTTTGCCTACGTTAGAGGCATTTAGACAAAATACTTTGACAGATAACTTGGCAGTTAAGGACAGTAGTAGTCGTAATAAAAGTATAACAAAACAATGGTTATACAGTACAAAGAAAAAGAGAGTCCAAATCAGCCCTAGAAAAACCAACTCTTAAGGAGAAAAGAGACATTTATATGAATATGATCTAAGTATAAAATATTATTTTGAGAAAGCATTTGTACCACAATTAAAATTTATTCTGATTGTTGACAATAACTGTACAAGATAAGTTTTACCTGAAACCACAAGTATTAGGCTTAATTTTCAAAAGTTGACTGTACATATCAACAAGACAGACTGGATGTGTGACTTTCCCATTTACTTACTTCTGAGTTGAAATCTGCATCTCCTTTAATATGTGAAAGACAGTTGGTTCTTTGTTATTTACAGCTTGCTTTCAGAAAAATATACAATATTATAGGATTTCTACTGTTTTTTAATGCAATATTTTTCTTGTGTAATTTATATGCCTTTGTATTCAATTGTGCAATACATTTTTTTTGTATGTGCACACATTTTGATAACAATTTTGAAGCTATATATTGATAGTGCTGTATTTTACTTGGAATACTTTCTTTGCATTGAAATGCAATATTTTATTCTGAACTCTTTCTTAGCATTGAATGAGCAGTATCCTTTTGTAACTGATGTGCCATATATTTGGATTTTTCTGTGTGTGTGTGCATAAATATTTTGGTAACACCTTAAAATAGATGCATGTTAAAAATAGTGTTTTATTAGTAGTTTTTCTTTTGTGTTTTGATGTGCAACATTTTACCTAGACCTTTCTTTGCATTCTATTGGACCTTTATAATTAATCTGCTGTATATTTGGATTTTTCTATACTTAAATGATTTCATCGTAACTGATGTATGTAATAGTTGCTTCTCTTATGTTTTTTTAAATATTTGCATGAGAAGGATGCATAACTTGCCTAATAGGTTTCTGCTTTTTTTTCACAAATCCTGTAATCCAGAGAAAGTTATTAGTTAACTGATCTAAAAACAAAGCAAAAGTCTTATGTCATAAAGATGTTTTGCATGAAATGTATTATTTTTTTTCTTGCCTTGGTTTCTGCTTTTGTTGATCTTGTAAATAAGAGAAAGTAATTAGGTAACTAATCTAAAACTGAAGCAGAAGTCTTACAGCATGGAAATGTTTGCATGAAAAAAATATATTTTTCTTGCCTATGAGGTTTCTGCTTTGGTCGAATCTTGTAGATGTGAGAAAGTAATTAGCTAACTAATCTAAAACTTAAGTAGAAGTCTTATAGTATGGAGATGTTTGCATGAAAAAAATGTTTTTTCTTTGCATTAAAATGCAATATTTTATTGAAATAATGCAAAAAATACTTTTTTCTTACATTTAAGGTTTATGATTTGGTTGAATCTTGTAAATGGGAGATAGTAATTAGCTAACTAGTCTTGAATCTAAGCAGAAGCCTTGTGGTATAGAGATGTTTGCATGAATTTTTTTTTTTTTGAAACTGTGCTGAATATATTCCTGAATTTTGAATAACTGGTTTTCTTTGTAGGTTGTTGATGGATGACTAAATGATGTTTATATTTGATGACCTTTTGAAAACCTCATTATGCATCAATTATAAATATTTTTTAGTTCCAGATATCTATTCTAAAGTGAACAGTATATGAAGCTCAAGTACAAGAAATATTATTGCCGTTTATTTTAATAAAAAGAAAAATAATCTTGCTAAATAGGTATTTTCTGTCAAAACTAGCATAAGAAGTATTATGTAAAATTATTTTAAATATGCAAGCATGTTGGAAGAATTAATTAAATTGAATTATGTATTAATAAACGTATCACAGTAAACTGTATGATTTGTATTTCAGGAGGAAGTATTACAAGAATTGGATATTTTATTCAAGGATGCACTTAGGCCCAAATAGCTATCATGTTGTGTTTTAAACTAGAAGTCCCTAAAAAATTTAACAGACATGATAAATTTAAATAAAATTAGACTACTAGATTCATATCATCACTAGTAAGTGAATGAAGCGAAGCAAAACCCACCATGATGACCTAAGGGAACGCCAAACTTGGTGTTCAGTGCTGTTTTATTAGTTTTGATTACATCAAAGTACCATATAAGAACAGCACAAAGCAGTGTTATACTTTTTCAGTTTAGGATATGTATTTCAGTTAAAGTGGATTGGTTAGTCTTTTTTTGTATTTTCATAGCTGAATTCACAAATTTGTATTTAAAGAAGTTTCTTTACAACGAAGTTTCTTAGTGGAATGATGACTTCCTTTAATAGACTCAACAGTATTTTTTTTTAAATTGAAAGTCCTAATAGATTCTTGCTGTTCTAAATTGGACATGACTTGTAAAAATGAAAAAAATATTTGATACTAGCTTGAATTCTTCATATTGCCAATATTAAAGTTTGTATCATAATTCTAATATCTTATTCCTACGAATTTTTCAGAATGAGAAAAAAAGCGTTTCTTCCATTCATAAGCTTTAGAATAGTTACGACAAGCTAAGATGCAGTCGTTAGGAACTTTTTCTAAAATATTGTTAATTATGAAGCATTTGCGAAAACGTATCTTTTTTCTTAAATTCTGTTCATATGACACGTCGTTTGTAAATTTTAGAAACTTTTCATTTTAAGCACATCGTATGTTTAATTCAACATTTGGGGAGTCATTTTTTCGATTTCTTGCATGATTTCTATCGTTGAAATGGGAAGATAAAAGGTAAACATCTTTGTTTACATTTCAGCTAGTTGTGTACTCTCGAACGCAGTGAACTTTGAAACTGAGGCACACGAAAGCGTGATTTTTCAACCAATCAGAGGAGACTCGGCTCGATGGATTACCCTGGCTGTAGACTCTTGTTACCTTTCATACCAGACGGATATAAGAATGATCAAAATTTTAAAAAGAGCGAAAAAGTTGTCACTAAAACTATTCAACAATGGTTCTGATTTAGAAGGATTTTAAAAGTGAATTGGTATATTCGAATCGTCTGATCGTTAAAAAAATGAAGAACTGATCATAGAGGGGTAATGAACCAAATAATAGAGGGTAAAAAACGAAACCTTTAAAGAATTTGACAGAACTGAACTGAAGTTTCGTATTGGTTATGACAGCTGAGCTGCGAACAAATTCCGAAAACGAAAGATATGTAAACTTATAAAAACAACTGTGTATGTTGTATTTATTTTTTATGAAAAAAAAAAACACTTTTTGTCTTACAAAAGATTCCGATTGTTTTACCCTGCGATCGTGAACATTAAAAAAAATAATTAAAATGAGCTTTTTTATTGTGTGTGTGCATCTATTTATCTTATCACATCAATCTAATGTTTGTAAGGACTATTTTTTATGACACCCACTGAGCGGTGTAAATACTTAATCAACAATTTGTCTTTTTTTTAATCAAACCACATTTTGTTTTAAGTATCGAAACTACTTTCAGAATATTTTTATAGTTCCGTAACAAGTTTATTTGTAAATGACACGTACAAAGAAATAATATTTTTCGTAATTTAATTAATCTTTGTGCTTGCAGGCGTAAATCTATGTCTTCCAGGGCTGTCTGTTTTAGTGTTTCAATCTAAAGAAATCCTAGGTTATTTTCCTGAAATCCAAGATGCCAAGTGAAGCGATGGATGCGGGAGAAGGTTATTCGTCTGTGGTAATTGTTTTTTAATTAAGTTTTCTTGAGACATTTGTAGTATTCTTTATTAACGTGTAATCACTTAATGTGTAATAACGTAAATGAAATTTTCTATTCATCATATGCAAAAAACCCTCAACGAATTTTATTTAAAACTCCATATAAGTTAGCGAGGTTCTGCATAGGACCTTGCACCATAATTCTCATCCATGTGATCTCCAAATCTCATCCATGTGAGTTAGAGTTAAATTTAAAATGGAATTTTGCAGATATGAAAGAGTATTAATGTTAAGAAGAATCTGAAGTATTGAATTTTTTTTTTTTTGTATTGACAGAAGGTCAAGGTTGCCTACTTAATAAGTTGAAGCTGTATTTAAGCAATTTATTATATCTTTTAAATGTTTGTTTAAAACAGTGGAACGCTATGATATTTCTTGCAGATGGGACTGATGTATGTGTTCAACCTAATTGTGGGAACAGGTGCTCTTACCATGCCTTCTCCAATTGCTGAAGCTGGATGGCTTTTGAGTTTAATAACTTTAACTATTCTGGCCTTTATGAGGTGAATTACTTTTTAATCATTTTATACCAATTTGTAGGTATTTAATAAATATGAGAGGTTCTTACCCTTCCATTTTTTTTTTTGTATCTTGACTTAATTGAGGTTTGGGAAATAGCTGAACCCCAAATTTCTTATCTATGTTATGAAATATAAGACTAGTTCTACATTCATTCTTACACTCATATATTACTATTAATATTGCTACATTCAGCAATTTCTAACTGTATCAACACATCTGAATATAGTTATTTTTGGTCTTTTCTCAAATGGTAAAAATTATAATCAAAGTTTATTAATATCAGTTTCAGTGAAAAAGTCTATTTTAAACATTGTCAAATATAATAGAGTAAACAATCACATAACCTGCTTACGAGTTCATAAAGTTGAACATGTGTTTGTTTTTAGTTTTTGGACAATGTTTCGAATATGCTGCATGAACAAGTATCACATTTCCTACAATAAGAATACATGTGCTGTAGTTTTGAAATTTTTATTTATGCTGTATGACTTCTATTTCACAGTATTTCCCGTGCTTATCTTGTGATTTTATCCATAACACAGGAGGTATTTTTATTATAATTCATAACACTTGATGCAATTGTAGTGCTTCCTTCGTCCTTTCCTTGTAGCCCTCTATTGATTTCTCTTGTACGAAGCCAATGTTATAGTTATAAAGTTAGATGCGATTTATCCAAGATAAAACAGCAGAGATTGTCACATACTGGAGTTTCAAGCTATCTTCACTATTTACAATCTTTTGGAGTATCTGTTTTATGTACTGATCCATCCTTCCTATATCCAATTCTGTCTTTGGGAATCTGAAACTTCATTTCACTTGAAAAGATTTCTCACAAAAGCGTATGACATGTGACAGATTTTTATATTATACTGTTTTTTAAACATATTATAGTTACAAAAATCAAGTGTTTTGTTAATTCAATCCCACATTGCAAAACACATTGAAGTGAGATGAGGTGAAGAACAAATTTCAAATCTTGTGAAATTTATGTAACACATCCCATACTCAAGGTTTTGTTGCTTTAGAAATACAACCAGAAACGCTTGGTTCTTTCTCAGTACAACCTTGTGCAGGATGTAATGTCTAAAAATTTTCACAACATTTGCAAATGCACTGGAACGTGTCTTGTAAAATGTGGATATGTTAAATTGAGCATCACCTCTATTGGAACATTTCTGTCTAAGATGTAAACTACGATAGTTAAGTGGCACTACGCAACTGCTCAAAGCTGTTATAATACACTGCTAGTTAAGCTAAATAAAAAATAACTAGATTTTAACAAGTGTAAAATAATTTGAAATTTGACAAAAGTGAGACTGATTACATTTTTTAAAACATTTGATTCTCGTGCATTCACATTACATTTCTTTCACTTATATGAACTTATGAAAACACAAACATAAAAGATTCTGTTTAATTCTATCTCTGCGTTAGACTTATAATTAATATGATTAGTAGTTTCTCTTCCAAAACTACTAATCATTAGGTCTTGGGGAGATTTTTAAGAAATATTTTGTATCTCATTTTAAAACTCTACTACATTTGTAACATTTTGGAAAAATTTTTTATACCTGAACTATATGTACATTTATTATGATTCTGTACATTTTTGGAATGATTATGTTTGCTCTCACAAAATATGTAGGGTGTATGCAGAAATTCATCACAAAATTAATCATTGATTTAAGAAACAGTAACAGTAAATTCATTTTTAGTCTCAAAATAGTTTTCAGTTATTCATATATGTAATAGAAGCTGTTTTGAGAGCATAAAAGCTTCTGAAAACTTTGTAAAATGTGAAATAAGCTTGATGTATTAAAATATGTGTACATTGTTATTTCAACAGTTGTATGCTGTATGAAATGAACAGTTGTATGAAATGAAAACAATAAAAACTTTTGAGATTATTAAAATATATTTCTGAAATAAATATGTTTGCAGCTTTGTGACTGTGACCTTTGTAACAGAATCGATGGCTGCTGCAAATGCTATTATTCATAGTCGTACTGTTCGCCATCTGAAAAAAGTGATGAAAACAGAAGATGTTAACAGTGAAAATAGTAGCCAACAGCTAGTTGTAAGTTCTATTTGACTTAATTGATATGTAAAAAATGTGGCGAGTTAATTTGATATCCCATTCTTTCTTTTCCAACAGAGATTTGATTACTTCTGTTTTTATAAATACCATTTCCTAAAGCATAAGTATAGTACAGATCTAACCATATCTCCCTGCTTTGTGAAGATAAAAAGCTATATACTGAGTATCATAAAAATGTGTTTATTAGATCATTAGTTTATAAAAGTACAAATTCTACATTAATTATGTGAATTTTAACGAAAATAATGTTAAACTAAAAGATAGATACATTATGGTGTATAGTAAAATAATGTAAAATCTCTAGATGAAAAAAAAAATTAACCTACAAATCCTAGCATAGAGGTTTACAAACTGTTGTAGCTTCCAAGAAAGTCATGAAATTCAAAGGAGCTGCAGATGCATTTCTGCTTTGATAAACTGTGTTCCACAAGATATTAGGTGTTCTGTAATATATAAAATCAGGGAAAATGCAAACTTTTTTGTAATTGAAAGTACTTTACAAACTTGCCAACTTTTACAGATTATCTGATTTTTATGGATTTCCACTTAATTTTACTGATTTACAGATGGGCCTGCCATTTTACGGATTTTTAATATTTTGATCGAGCAATCGAAATATATCATTGAAGTAGATAAAATAAGGGGCTGATGGGCTTCTAAAATTTGCTTGATTGGCAAAAATTCATTTCAGAATTATTAAAAACCAAAAAAGCTACTACAGCTTCATTGAATCTTTCTGAAAACCCATCTTCTGTAAAAAACACTAAATGGAACAACTTTGTAAATAGAATATTGATTTTTTTTTTCATCTACTTGTAAATAAGCTTTATGAACACCAGTGAACTGTTATCCTGACACAAGTTTAAATAGTATGTAACATAGTTTCGGATGCAATGTGTAGGTACTCATAAAGTTAATGTTTCATTATCATTCATGTAATATATTCATGTAATAATCATAAAGTTAAAACTCTACTGCTTTGCAAGGTTTTTGCAGTTGATAAAAATGGGACTTTTTACTTATGCATTTTTAAATACGAATAATACTAGTTATTGTGACATATACGGATATTTCTCATGCACATTAATTCATGTATTTATGCTATGTTTTACGCCCATGCAAAAGTTTTACTGATGCACAGTGTTTAAAGTTGGCAAGTATGACTTTATTTTAAAAAACTGTATTAGGTTATGACACTTATGTCATTGCTTGAGATGACTGTATTATAAACTGAAGTGGAGAGATAACCACTGAGGAAGCTGGGGCTTCAGCTGACAATGGAATGATACATTTCAATTTTAGTAAGAAAAGAGGCATATTGTAAAATATAAGAAGTTCCATTCTAGGAAGAAAAAAATTATTGTTTCTACTTGGTTTGTATATACTTCCGGAAGCAGTAGGTCTGGATTATGTTGCTATAAAACTGTCAAGTTATACTTGTACACTCTTGTTTAAGTTTCCATTTTTATTTAGTTAATTTTAAATTCTTCTAAGATATGTTCATATATTAGTTTTATAAAAACAGAAGAAAATACATTACCCTCTATTTTCATTTAGAGCTTTTTTTAACTGAATTAATATTTTAACCTAAGAATAATTGAACCCAAGGATATATGTAAGATTCATAAAGTCTCTATTATAAAAATTCATATATCATTAAAAATTAATTAATTCATCCGTGCCTTTGTTATAGCCTGGTTTATTTAGTGGTAAAATAAAAACTTGGAAGGTTAAAAGCCAACATTGTGGTTTGAAACTGCATTTATTATTTATTTAATAGTGACTGCAAAACACCTTGATTATGGAACTGCTTAGAACATACCCATCTTATCATGAATGATACTTATTAAATTTTCAGTTGCTTTGAGTGTAACATTTAGACTTTGTACTTTTGCTTTGCAGGAGCATTTTTTAACTGATGAAGTGATTACCAATTCCTTAGAAAATGAAAGAGTACCTTTACTTTTAAGCAGTAAGAATATTTTGTACATATTTTTGTTAAAAATATGCTAATATCTTTAGTAGTAGTTTGTAATTGTAGATAGCTTAACAGTGTGCACTTTACACTTTATGTTTTTATAAGAAAAACAATACAACTATATTTAAAATCATTATAAAGTGGGCATTTTATTTAAGATTTTAAGTTTCTTGTTTTGTAGAGCAAGATAGGTTTAGATATGAAAGTTCATTGTAGGAAAAGCTATTCATTTCAATCTTGATAAGAATTTCAGAGGTTTGTTACATTTTGAATGAACACATAAAGACATTGATTTGGTAAAAATATTAAAAAAGACATTTATCTTGCATTCTTGCACTTCATTTGATCTTTTCTGTGCAGTTTAATGTATAAATATTCAAATTATATCAGATTAAGCAATTTTATCTGTGAAAAGGTAAAAGTAGGTTAGCAAAGATGTGAATGCTTTATTTATTTGTTTTCTTAGATTACATTTTTAAATTATTTTTTTATATTCAATAGATGCTGTAGATACAATATCTGAAAACTCAGCTGAATATTTTAATATAACAGAAAGAATAGAAATGGTATGTTTCTTTTAATGTAAAAAACTCCTCTCTTGAAACTAAGAAATATTTCTTCTGAAATTGTGAAATAAATCTTAATAAGTTGCAATTTCCTCCACTCACACTATTTCTAAAAAATTATATATATACTAGGGTGCTACGCCCCCTGGTCACTTACGCTCGCCATCCCCAGGGAATTGTAACTCAATCCCATTTGGTTTGCTTCGCAGACCAACACTCCTTTCCCAGATCCCATTTGGTTTGCTTCACAAAGCAACATTCCTCTCGCAGAATCAATCTCTTGCTATGGCGAAACTATCCTAATACGGTCTATGACATCACAGCGAGGGCGTCGCCCCCAACTCGCTAACGATCGCCAACCATATGAAAGAGTACATTCTATGATATAATTTGATATTTTCAAATTTAAATACTAATAGTTATAAGATATAGATATGAAAGTTTAAAAAAAAAGTAACAAAAATGTCCCGATTTTTCTCGAGTTTCAAAAAAATATTTTTAGAGTTACTTTACAAAATAATCACGACTGAAGACTGAAAATTTATGTCTTTTGCTCACTTGTGTTTCAAATTTCGCTTTTTCAGTTTTGACAATTAATAAGCCCTAAACTAATAGCCACATCGGGAAAAAAAATCATCATTGTCTTGTTCCCTGTACAATTTTAAACAAACCAAGGCAAATTGGTAATTTTTTTAATCTGTACTTTCTCGGGAAACCGTTTAAGAATCAAGCAAAAAACGTGAGTTTTCAATCCTGTGGAAGCGGTAACATTTTAAATATATATATATATATATATATATATATATAGATACTATATTGTTGTTAAGATTTATCTTCTATAAATATTGTTGTTCACTTTATAATTTTGTTTCAATGTGCGATATTCATTTCAGGGCAAAATGGCTATGTTGTTTTTCAATTCCTGTAAGTGTTTTTTTTATTTGGACTTGTTGAAGTACATAATTTTTAGGAATTATCATACATTGATTATTTTATTCATTATTAACATAAAATTATTCAATATTTGATTAAACTTATTCATTCTTTTAGGTGGGGTAAAGGTTTTTTATCTTTGTATTATTATTTATCTATATGGGGATCTTGCTATATATGCAGCAGCAGTTTCAAAATCCATGAGAGATGTTGCATGGTAAGTTGAAAATTTAAATTCCTGTGTTATATTTCAGTATAAATTAAATGTCACTGCTAATTTGTTGATGCTTTTTGAGTAACTATTTTACGTATCAAAGTAATATTCTTCCAGTGAGAATAATATATCATGGCAAAATTAAGGCATGTAATATCAAGAAAAATTGAAACAATTTGATAAATTTTTGAGATGTAGGAAAATGAATTAATACTGCAATTTATTATTCACGTCTAAATTAAGTGAAACTTTAAAGAGGCTGTGTGTTTTATTGTTTATTATTATTTTTAAATGAAACAGGCCTGATCAAATTCTATAGGTTGTAATTGTTATTAGTTTGAAAGTCTTCTTTCCTTGATCCTAGTTCTGATTATGGGTATGAAGGAACTAATGAATCATTCAAATGGCTAATCAAAATTGGAACTTTGGCACTTGATCCACTTTAAGCCATAGGTCCTGGTCTGATGATTAGCCCTTTTGTTGCAAAAATTGATGTTAAGAGTGAAAAACCTAATATTTTGCTCTACAATATGTATGGCAGAAGGGCTGCTTGCTGTAGCATACACCCATTAATCATTTAAAAATAACAAAATAGCGGAGTGCCAAATTCAAGTTGCAAAAATCTGCTGTATGTGGCATCATCATTGCTTATCAAATTAAAAGTAATAACTGAAATTTTATTCGAAATAAATTGAATACATGTGTTTTAAATGATCGCATCTGTTCTAAAGAATTGTTAAATGTCTATATTTTCAATTGTAGTATGACTAATAAGCCTTTTTTTAATGTACTTTTCACCTGTAAATAGAAATTTTCGATTATTTGTTTGTTGAAATTTGTTATGTTTTTTAGGACCAATTTTTTCTTTTGATAGTG
Source organism: Metellina segmentata (assembly GCA_947359465.1). Lineage (NCBI taxonomy): Eukaryota > Metazoa > Arthropoda > Arachnida > Araneae > Tetragnathidae > Metellina > Metellina segmentata. The sequence continues at coordinate 27,118,069 of OX375882.1, forward strand.
AGTTTGTGTGTTACAGATATTTAATAATGTTTTGAAATTTTACAATTTTTAAGTTGTACAATGACATTAACAATAAAAATAATGTTAATACATTTCAGTGATAAACACAATGGCACAACGAATGATACTATACCGTGCTGGTCTACTGCAGATATCTCTAGAGGTGGTGCTTATCGCATATTTGTTGTAAGTAATGCAGCTTCAAAACAAATTATTTATGTTAATTGTGCCACTAGAATAGATTTAATGCCCATATTTTAACTTATGAGTTTTATGTCCGAGTTAGTCTTCTGGAAATGGGGACATTAAAACTTAGTTTATTACTTTGTGAAAACTTCAATCATGCTGAAAAGTTTTAATTCTAGTTACTAATGAATCTATTTTTGTTTTTATCACAGGCTTCCTTTTTGATACTGCTTGGACCATTCACATTTTTCAATGTTCAAAAGACAAAATATTTACAAATTTTTACATCTTTTATGAGATGGATAGGTAAGTTTGTTTTTAATTAATTGCATTTTAAAGAGTTCCTTTTAAAATCTTAATTTTTAGTTTTTTTTTCAGTACTCATAGATACTATTTTATAACAAATCTTATAGGTAATAGTTTAGTCTCACAAAAATACAAAATATGCTAATTTTAATTTTTGAAAGGAAAATAAGCAGTATAAAATACTTAATGTGTTTTATTATAGATATTATTAGTGTTTTATTATAGATATTATTAGTGTTTTATTTATACAAATTAGAATTATTTTTTCATGCAGGTATAGAGGAGAACAAAATACAATTCCTGGTCTGAGATCAAATGTCTCTTCATTGCTGAAAATTAAATAAATCATATTTCCTAAAATCCTTAAAGAGTAAAAAATACCCCCCAAACAAATTTAATTGCCTGTACAGCATTAAAAATTCAAAAGTAAAATTTTAGTTGGTTTTGGTAAATTTAACTAATTGTTAAACTAGTATGCACAGTCACCATTTTAAACGATTTATTTTGCTGTCTTGCTTGTGATGGCTACAAATAGGTTTCTACTTATTTGTCAAATGTTACTTTGTATCTACTAACCAAAACTCATTTGAATGCCTTTTACCTGGCCCCACAAAGGGTTGATCATGGTACCTGGGTCAAAAACCTATGGAGAGCCAGGAAATTATGTAGTGTACAGTTGGTTTGACTAGTTTAAAAGCTTTAAATATCTTGTATCTATACATAATTCTTCATGTCACCAAATCAACTATTGAAACATTAATGGTACTTAAAAAACACTATATTTTTTTAGTGCATTATGAACTTAGCATGTAGATGCAGTACCCTGCTTTTTATTTTGTTATAAAATATTTAATTTTGATTTTTCCTAAATGAATATATTTTTCAGCGTTCTCCATTATGATTATTCTTGCATCTATCAAGCTTGCTAAAGGCCAAGGAGAGGGAGACCCAAGTACTGCAGACTTCAGAAAAATTCCAAATTTATTTGGTGTATGTGTCTACTCTTTTATGTGTCACCATTCACTACCATCACTTGTGACTCCTATACGAAACAAAGGCAGCCTCTTGAGATTGTTTATCATCGATTACGTGCTAATTCTTGTATTCTACTCATTGTTGTCATTCACTGGTATTTTTGCCTTCGATCACATCGAGTCTTTGTATACTTTAAATTTTGAACCAACCTCAGGCAAAAGCATCATACCAAAGAATTTTGAATTCCTCCAATACTTCCTTGCCCTATTTCCTGTTTTTACTTTAAGTACAAATTTCCCCATCATCGCAATCACTCTGCGAAATAATTTAAAATCGATGTTCCTCAAAGAGAACAAGAGATACTCAAGATTTGTTGATAGGGCCCTTTTTCCTCTTCTAGCAATGATACCTCCAGTATGTATTGCTTTGATTACTGAGGACTTAAGTTTATTAGTAGGTGTTACTGGTTCGTATGCGGGGGCAGCTATACAGTATGTGGTACCAGCTTTGTTGGTTTATTATTCAAGGGAACATATTCTGAATAACCTGGGGGTAGGAGTGACAAATAAACACGCGTCACCTTTTCGACATCCATTTTGGATCATGTTTGTTATAATCTGGGCCATAGTGTGTATAATGTTTGTTACAATTAATTATACTTGTCCCTTAATGCAATAGAAGCATCAGCAAGGAACATATTTTATTTTTGTCTAGATGAATGAACTGTATCAGTGAGATCGATGTTTTTATAAACGTATAATAGTTTTCAAAGTTGTATTTTGGAGTACTTTTAATTTTCACTGTTGAGGATGATTGGCTAAATTTTTCTTAGCCATGACAAAAGTTTTGCATGTTGTTGTAAGAAAGAATGAACTCTCAAATATGAAAGATGTGATAAGAAATTTTTAAAGGTCATATCTAATGTGGTAGCTATCCATAGTTGTTTTAAATGCTCAACCTGTGATTTAGTGAGTTTTAGTCATGTGTGTGTTTTAGCATTTTGTAAAATATTTGAATTTATTTTTAGTTATACTTACACTTGTTAATTTATGCTGTTGTTCTTGTGAGCTATTATTTATATCTTGTTTTTCTTGTACTGTTACAAAATTGTGTATTCTTCAAAATAGGGTTTGGTTACCCATCATCGAATATATAAATGTGAGATTCATAACTGATCGTCCTTTCACTTTTAAGTTTGTTTGAAACCAAAGAAAAACGAAAATTACATATCAGATTAATTAAATACAGTAAAATAGTTTCATTAAATATATGTTTGACCTTTCGGGGTTTACACAATATTTTATATCTTTAAAGAATATTATATACAGCTGTTTTTTACTATCTTGATGCTCTCTATGATAGCATTATCATGACTGTTTTAACTATGCACTGTCTTGGGGGAAAAAACCCAAACCACACCTCTTCATTCAAGCAATTTTAAGAGTAGAGAAAGTTCAAAGATTGTGTTTGATAGGAACTAATTCCGATAAATTCAAATGCATAAAATTTGCATTAGGTTCCATCTTCACATTAAATTGAGATCCAACTTCATACTTTCCAATAAGAACCCCCTATATCAACACACAATTTTTTATTTATCAAAATTTAACTTCAAATACCAAATATCATGTCATTAAGTCTTAGTTATGAGCAGAGAAAGATTGGAGCTCCTAATGTTAAATCAGTTTCTTAGCCTTTTATGCATATCTTCCTAAATAATATATCTATAACGCTGATATTTTGTACCATGGTACTGTTGAACAACCCATACAAAATGCACCTAATTTTTTTAATTTAAAGTTTGTTTTTAGTATGCAATAATAATTAAATTAATGTTTTAAAAAATTATGAATTGGAACCTTGTTATGTTTTGATGGGATTCGATTCAGAAGGTCTTCTAATATGGCCATGTGAATTTTCATTCCGATAATTGCTTTTGTGCTACATTAAATTTTCCTCATTGTTGCAATTTTACGGGGCAATCGAAAGTTTAAAAAAATGTCTGACAAACCTCGGATAATAATTCTTGGATCATTTGCACTTGCATCTCTACTATTATAAAAGGAAGTGTTTATGTGTGTGGGGACTGTTGTGAAGAATCTATGGCACTTACAGTAATTCGAATGTTTTGCCATTTTTGCGCAAAACTCGAATATTATAATTTAATGTAGAACATTTTAAAATATAATTTAATTTAATTATTATTGTTTTCTTTAGATCAGAAGTTTAGGCTTTCTTATAATAGAAGTTTAGGCAACAGCATAAAAGAATGCAGTTTCTAAACTTATTTTTTCCGCTTCCGTTTGATTCTTGGAGGAACAATTTGTCAGCAGACTAAAAAAGCAAAGATTTTTAACTGAGTTCTTTTCTCTATCTCTTAGATTGTTAAAGATGGAGTAAAAATTTCAACGAATTTGAAATCTGGGGAAAATTTTCAATTAGATTGATACATAAAAATATGATTTTCTTTAAAAAATAATTTTAAAATTGAAATTTTTATATTTTTTCCACTACAAACGCCGTTGTGCTGTGGAGAATGACCATCGTTTGATTCAAGATTCAAGAAATCATATTTCATTTCCTGCACTCAGCAAAACAAAAACCATTTTAACTGGCATGGTTCTTTTTTGTAAAATCGGGATTGTTAAAGATAGATTAAAAATTCAACGGATTTGAAATCTGTAGAAAATTTGACTCCAGATCGACACTTTGCATTGGATTTTCTTTTAAAAATAATTTGTTCAATTGAATATTTATATTTCCGCAAGAGATTGTGATGTCACGCCGATTGGATCTCTTCGCAATTGGAATTTGGCCGAATTTGACAATAATGAGGCCATTACAACATTGCCCCTGGTGTTGGTTTGAAAAGCAAGCCATAGTTCATAATTTGGTTTGCAGCAAACCAAATTGGAATTCGCAGGGAATTAATTCCAATAGGCTATGAATTTCCATTTGGTTTGCGAATCAAATCAACACCACGGGCAACGCCATGATGGCTTTTATCTAATAGGCTATGAATTCCCATTTGGTTTGCAAAGCTAATTCGTAGCAATCACTGGGGGTTAGCTAACAGTGGTCACACACCCACGAAAAGAACTGTCATGGGCAACGCAGTGGCTAGTAGTAAATATAATAATTCTTGGATCGCTGCAAAATATGTTTGAAATATTGTTCAAATTTGAAACATGTAGCTATAACCACAGTTAATATCGTTCTACAAATAGCGACCTTCTATGTCACGATGATCCCTGAAATTGATACCAACTTTAGGATTGAATATCTCGAGATATAAAGTTAGTAAAGTCATGAAATTTCATATTTAGACTAATTTAACGATGCAGTATCTAATTATGGCTTCAAAACATGGTGTTTCCATTAGAAATTTCGTTGTTTGTGCAAAATTTGATGTAAAGATGTCCCTTTATGAAATTTTTTGAACTTGTTGTGGACATTATTCCTTATTGAATGATACCTTTGAATTTGCCCTAGTATGAGTAGAGCTCGAAATAAATAAGGTGATTCGTTTTTTACCCCGGGACTGTGTGTATATGACACTATAACTTTGTATTCTGGGGCAGCATACTGCCAGTAACTGGTATACAGGCAATTAATGCAGGAAGAAAATTTAATAGGTTCTCAACTGTAAAAAGGCACACTTTATTTAATTAGGAGGTAGATCATAATATGGTGACAAATCCATGCCATTAGGCACATGTTGTGTTAAGGTTATTACTCATTCAAAGAGTCACTGTACAGTGTCATTTAATTCAAACACTATTTGAAAGTCCATTTAAATGAACTTTGAAATAGTGTTTGAATTTTAAGTCAATTTTAAATCAAATCAATAATGTCATTTCAGACTAATTTATGTGGATTGGTATTGATCATATTCAAGGGCTGGAATTTTTTTTACCTATAAATTTTATTGAAATGCTTATGATTTGCAAAGTATTTTGTATCACAAACTATCTGGGGAAAAATGTGTTTTAAATATGTATATAGTTACACATATAGATCATAAGAACATGTACTTATACGTTTTTACGGCAATGTAACCAAATATTTATGAGCCTGGAGGTTTGTTTCAAAGTAATATTGTAACAGGGTTCCCCTATAGGGAATTTGTGTACTGACCAAAAAGGACCATGTTGGCAGGTATATAATTGAGCAGGTATAGCTGGTTTATAAGTACATAGTTTTTCTTTCATTTGTTAATTTATGCTTTTGTTTTAGGCTAATTATTTATATCTTGTTTCTTGTACTCTTACCAAATTACGTGTATAATGACATGTGCAGAATGGATTTCTTATTTGGGGAAACAGTAGTTTACTAAGAACATCAAAAAAAATGTTTGAAATATCCACAGTGCTAGCAAAAATTTAAAGAAAACCTGGCTATATGATTTACATAAAATAAAAATGGCCATGACAAATTACTCAGAATTATTGAAAAATGAAATATATATATATCCCTTATAGATGGTGAAATGCTTTAACTGTTTAAGATTCCTTTCGTTTTGACAGTTTCATTTTGAATGTTTGACAAGCGAGTTCACAAATATTCAAGTAACACCCACATTCTATCTATCTGCATAAATACTTTGAAGTGTTTTTTTTTATTACAATGAAACCAATAATACTCTAAAGTATTTATATATAATTAGTATCATACACACATGAATAAATTTCTTCAAATTTTTTTTTAATGTAACTTTAAAGCGAAAAAGGTAATTTATTTTGCTATATTTTCTAAATCAATCAAAGTTATACCTTTATTTTGTTATATTGGGAATATATATATATATATATATATTTTTTTTTTTTTTGGGGGGGGGGTTGCAGAACTTTAGTAGTTGTGTGCCATGAGATTAAAAGAAGTTGAAAATTGCTGCATTGAAGGTAGAGAATTGGGCATTTAGGCCATGTATTTTGACCACATTGTCATTGAAAAAAGCAAGAGGATAGCTTTGTGAAGCCTGATCTTTATTATTAGTAATTATTAACCAAATTGTAAAATTTGGTTGTGTAGAGAATACTTTATGTGAATATTTAATACCAATGCATATCAATGGGGACAAACCAGTTAGCATTTTGCATGTGAATTTTTAGTTTAGGATATTCAAGCTTGTGTTATTGAATAATGAAAAGACGGTGTTTTAAAATTCATAATGTAATAGATAATTAAAGTGTTTACTTAATATTCACATCTAGCCATTTTTCGTGTCTTGATTTATTGAGCTTAGATAACTTTATACCTGAAACTATTTATTTGAATAAGAAAAAGGGTGACAAAGACTTTACCTTTTTGTGCTCATCCCGTATGAATCTTTGTTGATTTTAGTTTTCATTCCAAGTTAAATTTAGAGGAAGTATTTATTCTAGATTATTCTATTTTATACAATCTTAGCATTTGTTTCTCGAACAAACGACAAGTTACAAATAATGTATCTTGAAATTCCATCCATTTCTTTTATCCAATGTGGTAAAAAGCCAAAATATGCATGGTATTGTTTTATCTGTAAAAATGTGCTCACAATGTAAAATGTAAACTAGTTGATTTTGAATTTTTTAAGTAATTAAGAAAGTAATAAGGAACATACTAAAATTCTTATTGATTAAGGATTGATTAAAACAAATTTTTATACGGATAATTTGGAAGTAGTTTAGCCCCCAAAGTGTGTAAACTCATTTTATTTATATTTATTATTTTTTTCACTTTCTCATTGTAGCTAACTACAATCAAGTTCTATTTAAAAGTATTTATATCTGTGTTTATATAAATGTGTATAGTGCCATAAAGAGTTCTATTTTTGTACTACTGTTTTGTTTGTATGATTGTATGCAAAACCATTTTATTTATACAAAATAAAATGTTTTAAATAAAGAATGTGTTATTTTTCTGATGATGGATGTATTATTCATCAATTATTTCTAAACAACGAAATTTTCAATATTGTAGAGTAAAAAATACGATGCAACCATTTAACACAGAATTACAGATGAATACATGGACAAATTTTGTGATAATACCCTTCTAAGTTTATCACACTAGTTCCATCACTAGTCTAAAATATGACTAAAACAAAACACTACAATTTTCAGAAGGATGTAAAAATATCTAAGCAAATTCGATTAGAGTAAAAAATGAGTTTCTAAATGAAATGCACATTTTGTTGTTTTACTGTCTCAAAATCTCATATATCTATAAGTTTAATTTTAATTTTGAGGTCTTATTATTCAGTTACAAATATACTTGTCAAACTTGTTTCAAAGACTGTTAAGTCTAAATCAATTACAAAGTCCTTAACAGTGAATTTCGAAACCTCGCATCTTATAGCTGGTCTACTGTTTTGGAATCTAGTTTTCCAAAGCTCCTGAAAATGTTTGATTTTAAGACGTACTTCGAAAAATAATGATATATAAAGTTTAAAATAAAATTGTTTTCCTATTCCATCAAAAGTGGCTAATTTCCCTTGCATATTAGGGATTGTGAAAAGATTTGTGCTTATCAAATTGGTATCAATCACTGGGAATTTTTTAATGTCTTTGCTTAAAAAATGGTACAAATAGGTATGTGGTTAATTAATGTTGCAATGGATCAACCCATCGAGCTATTTGCGTGACCGGTTAAATTTAAACAATGGGCTTTCACAAATTGTGGATTCTGTGTCCGAGTTTATTGTTAGGTGCCAGACGCACTGGCACTTAATTAGTGATCATATCACACCCTGACAAGAAAAGTGACAGTTCAAAAAATAAAAATGTCGATCTAATGTCATTGAAAAATATGTATGAGGTGCCACACAGTGTTTCATTCCTATTCTATTGAATATAATAGAAGTTGCCACCATAAATACTTTCCCTAAAATTTAAAAGAAGCTTATACTATTTCAATATTAGTTTTATGTTGATGTTTCTCAAATTCTGCAATTTTGAGTTGTGTCACTTTTCTTGCTGGGGTGCGAATGTGGTGATTGTCATATGTGGTTTTTGCGTATGACGGCTCTTCGCATAGGCGAGCTTGTCATCTTTCTAAAACTAAAAGTTGCTTCGTCATCTGACCGTGGTTCAAAATTGCGAATTGTTGTCCTCGGATCTTTCCATTAAGGGACTGATCCCGGACCTTCGTCAATACCCCGTTGTGTTCCTCTAGTACGATGTTAATTACAAAAATTACCATAAATTGAGTTTTATTTATATGGACATTCCTTAAAAGGTCAGGAGCTTAGGTCTGGCAACCCCAGGATTCGCACTCGCAATCCACGAGTTTTGCCACACTGTAAAGCATTTTATTCTCTTCGTAACGATGTTACTGCAAAATAAAATTATGTCCTCAGCTAAATCATTTAGTGCACATAATTTCCATCCAAGGGCCCCAAACGAAAAATCCTGCCAACTCATACCCAGACAATCGGAACAGATACTGCAGTGTTCCATTGCCTTCACAAAATAGATCAAAAGATATAAAATTTTTGAAATTTTAATGACTCCATTTATAAAATAGATTTTAAACTAGTATTTTTGTTTTTTCTTTCCCCAAGAATAAGTTCAATTTTGAAATTTCAACAGATTGTGTTTCTTTGCAAAAATAGGCAGATTTCAAAAAATGAATAGTTTAAAAGAGGTTTTTCAGTATTGTAGAATTCCAATGTACGTAATTTCCTGGAAATCTGGTAACCCAACATACAGAGGTGTAGGCAGGGATGTGTCAAACACTTTTTATATAAATGATGGAAACGAACCTATAAGAATACTCCGAATTGACATGCGAATTGCCTATGTAACTCATTTAACTTTCAATTGAGTCCGTGATACGAATTGATTTATTTAAGGTGTTACGTATGAGGTGAAATTCGAATAAGACAGGTGTGAAAGTAAGATCACCGTGATGTAGGACTTAAGGTATACGATGGACATTCACCCATTCATGTCTTAGAACCCACTGAAGATGATTGTGTCGAAATATCCATCCTTTTTACCCATGATTGTTCTATGTGTTCATCTTTTCATTTTAACAGGTAATAAATATTTTACGTCTTGAATAAAGTCGATACCTAAAACGGTGAAACTTCAATATATTTGGGTTACTAAGTTTCAATAATAAATCTTTAGTAATCGACTTAAGAATTTTATTTGAGGATTGAGTAAACGTTGTAATTTTTTTAGTTACACCATTTCCTCTCTTTATTTGATTTAATGGTATTAAAATTTCAGCGCTAAATGTATCTTTTTTATATATAGATGTATATTTGCAGATATTTATGATGACGTCATAATTGTATATTTGCAGAGCATAATTGTAGAGAGTTCGGTATATTTCTGTTGATTATTTGTTAATAGTGAACCAGTATATTGAAAATAATTCAATCAGTTCAGTTAGCTGAAATGAAACGTCACGTGTTTAAAATTGGACGACAATGCACTTTTGTACTGAAATGAAAACGATAAATTCTTAACAATGACAGGATTTGTGTAAAATACCATTTTGTGAGAATAAGTAGCATTTCGTTACAGTTGTAACAGTTAAATAAATAACATTTTAAAAATTTTGTATCGTTTTTTTCAGGCATCATTGCTGCGGAAGAAAGTGGTGAGCTAAACTTTTCTCTGATAATTTTCATCAGTCTTTCTTTTACACTATCAGAATATAAATCTTTCATATTCATTTTCTTTTGATACTATATAAGCTTCATGCACCACTTGGATCTATAATTTTGATTGAATATAATATAGGGGTAAAGTTATCAATTCTGACTTGTAGTCAATAAATTTTTTTAAAGAAAATCAGAGAATTAGAAAATAAAATTAGAATAATGGTTCAATTACATTTGAGTAATGTGTTAAGTTATTTTTATGCATACATAATTTTACCTAAAATTGTTACTTAACATTGTTTTATTATTCCTTCTTCCTCCCAAAAAAACACAAAAGTTATCTAAAGCGAATATAACATTTATATACGGTCTATGATAGCTGTAAGGTAGTTTAATTAATCAATTTCATGTGTTAGACATAATACTTAAGTTTCAAACTAAATCTTATTTTTTCGTAATTCTCATTCTTTTACAAATGGGTTGATACGTAACTTTTTTGTTCAGCAAGAAATGAAACTTCAAAAACAAATTTTTAAGTTTATTTTATATAATTTCATGATATTATTTATCGTAATATACTAGGCACAATAGTGATTCGAGTGTCTTGGCGTGACACATCATCACCAACACTGAAAACGATTCAACGTAATTTTTTAAAGTTCGATTTATTATTTAAAGCCTTTATTGACCGCAGTCAACAAAAACAAATAATTACACCACCCGCATGAATGAATTTATTTTCAACATATTTCGGATATTCATTAATTCTGAAGCTAGGAACATTTTTATTTTAGAACAAGAAATGTTTGCAAGTATATAAGTAATTCCAAAGCAAAAAAATCTACTTTTATTATACTAGGAAATATTAAAAGCCTTTACAGCGGTCCGGCACCTATCCATGTTAAATTCACAAACTTTGGAGGCATCTCATTTATTCATAAATTACTGTATTGATCTGACATTTTTTACTGTATAATATTTGAATACTTTTAAAGACTTAAACACGTTTTTTTTAGTTAAAAAAATTCACAAAATTATAAACTTTTTAAAAAATGACACAAACAAAATTGAAAATTTTTAGACAGTATTTTTTTAAGAAAAAAAGTTTGCATTTTATGTTTTATTTCTGGTGTTGAAGTGTTTAAATGTGCTTCTTATACAATCATAAAATGTTTCAAGAATGTATCTTAAGTAGCTTTTGAGTAATGTGACTCCAAACATGAAAAAAGTATGTTCTGAGACGTACGTCACGGTAATAGTGCATATATTAAAAAAATATCTTTAAAAATACTTCCAATTAACGGATTTTTACAAATGAGGAATCGTTGAAAAGAGGACGAATCAAATTTTCAGAGACAGCAAAAATCTCAAAAATTATTTTTTCGAATATTTAGTTGCCGGATTTCTTTAATATATAGAAATACTTATGCGAATAAATGTAAATCGTTTACCTGTGAAAAGAAAGTTTCCACCTTTTATGAATTCGGAATTACATTCAGATGCACAGCAGGATAGATTTTGAGCTTTAACCTGCATTTTAAATATATTTGTTATGAAGGAAAGGATGCACAAGTTATATGCGCGTGAGTGTGGAAAGTCTAAGGATCACGTTACTACTTGCTGTAGGCATACGAACCTGGGTATATAAAAGAAAGTTATCATTACTCACTCTACTTTCATATCTCTTCTATGTTCTGTACTTAAAATTACTCACAATGAATATCAATTATAGCTTGCTTTGATTTGTTCTGCTTAGGTTTAAATTAAAAACTCGTGTGTTAACTATTGGTTTGATGCAAAAATTCGACAAAGTTTTACAAAAATTGAAGAAAAAATTATTTTTTTTTCTATTATAAAAAAACCTTGTCAATCTTTTTCAGGTTTATTCGCTTTGTGATTGGTAATAGCGAGTCTTGTGGTTCAACGGGCTTATAAATTTGGAGCACGCGCAGACGATAAACAGAAAATTTAAAAAATGAATTAATTCATAAAATTTGAGAGCACGCGCTAGAGATTTTGCATTGTTTTCAGAAGAACCGGCAAATTCTGTCGCCGTTTCCGTAGCAACAGTCGAATATGAAAACATTAAGTAGTACTACTGTAACAACCAACACGGAGAAGCTAAAACATTTCCTCTGAATTTTGACAATATGTTATAACAATCTATATATATAATTCTCGGTACAGCTACACTCTACGTTTATGAGTGATGGCAACGGCTTGGCGATTTTTTTTGGCGCACTTCTAGTAGCGAGTTACGATAAATTAAAGCAACCCATCTTTCGTTGCTGTAGTTGTGGTTTTCACGGCAACCTCGGCAAACGGAAACTTTCAATTTTAATTTTGAATATTTTAGAAAGTTCTTCCAAAATCCGTTAAAATCGTTTGATTTCATTGATTCGTTTGAAATTTTTTATTTCCTCCCATTGGTTATTTTGTTTTTAAAATATCCTTTTACTGCATTGGTCCTTTTAAATCATTTTCTGTGATGCCATTGGTCCATTTATTTGTATTTTGACAGTTGTGGAATTTTTATTTTGTTATAATAGTTTTCACGACAGGATTAAGAGGTTGTTTTTTTTTGACCATTTTCGTTTTCATTATTTTTTTACGAGAGAATTCTGACGTTATCAGGTATTATTACTTGCTTTTTTTCTTTTGTAAATCTTTTTCTTTTTCAACATGCTTACTGTATTTAGTGTAATTGATAAGTTTCAGGGTTTTCTTACCATTCGTAGCTTAGTTTCTCTGCTGGTTCACAAATGTGTTTTGATATGTGATTAAGCTTACTATTTTTTGTGAAAGTTTTTTTAAAATATACTTTTTAAAACGTTCTGAAATGTGCTTAAAAAGTGTGTTGTAAAAAGAAAAAAAATTGTGACAGGAAAAGAGTTAAGAAATAATTATTTCCTTGGCGACTTTAGAAGTGCGCCAAAAAAAATCGCCAAGCCGTTGCCATCAGTCATAAACGTAGAGTGTAGCTGTACCTAATTCTCTTGCGTGGCACGCAAAAAAGACGTTATTTGTTATCGCATTTTGGCAACATTGTACGGTTGTTTGTTCACTTCGTAGCCTCGCGCCTCAATTGAATTTATAGCGTTATCGGTTGAAATTTTATTGAAAACAAAAATGAATTTTAGTCGAGCTGTTGCAGTTTATAATTAGAAATCGAAGAAAGCGGAGGATCTTTTCAGGGTCATTAAAAAACGGTCCTTTTCAATGCCAACCATTATAGTTCAACAAGACGCTCGCACTACAACTTTCGACAACAAACTCAATGAAAAAGTGTGGGTGACTCGAGAGTGCTGGAAATGTACACACAAACACCATGCTGGATATTCAATTTCAAAAGCAGCGCTCGCATTTCGACTCAAAATTTGATCAAAGTTATCATTTGAATTCTGATTCCAGGGTACTGTATATATATATTTCTGTACTATAGCAAATTTAGATTTGAAAAATATTTTTTGGAGTATGATATTTTGTAAACAATCCCTTCTGCTAGGACATATGTCTTCATGGATGCGAGCGAAGCGAGCATAGGTTCGCGCAGCGAACCATTGAGGATTGCAAAGCAATCCTCCGGGGGTTGGCGAGTGTTAGCGAGCAGGGGGCGGGCCCCCCCTAGTCTATATTTATAATACTCTTACGTGGCACGCAAAAAAGACGTTATTTGTTATCACGTTTTGGCAACATTGTACGATTGTTGTTTACCACAAAGACAAGCGCCTCAGCGTACAGCGTAAGTGTCCGACAAGTTGACTCTGATTGGCTGGTATGATCATGTGCCTGAGACATAAAGGTGTTTCATTTGGCTATTTATCTACGTTTTGGCGCAGATCTCTTTGACTGATAGGAACGGTTTTCGAAAGGTTTTGCATTTTGAACCGAAAATTGTATCCTTTTATTATATAAGTTAGTGTTTTATGTATGCTTTTTGTTACATCAGAATGGTCCTAAACCAGGGATGGATACGACACCATCATCCTAAAGCAAAGGGGACGGCAGAGGGGCGGAAAAATATCAGTTGGTAGTGAGTTCAGGAGTGGTTTTTAGATTATTTATGTAAAATCAACGGAAGTTTGGAAAAATAAAAAAAGGGTATTAAAAATTAGGAAAAGTAATTTAGAATCAAAAGGAATTAAATTGGAATTGTTTTAAATAATTTGGATGATCTAAAAATATTACCGCCAGTTGGGTTCGAACTCGGGAAGTCATCCTCCGCCGCTAACGCCAATCTGATGGTAAGTGACTTTAGCCATTTGGCCATCGTTGCTTCACCAAGAGGAGCTCTTTAAAAGAAGAGTTCATTTTTGCCTCCCCTTATTATATAAGTTGGCGAGAAATACTACTAACAACAACCATACTACATATATATGAGGAGCCAATCAGAGTCAACTTGTCGGACACTTACGCTGTACGCTGAGGCGCTAGTCCACAAAGCCTCGCGCCTCGATTGAATTTATAGCGTTATCGGATGAAATTTTATTGAAAAAAAATGAATTTTCGTCGAGTTGCTGTTGCAGTTTATAATAAGAAATCGAAGAAAGCGGTGGATCATTTCAGGGCCATTTAAAAACAGTCCTTTTCAGGGGTAACAATTATATTTCAACAAAACGCTTGCACTATAACTTTCGACAACAAACTCAATGAAAAAGTGTGGGCGAGTCGAGAGTGCTGGAAATGTACACACAAACAACATGCTGGGTATTCAATTTCCAAAGCAGCACTCACATTTCGACTCAAAATTTTCATTTGAATTCTGATTCCAGGGTACTGTATATTTACTTTCTGTAATACAACAAAATTAGATTTGAAAAAGACTTTTTGGAACATCATATTTTGTAAACAATTCTTTCTGCTAGGACACATGTCTTCATTAATGCGAGCGAAGCGAGTATGAGGATTGCGAAGCAATCCTCCGGGGGTTGGCGAGCTGTAGCGAAAAGGGGGCGGGCCCCCTAGTACTAAAATATTTCCTTTTTTATGTGGAAATGAAATGTTTTGTTCTTGACATTTTTAAAAGCATTTTGATTTTATTTGCACTACATTTCCGTGTATGAGCAGAGAATTTTTGGAACGTTTTCTAAAGCTAAAGTACTGGGGTCGGCAAAATACGAATCCGCTAATTTCGCGAAAAAGGTAGGCAATTTTCCGTTACTCGGGCGCATGCGATAAATATCGCAATGGGAAGGGAACCTTCAATTAATGTCGTACTAGAGGTACGGGATCAAACCAGTAGCGATCCACATGGGGATGGATTGTAAAGCAATCCCCTCCCCTCCCCTCATTGTTGAGAAGTGTAGTTCGCAAAGCGAACTAAATATGATTGTGTTGCAATCATCGGGTGTTGACGAGCGATAGAGAGCAGGGGGCGGAGCCATCTAGTTATTTAATAAAATTGTATTTAATCAATGTGCAATATGATATTTTCTCATTTCTGCGGTAGCTGCATAATCCCGCGCTCATAGAAGATATGAGATTTCTGGCTAAACTGATCCAGGTGACGAAACCTTTTGAACCCCAAAACGACACCTCCACCTTACACATCTTCTTTTGCGTCTGCAAAGCCTTTTTGGAAATAAAAAAGCCTCATTTGTCGAAAATACCCATTATTTTCTGCAACTTTTTAATGTTTAACAAAAAAAACAACACAGTTTCTTCCCAAGTACACGCTGAAATTCTTTCTTTTGAACATCATCAAAAATTTACACGTGTGAACTAGATAACACTTTGGTTTTGCGATGTAATGCCATCTAGCGATAAAAACGGGACGAACTTTTACATCAACCCAATATATTAAATTTAGAATAAAAATGTTAAAAATTTCGATTAAAAATGTTTGACATTTCGAATAAAAAATGCTGAAAATTTAGAATAAAAATTTTGAAAATTTAGAAGATAATGGAATAATGAAGACTTGTATTTTGTTTTATTCAATACATGCGCTTAATCATGGTTAACATGTGAGACGTTAAAGTAACGTATTAAGAATTCCTAATGGTGTTCTTAAACTCATAAACACGAGATATTTCTCCCCTTTGAATTCAACTGCAATTATATTTGTTCTTGTAAATTCATCATGACTCGCTGTTCTAGAAAACAAATTAATAAAAAGATGAAATGTTAAAGAAAGTTATATATTCTTGGACACATAGCTTATTTTTTCATAAAGATGAGTCAGTACCTAATCATGTGAGCAAGACATTTTTTAAAACTATAGAATTTCAGAATGGTAGTTTATTTCGAGACTTCTTGTTTTTAAGAGCTCTCTCTATATTTAATCTTTATAACTTCTATATAATCCATTCTTACGAGCATAATATTACAAGAAATCTATATTTGATTAAATGCCAAATTAAAATTCAAAAATACGTATTTTGAGTTGCTTTTATCAAATGTTTTTTTAACAGATCTTGTTTTGCTTTCAGATATGCCTGGTAAGTTATGAGTGGAATTAATCTTGCTTTGTATAACAGTTGTACTGCTATGTAATTTTAAATACGTATTACTATGAAAGTACGTATATTATCTTTGGTAATAATGTAATATTTGAAATTGCACTTGTAAAAAATAATATCTTATCCTTTGTATCCATTTTAAAGATGCTCCAAGTAAGTATACTCTTTTTTTTTATCAAAACAAAAACGTTAGAATTACGTTTAGATAATGTGTTTGATAAGGCTTACTAAAAGAATTTGTCGGAATACTTTTAGCTACAGAAGTTTTTGTTTAATGGAAAAAGATTTTTCAACTCATCTATATACACGTATGCAGTGAGCCACAAGTATTGGGTCACATCTTGCACTTTTAATGCATTTCGGTACTAAATTCAACAAAACCCATAAAAGTACTATGAGAAGAAACAGGTGACTTCGGATTTACGTATCAGGCAGAATATTAATACATCGTTAATTTTGTGTATCAAGGCGGTCGAATATTTTTGAGTGCATGATTTTATTGGCTATGTTGCATTTAAAATATTTTCAGCAAAGTGTTTCACGATTGTTTGTCTATTTGACTGTAAACTAATATAGGAGACAGTTATATGACTAAATTTTAAATCGCAATTTTAAATATCGTATATTGAAAATAATTAGAAATGTGATCGAATGCTTTGGGATCCACTGTACATACTCTTTATCTTTTAATAACAGTTTTTTCTAATAAAGTTGATTGTTAATTGAATCAAAAATTTTCAACTAAAGTGGTTGAAAGAAGTTATTTTCAACAATAAGGTCTTCTTCGTTCACTTAGAAATAGCACAATTTTTATAAAATATTTTTTAGTTCCAACTATATTTATAGAAAAACACATTTAAAAATTTTATTACTGAATCCCTTTAAAGTACGAAATACGATATTCAAATAGTTTCTTAAAATATTTGTTCTGTCTTTACATTCTTTTTAAAATATAATAAATTTTAAAGAGTTTTATGTGGTATTGTTGAATTTCCGTCACATTGAAGCAACACAATGGGTTATTGGTGACGGTCAAGGTTCAATATGCACTAGCTCCCACGTATATGATGGTATTTTGGTTGGATTGAGTCTTGAACTCGAAACCCTCCGGTTGAAAATTCACGACTGTACCGATTGGATTACTGCGGAACTTTTATGCGATAGAAAAAGGGGTCGTTTTATGAAGTTTTTTTTTGTATAAATAATGCTCTAAAAATAATTCCCTCAAAAAAAATTTGGACTCTGAAACCACTTTGTATGCAATAAAAATGAAAAGCTAATTTAAAACGTACTGCAGTAAATAAAGTATACCTCTGTAAACATTGTTATTGACTTTATTGCATTCATTTTTTTGCAGCACCATCGGAAGAGAACGGTAAAATTTTGTTATTGTTTGTGCAACCACTACACAAATTAATTTAGAATTTAGTGCATATACATAATCAGTGCAATAAGTCTCAACCATGAAAAGTTAGTAGATTGAAGTTGTATCGTTCAATAAGGTGGGCCGAATAAATCGAATTCCGCTGGAACACATTCTAATCGTGAAAAATGTTTGTTATTCCACTTGTGAATATATCTGTCAATTTGTTTTTAAAATTTACAATATCTTAATGAAGAGATCGGCGGTTTGTGTTTTTTAATTTGGGCATCTTGCAAGACATGATATCACCCCAGCCAATAGGTTTTTCACATGGTCAATGTTAAAGTGACCTAAAAGAATGGTTTTCAGTCGTAGAAATTTGTAAAGCATATGAGAAATTTCAGTCAAACATTAAAACCAAACTTTGTGCCCACTTTTCGTAGAAGACATAACGTGGGTTTGCATGAGAACTATCCAGTAGGACTAATACCAGCCGTCTCTAATAGTTTCTACTCTGTGCAGTAAAAGTGCAATATGCAACTCTGATTTGTTTCGGTGATTTTTTAAGCAATCCAGGACTCACTATCTAGAGGTGACTAGACTTCGAATCCCATCCATTCCCTCTCATCCATTTGTGGATCATGACAATGAGAGGTTTGTAGTAGAACTTTGAGTCAAGTATGGGAATGACTCCTCGTGAAATAGGGGAATGAATCGCACGTACCCATCGCGGTCCGCTTCTCCACAGCATCCCTCTGAGTTTCGATACAATTTTTCCACAATTTAGTGTAGCAGGGTAAGAATGGGAGAGAAGTTTTAATACACACGTTAAAAGATCATAGACGTCACATGGCAGAATCGGAGGACCAATGGATTCAATTTTCATCCAATTAATATGCACGAAATGTTTTATGTAAGCCCTAGCTGAATAACCCGGCGTTGCTAGGGTTTCAAATATGACCGCGACAGGTAAAATATGACTGCGACATTTCCCTGTGTTAACTTTATACACAAACCCTGTAGAACGTGTTTCCTTGCCCATGTCCATTTATTGCGGAAAAACAAACTAGATTTTAAAATTGGGGCTTCGAGGGCACCTTTAGGATTACCTGTGTGCCAATTTTCATGGTTACATATTGGTCTGAAGACAGGAAAGAAATAGCTTATGTTTTCCGCAGTGTTCTAAAGTAAGTGTTCCAAATTTGGTGTAGATTGCTAAAACGGTGTACTTTAGTATAGAGAATATACACACACCTACATCTTTTTTATATATATATATATGTAGATTGAAAATTTATTATTTCTTTCGAACCTTAACTTTTATACTCAATTGCCCTCTTTCTTGCAATATTGGATTTGACCCATTTCTGCCATTTCTCTGGATAACAGTGTACGATCTTAATTTTCAGAATTCAATGTCTTTGTCAGTAAGTCACAGTTGTGAGGAAGATGTTTCTGCTTGCTCAAAAAAGGTGCTTGTAATGGTGATTAATAACGTCACACTGGAGCAACACAACAGGCTATTAGCCTCGGTCCGGGATCAATACCTTAGGGAAAGAGCCGAGGACAACACTATGTAATTCTGAACGATGGTCAGATGATGAACTCTCATTAGGAGTTTCTTCAAATCATATTGTCGATGACAGTACTTTAGAAGACGGGTAGGAATCTGATTGGGTGCATCATTAAACGTTGGAGTATCTTGCATGTTACATGGGTCTTAAACCAAAACAGAACTTGACTCCCAAGCATGTATGTTGCAATTTTTACACATTTCTTGGATGGTTTGTGGGTGATTACTAAATCACAAGATAGTTTTTGCTGTTTTGAGCTGTCTTTCATATTATGAGTTTTGGGCTATGTTTTGAAACATCATTAGATCAACGGCCGTTTTTAATGGTGATACAAATTTCATACACGTAATGTTGATCTGTACTGAAATCTGAAGGAACTTTGGGAAGGATGGAATCGATGCGTTTTAATTTCACTACGGGAAGTTTTTACGATGATGGATGTTTTTCTGATACGATGAGTACTAATGAGGGCCCCATACATCATCAAGATTCAAAAATCTACCTTCTAAGTAAAAAGACGAATCATGTTGGTGGAGTCGTTGTAAGATCTCTGAGGGGTACATCACGTGGACATACGAATCCACTAGATGGAATCCACTCAATAAAAAATTCCTTTGCGTGTAAGTGGCACGTTTGCAATTTTTTGTGTGCCTATTCTGTAGTGTATCGCGTTTCCTCCAGTTCCTTTACATCGAAGAGGCTGCATATCCACTCATCATTTCCCCGAACAAAATCCCTCTGCATATTGCGCACTAAATAGTTCATAGCTCAAAGAAAATCGCGTAGAAACCTGAATAAAAGCGTATTAGTCCTGCTCGTCGTCCTAAGGTAAACCCACGGCATGTGGCCATTTCTACAGTAACGTTTGTTTTCAATGTTTGAAAAACTGAACCTCCTAAAATGTGTTACTGGTTCGAATGAAAACCATTGGTTTAGGTCACTCCAACACTGCTCTCATGAAGAAAAACCTTGTCGGGAGTGATTTCAAGGGATATCTTGCCAAATTACCAGAATTCGTACACTTCAACTACCGGTCTCTTCACTATAATATTTTTTACTCTTATAAACTAAAAAGGTAGTTGATCAAAGATGGAGTAAAATACTTTTTCTAATGTTAAGATTTGTTCTGGCTAAACTCGATTGTTTGGGTTCAACCTACTCTACACGCTTTTCCGTAATTGGTAACTCGGACATGATTCTGAACAGTCGCGCTCTTAAACAAGCCAGAGCGCGTTATCTACACTAGCGCCTCAGCGTACAGCGTAAGTATCCGACAAGTTGACTCTGATTGGCTCCTCATATATATGTTGTATGGTTATTGTTAGTAGTATTTCTCGCCAACTTATAATAAGGGGAGGCAAAAATGAACTCTTCTTTTAAAGAGCTTCTCTTGGTGAAGCAACGATGGCCAAATGGAGAATGGCCATCAGATTGGCGTTAGCGGCGGAGGATGACTTCCCGAGTTCGAACCCAACTGGCGGAAATATTTTTAGATCATCCAAATTATTTTAAAACAATTCCAATTTAATTCCTTTTGATTCTAAATTACTTTTCCTAATTTTTAATACCCTTTTTTTATTTTTCCAAACTTTCGTTGATTTTACATAAATAATCTAAAAACCACTCCTGAACTCACTACCTGCTGATATTTTTCCGCCCCTCTGCCGTCCCCTTTGCTTTAGGATGATGGTGTCGTATCCATCCCTGGTTTAGGACCATTCTGATGTAACAAAAAGCATACATAAAACACTAACTTATATAATTATTAACTTATATAATAAAAGGATACAATTTTCGGTTCAAAATGTTAAAATCTTTCGAAAACCGTTCCTACCAGTCAAAGAGATCTGCGCCAAAACGTAGATAAATAGCCAAATGAAACACCTTTACGTCTCAGGCACATGATCATACCATCCAATCAGAGTCAACTTGTCGGACACTTACGCTGTACGCTGAGGCGCTTGTTTATCTACAACTAGCTCTAACGCCGATGGGGTACACGACGAACAGTTGATTTGCTAACGCACTGCCAACCACTTCCAAAAATTGTCTTATATTATATAAATATTGTCTCTTCATTATTTTTTAGTACTAGCGCGTGGGTCTCTTGGAAAAGGGGAAGGGAGCATGATAAAAAACTACTTTTTTTCGTTTTCAATTTTTTAATCTTTTAAAAAGTTAACGATTTCTTTTTGTTTTACAACTTTTACTTTTGCAAAGAGAAGAGCAAGAAATCGATATAAAATGGGCGAATTTATACCCAGCCCCCTTGGACTGAGTTCTTAATGAACAAGGAAAAGAAAACAACATATATATGAAATATTATATTTTAACAGATAATATAGTTACAGGTATGTGTATGCACAATAAAGTTAAAGTAATTTTAATGAGAAATCTTTTGTTGCTTTTGGCAGATAATTTCTTAATATTAGGTTCAGATTCAATATTCATTACTTTAACGCATTTTGCAGTCAATTCATTTCCGAGGTTAATTCTATTGGTAGACTTTACAAAATTCATCGAAGAAAACATTCTTAATATGAATATGTAGATCCAAACATCGTTAAAAGAGTATTAGCAAGATTTTTTATTGATATAAAATTATTTGGTAAATAATCCCACGTTCAATATAATATTTTCAATTTTTAGTGTGGGATCATTATAACTTGTACGTCTGGCGAGGCTAGCGAGGTCGCATCATTAAATTGATTCCTCTAATTCAAGATACCTTGAAGAGTGGGAACTCGCTAGCCTCGCCAAACCCGCGTGTTAGCCTCCTATGAATGGGGCCTTAATAAATATGTCTTTATTATTAGTATTTACAACATTTGTTCATTCTCAAGTGGTATTTTATAAATTTACATATTCTACTCAAGCGGACCTTTATATAAATCTTAAAACAGCATTATCTATAGTCAATAAATCTAAATTTCATTTATGCATTTTTTTTTTCATTTTTAAGTTCTTTATTAACACTTGTATTTTCTTCAAATTTTTTAAAAGAGGGGTTCGAAAATAATTAAAATTCTTTATGAATATGATGAAATGTCGATAAGTCATCAAAATCAAAGCGTGGGTCATTTAAAAATCCTGCGTGGGTCTGCGTCTGACCCGCGGTTCATAGGTTCGCCATCCCTGTACTAGAGCAACACAACGGGCTATTGACGACGGTCCGGGTATCAATCCCCTAAGCGAAAGATCCGAGGATAACCCCACGTAATTTTGAACACGGTCAGCTGACGAAGCGCTTGAGCTGGCGCTTCCCAACTTCCCCACCGACCCAACGTGACATAAATTGCCTAGTCCTGCAATAAAAGACAATGATTTTCTCTCACTAGGGCTTTTACTCTGACCAGGACCATTACCTTTGAGCTGGCACTCTCCAACTTCCCCACCAACCCAAAGTGACATAAATTGCCTAGTCCTGCAATAAAAGACAATGATTTTCTCTCACTAGGGCTTTTACTCTGACCAGGACCATTACCTTTATCATTCCTTTCACTCGGCTAGCATCTCGACTTACTTAGCTGGTAAAGTCAAGCGTTTGTAATTATAAATTACAAGACCACACTTACGGAATTACACTTGTGATCTAAACACAGCTCTCAAGATTTCGCATCAATCAACTGTTGATGGCATCTATCAAATTCAGTCACTGCTAAATTCCAGAGGGGGAGTAATTAAGTGAATTAGTCTTATAAATTTAGACTCTACTACAAAAGTAGTTGAGACTAAGCAGTGCAATGAATCTCAAATACGAAATAATTTTTAGTAGATTGAACTTGCACTGTCTTTCTCTGCTCTGCTAGAAGTTTATAAGTTAATAGTATTTAGTTGTGATGAAGTAGTTTAACAATTTAAGTATAAAATTTGCTTATAGTTACTGTATTAAAGTACATACAATATTGAGTATCCGTATTTTAAATATTATTTCCCTTCTTTTTAACTATAGGAAAAGTTTTGGCTGCCATTAGTAAGTATGCGTTTGTTATTTATGTTTTAAAGCCCAAGTAATAGTTACGAGTCATGACGTGTACATATATTATCAAAAACAAATTACTATTATTTCAAACATTAAAATATGTAAATAATTCATAATTAATTAATAAATAATGAGTTATCAATTAATTAACAATGAATTATAAATTATTTAATAATGAATACTTATTTAAATAATGAAATTCCGTATGAAATTTATTTAAATACTAAATTTTATAAGGAAATAAATTTATCTGTTTTTAAAGTTATGATTGCGTGATTTGTTTGTTAAACATTAGCAAAATAAAACAATATCAGTGAATTATCCCTTTCAAAACCGCAACCAGCACTTTAAATGAGACTATCAGAGCAAGACTGGCATAATCCGAAAATGCCAAAATGATTATTTTAGCATCAACAGTGCACGCATAGCCGACCAACCGGTCTAGTGGCCAAGGTGTTGGCCTCTGGATCGGAAGGTTCCTGGTTCGAATCCAGGTCAGGGCATGGATGTAAATTGTGCTGTTCTTTGTTAGGGACAATGATGGTCCACCCATTGGGTGCCCCTTCACAAGTGACCATCACTTCTGGCCTTGTATAAGGCTACAATGACTTCGGTCAATTCTGTATTGTATCATGTATTGCATTTGTCTTTGCAATCTGTACCCAGCCTTGCCATTGGAAATAAAAAACAGTGCACGCATTTAATGCGTTTACAAAATATATTTTAAAACTAGTCAATAGATGGTAGTACCTTGGGGGCGTATCCTAAAGGTTCATGAAGTTCATTGAAAGGAGTGCAACACTGGCTTAAGCCACTGACGGCTGGATCGCGCTCTTCACGGGAGTGTAAGTGATAGTTAGTTCCTTTTCTCACTCGTACCTCTTCGTAATCATGTTATGTTTGATAGTTCAATATCCTAACTTCTTGTACTATTAGTTTATTATAGATAATAGGCATAGCATCCAAAATTAAAACTATAATCATTGCTATTACTTGTAATAATCCTTTTTTATTTTTAACCCACTGACTGATTATCCCGCGATTTCCACGGCCAACTCAAATGTAGCAAAATTTGCTCATCCCGCGATTTTCGCGGGCAGGTGTTTTTTTTATCTTTATTGAGGAGCGCATCCCGCTTTTTCACCGTTTAACCAATGAAATAAATTACATACAGTGTTAGACGTTAAATTTAGATTTTGATCAACAGTTGTCGCTAGTCGTCCACTAAATTGCGGCATTTGAAGGTACTTTGTATTTACCGCTCTAACTTCGCGCCTTTGTTTGGCGCCTTTTTCTAATCAGTAATGGCTGCTAGAAAACGTTCAGCGATTGACAGAGTATATATTCCTGACGATTTATCAGATTCTGAAAGTGATTTTAGTTTTGATAGTGATAGTGATATAGATTTTTCGGACTGCTCCTCAAATAGCGATGAATCTGATCATGATTCAATAAACTTTCAAAGCGTTAGGCAGTGGTGCAAAATTGATATGAAGAATATTCCTCCTCCTCCAGTTCCTTTTCGTGGAAATCCGGGAATTACTGTGCATATAGCTAACGATAACTTCTGACAGTTTAGTTTCTCATGATAAAAATATATATAAAAAGTCTTTTCTAGAAAGAAAAAAATGCATATTTCAATTCTCCAATATATATAGATTTTAATATGCAAAAAAAAAAAAAAAAAAAAAAAAAAAAAAAACACGATTTTTGAAGCGATTTTGGTCCACAAATTGAGCAGTCAGAGGGTTAAATTTGAAAATGTATACTTGGAATGAATATATTGATTCTAGAGGTCCCCAAGGAAGTCGGTTCTAGCTTGATTCATCAAATTAAACATTTCATTCAAACTAAACATCTAATTACGTATTCGGACCAATGTTGGGAGGGGGCAAAATAGTAACATAAAGCTCTCTTTGATGTGTAATTTATATTACTGGAAGTCCCGACTTTCGATGTCTCTCAAATTGATCACACATTTCTGTGTAGTGGACATTCCTACCTGCCTTGTGATCAAGATTTCGGATTGGTAGAAAAGTACAAAGTATCACCCTAATACAGGCCTCGAAATAGATTTTTTATTACAGGGGCACCTTGTGCACCTAAGTTTTTAAATTAGGTGCACAGGTTATATTTTAGGAGCACATTTAAAAAAACGTTATATAAGAGCATAAGTGTAATGTAAACTACATTATTAGTTGGGTATATTTAGATAGGTTAGTAGTAGAGGGTAAATAAAAATATTTAAACATCAAATTCTCCGGCAAACGGCTGTCGCGACAGTCGCTTAAACAGAGCCATCTGGAAAATGTTTCGATCATCGGAAAGTTCTGGTGGCAGTGGCACCAAGTAAACCTTCCTCCTGTAAAAACCCGTTACGGCCCAACGATTTTGTTTTCTTATAGTGTGTATTTAGGAATTTTAATTACGTTTCTTTAGAGCGAGAGAGGTCGATACTAATATTTTGTTCAAACATCAAAATAACATAAAACACGTTCCCCACCCTTTTTTTTTACGTAAGGTGCATGCACCTAGCGTAAAAATTAGGTGCACAATTTTATTTTCATGTGCACAGTGTACCTGTGCACCCGGGTATTTCGAGCCCTGCCCTAATATTTACGTTCCTAATGACTGGGAACAATGATAAGTGTACGTAGAAAAAGCCATTTCAAGATCTTACAATGATAAAAGACTATTTTTCTTAAAAGCGTTTGAAAAACAACGTAACGAGAAGAAAGATAAACAAGACCAAAAGAATGTGGAGTGGCTTAAAATCCAGTGGCTAAGGTTTGAGAGCTCCGAACCCTTTTGGTTGAAATACAAATTAAATAAACCAGGAGGGCATACCCTTTAATGAGCTGTACAAAAGAAAAAGGACCTTCTCCAACTCATGGCTTATGCCCCCTCCCCCCATCCACCATGAATTCTTTCCAAATCTTCAAATCAACCCTATAACTGCTCGTTAGTCTGGAGGAGAGCAAGTGGTGAGGAGCTTTAAAGTTTTATTTTTTGTGGAATATAATTTTAGGCTACCTATTTTACAATAATAATTTTGTATTTGTACAATATGGCATAAAATCTAGTAGAAAAGTTGTGAGTTGTCATTAAAAGAAATTAGAAATTTCTCATTATGTGATAGTGGGTGGCATAAGTGTCTGTCATTTTACAAACACCAAACTGCAACAATGGCCTGTCCCACATATTTTTTTTTAAATATGCAGATTCAAATCTTCTGAAATTACTAATTAACTTACTGTCGATCACTGAAAAACAAATTTTTAGAATCTAAAATCATATTGTGAATGAATAAAAATCTATTAAAAATTGTGTTAAGAAAATCGAATTTATCTATATTGAGTATGTTGATGGATTAGCCCACTGTTACTGTGATAATCTCAAATCATCATGAAACTTCTCGATTTTTAATTTTTGTTTATATCTTGCGTTTAAAATCTGTATTTCAATGTTTCAGAAAAGTTCATCTATTCTTTCTTTGGTAAGTATATTCAACGAACGCTTATGATCTAGGGCACTATGTGAGTAACTTGACTTTTTGATTAACTCTTGCTATACAGTTAACCGCTCACAAACTCTTGGCATTAGAACAGTCACTAACATTTTTGGAATAATTGCTTATAAGGGGGTCATACTTACCGATTAGTTAAGACCTCGAAAAGGAAGAAATGTTGTAGATAACTGTTCAGAAACAATAACTAAACATAAAAGCTAAACGACTAAAAACAGAATTTTTTCACAGTCCAGTAGGCATTTATTCGGTATTGTAATTTATTTCAATTTTAAGCACATTTTACATATTATTGAAAATTAGGGTGGGCCGAAAAAAATCTAATTTTACCGGAACAAATTCTAATATGAAAAAAGCTTGATAAAACACCACTGACAAACATAACTGTTATTTTTTCGAAATTTAAAAATGTCTTAGTGAATTGTCTGTCTGTTAAGGTTTTCGAATTCTGCCACTTTGGTTGTCTCGCCAATCACTCAAGCCAAGTGATATGTCACATGGAATGTGTTTAAGTCATTTCAAACAATGGTTCTCGGTCGCAGAACTTCATAAAACATTTTAGGATGCTCAATTTGTGTCAAACAACCAAAGATCGTCACTTATGTGGAGTCTGGTGCAAGTCGAATTTCTCGAGGCTACAAATGTTCTCATGTTGACGTAGTATGAAAGCTTGGAGAGTGAGATGCCAACTCAGATGTTGATCCTGTCTTCTGAACGTGGATCAAAATTACAAGGTGTTGTCCTCGCATCTTTCCCTTCAGTATCGATCCCAGACCTTCGCCAATAACCTGTTTTTTTGCTCTTGTGCGTCATAAATTTAACTACCTATCGTAAAGGTAACATAAAAGTCTTTCGCTTGAATTATTTTAGCAATTAACAACAAAGGATGATATGACTTTATTTTTTTTATGGACTCCCTTTGGAAACCATATTACAAATTTCTCTGTCGACCTCTTGTGTTTTCTTCAATTTCTTTTCTTTTTTGCAGTGTTTGTTATTTAATATTCAATAATTGTTAATGTGTGAAACATATTTTCAAGTTTAAAAATGATGCATCGAAACAAGATAGAAATACTGTTGTTGATACCCATTTATTTTCATGGTCAAGGCGATTGTTTGTTTTTCATTTATCCTATTGATAATAGAGTACAACGGGTAGGTAGGAAGTTAAGTAACGTTCCTGTGGAACAACACAACGGGTTATTGCTGACGGTCTTGGATCAATCCCGCAAGGAAAGATCAGATGATAACACCTCATGATCTTGAACCACGGTTAGATGACGAGGTCAACACCTGAGCTGACATCACAGAATCCAAACTTCTACACCATGCCAACGTGATTACATTTTAGGCTACGACAAAACTAACGTGTACCAGCCCTCTCATACACGACTGTCTTTCGCTGGATTCGACCTGCAATACTCTGGTGGCTAATCCGTTACTCTTCCATCCAGGCTACCACGGCTCCAAAAGATTAGTAATTAGGTAATTATTAGTTAACGTCGTACTAGAGCAACACAACAGGCTTTTGACGACGGTCCGGGATCAATCCCTTAAGGGAAAGATCCGAGCGGCCCCATAAGAATACTGTATAATCAGTTATTTAAAAGCAAACTGTTATTGAGATTTTCTGGTTCTTACTAACATGTTTTCATGTATGAATTGAAATTAACATTGTAATGAAATACCGAATGTATTGAAATCTTGATTATATTAGATTAACAAAATTGGGTTAAATTTAGGTTTCGATAAATTTAAGTTAACGACACGGTGACATTTCAGTAACAAAGATAATATTGACAACATCAGAGTCCCGCAACATGACCCTTCGTCATCTGCTTCTCTCTTTCAAATGAAGTGACGATCTTTACCGAAGTGACATTTAAAAAAATAATACTAGAGGCTAATCGTAATGAGGTTTTTTTCTGGTAATCACGTGATAGGTACTCCATAGTATACTCATCTGTCGATCAATAGGTAAAATTTGTTCGAACACATTACTCGAAGGGAAATTTTCAACGGTACTTCAAGTTGACAAGATATTACATGCTTGAGAGGGTGAAAGGGAATTCTGCCGTATCATTTTTCTCCATATCATCTCTCATCTCCATATCATTTTTAGAAAGCCCATCGGAAAGTATTTCCTTTTAAATGTTTTTTTTTTCTTCTAGAAATAGAATATTAAAATTCATAAAGTGTATTTAAAGCTACGCTATTTATCTTTGCTTTCTGAAAATTTAAATGTGGATTACGTAAGGGTGTATAAAAATATTCGAAGCATATAGATTGATATTATCTGAACCCATCAGCATCTTCAGGGATGGATTGGACAAAAATATGGAAGCATCTCGTGAAATGTATGCTTGAAAATAAATGTTTATTCTAGTGAAATGTGTAGGTGGTGCTGGTGTTTTCGCCTACTCACGCTACCTTACAACGTCGTAAATACGCTGCTCAGGTCAGTCGTTGTCGGGGCACTGGTCTGTGAAGTTGTAATTGCATCATGTCAGAGCTAACAGACTTCGATCGTGTATGTGACATTTTAAATTCAGGATAATTTAGTTTTGACCTGACACTTGAATTTCGGAAGAAGAACGTTCCATTTTATCTAAAGCAATTATTGTTCTATTTTTGTTATCTTATCTATTGCTTAAAAAAACTAAAAGAAATGTGTCATGTTATACTATCATTCGAAAGGTTGTCTTTTTTAAACATTATTATTATTGTTACAGCTTTCATCTACTATTTAATTTTCGGATCAGCAGCAGAATGAAGATAAAGTAAACACAGGTGTGTTCTAAGAGTGACCTTCTAAAGTAGGTCAAGTAAGTAACATGTTCTTAAACAAGTGTAACACCACTCATAAAGCATAAGTTACACCTCTCTAAACGAATAAAATTATTTTATTCGTTTTTAAGAGAATTTATAAGTAAGGAAAAAATTGAACAACCACACACACCTCCACTCCCTGTATTCGTGCACCTTTCATGGCATACAAGTTCGTTAAAAGTGATATAAATCATCTCAAAGTAATAAGATTATTTCAGACTAGCCACTGCGTAGCAAGCACGGCGTTGCTGGTGACAGTTTTTTTAGTGGGGTAATGCGAGACTATCGGCGATCGTTACGAATTCCCATTTGGTTTGCTTCGCAAACCAATAGCACGAGCAACGCAGATCCAATCGCCACTGCTCGTCAACCCCGGTGATTGCTACGCATTCCAATTTTATTGCGAACAGATCCAATAGGCGTGACGTCACTTTAACGATCTCCCGACAGATGATTACGGGGAGGAGTCTTAAAATCATGAAATATATATATCGATATATATGAATGACCCCTAAAGTTAATCTTTTTTTTTTTTGTGTATGTCGGGTTTTGTATGTTTTTGGCGACGACCTTGCCGGCGTTATAGTGCCATATATAGGGTTCTGGTGTCTTTGGTAAAGGTAAGACTTGGTGGCCCCCCCCAAGTCAAAATGCATACAGGCAGATCTGGGACTAAAAATAAAAAGCGTAACTGGTTGTACTACCTACTACATTTATAGTAAAAAAAATTTAAACTACAAAGGAAAATTGTAAAATCTAAAACCTATAACTTTACTTTTTTTGTTTTACGCGAGGCAAATTCTGTGATTATGTCGTAAAAGCTCATATTTTCTGCCACCTTTTGTAAAATCGATGAAATAGCAAAGTTTGTCAAACTTTCTTGGACGGATGTAGTTTTCAAAATGTTTCAACTTAACTAAAACTGTGCTCGCAGGTCACTATAACCTAACCAGTAAGGTAAAAAAAAAAAACCAGACAAGTTATAAGAACAGTTGTACTTGTGTTCTGGTTGCTACTGTTCTAGTAGTCGAACATCGATGTATAATAGTGCCTGTGTTCTGATACGATCAAGAATACGAAATGTTGGGTTCTGTTCTGAAAAAGAACACGAATAAGTCAGATTCGCTGTAGACTTCAGAGGAAGAGAGACGTGTTTTTGCACCGGACGGTGTGGCGTGTATATCTGAAACTTTGTGTGTATTATATTGTAAAAATAAATCTGCGTGTCCATTTTAGGTATGCAGTGTCCCTCTGTTCTTGGCTACTGCTACACACATTGTATATCAAACTAGACATCGCTCGGTCACTCTGACATAATTGGTATCAGGAGTGGAGTTGTGTGATTGTGTAGAACGAACGGCAAGAGGTGACGCTGCGCCATTTTGGAGTTTCGTTAAGAGCAACTGGATTGTTGCTGGACTTGATATACTGACGACGTTCCTGAATTTCTGCTTCCGTTTCGTGAAGAGCAACTGGATTATTGCTGGATTCGATATTGTACGGGAAAAGTTGGTACAGCTACAAAATCTTCTCATTCCTAAAGCTTTATGCTTGGAATCGTATTTTCTTCAAATAGTAACGTCGCTTTAAATACCTTTTTTTTCATGGATATAAACATTTCTTTTTAAAATGTCAATATAAGTATAATGATCCATATCTTCCGTTTCGTGAAGAGCAACTGGATTATTGCTGGATTCGATATTTTACGGGAAAAGTTGGTACAGCTACAAAATCTTCTCATTCCTAAAGCTTTATGCTTGGAATCGTATTTTCTTCAAATAGTAACGTCGCTTTAAATACCTTTTTTTTCATGGATATAAACATTTCTTTTTAAAATGTCAATATAAGTATAATGATCCATATCTTCCGTTTCGTGAAGAGCAACTGGATTATTGCTGGATTCGATATTGTACGGGAAAAGTTGGTACAGCTACAAAATCTTCTCATTCCTAAAGCTTTATGCTTGGAATCGTATTTTCTTCAAATAGTAACGTCGCTTTAAATACCTTTTTTTTCATGGATATAAACATTTCTTTTTAAAATGTCAATATAAGTATAATGATCCATATCTTCCGTTTCGTGAAGAGCAACTGGATTATTGCTGGATTCGATATTTTACGGGAAAAGTTGGTACAGCTACAAAATCTTCTCATTCCTAAAGCTTTATGCTTGGAATCGTATTTTCTTCAAATAGTAACGTCGCTTTAAATACCTTTTTTTTCATGGATATAAACATTTCTTTTTAAAATGTCAATATAAGTATAATGATCCATATATCTTTCGATAAAATGTAGCTTTGGAAAGTTTTATATACGTCATATGATACACATACACTCAAACCTCCGATACGCTTCGATTTAGTATCTCAAGTATGAATATTTCTATACTATAGAGTTTTCTACAGTCTAAAACATTTCCGTCAAATCCAAATCAATAGTGCAGTTTGTACGTTTTTGTACCTAAAACCCTAACCAATAAAATTTATTCTACTACCGCCCTGTTCGAAATTTAAAATGGCTTTGAACTTATTTTATTACTTTTAAATGTTTATCTTGTTGGCTGCTGATGTAAGTTCTACGTCTAGTGATTCCTTTATCTAACATAATTGTTTCTGCTTCAGCCTTCTTTTCTAAGAGATGCTAATTTGACCAACAAAGCTTAAACATAAAGAAAGTAAAATGTAGGAAAAACCAAAACTAATTTGTCTTATGCGGCGAGAAAAAGAGAGAAAAAAAGAAGTGATATAAACAAGCGTCTATTTCAATTCAGTACTTATTGATTGTATCACTTTTGTGAACTTATGAGAAACCTGGAACTTTCTGAATCAGTTTCACACATGTCCAAAATTTAAGTAATATGCAATCCTAGATGAATTCCGTGCCAAATACCTGAACGGAAGTACTTAAATTGACAAACTTTAATATTCCACTAGCTATGTAGCATGGAAAGAACTACTGGTTGCTACTGGAAACTAAAGAAATAAGAAGAAAAAAAAAGGCTTTTGTGAATACATTGTAAATTTTAGTTATTGAGAAGAAGAAAAATTACGCTCTCTAAAAGCAACCTAATAGAGAATGTGCTGACCCTTGATCCCAATTCAGGCTTCAAAACGCGTAGACAATGCTTTCCCACCCAATTGTCCAAGTGTTCTTATGGCAAGGAGTCCCATTCCAGCACGTTTTTGTGCAGTTCTTGGTGGTTTCGTGTAGGCTGCAATTCGACACCCGAGAGCTTCTTGTTTGGAGACACAGCCCCTCCGGACCGGCTGGGTGAAGCCACTGCGTATCAGCAGAGAAGTTCTCGAAAAATTTGGCAAGCAGTCTCGCTAAGTAATGCACGAAACTCGCTTTTCATGTGCCGTTTGAAAACGAAATAAAGACGAGACTTATTAGACATGGGCTAACTTGAACTTTTGCTTTGGTATAGCGTTTGATGCGGGGGATGGATAGGGTCTTTACCAAAGTTCTCCATCCTACCCTTTTAAGCTCTGTAAAGCTGCAGCTTGCAGTCCTGTGGAATTTAAATATAGGCATCTATGTTTCTTTTCAGTTCAATTTTGACCTTACGTGAGCCTACACTTTGTCCTGGTCCGCATATCTGGACAAGTCTCTTAACCCTAAGATGTGACTGGAGGAAACACTTTGGGTGTTTTGTCATTTGGTTAATCGGCCTTTGATGAACTCTAGTCCTCTGAGGTGCCCCGTAAGCCTACAGTCCCGCATGTAATGGAAATAATCACTTATTCCACCACATTGACACGTATCAGACGTGGGGTATCCCATCCGGAAGAAATATTTCGAGTTATTCGAATATTTCGTTTAGTAGTTGGATGACAAAGGGATCATACAGGTGCCTTCTGAGATCTGGGTTTGGTAGGAATTGGTGTGTCAAACGTACTTCAATGGAGTTGTACCACCTTTCTTCCTACCTTTTCAATGCCATTTTAATCAGCATGCTTTTGATCTTCAAGCTTGATATATATTTCGAGATCCGTCCTGGTTGATAAATATTTCGATAATCGTCCGTGGTTGTTTAGTAGTTGAATGACTAAGTGATCGTACAGGCGCATTCTGAGATCTGGTTTGGTAGGAATTGGTGTGTCAAAGGTCCTTCAATGGAGTTGCATCACCTTTCTTCCTACATTTCCAATTACATCTTAATCAGCATGCTTTTGATCTTCAAGCTTGATCTCTGAACCAGTATGTGTATGACCGCACTCTTGGTATGTGGTTTAGACACCTCGTTTCCTCGGTGTGCTTTGATCCAATTATTATTATTACATTAATAACACATTAACATTTTAATACGAATGAATTTGTATTGTATGGATCTCTCTCTAAGGGCTTGGAGTGTGTAGAGATAGACTGATAATATATGAGTAATTTTCTTGGCATTATACTGAGGTCTGGACAAGCACCATTACAATGCCTTCTCCAACGCAGATAGCTCCGTATATAGTACTGCTGTCAATCATTCGGAACATATGTCTTTCGAAAAAGCTCCAAAGCACATGAAGACGAACGCTGCACCAATGCGTTCATTAATACCTGATCGAAGGGTACTGTACTGCGATCTATCGGATAAGTATCCCACACGTCTACTTCTTTTCGAAGATAGACGCTTGACTGACCTCTCTGTCAACCACCACCTCAGTTTCGACTTTAGTGAGTAAGAACTGGGCATTGAGAATGGTTCCCTTTAAGTTGAAAGGCAATGTTCCGGCAAGGACTTGCATGACCCTTGTGGGCACCGTTCGGAAGCTCTATGTTATGGGTATCAAAGCCGGTCGTTGAATAATTTCGAGGTATCCGTTTTTGTGTCCAAACGTCTATTCCGTGCACCGTAACCGTAAAGAACAATGTGTTCAATTCCACTTAGGTAGATTCGTTCGTTAGCCATGGGTGTCTGCCACAGAGCCTTCGGGCAACTCTGTTGTGTGAAAAAAAAAAGGACTGTTGTTGTAGTTCTCTTTAGCCTGAAGTGTGTTGCGAAACATAAATTTTGGTCCCAAGTGAC
This sequence comes from Metellina segmentata, assembly GCA_947359465.1. Lineage (NCBI taxonomy): Eukaryota > Metazoa > Arthropoda > Arachnida > Araneae > Tetragnathidae > Metellina > Metellina segmentata. The sequence continues at coordinate 27,152,883 of OX375882.1, forward strand.
ACCAAGGTATTTTAGTTCTACAACTGCTTCAATATTTTTTTGCTCACAGACAAAAGAAGGGTCATTTCTTCTCAGTCTGCTGATAAAAGATGATCATCGACCTGCCACTACAAGAGCCTTGCGAGCATCCTTGTTCTGTTTTTCGTAATGTGGTGTAGCCTTGCATGGAAAATGCCACCGTCCTGTTTCTCAAATAGTTTCAAAACACCTTATAGAGATTTGCAGGACAGTTGGCCTAAGCCAGTCTTATGAGAACCGCTGGCCACCAAACATTATCAAATGCACCTTCAACGTCGAGAGAAATCAGACAAATGTGTTTCTTGTCTCTCCTACATTAAGCAATGGATTGCATAAGTTGGTAATATACGGTTTCGCACGATTAACCAGCCCTAAAACCATGTTGTTTAGGGTTTAGCTTTCCATTTTTATACACCCAGCGATATACTCTTTGGGTTACAATCTTATCAAATGCTTTACCCAGGGTGTTGAGTAGACTAGACAGATATGACGATACGACCTGATGTCCGTGGCATCTCTGTTTTGTTTCGTAAGGAGAACTAATTTTGAGGTCTTCCGGCTTGTTGGAAGAACTTGGGGTGCTTCTGGTGCAATTCTTGGATAACTGTGGTCCAAGCCCGCTTCCCTCCTCTTCTTCATGGTTGCGATAACACACGCAATTTCATTTAATGAAAAAAGACCATCTATGGAAGAGGCTCGGCAGAGGTATCTCACTTTTGCTCCTCATCTTCCTCTGGTGTTCTCTTCCCTTTTTGTTTGAGGGGAAGAGCTTGCTTAGGAAGTAGTTCTATCTTTTCAGAGAACGTTTCTGTCAGTGGCGCCGTTCTGATGCTACCTTTTCCCGAGTGCTTCACATGCATGCTATATTAGAATGAGATCAGATACATTGCTTGATACGAATTCAGTATTATACTTAACTTTTAGATGTGTGTGTAGTTAACTTTAACTAGTCTGCATAGAATAAAATTATATTTTTAATGATTCTATTAGAAAATAATTAGCTGTATGGGCTTATCAGTAATTTGATAAGTGAAATAAAAAATAGGTGAGCTAACGCAGGCCTCTCAACATGTAGACCATACTTCCCACGAGGTAGCCGAAGAGTTCAAATGGCAGGAGTCCCATTCGAGCCTTGTGCGATCCTTGGTGGGGTTGTTTAAGCTGCAATTCGACGCCCTAGATCTTCCCAAGCATACTATATTGAATTGAGATAAGATACTTTACTTGATACAAATTCAGTAATATCCTTAATTTTTGGACATGTGTGACTCAATGAGACTGCATTGAATAAAATTCTTTGACTAATGATTCTGTTAGAAAAGAAACAGCTGTATGAGCATATCAGTAATTTTATAAGTGAAATAAAAATGTGCAGGTCACGCTGTTGTGAGAGAACATCCTTTCGTATCGAACTAGTATTTCCTTATATTGGTTCAGGTGATCCCATCTTTTCAGCTGGAGGATATGCGCTACATTATATTTAATCACCTTTTATTGTTATCTTTAAGCATGACGTTCTCTAATATGAAAAACAAAGCAATAGTTGAAGGCAAATGTTCATATTCATCTATACGAGGTATGATAAGAAAAATACAATTTTTGGATAGAAAAGTAAAATTACTTTACAAATATAGTTCAAATCTACTCTTCTTTAAAATAGGTACCACTCAGTTGTCACATTTTTATCACATTCCTCCAGAGAATAATTTTCAATAATGTTATTTAGGACCCCCTTCAGGTGCTTCATCGAACATTTTTTTTATTTATTCTGTGTTCTGAAATCTTACCCCATGTGTGTGAGGTGAACTTAGTCACTTCTACAAAAATTCAATAATAGAAGTGCAAGCTATCACCGATGTTGCGTATTTTTAGGCAGATAGGTACACTGTCTTTCACATGTCTTGCTAAATTGGTGACTAACGGACGTGATTAAAAACACGCGCGCCTTCAAAAGCAAGCCTGATGGGGTTTCTTAGAAACACCAGATGGCGCTCGCAACTATCATCATGTAATTGGGTGGATGAATAAAGGTAAACAGTTGCATTGCCAATGCGATGACAATCGCTTCCAAGAACTGTCCGAAGCAGAAAGATAACAGAAATTGCTTCTTTTCCCATTGCAGTTTTACTTCGTTGCTATCCAATCTAGCATTCTCTTCACATGATGCATCACATCCGACTCCTAAATACAACACAGGTCAGAGGTTTTATGGCGCAAGGGCTATATGTGATCATGCTGCGCCAGACACAAGACATGCAATATCAAGTAATGAACATAAACACAAGGATCGTTTTGCTGCCACAGAAGAGTTAAACACATGGTAAGATACAGGAATCGAACCTTTGTCCTGCCTACAACTCGAAGGTTGCTAGCTCAGTGGGCTACGACGGACCCCAAAACAACACAGTGCACGATCGCATTCAATCATCGCATGATCACGCATACGGATGCACACCCGATATCTTAACACTGCAATTGGAAATCAACCAACTAATGCATCTACTAGATTAACTACTAAATTCTCGAAGGGGTATATTGTGGTGAATTTAGTCACCACCACAAAAATTAACTTAAGAGCAGTATGACCTATTGTGGGAGTCTAGGGAATTTATACGCCGACCAACCGGTCAAGTGGTTAAGGTGTTGGCCTCTGGATCGTAAGGTTCCTGGTTCGCGAATCCGGGTTCACGGCATGGATGTAATTGTGCTGTTCTCTGTTAGGGGTAATGATGGCCGCCCATTGGGTGCTCCTTCACAAATGACCATTGCTTACGCAGCCGTGACCAAGGGCGTTAGGATAATGTTCCTCTCCGACTGCTGCATTGAAAAATAAAGGGAGTTTATGCATCATAACTGAGAGAGGGTGAAGGACTAAATGCATTTAATTATAGTTACTAATTACATCCGAACAAGACTTCTTTACATATGAACAAGACATCTTTATATATGAACAAGACATCTATAGGTTTGACAATCAGGGATGATGTCTTGCTACTGATGAACCAGCCGTTACGCACAACAGAGGGCGCTGGTGTGTCGAGAATCGACGTCACAGTATCCTATACTATCTTCATGAAGTAGTATAGGATAGACGGTGTTGCACTGTCTTTCACATGTCATGCTAAAAATAATATATTCAACCTAGAAGTTAAACCAAAGTTCCATGGAGTCATGTCTGAGAAGTATAAGAACTGCTGAACCCACGTATAGCCATGTTTGGTTTAAAAAACCCTTTGAAACGAAGAGAACCGAAAAAGCAATACATAACAATCATGAAATAATACTTGTTGACAATTTGTCCCTAAGGAGCGTTGCTGTGATAAGTCCCGCCCTTATTTTCGAATAAATTGACAAAGAGTTCTGATTTCTGCATGATTCCCATATCTTTTCTCACGTATACGATTCACACTTTGCCAGTGAGATGACTATGCCTTTGTGTTTCAGGGTAAACTAGTTCCATTGACAGAGGACTTATCTCTATTATATTTTTGACATGAAATCAAGATCACCATTGCGCATTCATGGATGTCTTGTGGAATAATGGTTAGTTTAACTAGAAACAAAAATTCAACGAATACATATACTCGTACAAGTATAATGGCTTCCTCGCAGCGATTGAAGGACTGTACGTTCTAGCAAAAAATCACAGACACCGGCAGGATTCTAGGTTGTGTCGAATCTCGTCTCATTAACACAAAATAGAGTGAGATTCTTTTTGACCAGGTCTCGTCAAATACAATGTTTTTATACGATTCTTGTAATACTGAAGTGAGCATTTCTTTTAAAGCTACTATTTTTTCTGATTATATACTTTTATTTCAGATAACACTATGTCTATCAGAACAAGACAATCTTGTTGAGAACATCGCCTAGTCATGTGTCTACTTTACCTGTGAATTACATTATAAAATTATGGTGTTATATTATAAATATATATCTGCTTTCGGTGTTTCGTGAAGATTAATAAAAATCATTTTGTAAATTTTGATTCTTGTATTATTGACTTGTCTGTTTTTAATGGTTAGTCAAGTTTTTATACTTTCATAATGCGTTCCATAATAATGTTGTTTTGATATTATAATCTACACTTGTGTGATTCCCACTCTACATTTGATACTCAAAGTTGGTTGTCGTCAGTTATGAATTTTTGAAGTGGATAAATGTATTCAGGTCGCCACTTAATGCCCAAAGTATCATAATATTATTTTGAAAGGTCAGAATATGATGAAATTGGATATTCAACACGCACTGCTTCGATTAAATACTTATAACCTTTAGACTATTGCCGGTACAGAAGTTTTGTACCGTGATCGCGCCAAGAAAGAATTTAGACTACGGTTAATACAGCAGTTGTACCTTGAAAGTTATAAGAATCGCATCAAGAAAGAATTTAGACTACGGCCGGTATACAGCAGTTGTACCTTGAAAGTTAAGAATCGCGCCGAGAAAGAATTTATACTACAGCAGGTACAGCAGTTGTACCTTGATTACGCCAAGAAGGAATTTGACTACGGTTAATACAGCAGTTGTATCTTGAAAGTTACAAGAATCGCATCAAGAAAGAATTTAGACAACGGCCGGTACAGCAGTTGTACCTTGATCGTGCCAAGAAAGAATTTAGACTACGGCCGATACATCAGTTGTACCTTGAAAGTTAAGAATCGCACCGAGAAAGAATTTAGACTACAGCAGGTACAGCAGTTGTACCTTGATTACGTCAAGAAAGAATTTGACTACGGTTAATACAGCAATTGTACCTTGAAAGTTAAAAGAATCGCGTCAAGAAAGAATTTAGACTACTGCCGGTACAACAGTTGTACCTTGATCGTGCCAAGAAAGAATTTAGACTACGGTCGGTACAGCAGGTGTACCTTGAAAGTTAAGAATAGCGCCAAGAAATAATTTAGACGATCGGTACAGCAATTATACCTTAAAAGTTATAAGAATCGAGCCAAGAAAGAATCGAGCCAGAGTACATCTATAGCCATAGTCAAAAGGTTAATGAAATAATGAAGAGTATTGTCCCAATTAATTTCATTTTGTTACAAATTAGATTGAGTATCAAGGCATTCACGGCAAGATGGTTTGATATTCGAAATATATTCGAAGATTTTCATTGTAAAGAAACCAGACGGATTGCCAAGTTATTACTTCCACAACCCAAATGCTCTTACATGATCGCACCGGGTTATCTTGAAATGTAGTTTATCGCCATTCTTACCATGTTTGACGTTTAAATTAATTGGCTTTAAACAATCAGCCACCGCATATTAATTCTGAATTTAATCATGAATTGCTGAAATCGTTTTGATAAAACAAGCCAAATGAATTCACGCTCGGAAAGCGCACGGGAAACATGTTCAGCCTCAGAATACTATCGCTACAGACCTCTTCCTATCATTGAAGTTCCATTGAACATATTCCTCCCATCCATTGAAGCTCCATTTTACACCTTCCTCCCATCCAATGAAGCTTTAGAATCGCTTTCTGGTAATAATCGAATGAGATACTTTTTTTGTCAAGCTAAACATAGGTGGAGCAAGTGTTTCTGCTGTGGTAAGAGTTTAGCAAGTCTATGGAGTTTAGTAAACGCATTCTGAACGCTAAGTTGGCTAATACGATTTCGCACTTAGCTAATGAAAATTCTAAAGAACGAATTCCGAATTGACAGATGAAATTAACCTTTTGACTACGGCTATCGATATAACAAGCTAAATTCTTTCTTCGCGCGGTTCTTAAAACTTTCAAGGTACAACTGCTGAAACGGCCATACTCTGAATTCTTTCTTGGCGCGATTCTTATAACTTTTAAGGTACAACTGATGTACTGGCCGTTGTCTAAATTCTTTCTTGCGCGATAGTGGTACAATTGCTGTACCGGCCGTAGTCTAAAGGTTAATTGGTGAACACCAATTAGATTAAACGCCAAACGCCACCAAAATGGTGACATACTACATTTTAAAGATACCCTGATATGAGAATATTTGGTAAAAGAAGTAAAAACTTCTCTATCCATCTGGTTTAATTTGTTAACGTTAAAATTCCCTCTCTCATGCATTTTAAATAATCAACTATATTGACTTAAATTTTTTTTCAACATTGCTGTGTATGAATGTTTTCTGACGTCTTATGGGTGAGTTTGATACGTATTTGTCACGTTTTAAATTGCACGTGTTTGTCTGTAAGCCGTGCATACACGTCTTCCTTCTCCAAACTCTAGGCATCTGTCCAATACTAAATATATATAAGATTTTCTTATGTGTTTTAAACCTCATATTCTCCTTATTTTAGGATTATATATGTTTGTCACGAAAGAAATATTAAAACTGACCTTTCCCAGCATAATCTAATCTTTAGAATTTGAATACAATGAAAGATTATCTGAGCATATTGAGAGAATTTTGGCCACTATGGAGGGGAGTGGTATCACAAGATATTGACCGAAATTAATAAATCCACACATATTTCACTGAGACAAAACATCTATTGGAAGAGACCAACTAGTTCTTTTACTGAAAACTGAAGCTTCTTCTTGGTTGTCAAAAATCAGCCAGGCCCTCCCATAACTGAACTTTGGACCCTAGTACCGATTTGGATAACAGACTCCAGTACCAGTTTAGGAGACGGGTTCTTCACGAAACAAAAATATGTATCTCAAATACACAACGAATGAAGTTTGCATCAAACGTATAAAATTTTATTTTTTATATAATTGCTGTATCCTCTTTTTATTATACTAGGGGGCTCCGCCCAATGCTCCCTTACGCTCGCCAACCCCTGGGGATTCCTACGTAATCCAATTTGGTTTGCTTCGCAAACCAACACTCCTTTCTTTACAGATCCCATTTAGTTTGCTTCGCAAACCAACATTCCTTTCGCAGAGTGAATCTCCTGAACAACGAAACTATCTGAATAATTCGTGTAATCCTGATTTGACTTTCCGGTCCATGACGTCACAGCTAGGGCTTCGCCCCCTGCTCGCTTCCGCTCGCCGAGTTTAGTTTGCTTCGCAAACCAATACTCCTTTCGCAAGTGATTTTACTTTTTTTTTTCTTTAACACTTAATGCACCCTAAACTAAACGCTGCATTAGTGAAAAAACTTCTGCATCTTGTTCCCTGTACAATTTTAAGTAAACCGTGTTAATCTCCTAACTTTACGATCTGTACTTCGAACTTTCTCGGTAAACCGTCTGAGAACAGAGTGAAAAAAGCATACCCTTTTCCTCGCCAAATAAAAAGAAATCGTTTTTATGGCTATTGATGCTACGATAAATTTGATATATGGCAAACCCTACAATCAAAAATACAACCCTCATCTGCGTGAGAAACATGCTCTGCGAACTAAAAAATATGAAATTTGTGTGACCAACTTCTGATTATATTTAATTTATTTATGAACCAATTAAAAAAATATTTGTACCGTAAGAAAGAGTACATTCGGAGGCATACTGCGATATGTTAAAAATGAAAAACTAATAGTAATAATATATAGCTATGACAGTTTTAGTTTTGTTTCGAAAATTGTATGACCAACTTTTGATTGCATCGACTTTATTTACTAACCAATTTATTAAAAAAATTGTACCATAAGAAAAAATACAATGTGAGGTATTCAGTAATGTTCTCAAATTCAAAAAATAATAGTATTAAGCTGTAAATATGTAGGGTGTATCATCATGTTGGGTGGGCTGAAATTAGAAGCAATAAAAACAATAAAATAAGTATTTTGAAGTTCACAAGTGAAAATTATGTTGCTTCTGAAAATCATGTAGGCAAATAAGACTGGAGTTTTTGTCTTCAAAAGATTGATGTTTATTCAGATGGCTCACCACAATTTACATAAGATTCATAAAAAAGTTATGCCCTGGTAAATTATTTCCTATGTTTCTCCATTTCTCACGTTCAGGGTGTCTTGAATTAATTTCGAATGCGGTTCATACGGAGGTGAAAAAGAATAACACAGGTGTCGAAATAAGATAATCTCTTCTAAGGAATATAAAATTCGAAGGCCTCGGCTATTGTTTCAATAGGATCATTCTACCTCTCGTCATGTCGGTGTTACAGACTTCTTTCTATATTGTCTTCGCTTTCTGCATTTTCCTGTTGGTATCAGGTAATAAATATTTCACATTACATTGTGGTAGTGTTTTTATCCCTGTTTTAAATAATGTTGTGGTCTGCAATCACTTATGTCCATCATCAATTCCATCGATATTTTGTTTTTGCTGGTAGGATTCCTGTCGATTTCAATTCCATTTATACCGGAGCCAAATTCCTGACGTACCGATTATATCTTAAGAAGTTCAAAGCATGTTGTTGAAAATGACTTTTGTAAAACAATGGGTCTGTTGATCTTACGACACCCAACTATTGCTCTCTTAGTGTAGAGGTAATCACTATCCTGTTAATTAGAGTATTTATTTAATTACATGAAGAAAAGAGCAAATACGACTCTATGAGAGAATAAACAAACTAATCAGTCGGTTTCCAAAGATTTTGCTTCCGCTGATACATATTATCTACATACATATTCATTGCTCTCGCATGGTACATATTGGGGTTACATAAAAATATAGTTTATCACCACTATAACTTGATGTTGTTTGTGTTGTGTTCTGTTTAGCTTGAGTAATTATAGACCTTGCGCCATAAAAAATATTCAAACCAACCAAACTTGCGGTTCAGCAATAAAATTGTATTTGGATCATAGTTTGATAAACGTTCAAAACTAGGAACTACTTTATGAATCCTTTCGGTTCACGGACTGCAGGTTAGAAGCACTGGTGATAAGTTTACTCAAGCAATTTGTTAGTTGATGTAGGGGTGAATCGCCTTTGTCATATTGACCTACGGCTCTGGTTCTTAATCCATCAAATCTCATCTTTAAATCAAGATCTAGATAAGTTCAGTGTTTCAGAATCCCTTACAATTTGATTTTAATAACAATGAAGCCAAAACTAAAATACAAAATCAAACACTTTCAGAATTTATCAAAGCGACATCGAACTGACATAACAGCATGGGGACTAGTTTAAACAAATCTGCCCCTTGCGCCATAAAACCCATCCACAATATCATGTATTTTAACGCATTCTGATCATAATACTTAAAAATTAAAATTCAATAGATTACCATTGATAATACATTAATAATAACTGAGAAAGTATGAGGATTTCCAGTGCAAAAAAGCAAAACAGAAAAGTTAGATTTTACTTCCGCTACCCAGTACATTATCGCATAATACACTTAGAGATGACCTTAAATTGAAGTTTGTCGTCAATCTAGTATTTAATATAATTGGTATTTACCAATCAACTATCCTATATAAAATTCAAAACTTCTTTTGAATTTTTATTGGCGAAGTGCTGAAAACTAAGCGACGCCTTGCTCCAAATACAGGAAACTCCAATCTCCGCATAAACACCACAGCCATCTAAATTTAGCTTGACAAAAATTGCCTCTCATATGGATAGATAGAATGAGACCAGGGCCGGTCCGTGAGAAATTTATTGCAAATGCATCCCTCCATTTCAAAGATTCGCCATATTATTTCCCTTCCCCTTAGATTAGTTTAATGTCAAACTAATTTATTTCATTGTAAAAATGCGAACTTCATACTGACAGATTTATTATCTGCTAGGCCTTAACAAGCTAATGGATTTTGTAACATTAAACACATCCATTGTACTTAAAAATAGTTATTCCAATGTGATTGGCTAACAAAAAAAAGTCAGTGGTACTTCTTCACGGAAAAAATACTATCCACGTTCTTTATTTCGAACACTTTTCATACTAGAGCATATTCCAAAGGTATCATTCGAGGGAACAACGTCCTCTTCAAATTAAAATCCAAAACAATCGCATAAAGGGGCGTCTTCATATCAAAATTTGCACAAGCAACGAAATTGTTAATGGAAAAACCATTAACAATTTTCGGTTAATGGATACCATAATCAGATTCTCAATCGTTAAATTAATGTAATTAGGAACTTTCATGATTTTACTATCTATATATCTTGAGATATTCAATGCTAAAGTTAGTTTCAATTTCAGGGATCATCTCCACATAGAAAGACGCTATTCGCAGATAGAAAAAGACGAAATTTCGTTGGGGGGTGATATTCATATTAAATTACAGGTGGGGGAGGGATTGTGGTCCTTGATATCATTTAATATTTTATGGGGAGAAGGAGTCTTAAAATCATGAAAAATATATATCGATATATATGAATGACCCCTAAAGTTAATCATTTGTGTGTGTGTGTGTCGGGTTTTGTGTGTTTTTGGCGGCGGCCTTGCCGGCGCCATTGCCATATATAGGGTTCTGGTGCCTTTGGTAAAGGTAGGACTTGGCGGCCCCATGACAAAATGTATGCAGGCAGAACTGGGACTAAAATTAAAAAGCGTAACTGGTTGTGCTACCTACTTCATTTATAGTAAAAAAATTTAAACTATATGGAAAATTGTAAAATCCAAAACCTATAACTTTATTATTTTGTTTAACGCGAGGCAAATTCTGTGATTATATCGTAAAAGTCCATATTTTCTGCCTCCTTTTGTAAAATCGATGAAATAGTAAGGTTTGTCAAACTTTCTTGCCCCATGCTAGACCGGATGTAGTTTTTAATATGTTTCAACTTAACTAAAACTGTGCTCGCATGCCACTATAACCAGTAAAGTAAAAAAAAAACAGACAGTGTTATAAGAACAGTTGTTCTTGTGTCCTGGTTGCTGCTGTTCTGGTAAACGAATATCGATTCAATGACAGTTCTTGTGTTCTGATACGATCAAGAATACGAAATGTTGGATGTTGTTCTGGAAAAGAACACGAATAAGTCAGATTCGTTGTAGACTTGAGAGGAGTAAGATGTGTTCTTGCATCAGACGGTGCGGCGTGTATATCTGAAACTTTGTATTACATTGTAAAAATAAATGTGCGTGGTCCAATTTAGGTATGCAGTGTCCCTCTGTTCTTGGCAACTACTACACACATTGTCTATCAAATTAGACATAGCTCGGTAACTCTTACAATACCTGTGGTGTGGCCTCCAGTGTGACGTTAAGTAAAATGCTTACCTACCTTGCCAAAAAATTTAAATTTTAAAATTAAAAAAGAATTTGTCAATAAGGTTTTTACAAGTCTAGCAACCACAGATTCCGATGCTTTTCTCGAAGGCACACCCGAGTGATCTCTTCTTCCCTTAATTTTACTTTAGTCTAACCTGTTGCTTTTTCCTTTTTCTTAATCCCTCATTGCGTTACTTGCGTTTGGCGCAGTTTGGACCCTTGCGGTGTAAAACTTTAAAACAACCAACCAACCGATGTTTTCTTTCATTGTTGTGTCATGGCTTAACGAAGAAACTTCGAATTGGCATTCCTCTCAAAAACTTCTCCTTAAAGAAGAGAAAACAATTTTTTTTTTTCGTGCGCCATGATTTAAGAAAAGGGAATTAATTTTGGATAATAAGAAAAAGTGGCCAAAAATTTGAAAATATGAGTTTTCGAGATTATTTTTCTTAAAACGAGACCTTTAGTCGCCAAGGTTATAAAAAAGGGGCAAGTGCCGCCTTTTAATCTCCTATGACAGCCCTGTCTCGGTTAATATGTTCTCTTTTAAATTACAGAGATAATTTCTTTTTGCGAAATATGCATGTCTCTTATTTATTTACTTGTTTCCAGATATCAATGGAGAGGAAAGTGGTAAGATTAATTTTACTTTATTCGGTCTGATGATAATTAACAGTTTGCGCTTTCTTAAAAATTTATTTGGTCCCTATATTACTCCATATGACATGAGCTTCTGAATTCTATTATACTCTTCGTCTAGAATAAATTTTGCACGTACTAATGAATTCTACCCACTAATGAATTCTAATCATGAATTTGTTTAATATGAACTATAAAATACTTCTTAAAAACCTCTCGTGATGCAAATTTACTGCAAAAATGTTTTAAAAGATGTATTTTAAAAGGTATATTAAATTGGAACGAGTCCGTAAAACACAAATTCAATGCGTCTAGCTAAATCGCAATTAAACTATGCACAAAACACTTCCTAATCTACGAAATCCATAATTTATTCGATCGTCGTTCCATCATGCTGTACAGCTCAGGTAAGATTACTTTGATCGAGTTCACTTCCTGATAGGATACTAAAGCTTTCGTGAAAGGTATTATACATAAACAGGTTTGGTGATCACTGTATCCGATTTTGTTTCGCGAATCATCGATAAAAGTACCAATTGTAGGCACATTGCTTACTTTTGTCACCTTTAAAACTCGTTCCAAACCACGTGTTTCAAACACTGAAAATACAGACAATAGTTAATCACAACTTTATAGGATTCGATCCTTGAGCCAAAGAGATAGACAAAACGTTATCAAATGTATAGTACTCTGATGTTTTAAAATAATAGAGATAATATTAAGTTTACTGGAAATATTTCCATTTACAACGCATCCCATTTCTTAAAATTTGTAATTTGACATAAATTTTCGTGTATCAAATAGTCATAATAATTATGTTTAATAAATCGTCGTCGTAACAATTTATTATCGTTGAATACATAACTGATTTTTGACCTATTAATACGGTTTCTGCTTTCTCTGTTGTTTCATGTTTACAACAAGCATATGCGTTTTGTATTTTTAACATTGATATTTTTAAATGCTTTACACTATTACACTTTATGGTAACAGTTTAAAGATTCATGTTCTAATTATACTAAGTATGTTAGTGTATTAGTTTTTTTTTTTAATTTGACCTATGTTTTTACAAATCTATCGGCCAAATAAACCCTCGTGTTGCAAAAAATTACCATAGACCTTCAAACCAAACATGAACATGTCTCATATATTATTTTTATGTACTTTTATTGATGATTGACATTTGTGTGCATTGCATCTGATAATTATGTATTACATTTCAGATATGCCGAGTAAGTTGGAACATTTCTTTTTTCACTTTATTCCTAAATTCTTCCATCTCAGTATAACTTTTAATTTTAAATAAATGTTTTATGATTATTTATTACTCATTAATCATTGTAATACATTTTCTTAAAGGTGGCTCGGAGCGTAAGTATCGATTTAATTTGATTGCAATCTTTTACGAAATAGGGTTATTGGTTATGAATCGCAAAGCTATAATGTAAAGTAGCAATATCTCAACCCACTCCAAAAGAATCTTGTGCTGTCTCTCTCGAACTTGAGCATCACTGTTTCGTGAGTTCCTATTCAACTTTTTGGACCTTTGAATAGAAAAAACAAAACTACTCATTTAATCTATTTTGTAGAGTTAAAAAGAGAGTTTACCTCAATCCCTTTGTGGTGTCGCCTGTTGCATGAAAACTGTTCGAATTGTACACAAGGAGAAGACAACCAACAGCTAGGATAATTACATTCTTGTTAAGAATATATATGTTACCGCTAAAGTGCATTAATCCGTTATTCTACATATTATCTAGGTTCCGTGCAGATTAACTAAAACAAAACTACTCATTTAATCTATTTTGTAGAGTTAAAAAGAGAGTTTACCTCAATCCCTTTGTGGAGTCGCCTGTTGCATGAAAACTGTACGAATTTTACACAAGGAGAAAACAACCAACAGCTAGGATAATTACGTTCTTGTTAAGAATATATATGTTACCGCTAAAGTGCAGTAATCCGTTATTCTACATATTATCTAGGTTCCGTGCAGATTAACTAAAACAAAACTACTCATTTAATCTATTTTGTAGAGTTAAAAAGAGAGTTTACCTCAATCCCTTTGTGGAGTCGCCTGTTGCATGAAAACTGTACGAATTGTACACAAGGAGAAAACAACCAACAGCTAGGATAATTACGTTCTTGTTAAGAATATATATGTTACCGCTAAAGTACAGTAATCCGTTATTTTACATATTATCTAGGTTCCGTGCAGATTAACTAAAACAAAACTACTCATTTAATCTATTTTGTAGAGTTAAAAAGAGAGTTTACCTCAATCCCTTTGTGGAGTCGCCTGTTGCATGAAAACTGTACGAATTGTACACAAGGAGAAGACAACCAACAGCTAGGATAATTACGTTCTTGTTAAGAATATATATGTTACCGCTAAAGTGCAGTAATCCGTTATTCTACATATTATCTAGGTTCAGTGCAGATTAACTAAAACAAAACTACTCATTTAATCTATTTTGTAGAGTTAAAAAGAGAGTTTACCTCAATCCCTTTGTGGAGTCGCCTGTTGCATGAAAACTGTACGAATTGTACACAAGGAGAAAACAACCAACAGCTAGGATAATTACGTTCTTGTTAAGAATATATATGTTACCGCTAAAGTGCAGTAATCCGTTATTCTACATATTATCTAGGTTCCGTGCAGATTAACTAAAACAAAACTACTCATTTAATCTATTTTGTAGAGTTAAAAAGAGAGTTTACCTCAATCCCTTTGTGGTGTCGCCTGTTGCATGAAAACTGTACGAATTGTACACAAGGAGAAAACAACCAACAGCTAGGATAATTACGTTCTTGTTAAGAATATATATGTTACCGCTAAAGTGCAGTAATCCGTTATTCTACATATTATCTAGGTTCCGTGCAGATTAACTAAAACAAAACTACTCATTTAATCTATTTTGTAGAGTTAAAAAGAGAGTTTACCTCAATCCCTTTGTGGAGTCGCCTGTTGCATGAAAACTGTACGAATTGTACACAAGGAGAAAACAACCAACAGCTAGGATAATTACGTTCTTGTTAAGAATATATATGTTACCGCTAAAGTACAGTAATCCGTTATTCTACATATTATCTAGGTTCCGTGCAGATTAACTAAAACAAAACTACTCATTTAATCTATTTTGTAGAGTTAAAAAGAGAGTTTACCTCAATCCCTTTGTGGAGTCGTCTGTTGCATGAAAACTGTACGAATTGTACACAAGGAGAAAACAACCAACAGCTAGGATAATTACGTTCTTGTTAAGAATATATATGTTACCGCTAAAGTACAGTAATCCGTTATTCTACATATTATCTAGGTTCCGTGCAGATTAACTAAAACAAAACTACTCATTTAATCTATTTTGTAGAGTTAAAAAGAGAGTTTACCTCAATCCCTTTGTGGAGTCGCCTGTTGCATGAAAACTGTACGAATTGTACACAAGGAGAAAGCAACCAACAGCTAGGATAATTACGTTCTTGTTAAGAATATATATGTTACCGCTAAAGTACAGTAATCCGTTATTCTACATATTATCTAGGTTCCGTGCAGATTAACTAAAACAAAACTACTCATTTAATCTATTTTGTAGAGTTAAAAAGAGAGTTTACCTCAATCCCTTTGTGGAGTCGCCTGTTGCATGAAAACTGTACGAATTGTACACAAGGAGAAAACAACCAACAGCTAGGATAATTACGTTCTTGTTAAGAATATATATGTTACCGCTAAAGTACAGTAATCCGTTATTCTACATATTATCTAGGTTCCGTGCAGATTAACTAAAACAAAACTACTCATTTAATCTATTTTGTAGAGTTAAAAAGAGAGTTTACCTCAATCCCTTTATGGTGCCTGTTGCATGAAAACTGTACGAATTGTACACAAGGAGAAAACAACCAACAGCTAGGATAATTACGTTCTTGTTAAGAATATATATGTTACCGCTAAAGTGCAGTAATCCGTTATTCTACATATTATCTAGGTTCCGTGCAGATTAACTAGGATGATCCATTAAAGTACCGAAAATTATTTCATTTCTCAAATTACCTAGGTAATCTGCAAATTACCTAGATAATCTGTACATTATCTACTAGGCACTCGTTAAAGTGAAAATAAGATCTTTGCTGGAATAACAGCAACGTTTCTGTACGCTTAAATTAACATGTTATTTATTTATTTTTCGATACCTAAAGAATCAAGATAATACAATCAAACAATCAAAAAATTAGTTGATAGAATCAATTAAAAAACTATAATAGAAAGAATCAAACGGTTTAAAATATTATTACAATTTTGGTGTAGGGAAAGGAAATTAGAGAAACAAACTTTTGAACTTTTACGATACGGAAGCCATTAACGTACACATTGCCTAGGTTAAATGCGGGAAAACTCTTGATTCCGCACGTTAACGGAACAAACAAGTTAATCTGCAGATTAGCTATGTAATGTGAACATTAACAGCTTTCGAGCTCTAGCGGTAACATATACACTATTTACATAATATTTTCGACATATTTCCATACATCAAGGTATGTATATCACAGGCCAGCGCGGGGGAACAACCTCACCCGTTGCTTCTGACTCTCTTTGTCGTCTCCCCAACGGCCTCTGCCGTAGTTTTTAAAATAGAAAACGGCAAAAGTCACAAACCAATCAGAGATCATTCTGGAAGAACACCACCTTCAGAGGACGCTTCTATTTCACAAACTCTTATCAAGTCGTAAAGCGGTCCCTATACGATCAATATTATTGTCAATGTGATTGACGGTTTCGATTGATAGGTGTTTCAATATAGCTTCAATCAACCCGTCAATGTTTTTCGAAGGAGCGTGACGTGTTTCAATTTTGAGTTTCAAAAGGTTTTCAAATTCTTGCCTTGATTTTGGCTATCTGCAATCGGGGGAGAAAAAAAAAGAAGAGATAAAAAGACGCAAAGAGTGGTATAAACTGAGAAAGCCGCTTTACTCACTAACATTTACTAAACTTTCTGCGAGATTCTGAATCGTACGCATAATATTAATTTTCTGTTTAAATTTTTCCTCAGTATAATCTGATTTGTATTGTTTTAACACGTTAACCATTTTTTGCAAAGCAATGTTTCTTTTGGTTTTGTTTAAATATTCACTTAACTTTCCATAACTCAGGATAAACGCGATACAAAGTAATTAAAAGCTTCACAAACTCTCATTCCCAGACACAATCGGTCCTCGTGGGACTCGATGTATACGTCATGCCTGCTGAAACTGCCGAACGATTGACAATTTCGTATTTTAATTAATGGGCCGAGTGGTGTGCTTGTCAACACAACGAAATAGCCTGATTTACAATTAACTTGCGTTTATTTTACAAAAAAAAAACTATATATATACGATTTATTACAATAGAGATTTGAATCCCAGATCTCTTTGTGTCGACAGATTTTTCAGGGAATCAGTTAAAAATCACCTGCACTCAAAACCAACGGGACGATTGTCGAAAACCGTCTGCGTTAATAAGTGAAGGGGCTTTAAAGATTTAGAAAACAATCCAAAGAAGAACACGTCAGATGCAAAGCAAGGATAAAAAAATTATTAGCTTGCTAGAAGAAATTCTGCGTGAAAAAAGAAGGTATTGTTTCGTCAGACGAATTGGTTAGATTTTATGAAACCATCGGCACGAAATAACTTTTTTAGTAACTCATTAATTTTTTTAATATTTTGTATTAATATGTATAAAAAGAACTGGAATTTTATAGAATATTTTTCTTCTAAATTAGTGTTTTTGTTAGCCCTTGGTCCCAATAAAATAAAATTTATTTGAAAAGTTGTACTCCGACTTACGCGATTTTTCTTTGGTCCCACCTATCGCGTAACTTCGAGGTATTACTGTATCTTCAAAACCTCGAATACTATTGAATTTTCGCCCTATTTTCAATGACTATTTATGTAAAGCAGTAAATTAAGGCAACTAAGTACTATATTCGAGTTGCATCTTTTCTATAAAACGAGATAAATAGTGCTTTTTGTTTTCGCGTTTTGAAAACTTCTTCGTCAAAAGCGGCCAAATTCGTATTGCAAAAATATAAAAGTTTCAATTAAAAATAATTTTTTACAAAAATTTACATTAAAGGTATTAATTTGGTGTAAAATTTTCCGCAGATTTCAAATCCGTTGAAATAATTACTCTATCTTTAATGATCGCAAAGATAGAAACATGACCTAAAGATTTAAAAAAAGCCCTAGGATTGATAATTGGGTATTTTACACGATCAATCAGCGCCGCCAATGTCCATCAATCAAAATTTCTATCAATGTTCGTCAATCGCCTTTTGTTGCTTCTACACGATCAATTGGTTCCTTCAATGAGCATCATTGACAATCACATTGACAATAATATTGATTGTCTAGGGAGCCCTATGGCGCTCGACACAAGAACAGCAGCTGGCGCAAAATACAACCAATCAGAATACATTCGGCATTCCGATTATTGTTTTCTTTTTCCGGTCGGAGTATGTCACACCTTGTATTCTGAAAATTACATGAGCTTCCTAGAGTTTCGAATAAAGTTATATCGAATGATTAAAAAACTATGTCACTGATTGTTGTGGTGAACAGTTTGTTGTAAAAACATATTTTAAAATTAAGTGTTATTGGCGTATATCAGTAACCTTTTTAGTTCAGGTAAGCAATTCATTTCCATTACCTTGTACCAAATGTTTATTAATATTTCTCATCTAAAATGCTATAATGAATGCGTATAATTATTAACAGCTGAATTGGAGCCGCGTGGTAAGTTTATTTGCAGTACATCTTTTCATTCTAAGCTTAGTATAAGTATTTAGTGAGCATTTAGAGTGGCCTTTTCTATTAAACAAATTTAACTGGAGAAAGAATTGTGACCAAGTGGGGCATCCACACCCTTCGTCGACTTATAAAACTCTAATATGAAATGTAGTTAAAAAATCATATTAAAAAAATGATTTATGGAGAGATGTTCGTAACACGATGGAGCGTTTTCACCGACCAATAAATGCCTGTGTGTGACTTGTGAATTATCGATGGCGAAGACACTAGTTCAGATGACGTCGAACCGTCGAGATAGTAAAGACGCTTGGAAGTTAAAATGGGGGTGATGTCGTAGAGCTTGTCGCCCTGCTCACTCTAGTCTTCACGCTATTTGTTCCACGCGATGTCCCGTACAAAATGACGAATATCATAGTATGGAATACGTGCCAGGCTCAATGTAGCTGGCCGTAGTGTTTTTACGACGGAACGTATTTCCGGTATAGGAAGGAATTTCGGGTCGATGTTGTAAGCTTGTTGCTTTACCCACTCCAGTCTTCGTGCTATTTGTTCCATTTGATGTCCCATACAAAATGACGAATATCAGTATGGAATACGTGGCAAGCTAAATGTAGCTGGTGGTAGTATTTCTACGGCGTATTTCCGGTATGTATTCCGAACGCGCAGGCTCGTTTTCCGAATACGATTTCAGTAGGTCGGTATCGCCAATAGAAAATCCAATGTAGGAATTCTAAATTGATTCATTTCGTTGATTGGTCAACATCAATTATATTAAACACCTCAGATTTCGCCAAAACTGCTACAAACTACATTTTATAATAACTCTGATGTGTATCTTGCGTGGATAGGATATTTGGGTTTTATGGCGCAAGGTCCAAATGCGGACAAGCTGCGCCGTGTATCTTGCGTGGGCGTTTGGGTAACAGAAAGTAAAATCTCCGTCTTTCTAACTGGCATGGTGTGAAAGTTTGGAGAGTGGGGTGCCAGCTTAGGTGTTGACTCGTCATCCAACCGTGATTCAAAATTACACGCTGTTACCCTCGGATCTTAAACGGGATTGATCCCGGACCGTCTTCAATAGCCCGTTGTGTGCTTCTCACTTGAATGAGCTTGAGAAATATTTTGATTTTTCTCTTTGAAAATAAATGATGTCATAAAAAATTTATTTTAAAAGTTGCACTGTTAAGAAAACAAGGGTGATAATATAATTTTTAATTTGAAAAAGTGGGCAGAGGTAATAAATTTTTTGGAGGCTACTAGGATATGTTGATTGGGTTTTTAAGAAGCAAGGGCCATATTTGGCCATGTTCCGCCAGACACAATCAAGTAATAGACAACATAAACAAAGTT
Source organism: Metellina segmentata (assembly GCA_947359465.1). Lineage (NCBI taxonomy): Eukaryota > Metazoa > Arthropoda > Arachnida > Araneae > Tetragnathidae > Metellina > Metellina segmentata. Next base: position 27,172,734 of record OX375882.1, read on the forward strand.
TTACTGACACAGAAGAGAGAAATACAACGAGTGAAAAATCGCATCTTTACAGGAATCGAACTTGCTCCTCCTACATCTCGTAGGGTAGGATGATAATATGAACGATTTGTATCATTCTTCCTCTTTTAAAATGATAATATAAATGAGGTTGCCATTTTGATTGTAACAAAAAGAAATTATTCTAATAAATTATTTCATTGTTATAATAATATATAAATCATATATAGTTCGAATATTAATAATTATTACATTAATTAAGAACTTTTAAAGCACGAATTTTTTTTAAGAAATCTGAATACGCATCAGAGTGCTACGACTTAGGCCCTGTGCACACATCCGATTTTTCAACGTGCGTCGCCGCTGCGGCACCGAAGCCCAACTATGTGCGCATAACCGTGAAATGACGCAAATACTCATTTCGCGCCATTTGCGATAAATATTCGATCGAAGAAAACGTGTTTATTTCGCTTACTTGGTGTGAAAAAGAATATTTTGAAACAAAATAGACGTTACTGGATACAACCATTTATTAATTATTATTTATATTCCATTTATTTATGAAAACAATGTACTTGAGACCGCAGAAGCGTGTGCGGTGAGCTGCGGCGCCGTGGGGAACTGCGCTACAAATTGCACGCAAGTTGGACGTGCGTCGCCGCAGCGGTGCCGGAGGCATGTGTACTATTCCATTGGATCTAATGTATCTTATACCGCACTTGCGTTGCGGCAGCGGCGCTGCACGTTGAAAAACCGGATGTGTGCACCGGGCCATAGTACAGGGTGGTCCCGAATTCATGGTACAAACTTTAATGGTAGGTACAGGACATTGTAACAATGATTTATTGTATAGGAATGTATAGTCGCAAGTGACGCGGTGAGGCGAAAACAGGGGAAATAACGGCCGAAAGGAAAAACAAAGATTTTATTGAAAGCGTTGTTGACAAGTGTCATGTTTACAGTAATTGTTCAAAATTGCGTCCACCAGTATCGATACATGCTTGACAGCGTCGGTGGAGCGATTGGCGTACACGTTCAAAGATGCCTGGTATTTCACGCACACCTGCAGCAGCTACAGATAAGCGAGCGACGAGATCCTCATCTGAGTCAACTGGAGTCTCATAAACAAGATGCTTTAGATGTCCCCATAAAAAGTAATCGAGGCTCGATAAATCGGGAGATCGGGGTGGCCAAGGGACTGGTCCACCACGCCCAATCCATCGAGTACCAAACGTGGCATTCAGGTAATTCCGTACATCAATGCTGAAGTGTGCTGGCGCCCCATCGTGCTGAAACCACATGCGGTTACGAATGGCGATCGGAACATCATGCAGCAGTTGTGGTAACACTTCTTTCAGAAAAATAAGATAGCTTCCGCCAGTGAGCCGCGTGGGTAGTAAGTATGGGCCAATCAAAAAGTCGTTCACAATACCAGCCCACACATTAATACTGAAACGTTGTTGAAACGCATGTCGACGCGTTGCATGTGGATTATCGGTTGCCCACACATGGGAATTGTGCGCATTAAAGACACCCTCGCGTGAAAATGTCGCTTCATCTGTAAATAGCACATAATCTACGAAATCCGGCTGCAACGCACATTGCTGCATCACCCACAGGCAGAAGTTCACGCGGCGAGGATAATCTGCCGGATTCAATGCTTGTACTTTCTGAAAATGGAAGGGGTGTAAGCGATTTTCGTTTAACACTCTGCATACAGTCTGATGACTCACACCTACGTCACGCGCAACAGTTCTTGTGCTTGACTCGGGTCTATCAGCCACAATGTTCAAGATGCTTTCTTCCAGCCTTGGAGTGCGTACAGCTCTTACTCGACCAGCGCCATGTCTGTTGACGTCGAACGCACCTGTTTCACAAAGTTGACGATGTAACCGTTGAAAAATTCTATGATCCGGCATTCGTCGATCAGGATACTCCGCGCGATACATTCGTAACGCAGCTCTGCCGTTACCATTTGCACGGCCGTACATGTAATGCATGTCTGCTTTTTCTGCATACGTAAAGTCACCCATCGTCTACGGCAGCACAATTGTGAATGGCGCTTTTCCCTACTGCGATGCATCATGTTCAACAGCGGCTAGACATCTACTGCCCTCTACCGGCAATGATACCAACCGATCACTCCATTTCTCTTTCCTTTTATTTCCCCTGTTTACGCCTCACCGCGTCACTTGCGACTATACATTCCTATACAATAAATCATTGTTACAATGTCCTGTACCTACCATTAAAGTTTGTACCATGAATTCGGGACCACCCTGTATATCTAATGCCCATTTTTATTTTAACTAAAATTTCTGTGTTTAACGACTTGATTGATATTGTTACTCACATTGTGATTTGTTTTGCAGAATCGCTCTATATGGCTTTCTGTAAGTATGAGATGTTTGTTGGTAAATTGATTCTATCAAGCAGAAGTAGATATTTCATATGCCAATAATTTCGAATGAAAATTAACCATATGTCCTGAAGATAATTTCGATATCAAAGTCTAATATTGAGCCACACACAAAAATGCAATGTTAACAGACACTAAACGATTTGAATAGAAGTTAGGATTTTGTTTCTACAAATTAAATGCACGTTAAATTTGTCGTGTAACGTCGTGAGTATTATTTGCGTGGCGAGTGGCTTGAAGATAGTTAAAACGACATTTAGAATTACAGCACATTTAATTAATTATAGAAGAATACATATAAGATAAAAAAATTTCGAGGCTAATAGATATTGTACAAATTAGGGTTTCAGTCCCGCGCTTCAATCCGGAGCAGAGTCGTCCTGCGTCCGCTCACGTTTCGGATTTCCACCATTCTCCTTTTCTCGAGAGAAGACCCCACACGTTCTTCCGAAGCCGATATCGCCCAAAGAGAAGGGGATACCCCCATCCGGTCATAAATTCATGGACCACCATGAAAGCTGTGGTCAGAGAGATCCCCTATTGTAACGTTACAGTCGAGGCCTCAAATGTCCTCCCGTGGACGTGGTGTGGCAGTTTGGAGAGTGGAATGCCAACTGCGGATCTTGACCTTGTTAACTGACCGTAGTTTGAAATTATGTGGTGTTGTCCTCGATCGTTCCCTTGGGGATTGATCCCGGACCATCACCAATAGTCCGTTGTTATTTGCTCCGGTGCGAGGTTAATTAATTACCATTTCCTAGTAAATTTACTCCACACTTAAATGTTACTTGACTGCAAATGCAATAATGTTTTACTTACCAGTGCGACGTTAATGAATTACCATTACCTAGTAAACTTACTCCACACTTAAATGTTACTCGTCTCCAAATGCAATAATGTTTAACTTCCTTTTTAAAAAAATCTGAGTACTCAATTTTGATTACTACAAGAACTTTGATAAATAGATTACGCTTTCTAAAATTCTTATTAACAAATTTTGAGATTTTCACTACTTTGTTTTGCATGTATGTGAAATTGAATATGGTATGGTATAATTCATCTGTAATTACATGATTTCCCAAAGCACTCCCCTCCCGCTTTTGATTTCACATTTAAATTTAAATTATTATTTTTTGTCTTGAGTTTGACACAATATGTTTTAAAAAGACTGAATGCCAGAAAATATTTATATTTCTAAACTTATTGTTTGTTTTCATTTCAGTTAACTTATTCAGTGCTTTCCTGGGTAAGAATCTGCATAGTTTCTAAACTGTTCTTTGTGTTGCGTATTTGTATCGTTTCCTTCTGTAAGTAGATTTAATTCATAATTTCAGTAGTTTCAGTATCATCGGAAGTTTTATTTTTTACAACTAGATAGTATAAGTATTAAATAAACTATCTAGTTGCAAAATCTTAAAATTGACGACAGATGCAGATGACTTTACAGCGCATGCTTACGGAATAACCTGAAATTAAAATATGTCGACTTATGTGGTTTGACACTTTTGCCGAGACCAAATGAGTACCAAAGATATTTTTGGACAGTCTAATTAGGGTTATGCTAGAGGAAGATCAAAGCTTGGATGGATTGACCGTGCAGACAAGACCTTAGGCGTTTGCAAAACTTTTAAGTGGCGAACTTTTACCAATAACAGGTCAAGATGCAACCGAATCATCAAGAAGGCTTTGGCCACAACTGCTCTGCATAACCAATGTTGAAGAGTGATGGAACAAATCGTTGAAAAGCAAAAGGGTTAATGTCAAGAAAGTTGTTTACTTTTATTGCAATGAAGTTTACGGCAGTGTTTCGCATCCTTATTGATTCACCTTCTATTTGAATCTAAAAATTTGTCCCGGGTATTTATTGTTTCCTCTTTCAGATTATATTTACTACAAACTATTTGGTAAGGAACAATGAAGAGAATACAACCTAAAGTCTCCGGGGTGCACAATCGGAAACATTTGTATTATGTTGGTAAGCAGATAATAATACAAATTTTTAATAACTATTCTTGTGTTTAATTTCGGTCGTATAAATATTACACACTTATGTAGTAATTTTATGTCAATTCAAAAAAATTAAAACTTCTTGTTTTATTTTTGATGAATTACGCGCTTGTATCATCCTTTAACAAGCACCAATAAGATGGTGATCGTTAGTTAAATTTGTTTTTCCAGAGTTTAATCAACACCTATTATAGGAGGTGTTGGTTTAATTTAGTACAATGGTTCTAATAGTTTGTGTGTATTTGGTTTACTTATGTAATACAACTGACGATGTTTTTATATTGTGCTGGCCGAAAAGCTCTTGGCTTGTCTTAATCCAAAGAAGGAGATGTGTGTATGGTGGGATTGGAAGAAAGTACCTACGAGCATCTTGTGAAAATTCAAACAATTAATTTCAACAACTTATGTTCCCAATCAGACCAACTGAATACAGCACTCTGTGAAAAATGTTTGGAATTAGTCAACAAAGAAAGGCGTACTCGTCCATCACGATGATTTAAATTCGCATGTTTCTTTGCTGATCAGAAAAAAACCGTTACAGTTAGGATGGGAAATTTCGATTTATCTACCAGTTTCACCAGACATACACCTACGGATATCTTTTTAATTCCAATTTTTAAAAAATTTACTTTGTGGGAAAACTTTCATTTTTTTCCTAGGGAAAAGTTCCTTGCCCAGAAAGATAACAAAAAATATTTTGGATGAGAGAAATACAAAATTTCACGAGAGAAGGAGTCGTTTAAAGGAAAAATTCATTTTACAAATTTAATGTTCCATAACGTTGGTAGGTTGGGTCGAGGACCACAAACCATAATTTCGATGTGAATACTCGTCCTGATGTTGAATTGTGGAATGAATGAAACAAACAGAAATTTTAAATGTTTACTAGGGGTCCCGCCCCCTGCTCGCTAACGCTGGCCAGCCCCCGGAGGATTGCTTCGCAATTCTCATTGGTTCGCTGCGCGAACCTATGCTCGCTTCGCTCGCATCAATGAAGACACGTGTCCTAGCAGAAGGGATTGATTACAAAATGTATTCCAAAAAAATATTTTTCAAATCTAAATTTGTTGTATTACATAAAAGATATATACAGTACCTCTGGAATCAGAATTCAAATGAAAACTTTGAGCAAATTTTTACTCGCAATGTGAGCGCTGCTTTGGAAATTGAATACCCAGCATGCTGTTTGTGTGTACATTTCATCAGTACTCGAGCCACCCATACACTTTTTGACTGAGTTTGTTGTCGAAAGTTGTAGTGCACGCGTCTTGTTGTACTATAATTGTTAGCCTTGAAAAGGACCGTTTTTTAAATAGCCCTGAAAAGATCCTCCGCTTTCTTAGATTTCTATTACAAACCGCAACAGCTCGTCTAAAATTCATTTTTTTCAATAAAATTTCATCCGATAACGCTATAGATTCAAATGAATCGCAAGGCTCCTAGTAAACAAACAATCGCACAATGTTGCCAAAACGCGGTAACAAATAACGTCTTTTTTGCGTGCCACGTAAGAGAAATATATATATAGATCACTGTGAATATTCAACAATTAATAAACTGTTTGAACGAATAAAGTGCCGTTTGATATTAATATTCAAGATAAATTGTATTGATTTAGAGGCCTGTGATTGCAGCTTAGTTTGGTAGCATTTGAATTACACCACTTAGGCAATCCTCACTTCCCATAACCCAAAGCTACACTAGCCCCTAAAACGCTCAAAATCATAGCATTGTGATTTCCCTCCCTACAATCAGAGTGCATGAGCACTCGGTTATATCAGGTAAGAAAGTCATTTGTCTACACGACGCTATATTTATTTTCTGGTTGTTTCTAGCTATCAAATAATCATAAGACGAAACAGTTGTAACGCTTGGCTTTTCATAATTATTATTATAATAATTATATTAGTTAATTAGTAATATTAGTTTCTTTTTGTAATTTTTTAGATGGAGCCATAACATTATTTCATCGCCTTAGACAACAGACGCGAGTGAACAAAGGAGAAAATCTTTTAAACTCTACTTAGTATTGAATCCAATCGCATATTCACCCTTCTTAGAGTATATCAGCTTATTTCAATAAAATTTCTCATTGCTTTTTGTGACTTTTTTGTGTCTTGCTGTACAAGAAATTAATATATTCCTGATCAACGCGAAATGAAAAAAAAAAAAACATTGATTAATTTTTAACCACAATCTTTGGAACAGCCAAAACCGATTAAACCTTTAAAAGAGAACTCTGGTTTCTTCGCAGATATTAGTAACAACTATAGGTGTTGGGGGAAAAAATTTCTACTCTAAAGATGGCAACTTTGTCACTAGGACAGATAATTTGGAAAATTTTACGAGAAATTAATCAAATCCTTTTTTAATTTATTGACTTCAGCTACAAAATTGTTGTTGGATACACCTGTGTGTCAAATTCCATTACTGTAAGTGCAATAAATTCGTTAGGACTTTGATCACAGACAGACAAACACTTCCTTTTATAATTTTAGAGACAAAATCAGATTGAGTAATGGCAATTTTTCTTATTCAAGATCATGTGACCAAATTTAGTAGTCATGTGACGCTTAGACTACTTTCGTCTGCCGGGAGAAAACGAACATTAATTACCTAATTGGTCTATGGGATGGGAGGATGAATCACTCTGATAGGTCAAAGCCACATAGTAGTAAACTTTTGGAAATTTTACCATTTTTTCGCTACATCATAAAAATACGCTGTACACGCATTCACACATCTAACATCGTCGTCAAACCGTGGTGCTGTTCTCGGATCTTCCATTTTGGGATTGATCCCGGACCGTCGTCAATAGCCCTCTATGTTGCTACAGTGCGACGTTAATTAAAATTTCTACCATACCATCACACATCTAACCGTTGTGTTGATCCTTGGACGTTAATTAAAACTACCAATCACTCATCTAACCTGTCACAAGATACCCTGTCATAGCCAAACGAGCAAATAAGATGCCATATCGACCAACCAGGTCAACTGTTTCACAGAGCAGTCACGTCAATAGTAAGTTGCATGTTGAACACACTATTTGAAGCTCCTCTCAATAACACTGCTCAGTCTACTTACATTTTACGTCCATGGTTTTCCAATCGTGAAGGATAAGTACTACAAATATGCGGATCACATGAGTGGCCAGAACGTTAGTCTTACTTCCTAAAAATTTCCGCCACTTGGCGGCCTTCTCAATTTATTTTCATTTTTTAAAATTTGTTATCCGTTGTCTAATTAGACCAGGGCGGCTAATTGCGGCTTTGAGAGTGGATTCGGACCACTTTCGACCAAACGCGCATCCATGCCAGATTCGAGCGTAGTCTGTCATGCCAAGGGTTCGAGCGCTAACCATTCGACTACCAGGTTATAGCATGATCTCAAACTATTAAGGTTACCGAATAAAGTCCACTCGAAAATTTAAGCATTATCGAATATGAAATGATATGTGGATAAAGCAGCTGGTGTAAGGTAACGTTCTAATCGTTATTGTGACTTCCTTATGACGCAGTAGGACGATTGTGATTCCATCTCTCGCAGCAGATAAAACATGCGAAAACAATTACACTAGCTACCCTTCTGGGCAAACTTTGTCCGCTGTTTGGATACACAGCTATGGGTATTTGAGTCCATTCCTGCTGCAAGAATGTCGCCATCTGAGATGTAGATTTCGGACGTGGTTCCCTGGTCCGTAAACGTCCCTCTAACTCGTCCCGCAAATGTTGTATGGGGTTGCATCCCTTGAATTCATACGAAACCTATTTTTGTTCGGACTTTTTTTTCTGCGATGATTTCTGTTTCAAATTTCTCATTGCTTCTCTCTGTAATCAGTATAAGGGTAAGAATACATGCTTTAATAGGAGAATGGTCCCCCACGTGCTGATATTACACTAGCATCCCTTCTGGGCATACTTTCAACAGGGTATTGATACACATTGGTATTTGGGTCCATTCCTGCTGCAAGAATGTCGCCAGCTCAGCTGTAGATTTCGGACGTCGTTCCCCGGTCCGTAAGCGTCCCTCAAACTCATCCCACAAATGTTCTATGGGGTTTCGGTCGGGACTTTCGGCAGGCAAGGGAAGACGTTTTACATCCATATCTTGATACCATTGCTTGACAGAGGCTGCAACATGACATGGAACGTTGTTGTCCTGGAAGTAACATTCGTCCATTCCATAAAATTGTCAGAGCGTAGAAAGAACCTGATTGTCCAAAATGTTCATGTAGGCGTCGGAGTTCAATTGACCATGAACAACATGCAAAGGTCCCAGGCCATACCACGGAAAACACTACCAAACAAGTAGTCGGATTTTATGCAAATCAGCTGGCGTCCGATCCATTAGTGGAGGGTAGTGTATTACTCGTATGGTTGGCGAACTGCATACGGACGCTTGAACAAATTTTATTTAAAACTGCAAGTTAAGTGAAAAGCTCTTTTGTAATCATTTTTATATCCTTTATAACTAACTAGGTAACAAGGTAATCCTAACTAGGTATAACTAACTAGGTAACAATAATAACTAACTAGGCAATCCTTTATAACTAACAAGGTAAATGGCCCGTCATGCGACGAGTGCATAACAAAATGGATTTATTTTGGTCAAACTTCATTTATATATTTTTTTAACCTGACAGCACGTGACTGGTTGTGTATAAAACTTTTTTTTTTACACTGCCTGTAAACTTTTGTTGATCACTGGCTATATGTATAAACCTTTTCCCACCGCTATCTATCAACTTGCTTTACTTTTGCATGGTGTTTTCTGAGCAATACTGGTAAAGAAAATATTATAGGAAAACTTAATTTTTGATTAACACTGGTAAAACAATGAACTGCGTACACGGCAATCGCTTTATACTCAATGTTATTTCTATGGCGGTTTAGAATGTAATGATTTTTGGTACTTCGTATCATGTGACATTACACAACCAATCAAATCAATTTGAAACTCCGCCTACTCGTGACGTTACACAATCAATTAAAACTTTAATAGCCATAGAAACACAACAAATCTTACAATTTTATATAATTTTTACAATTTTATATTCCGCACAGAGATACAAAAATAATAAAGGGAATAGCAATTTTCGATTATAATGAACGTTTAAGTAAGCTAAACATGAATACACTGGCAAGAAGAAGAAGGAGGGGGGATTTGATTCAGTTTTTCAAGTTGGTAAAACAAGGGGACACAGAGGGCTTAAATTTCAATAGGGATAACAGAACAAGGGGCCATGGGTATAAATTGAATAAGACACATTTTAATCGGGATTGAAGGAAAAACGACTACTTTAATAGCGTAATAGACAAATGGAACGTGTTGCCAGAAAATATAGTTAGTTCAAAGGGAGTGTACGAATTTAAGATACAATTGGATAGTCAGTGGAAATTGGGGAATTCATAAACAAAGGACCAGTCATGTTGGGCTTGAGCCTGTAGCTGGTCGTCAATATTTGTATTTGTTTCAGATTCGATGTTGCAAAACAATTTTCTTACTGATTTTCATAGGCCTCTGTGCTACGAACTCCCAGGGCCCCAAATATTTTAACGGGTTCAATCCTTGCCGTCACCTCCAATATGCGGGATAAGTATAACAAATATATAGATAATACAGGCATCCAAATATGTGGGGTAGCTTTCGAACTCACTCTTTAGGTCGTATTTTGTTAAGTTTTGTTTTGTAAATTAATTTTTTTAAACGCATTTACAAATGAAGCAATTAATTATGTCTTACTTGCTCTCTCCCTAACCTCTTCAAGTCCTATTGTTAGCATTGCTTTTTTATCTTTAACAGTTTTCGACATAGCAGTGATCACAATTTTGCTGTTAAGAGACGTTGCTTCAAGTCTCCTTTTACCCGGCAGAATCACTTTACTAAACAAAACATCACTTTTATAGCTCTAATATTCAAAACATAGTTGATATACTTCACGGGTATCACGGAGTCCCTCGCTCTTTATAATATTTTGGAGGAAGGCAATATTTCCTCAAATGGGAAGAGTGAATGCTTAAATATAGCGATGGATAACCAAATAGGTCATTTCAACAAAACACCTACGCCAGAGACGTTTAGTCTTAATGGCCTCATCCCTTTAGAGAATCTTAATATTTTAGTGCCTGGGAGCCAAACGGAAGGGTTGGTTTTATGGCGCAAGGGTTATATATTTGGTCAAGATGCACCATATTCAAGAAAGTCAATTCCAAGTAACTGACATACAAACACAATGGTCTCATCCCTTTAGAGCCTCTTAATATTACTGTGCCTGGTGCGGAAACGTTGACACAAACTCGAGGGTTGGTTTTATAGAGCAAGGGTTATATACACTCATGTCCATAAACTAAGGATAATTCAGAATCACACGGAAATCGAACTCTAAAGTAAAAATTTCATCTGTGGAATTATCGCACACATCTTCAAGTGTAATATCCAAATTACAGGAAGCAATCATATGACGCCGATAGTAAGTCACAATGACCAGAGTGTAAAAGAGGTGTATATAAGGAATGGTAGCAAAGAAGTAAAATTGTTCTCAAGAGTTCTGTAAGCCGCTCAGTGCCACAATCGAATAGTTATGGCACAGAGTACACATGTCGATGATTTTTTTTTACGTGGTAGAATTATCGGCCGCCTGAAATGTGGGCGTATTCAGACGGAAGTTTCAGTGGAACTTGGAATCGCCCAAAGTGTCATCTCTAGGCTTTGGTAACGATTCCAAAATAATGGAAATGTCAGTAGACGTTACAGTACATGTCTCCCACGAGTTACAACGCCGAATGACGACCGGTATTTGGCAGTAACTGCAAAAAGAATCAAACAGAGCACAGCATCCGACCTTTCTCGTCAGCTATCTTCAGCCACGGGTAAGACAGTTTCAATGCAAACCGCTTACAGACGTTTGGGACATGTTGGTCTATATGCTCTCGGGCCTGTCAGATGTGTTCCGCTCACGGCAACTCACTGTTGCCAGCTGTTAGCCTGGAGTAGAAAACATGCAATGTGGACATCGTCACAGTGGGCTTGTGTGATGTTTTCCGACGAGTCCAGGTTTAGCTTGCAGTCTCTGATTCATGGCGGACGTTCATATGGAGAACACAAGGTGCCCGCTACCACCAAGACAACATCATTGAACGTCACCGTTACGGTGGTGCAGAATTGCTCGTTTGGAGTCCAGATAATGCTCCATATGACCAGAACAGATCTACATGTTCAAATCGGAACCATGAGAGGCCAAAAGTATCGGGACATCATTCTGGAACAACATGTACGTTTGTTTAGGGGTGCCATAGGCGCATAATTAGTGTTTATGGATGACAACGCCCGTCCTCACCGTGCAAACATTGTAAACGAATGAATTGAATATGAGGATATCACTATGGAATGGCTAGCATTCTCACCCTACTTGAATCCGATAGAGCATTGCAGCCGGTCAACCATATCCTACATGTGTACCGGAACTTCGGAGAGCATTGCTTGCTGAGTGGAGTGATCTTAACCAAGATCAGCTCGATATGAAACGCACCATATCTCCATGAGACAAAATGCTGATAATATCAAGACGAACCCACGTTTTTATCAAGAAAATAGAGATGAATCTCCTTTCACCCTGGAAGAATTGAAAGAAGCTATTAAGAGAACACCCCATAACAAAGCTCCTGGTCTTGACGGTATTGATGGAAAAATTCAAGATACTGTCTACCATGCTATCCCCAATATCATCTTGGAACTCTACAATACCTGTCTTCGACTCAAACATTTCCCAAAGTGTTTCAAAAAGGGTGAGGTCATTTTAATCAACAAACCTGGACGAGACCCTCAAAATATAAGATCCTTTAGACCCATTTGTCTTCTACTTGTCTTGGGAAAGACATGGGAAAGATTATTGCAATCAAGAATAAATTATCACCTGAAAACAAAGAATGTGATGAATGCTAATCAATACGGCTTTCAAGAAGGTAAATCAACAGAACATGCACTAAGCAATCTTATGAAAATCATTGGTAAAAATTTTAAAACTAAAAAGTACACCGCTGTCATCTCCATTGATATAGAAGGCGCATTTGATAACCTATGGTGGCTCTCACTTATTAACGAGCTTTTTAAAAAGCAATTTCCACGTAACATCCTCCAGATCCTGTGCAGCTATCTTTAAGACAGATAAATAGTCTTCAAGTACGGAGATATTCAAGTCACGAAGGAACTACAAAAAGGTAGCCTTCAAGGTTCTTGCCTGAGCCCTATTTTATGGAATATAATTGCCGACAAGATCTTGAGTATGGATTGGGTCCCCATATTCAAACTCAGGCATTTGCAGACGATTTTATTATTGTTATTACCGGCTCTACACGCAGGGAACTTGAAACCGTAGTTCAAAATGCTATCAGCAAATTTAGCATCAAGATATCTGATGAAAAACTTAACATCTCCTCAGGAAAAACTAAGGCTATGTTTTTCTCTAAGCCAAAACTCAAATGAAAACGCATCTTTAAATTTGAAAACACTAATGTTCCAATTGTTAAACAATTAAAATATCTCGGAGTCATTATTGATGAACAACTCACATGGATTCCACATGTTAAGTACCTGCGATCAAACGCACTTCTTAAAACTAGGAACATGATGAGATTCACAGCTAAAACTTGGGGTGTGCGTCCTCCAATTCTAAAGACTTGGTGCACTACAGTAATTCAGAGGGCAATTGCTATGCAGTCAGTATATGGGGCTTGAATCCTACTGTAGAGATGATAAACCATCTAAATAGTCTCCAAAAGAGCTTCCCTCTTCTGATCACTCGAGCTTACAGAACGACTTCAACGGCATCTCTTCAGATACTGGCTGGTATTGTGCCCTTGTACCTAGTCGTCCAAAAGGAAGCTGTTGTTTCAAAAATAATGAAACTTCAAGAAAACGTTAAGCTATATGGTCAATGGTTTATCTGCACTGATTATGAACAAAAATATTTTTCTTCGACCCACCCAATCCACTCAAGTCTTCAGTCAATTATTGGACCACCCTCTCCCAGCATCACATCTATCTATACAGACGGCTCGAAAACTCCCAAAGGTGTTTGCAGCGCATATGTACTTTTTGAGGACTCCAAAAATTGTCATAGTTGGGCTAGTACCCTACATCATTGCAACTCTATATACCAAGCTGAACTGCTTGGTCTTAAGTAAGCAGAGTCTACTATTGTGTTTCAGAGGGAATAGCAGCCAACATCATGACAGACAGTGCATCAAGTATAGCCGTTCTTGGTAATCTCTTCTCTCACAACCAGATCGTCAATGAGGTCAAGGAAAAACTGCTGGAAGTCACTGAAATACTCTAAATCAGTGTTTCCCAACCTTTTTTGTGCCATGCCCCACCTAAGCCTTTCTAAAATTCTTATGCCCCCCTATGTAACATATACATAATTTTTAATATTAAAAAATTGAATTGTTCACTTAAGAAACTTGAATGATAGGTTTTAGGAAGAAATCAAATTCTTAAGCCCACCTAAGCCACCGCAACAAAAAAAATAATAATAATAATAATAATTAAATAAATATATATATATATTTTCTATTTGACAAATTTTTTAGGAAAATTATGCTTCTAAAATTAAAATAAATAAAAATCAAATCAAATACTTACCAATTATATCTATACAATGTATATATTTTTTAAATCAACGAGACTTTTATAACAGTTTTTACGGACGCCTATTTCAAATTAACACCAACTGAATGCTGCGAAACACTACAGAAGTTCCGACAAGCCATTCAGATGCGAACAACTGCGTTGTTTAGCGAGATTTTAAAGCGTCCGGGTGTCCACGCAGAGCCTGCCGTCTGCCGCAGGGAGGTTAACTGGACGACGCCAAAAACCCAGTTGATATTTTGGTCTCGTCAAACGAATTTATAATATTTATTGGCAGCAATTATTTAAGAATTTGCTTTTTTCTTTCAATTTTGGCACCGAAATCTAGCATTGCATTTGAATGGCCCGGAGCAAAAGGGTTAAACTCGTGTCGAGTCCATTTTCGAATTGCCCCCTTTTACAATCCAATTGCCCCCCTGTGGGGCGTGGGCCCCACGTTGGGAAACATTGCTCTAAATTAACATCTCATGGGTTAAAGCACACGTTGGCATCGAGGGAACTGAACAAGCTGACCTACTTGCGAAATCTGCAGCAAATGGGATCTCTCACCAAACAACCAGTCTAAAGTGTCCGAGGTGCAAATTATCAAGTTCTATTGATGCACTGATCTTGAACCAATGACAAGCAGAATGGGATTCTTCTACCAAAGGAAGGTACACTCATCAATTCTTCCCGAATATTTCAACCTACCTAAAATACCAGAACTCAAAGCTGGTACAATTTTTCGCAGGCCATGGACCATTTCCGGCATATCTAGAGAGTTTCCACCTTCGAACTAGTGAGCTGTGTATCTGCTGACGAGAAGGTGATCCCATCCACTACCTTTTTGACTGTGATCTCACAAGTCAGTGGCATTTGTTGAAACCTTTTCTGCAACACTACTCACATTGGTGCCAAAATACTGACAAGAACAGACACTGCCACAACAAAATCCTTAAAGTGATGAAATTTCTCAGCTCCAGCATTGATTACAACTGTGAGAGCTGAGAAGACTAAGTCGAAAGTTCTCAAAATAACTTTGCTTTTCTTTCGAAACTTTTATTAGTCATTTTGGCTGTCTTTTAAACGTTCTGACTTCTGTATTTAATATTATTTTTAAAACTTTGTCATCCTCTTCTTTTGTCATTTTGTATTTTTGTGCTTACACGTTTTGCCCTTCACTTGCCTTCCCCTTTCTGTGTACTTAAATGTTTTATGTATGTATTGTGGATTGCTCAGCTCTCCCTTATCCCCGAATCTCCTCAGTAAGGCGGACTATACAGCTGAAAGCCGCACTGGTGAAACAGTGTCCGAGTACGGCGTCCAATCCAATCCAAGATCAGCTAGATAATTTGATCCTCAGCATGCCTAGGCGTTGTACGGACTGTATTTCATCGTCTGGGATACATACAATGTATTAACCATCATACCAACCATGTCATGTTAAGTTTTTGTACCGTCGATATTTTTGTAATTGCTCCAGTGAGCAAAAATCGTAGTTTTTATGAATGGTATCATACATACACCATCTTTTTTGTTCTTTATCTTTTGTTTAATAAATGGGCTTTATGAATTAGTCACGTTGGTTTTGTTTCTGAACTTTTATTTGCCGGAGCTGGTATTATCCTTAATTTATGGACATGAGTGTATTTGGCCAAGCTGCACCAAATACAAGAAAGTCAATGCCAAGTAACGGACATACAAAAACAATGGCCTCATCCCTTTAGAGTCTTTTAATATCTTTGTGCCTGGTACCGAAACGGGGACATAAGCGGGAGGGTTGGTTTTATGGAGCAAGGGTTACATAATTGGTCAAGCTGTTCCAAATACAAGAAGGTCAATGCCAAGTAACGGACATACAAAAACAATGGCCTCATCCCTTTAGAGTCTTTTAATATCTTTGTGCCTGGTACCGAAACGGGGACATAAGCGGGAGGGTTGGTTTTATGGAGCAAGGGTTATATATTTGGTCAAGCTGTTCCAAATACAAGAAGGTCAATGCCAAGTAACGGACATACAAAAACAATGGCCTCATCCCTTTAAAGTCTTTTAATATCTTTGTGCCTGGTACCGAAACGGGGACATAAGCGGGAGGGTTGGTTTTATGGAGCAAGGGTTATATATTTGGTCAAGCTGTTCCAAATACAAGAAGGTCAATGCCAAGTAACGGACATACAAAAACAATGGCCTCATCCCTTTAGAGTCTTTTAATATCTTTGTGCCTGGTACCGAAACGGGGACATAAGCGGGAGGGTTGGTTTTATGGAGCAAGGGTTATATATTTGGTCAAGCTGTTCCAAATACAAGAAGGTCAATGCCAAGTAACGGACATACAAAAACAATGGCCTCATCCCTTTAAAGTCTTTTAATATCTTTGTGCCTGGTACCGAAACGGGGACATAAGCGGGAGGGTTGGTTTTATGGAGCAAGGGTTACATAATTGGTCAAGCTGTTCCAAATACAAGAAGGTCAATGCCAAGTAACGGACATACAAAAACAATGGCCTCATCCCTTTAGAGTCTTTTAATATCTTTGTGCCTGGTACCGAAACGGGGACATAAGCGGGAGGGTTGGTTTTATGGAGCAAGGGTTACATAATTGGTCAAGCTGTTCCAAATACAAGAAGGTCAATGCCAAGTAACGGACATACAAAAACAATGGCCTCATCCCTTTAGAGTCTTTTAATATCTTTGTGCCTGGTACCGAAACGGGGACATAAGCGGGAGGGTTGGTTTTATGGAGCAAGGGTTATATATTTGGTCAAGCTGTTCCAAATACAAGAAGGTCAATGCCAAGTAACGGACATACAAAAACAATGGCCTCATCCCTTTAAAGTCTTTTAATATCTTTGTGCCTGGTACCGAAACGGGGACATAAGCGGGAGGGTTGGTTTTATGGAGCAAGGGTTATATATTTGGTCAAGCTGTTCCAAATACAAGAAGGTCAATGCCAAGTAACGGACATACAAAAACAATGGCCTCATCCCTTTAGAGTCTTTTAATATCTTTGTGCCTGGTACCGAAACGGGGACATAAGCGGGAGGGTTGGTTTTATGGAGCAAGGGTTATATATTTGGTCAAGCTGTTCCAAATACAAGAAGGTCAATGCCAAGTAACGGACATACAAAAACAATGGCCTCATCCCTTTAAAGTCTTTTAATATCTTTGTGCCTGGTACCGAAACGGGGACATAAGCGGGAGGGTTGGTTTTATGGAGCAAGGGTTACATAATTGGTCAAGCTGTTCCAAATACAAGAAGGTCAATGCCAAGTAACGGACATACAAAAACAATGGCCTCATCCCTTTAGAGTCTTTTAATATCTTTGTGCCTGGTACCGAAACGGGGACATAAGCGGGAGGGTTGGTTTTATGGAGCAAGGGTTACATAATTGGTCAAGCTGTTCCAAATACAAGAAGGTCAATGCCAAGTAACGGACATACAAAAACAATGGCCTCATCCCTTTAGAGTCTTTTAATATCTTTGTGCCTGGTACCGAAACGGGGACATAAGCGGGAGGGTTGGTTTTATGGAGCAAGGGTTATATATTTGGTCAAGCTGTTCCAAATACAAGAAGGTCAATGCCAAGTAACGGACATACAAAAACAATGGCCTCATCCCTTTAAAGTCTTTTAATATCTTTGTGCCTGGTACCGAAACGGGGACATAAGCGGGAGGGTTGGTTTTATGGAGCAAGGGTTATATATTTGGTCAAGCTGTTCCAAATACAAGAAGGTCAATGCCAAGTAACGGACATACAAAAACAATGGCCTCATCCCTTTAAAGTCTTTTAATATCTTTGTGCCTGGTACCGAAACGGGGACATAAGAGGGAGGGTTGGTTTTATGGAGCAAGGGTTATATATTTGGTCAAGCTGTTCCAAATACAAGAAGGTCAATGCCAAGTAACGGACATACAAAAACAATGGCCTCATCCCTATAAAGTCTTTTAATATCTTTGTGCCTGGTACCGAAACGGGGACATAAGCGGTAGGGTTGGTTTTATGGAGCAAGGGTTATATATTTGGCCAAGCTGCACCAAATACAAGAAAGTCAATGCCAAGTAACGGACATACAAAAACGAGGAAAGTTTTGCTGATACAGAAGAGAGAAGCACACACAGGATAAACTGGAGGAATCAAACCTGTGCCGCCTAAAATATCGGGGTATTAGAGCAGTGAGCAAAACCACTGCCAATAAATAATATAAGGCAATTGATATCAGTGAAAGTATATAGATCCATTCCTCCCTGAGATATAGGGTTACAAACCGACCCAGATTGGCCCGTAACGCGAGGAATTGAAGTTGCTGTCCAGAATCCAGATTGAATATTAAACTGTCCAGGAATTTCAGAGAAAGCTATCGACCAATATCACCTATACTCCAAAATAACTATTTCTATTGCACATGACTTCGTGTCCATCAGACGTCCTTTCCCCAACTATCCCAAGTCAATACTATATTTCACTCAAAGTGCAAAAGAAAGTATGTTAAAAATTCTATTTTTTTTGTTTTATTGTTGCTATATGCGGTATTTTGTGATTTCCATCAGGTTCAAAGTCTCTTATGTCATCAGCTGATCCAATAAACTAATAACAAAACCCAAAGTATATAGTAATAGAATCAAATCATAAGGAAAAAATTCGTTTTTTTTTCTCTCTCCTGAAGAATGCAACTTTTTGACATACATACAACCTTTGGCACTTTGAGTGACAGTGTCAATATTTCAGTTTTGCACAATATGTCCCGGAATCATCTCAGAAAAAGTTGGCAACCTTACCTGAGAATGTACTTACAAGGTACTACAATTCAAGAGATTGTCAATGCGGTTTAGTTGTTGGAGTCAACGGGGTTCAATGTATGGGTCATGGCATTTCAAAAATAGAGAAGTTTGAATTTGTAAGTACTTCTGTTTCAAGGGTGTATCACGACTACAAGAATTCTAACAATACCTGTAACTTATGACAATGACAGCAGTGTGGTCGTAAAAAAGACCGGATGAGCGTGACCAGCGTTTGATGGCAAGAATCGTTGCATGTGATTGCCTAAAATAACATCGGAATTTAAAAACATGGTCCACTAAACAAAACCGGAATAGGTTCTGCCATGTTATCTGAACCTGAAAGATATTGGACTTCAGGCGGCACCATTCAACTCGTGAAGGAGTTATTATTTTTCGATCCCTATTAGTGAAATAAGAACCTAAAAATATTGGTACTTATTAAGATAGTTGAATTTAGGTCGCACTTGGCACTTGATTCGGGATCAGTACTGAAGAGAAATATCCGAGTACAACATCTCGTAATTTTGTACCACTGTACGACGACGAGGTCAGCATCTAAGTTGACACCCCACTCTCCAAACTTCCACGCGCCGCCAACGTGCTACCACGTATTTAAAAATTGTAAATGGGTATTTTTGTGCTTAAATCGGAGTACTTCCACGGTCATATTTCGCACGCCCACCCGTTTTTTTTACCACTTAGAATTCAAGTCTAAGATACCATTCTGGTACCATGGTACCGGCGACCCTTCCCTCTGTATAGAAGCCTGGAAGGGATTTGTACCAGTATTTGAAAGAGATGATTACTCTACACCTTGTCTGATGAAGAGGTATGCGTCTCCATCATACTTATACACATATTCTTTTGGGGAAATATAATTCGCACTTACACTTACATAACATTACACCGATCACTATAATTTGTTACCTTCACAATTCGGCTTTGCTTCAAGAAGAAATACGATAATTAGAAATTCTTAAAGTAATAGATCTCATAAAAAAAACAAGTGATCACGAAGCTACATAGAATAAATTGTTCCAATTCATTCTCACGCTTTTAGTGCTTTGCTTCCTTAGACAAATGTATGTAGGTGTCACAGTTGCTTTGAAATTGCAGCCTTCTGCTGTGCAAATACGATAAGATGGACTGTCTGGTTTACGAGACGAGTCAAATGAGGATATTAAATGTCAACACGTGTTTCCGTGCTCATTGAGGTTTTCGGTAACTTAATTATGCAGTTCATCTTTCTTAAAATTCGTATTACCGGAATAGAAATTGATAGAATATTTTACTAATCATAGGACTTAATACAATTGTCGTGGAATAAATTTGAAAATATTTGAGAGAAACCCTTTGTCGGTTTCAAAAAGGTTATTAATTTTTATTTCTTCTTTTGTGGTGTGTTATAGAAACAATCCCAATAAAAATATCAATCTACAATCGTCTTTAAAATGTTCCCCATTCTTTTTCAGATATCAAAATGAAATCTTAAAATTGATAAGATTGCGATAAGGTAAATGCGATGCGGTAATGTTTTGAGAAAAGGAAATGCGATGTAGTTACAAACACAACTTTATTGATTAGAGATCTGCGAAATACTACACGGAATACGTCTATTTTGCGAGTGCGAAAGGTTCCAAGAACAGTTGTTCTTGTATATTCTAGTTGCTACTTATTCTATTTAATGAACATCGATAGATGACAATGCATGAATTCTGATACGATTAAGATTGTGTGCGATTACAGAAAAGAACATGAATTAAATACAAGTATTTTACAATTTGGACTGAGGCGTTAACATCTATCTCAGGTGATTGGGGTTTTTATGGCGCAAATGCCATATTTAGGCCGAATATGACATCTCGGATGATATTTGTGTGTAGATCAGTATTTTCCTGCACCTAAGTATTCAAACATGACTAATATAAAACGTTAAGAAGTCATAACGTTGAAACAAGTTATAGTTACTTGCATAAATGAAAATTTTGCTCCAAAATTAACACAAGAAAATGCATGTATTTCTAAAGTTCATCAAGATGGAATTTCGTCTGTTTGCAAAATGAATAAATTGAAACAGAAAGGATGTGAGCAAAATTTAGGAAAATTTCGAATTAGTTACTTCTGATAGTTGACTATTTTCATTTATACTGCGAAAAGCAATTTCGGAATCTAATTTAAAGTTCCAAAGAGCCACAAATAAGATTGCCTTTTAAAACGTGAAACGTTACATGAGTTTGATAAATGAGAAAAGAAAATTAGAGGTGTACTCTTATTCTGATACTAGTTAAAAAACTGCGTTGTTACAAATTAATAGTTGACAGCTGTTGTCGAAAATATTAACAATCACCGACAAAAGTTAAAATAATACCTTTTAAAATGACCAAACTTACAAAAATTATTGGATTTTATTAAAATTTTTTATTTATTTAAAAATTTGAGAGGAATATAACGCTGAAATTTCTAACAATTTAAAAAGTTACTAGCTGCTAAAATTAAGGGTTAACGTCAGTTTCTAGCAGTTAATAATAGCTGTTTGCTCACCAACTGTTGGTAGTAACTGCGGTAGTTAATAAATCTCTTAAACTTTTGAAAACGGCAATTAATAATTCCAATCGTAGATTAATAACCAGAAACACTGATAATGGTAAAATAACACACACAGTTTCCTTCATCAGTAAGAATTAGAATACTGTTCAATACATTCCAACAATGCATAGAGATGAGCTAATTTTCTTTAAAACATTGAGTTCGCACACAAAATTATACTTCCGGTGGTTGTACGTTAAAAGGAATATACTTGCCTTGTGGGTGACGTTTTGACTGCTCGAATACGAATTGAGTCAACGATACAAGAATGTAAGAAAATTATGGGGGTTTTTAATTGCTATCAGCATCCATTCAGACTTTGAATTGATACTAGAGCTGTAAAGTCTAAGCGCATTAGAGCAAGTGTATTTGACGATTATTTAAGAACTACCTATCTATATTCCAGACATAGAATGAAGACGTGATCTTTTCTGGGAGTTAAATCGGAAACAGTTCGTTGGGTGTAATGACTAAACACTGGATTCATAGGTGTTTACCTTTTGCTCTATATATGGCTAGTCAATAAAAAAATACCAAAACCCACTCTGTAGAAAACCTTTGCAAAATCAGTATGAATAACATCTAGGGTGGCCAACCTTTTACATACCAAGAGTCAATTTCTTTCACATACGAGTTCAGATGCGCCATACAACTTAAGCACCTTTTCTACCTTCTTACGTTCATGGTTCTGGCACATCCTTAATAACCTTTATAATAAAAGTATGTTTGTAGACATAATTAACATTTTTAAATGCTTTAATTACTGTTTGTAAGACAATATCTATGACAGCACATAAACATTTCTAACCATTAATGAGACTTTTGAGCATGTTTGGATTTTGCTTGTCTTTTAATGTTTGGTGTTAAATTCGTTACTGAGAGCTGCAGAGAATTCTTCAAATTCGAAGCAGTCATTCGTGACATCGTTTTGCTTTTAATAAATTTGAAGGATGAAAATGCTTGTTCACATCTGTATGTCGTTCCAAAACGAGAGAGATATATATTTTTGCAAATTTTCGTAGTTCTGGGAAATAATCACAGGGTAATGAACGCCAGAAATTAATCATGTCAGAAGCATTTTGACATGAAACAAGTACATCAAATTCAATTTTCAATAATGACTATGCTTGTCGAAAACGGCCTCCCGAATTAAGATTTTGTAAGTTAATTCTAAGCGGCGCTGTCGTCGCACTTTTTTGATTATATAAACTTGTTGAGTTGATGCTTTTAGTACACTACTCATGCTTCAAGCCATGTCGCACGCAATCGGCGCAGATTTAGCAGTTCAATTATTATTAAACTTATTTTAACTTAAAGGCAGGCTCATCAATCATTTGACTTCTATTTGATTTATTTTCGATTTACTAGAAAAATAGATAGGCAAGCTCAGCCCGGATTTCGACTTTGGAACGAATTCGAAGGGTAAGTGTAACCTTACCTGCTTTTCATCGAAAGTTTGTGAATTCAGCTTTGAAAATTCAACAATGCTTTTAAATCAATAAGTTCCATTTGTATGTTACTACTACTCTTGTATTACCGTGCAATGATTCCAGACTGGCAAGTTCTTCTAAGATTCCTCTTATAAAAATGCTTAACTGGGCTACATCACATATGTCCATTGATTCATTCAAAGCTAGAGAAAAGTATAAGAATGGACAAGGTCTTTCAGTTGCCGAAATACATCCAGAGAGAGTTCCTCGATCTAGCAATTTCGTCTGCTTTCCTTTCAATACCTTTATTTCCAAGAAACGTACAAATATTTGGAGACAAGACTTAACAATTTCTTCTCCGTCAGAAAGGGGTGCTAAAGGAATTTAATACCAAATGTTAAACAATTTCAATGGGCGCTTCTGCCCATCGCCAAGTCTTCACAACTTAATTTAGCAAAAATATTTTGTCTTCTGATTTCTTCCTTTTTCTTAGTCACATATTCTTTTCGTATAACTCAGACCCAAAAATGAGCTTCGTTTTCTTTCTATGTTAGTCTGATTCTGTGTTTTATAGTGATTGTTAAGATCATGTCTTCTTTTATGTAAAAGAATACTTTCATAACGCTTTCCCCCACTGTTCATTAAATTCACGCTTCCTATCACTTTCTGCGCTTCTTTTGCTCGTTTTCTTTTACATTGTGATAGATAACAAGAATGTAAAAAATATAGAAAAGTACAGAACTTTTAAAAGTTAAAATATTGAAAAAGAACTAACAGATCAGAAATACGTACGTCGTATCACACAGAATATCAATTGTAAGCTGTCAAATAATTGCGACGAACTGATGAGCAAGAAGGCTGCATGAAACGAACTGAGAGCACTCTGGTGTTGAAAATATGGTCTCAGTTATGGAGCCTACATCAAAAGAATAAGTAGGCGCAAGGATGCAATGCGCCACGTTTGGCGCATGCGCCAAAGGTTGGACATCCCTGATCTAGTTTATTAATCATAAGAAGATTAACAATTTAGCGTGACTAACAAGTTCAAATAACAAATCTACAAACAAACTAATATAATCGTATGTTAATCGTAGACTAACAAATCTAATCGTATGTTAGACAACATGCTTTAAAAAATTCAATGTCTTATTGTAAAACGTGAAGTTATATGCAAAGCATCTTTATTTCTTCGTTCTTGGTTTCTAAAATTTCTTTCACGTCACATCTGGCCGGGGTGTCCGTTTCAGCAATATCCAAAAAATAAAAATACTGTGACTTTCTACATTCTTTATCGTTTGCATATTATTTTGAACACTTGTAATACATAATAAAAATATGACTGTATTGACATTTTTAAACAAAAGATTTTCTCAATAAATTCTCTTTTGCTCTTCAAATTGCGTGCTTTTTTTAATCAGATGAGAATGTATCAAGGTACAAATTACGGTATCTATACTTACGTAAAAATTACGGTATCTATAATATATATACCGTAATTAAAATTGATTCAATAGTTATTTAGTAATTTACATAACTGTGCGATTCGTTATAAATTGTGTTCTCTCTCTCTTTTGTTGCTGTAAAGCAAAAATAAAATAATTTAAACTACTAAACATGTTGTAAAATTTTTTTATTGTTTAATTTCGACCAAAATCTTACAGTTATGAAACGAAGAATTTCTTATTTGCACTTAAGCGTGTACATCATATTGCAAGGTTTGCCTCAAAAATTTTCAATTAGAAAAGTCAATTATCAATAACAAGAAATCAATTCAAATATAATGGAACTTTTTGAAATCCGAAGAATGTCAAAAAATCTCAATTGAAGAAAAACACGTTTTTGTAGCAGACTTGCAATACTTATCTACTATACGTTTCATGTAGCATATATAACTCGTAAAAATAATCGCCGTTAAATTTTTTTTTTGTTTATTTCTACAGAGTTTGATACTTTTTAAATTTCAACGCTAAAATCATAAAAAAGCCGATTTTGGTGATTTAGGAATTTATTGCACTCGTAAGTGAATCCTTTTTCTGGATTATAAATAGCCCCAGAGTAGTTATTGCCCTCAATCTGATCCACATGCCGATAACTTTAATAGTTTTGAATGAAACCATTGTAAAGAGCCTAAAACTCATCAATTTGAGAAAAAAAAATTACTTAATACGAGGTTTATTTTTCTTAAATTAACGAACAGTTCCGCTTAGTCAAGAATAATTAAAACATTATTTGGTTATTATTTTTAATACACATGATGTTCCATCTACATTGTTTCTCAAATTGTGTCGAACACTATGGCCTTTTTATTATCGTACATTTTCACTCAAACGTTCCCGATGAAATATTTGTTTTCTGTTTTTTCTCACAGATGACGCCACGAAACTTGCCCATTTTAAAATTAAAATAGGCCTGCGGTTGCCCGGTTGTTAGCTCAATGCCAACCAAAGACCGTCGTGCACAAAGGAGGCTAGTACACGTTAAATCTGTTGGGGCTCAGATGCCCTCACGTTGGAGAGTGGGGTAATAAATACGTGGTTATCTATTCGGAATTTTTACACTGACCTTCATAGTTTCCGAAGAATTAGAACCATCTGACTGTTTTTTGTCTTCTCGGTATTTTCCATACTTTTTACCGTTACCAACTCCGGGTCACCAAATGAATGTAGCGGTTGCCACATCACAAACATTATTTTCCTATTCAAAAATGACTTTCCACTACTATATTCTAAGGAAAATTATTTAATTTTTTAAAGACGTTGTTCTTTTTCAAACACTAGGGGGCTCCGCCCCTGCTCGTCAACCCTCGGGGATTGTTACACAATCCCATTTACTTTGCTTCGCAAACCAATATTCCTTTTACAGAGTCAATCTCTCTGCTCTTTTTGTTGATACAATTTGGTTTGCTTCGCAAACCAAAACTACTTTTGCAGTGTCAATCTCCTGCGTCGGCGAAACCATCTTAACAATTTGTATAATACTGATTTTACTTTCCAGTCCTTGACGTCACAGCGAGGGCTTCGCCCCTGCTCACAAACCCCCGGTGATTGCTACGCAATCCCATTGGGTTTGCTTTGCAAACCAACACTCCTTTCGCAAGTGATTTCGCTTTTTTTTTTTTTTAAACTTTAATATAATGCATCTTAAACTAATAGTCGTATCGGTAAGAAACCTTCGAGATCTTGTTCCCAAAGCGAGTTCAGTCTTTTGGACTTCGGGGGCAGACGTTACAGCGAGTTTCAATGTAAAAAAATCGTTGCTATGGTGATTCTAGGTACGATAAATTTGATATCTGGTAAACCGGTTAGTTAAAAAGGCAACCTTTCTTTTCATCGTTACCTCTGCCACTGACTGTGCGTTCAACAAACTGTACACTCGCGAAATTATACTTTTCCTTGCATTGAATTTATTTATGAACCAATTTTAAAAATAATTATACCATACAAAAGAGTGCATTCTAAGCCTTTTCATTTTTTTTTGTTGATAAATTTAATACTTATTTCGGTTTTGGCAACATTTTATCATCCATCAAAACAAAAACATACAACTGCATACAAATACAAAAGAAAATAAATGGGAATGCAATAAAAATATACTTACAAAAAATTCGAAAGTTACTTTGAACAAACGAAAAAAAATGAACATAATTTCAGCCGTAACAAAATCTTCAGTTTTTAACAAACCATCTGCACCCGTGAAAGTGAAAATAAAGTCTTATCTGATAAGGGGACAGCTTCTCTATTTATCTACATATGCCTCCGAAGGAATCTTTGTACATCATGTTGGTTTGTGTTTCTAGTATATTTATTTTAGAATTGTGTTTACTTCGTGTTTTTTTTAAGAAAAAATTTTAAATCTTTAATTCTTGGTTGTGGTACACATTTTAGTAGAGTACAACTGAAAGAAGTTTCTTAAATAAAAAAGTAGGATCAGTGAAAAAATTAAAATGCTTAGAATTGTTCTGGGGTGAAAAATTAAGTATATACCTCATTAATTTACAACTGACACTGAATTTGAAAATACTTATTTTCTATATTCACAGTAATATTGATAACTCCCATTTCTAACTGATAAATCTTAAAATTCGTGTCTGAATTGTAGAAATTCACATGGAGGTTGAGAATGGCTTTGGTTAAAGAATAGTTGAGGAATATTCTGGATTCAGTCTCGGTTATCCACATAGCAGTCTTGTCTACAAAGTAAAAATGACAATAAAATGTAACATTAGCTTTCATAACCTAGGAATGTGTGAACTGTGAAACTAACAACTTTTTTAGGAACTCAAAGAGTGATGACAATCTGGTTGAAGAGCAGGATTAGCAAGTGGAGGACCACGAGTTCGAAACTTGATCCAACCAAAGACCATCCTGTATTTGAGGGCTGGTGCATATTAAATTTGTTGTGGTCTCAAACATTTTCACATTGGTATGGTGTGGAAGTTTGGAGAGTAGGGTGCCAGCTCGGGTGTTGTTCTTGTCATTTGATCGTTAAACATTCTATTTCTACTATCTTGTCTTGTTTAAAAATTATGAAATCCTTAAACAAAATACAACATTGATTTCTTTCATGAAATAAAAATATTTATCAGAATTTACTAATGACAAAACTTTTCTACTATATTGTAGTGCCATTAACTTTTATTTCATACTATCTTCCAAAATAGGAATTTCTCATTGATACTTTTCTTTTTGCAGAGTGAAATTTTATAAATTGGTTTGTTTCAAACAAGCTATTGCTGATGGCTGCTGCAAGTTCTTTACTAGATGAAGAGGAAATGGATGGTATAAAGTTAATTTTATTTACTTTTCGTAAATAATAAATATTCATATGCTATATTTTCTTTAAAGTTTTTTCAAATTAAGCATCCATATTTAAATTCAAATCATAGTTTTAAAATTTATTTGTCCAAAACTTAAAATTTGATCCATAAATTTGTGAACATGCTATTAAACTAATGGCCAGAACAACACTTAAAAAGCTTTTGTTGGTGTGCTTAATGTGACAGCATAAAATTCAAACCGTAAAGCTAAAACAAGTAATGAAAATAATGGAGGGTTGTGGTTATTTATTGTCTGTCTACAATTAGGACTTTTTCCACCTATAAATCTTTTGGCGTAAAAACAAGCCTTTCATAAGAGATGCTTTAAAAATTCCATGCAGGTTAGTCGCATTGCCTCCCATAATGAATGATAAACTGATAAATTAAGTGATGGAACCACATAAACCATATATAGACATTGTAATAACTGTCTGGATGTTGAACATATATACTAAACTAATCATCTATCATACAAACTAATCATATTCAACTGCCCTGCAATTGTAGCTACAAGCGATCGATTACCATCCTGAGAAATAGCTTTACAGCAGAAAAATTATCGACATTGCCTAAACAGCGCGAAGTGTACATGTGGGCATCTGACCCAGAAAGGGGCAACAACTAATTACCTTAATCTATACTAGTTTAGGTCTACACCTTCGTTGCTATCAACAATTGCAAAAAAACTTACAACTGAATTATTTACTTAAAACAAACAAGCCTGTGACTAAGGGATACGACATCGACAACGAAACATCGATGTTCAATAGTAAAACATCGATGTTAATAATACATCGTCCCGAATTCATCGATGTTTTTAAACTGGCCCTTCCCCCCCATTTTTAAAAAACTGGTTTAGTAACCTCTAACATTGATGTTACCGGGGGGGGGAGTTTTAATTTGTCAGTTGCTGTGTTTATTAATTCATAACTAAGATATGCGCATTTCTACATTTTAAATATTAGCATCATTTTTATAATAGTGATGTATTTTTACCATTCTTCAAATTAACTTTCTTTGAATTCCATTTACTAAATTTCTGTTTCCAGAAAATCCTATTCTTGTGGCATTTTATCAAGAACATGATTATTGGCTGAGAACTGTTGATTTATCTGAAGTACCTCCTAAATTGAAGTATGAAATAGGGATCTTGTTTTTCATTACAACCAAGGATGCTGATTGGATGGAGTTTCTCTATGAACTGGGATTAGATTATATAACTATAAATGTAAGTAAACTTTGTTTTGTGTTGATAATGCTGACTTTTATTTCTTTATAACTTACTCCAATGCAAAGAAAGCTTATTTTAATTAGGTATTTATTGAAGTAATGGAATAATGCAAAGATGGCAGTAAAACATAGTAGGTAATTTACTTTATAAAGTTTAATAAATGCACTTTTCTATAGAGAAAAGTGCATTTATTAAACTTTATAAAGTAGGATTAGTTACAACCATTTCACAATTTTCTCTTTTTCAATTAACTGAATACTAGCAGACCTAAATTGCTTAAATTTATTGATGATAAAGTGTTGTTATGTTTCATATCTTAATCCAATCCATTTGTAATGAATTTAGCATTCAAATTCATATAAATGGATTTCATACCACAATATGAAATAAAATGATCCAAAAATTTATAACACCCTTTCATTGACTTTAACAAATGTTAATTGTTTCCAATAAAACTCATGGCGAAAAGTACACCTCTATCATGCTACCACAATCTGCTTTCTGTAATCATACTGCTGAAGAATTTTACTAAAGTAATGAGCATTTCCATGTAGTTTTAACAATATTATACAGTTTCATAGCTTAAATCAAACATATTTAAAATAAGCAAATAAATCCTGTAATGGTCAATTTTCCATGTGTGCATATGCATGTGTAAGATTTGTTATAGTGACAAATAAGTGACAAAAAGGCCAATTATTTATCACAATGTAGTAAATACTCCTATACCTCTCAAAAACTTAAAAGCAGAGTAATTCAAGTACTTCTAAGCTTTTCAAGAATCATGTTTCATTCATTTACTTCTATGCTTTTCAAAAAGAGTGGTATGTTTCATGCCAAACACACAGTGTAGATGTTTTTCCTATGGGGATCTAATTACAGGAAGGAATACTGCTTAAAATCAACAATATTTTGATGAAATAATTCTTTATATGATATAAGGCAAATTGTAAGAGTGGATAAGTTATTCACTATCATATTTTTTTAGGCCATTGATTGTAAATCAAGATGTGGTATTCCACCTTTGTTTCTAGCACTTACCCTGATGTGCGAAAAAAGTTTGGGACAAATTATGGAAGTTTTTTCAAAGAAAGAAAAATTCCACATTTTACGTCATGTGAAACCATTTGTCGAAAGTAAGTAGTAACACAAACTTTATTCAAAATTATCTTTTATCTTCTTACATCCAAAATTTTTTCATGCATTGTATTCATCTAGGGTTTTTAACCATCATACTCTAATTGAACATCTTCATGTGACATCCATGACTCATTGTACCTTAGGAATTGGTTAATAAAAGCTGGAAATTTGTATTAAAAAATCAGATCACTGTAAAACTGTTTGCCCTCTACTAATTTTTATCTATACCCATAAGCATAAAACTTATTGTAAAATTTGAAATATTGAGTTCAATTTGAATAAATTTATGTGAATAGTTAAAAAAATATTGTTAATATTGAATTATAAGTTCTATAAAATAGACACTTTGCCACCAATATTATAATCATAATTAATATCTATAATTTCCAACAATAACCTGCCAATTAATCTGATATATTTAATGTTCTTAAATGTAAACTTGATTGTGATTGCTTTGTTTAAGTAGTAATGATGACTGTTTGTTTTGTTTAATGAAGTATTAAGTTGGTGCAAAGTATTAGGTTTGTTTTGTTATTCAAATGCAAACGAAAGCACTCAGTTTTTAAAACAAATTGTCAAAGATGATGAAAAGTGAATGCTTTACAAAGTGTAACACTAGGCAATTTCAAGAAAAATCTATCCATTTTATATTGATTGAAACACACTAAAGGCTGATCTTAATCAAAATGTGATTATGTGTGTATGCTGTGATTGGTAGAGTACTCGCAAGTCCTTTCCAATAATTTTACAAATGTATTAAACTTTTACAAAATCAAATAATTAACTCTAACAATTACTGCTGACAATTTAATAACTGATAGCAGCACTTGCAATCATTGAAAGCTAAGCTTCCATCACAAAAGTGTAAGACCACAGGTTTTTTTGGTGATCAGGCATAAACTTACACAATATTAGTTGACTGAGAAGTTTTGACACATCCCACATGTTCACCAGATATTTCACCATCAGATATGTTAATTTATTCTGGTTCTTACAAATTATATTAATGGCAAAATTTTCAATTTCTTGCCCAGTGATTGATGTTTGTCTCATCTTGGCCACACATCGCAATTGTGTCATAAAACCCGACAAACCTTTCCCAGGAAATGTTCTGTACCCAGAAAGTTAAAAACTTTTGACAGGAGGATATTATGAAGTTGACTGAAAAATGGCATAAGATAGTGGAACCCAACTATAGTTTTGTCAATAAAATTATTTGTGATGGTTAAGATTACTTTTTACTTTAAAACAAATCAACTTTTTCTCCTCTCAAGTATTTAAATATTTACTTCAATTTATACATGTTTTGTTTTATTCATTTTGTTTATGTTTTAACAAAATTCTGCCTTGTTTTTATTTATTATGTTATATTTTTCCCATGCAACAAAATGTCACTGCACACTCTTTTAATAATGTAAATAATAATTACTTGTGAAGATACTGCTGATATTGTTTAACTTTTGAAAAATAGGGTGTTATTTATATGCAGCTGCATAGTTCTGCCCAAATAAGAACTTTTAATCCATACAACAAAATAAGAATTTTTCTGTGTAACATTTAATAGATTGATATTATAGTCCATCTCAAGTTTAGACAATATTTACTATACTATAGAGGGCTCTGCCCACTGCTCTCCTCCGCTATGATGTGGTAATTTTAAAAAAAAGTAACAAATGTCCCGATTTTTCTCGAATTAAAAAGATATTATCAGGAGCCAAATTGAAATTTCTAAAATAACTCGGTGCCCTGCAAACATTCACATTTAGAGGTATTCTAAAAAAAATCATGCCTGAAGACTGAAAATTTGTACTCCTTTGCTCTTTAAACTTTGACACCTAATAAACCCCAACCTAATAGCCGCACCTGAAAAAAATTTCATTTGTCTTGTTCCCTGTGCAATTTTTTACAAACCATGTCAATTTTGTAATTATCTGATTGTAACGTACACTTCCGGAATATCTTTTAAATGTTATGATAATATTTCTTTTTCCTTATTCCAAGATATTGTGATACTTCCTGTGTTTATTTATACTTCTCTATTACTCTTGGAAAGGATATCTTTTCTTTTGACATATTTATGTGAGCTTAAATGGTTTTCCCGGAAGTTCATTTTTTTTCTTTTATGTATAACGTTGGTGAAAAGATATTTTTTTGTAACGGCTTTTTGGGAGTCGATTGGATGCTTCGTTGAAGTGTGGACTGAGTGCAGTGTTGGAATGGAGTGTTTCAGCCGTTATGTTTAAAACGTATGATGAGAGGTAGTTGTAACGGTGATGTCGCTACCATATTGTAAATAAATTTTTCTTTAATTCTTTAAAAAAGGCTATTTCTTTTATCACGACGTTACATGATCCATACTTTCTTGGGGAAACCATCTAAGAATCGGACCAAAAAAGGGAATTTTCAATCTTTCAGCAGCTGCGGTAACATTTTTTTAATATAGAGAAATATAGAATGTGGTTTTGATTTGGAAAGTTAAAAACAAAGTAAGAAAATATTATTCATGGCTTTTATTTGAACTGTTCTAATTAACATGTACCAAAATGTCATTTTTGCAAATAATTTTTCTTTTTCTTAATAATTTTTCAATGACAGTACTGAAATGAAAGTAAAATGTTTACCACACTTCTTATGTTTATGAGTTGTTGCACCATTTCAATTGGCAATTACTTGTTTTGTTGACATCAATAGTCACCAACCTTGAAGAAAAGTGAAAAATTAAATCTTGGAATTTGTCTTACAATTGTTCGTGCACATGTTCTTAAAAACATGCATGATTAAAAATAAATATAAAATAAAAATTTTCAGAAGAAATAATTGGTAAAAAGCAATAAATTCAAAATTTAAACATTTCTTACCAATTTCTTTCATTGATAAATTTGAAATCGCCATTTTCATAAGAAATAGAAAAATATAAAAGCAAAAGATTTAAAATTTAAATGTTTTTTTCCAATTCCATTATTTCTTATGCATAGCAAACAATACTTAGAAATAGAAATTTTAGCTGTGATAATTTTTGTCTGAATGCTTCGAAGGTTACCAGAAAATCTATGAATATAGTGCCATGAATCAATGCCTGGTAGAATGAATAAAGTTTAGTTTGTAATCATAGTAATTTTTACTGTTAAAAGTCTACAAAGACCTAATTCACTGTAATTCAAACTTTAGATGGACTATAGTTATGCTTTAATTATTCTGAAAGCTTTGCTAAATATATATATTTTTAATTTTAAGGTTTAATTTTGAAAGAGCGAAACCTCATCCAACCTACAGCTCCACTGCTTCCTGGGTCTTCTGGTGAGTTTTGTTTCCAAAGTAGAAATAATTAGCTCTTCCCTGTTTTACTTAAAAACTGGTATGATATTTCTTTTAGCTGCCAAGATATCAAAGAAAAAATCTGAGAAAGATGAAGAAAGTGATACATCTCAACAACAAGCACGATTTTCAGGTACTAACTCACCTAAATGGGAAAAGCTGAAAGTAAATGCACCCATCAAGGATTCCTCACTTTTAGTTTTTATCCAACATGCCATGTCTGACAAAAAGTCTGCTATAGAACTGGCAGCTGCTCTTCACAAAAAAGGATTAAGGGTTTTACTATCAGCTGACATCTTCCCTTTTCTGAGAATCAACTACGCACAAATTCTAAAAGCATTAAATGAGAAGGTGAGTCAATTTTACAAACTTTACATATTTTGGTCACTAAGACCTGATTTTTTTTTATGTTCTCTGGTTAGCCCTTTTTTGACAATACCAGTGTGGATAAAAGTTTATTTTTTAATCTTCTTCTCTACTATTATAAAAGAAAGTGTTTGTGTACACATATGCTTTGTCCTGACGAATCTATGGCAATTACAATAATGAGATATGGCACACAAGTAGTCTATTTTGTGGCAAATGAAAGATTGATTTTTTTCTTGGTTCTTTTGACGTTTCATTAAGAATTCAAATTTTAAGAATTCAACAAATTTTATGAAAGATCTATCACTGAACTTGTAAAGGAAATGGCTCCTTCAAAAATATTTTGAACATGAAGAAGAATCTATATGTACTCTATAACAAAGAAGTAGTTACGCCGGGCTCGATCAACTTAGAACGGCTCTGACTAGAGACGTATAGTCTTCAGTAACAAGTCATGTTTCCAACTGTGTCCTGACGACAACCGCAATAGTGTCTGGAGACGTCCAGAGCAGCGTGGGGATCCTGCCCTCACTATTGCATACCCACAACAGGGCATTATGGTCTGGGGTGCCATCTCCTTTGATAGCCGAACCCCTTTGGTAGTAATTTCTAGCACACTTACAGCACAGTGATATGTAGACAACATTCTACGACCGGTTGTGTTATCATTCCTAGACTTACTTTTTAACAAGATAATGCCCGGCACATGTTGCTATGAATTGTCTTCAAGCTTTCCCAACACTTCCTTGGCCAGTTAGGTCTCCTGATCTCTCTCCCATAGACCACATTTGGGACGTTATGGAAAAGTGATTGTAACCATCCCGGAATGTTGACCATTTAACCCAACAGTTGGGGACAATTTGGC
This sequence comes from Metellina segmentata, assembly GCA_947359465.1. Classification (NCBI taxonomy): domain Eukaryota; kingdom Metazoa; phylum Arthropoda; class Arachnida; order Araneae; family Tetragnathidae; genus Metellina; species Metellina segmentata. The sequence continues at coordinate 27,207,312 of OX375882.1, forward strand.
AAAAAATTCTGCAGGACACCATCTTGGAACTTTTTTAGTCTATGCCATGCCGGATGACAACTTGCATCCAGGCCAGAGGTGAACCAATTCCTTAGTGACTTCCTCCATTTGTAACGGTCCAACTCTGAAATAAATCATTCAATTGTTCTGAAATTATAATAGTTTGTTTTTCTATGTATGTTCTTCACATACACCAATTTTTATCGTAATTTGACAACTCCTTCTTGGTACGTCGATTTTTTTTTGTTATATAGTGTATATATAAAAGGATGTGGGTGTGTATATATGTGTGTATATTCTCTACAAATCCACACCGTTTGAACAATTCATGCCAAATTTGGTACACTTTTACTTTGGAACACTGCCGAAAACATAAGCTATTTCTTTCCTGTCTTCAGATCAATCTGTAGCCATGAAAATTGGCCCACAGGTTTTCCTAAAAGTGCCCCTTGAAGCCCCAATTTAAAAATATAATGTTATTCTGCAACAAATGGACATGGAAAAGGAAACACGTTCTACGGGGTTTGTGTATTTGGGTTAACACAGGTAAATGTTGTGGTAGGAAGCACGTTAAGGCTTGTGTGTTTGAGTTTACTCAGGGAATCGTAGTGGTCATATTTTAAACCTGAGCAATGCCAGGTTATTCAGCTAGTATTCTATATATGTAATCAAATTACTAGATATAGTAGTAATTTTTAGGCAGTTCTGATTTTAAAGTAATTTTTCTGATTTTCAAGGCACTGGCTATTTTTCTGGGTTTTAGCATGTGGTTTTACTTAGGTCTGTTTAGATTATCTGTCTTGTGTTTGGCACAGCTTCACCAAATATGGCACTTGTTCCATAAAACCCAAAATCAAACAACCAACCCTCCAAACAAAAGCAACAGTTGTTTTTGCTAAGCAAGATATTTTGGACCATTTTTATGTATTCAAAAAATTGGAGAATAATCAAAACAATTGGATTCAAAGTTACCCATGCCTAGGATTTGGAGATGACTTGATCCTTTAGTGGTGAAATTAAAGGGAGAATTGTATAAAACGATAATTTTTATTAAAATTTATTTTTTGTATTTCATGGAGCTAATTTAGAAAAAGAGCTAGAAATTAGATAAAGAATTGCAAAACATATTTTTGGGTCATATATTTTAACAGGCTTAAAGTCGAGGTATTTCTTTCATCTGGGAAGTAGAAGCCCTATTGTACGTGGAAGCTGGTCTACTTTGATTCAGTTGTGGCCTCAAATGTCCTCTTGTTAGCATGGTGCATCAGTTTGGAGAGTGGAGTGCTGTCTCAGGTGTTGACCATGTTACCTGATTGTGGTTCAAAATTAGGACACGTTATCCTCAGAACTATTCTTTTGGGATTGATCCAGGATTGTCACCAATAGCCTGTTGTATTGCTCCAATGCAACATTAATTAACTACCTAGCCCTCCAATTATGGTGTTGCTATTCAAAAACAAAAAGAGACAAAGCATTGAAATTATCAATTGAAACATCTATAGATGACAAAATAAGACATGACACCTTTCAACGCAATACTTCATCCTGAAGACCCATTAAGTGGAACCATTAACTAAGCTCAGTCATTTGCTACTTTTTATGCATAGCAAAAATGCTATGCAACAAACAAAAAATTAGTATTGGGAATATTATTAAGTATTTACCAAAATTAATGTGGTACAAATTAGTGTATTTTATATTATTATCTTCATTTTAAGTACCTGAATTTTGTTTTGTACAGGGCATTAGCCTCATTTCTCTAGATCAGTGCTCCCCAACCTTTTTATCGCCGATGACCGGATCAACGTTTGATAATTTTAACGCGGCCCGCTGAGGGGTTGACGTTATATGTTTATATTTTAGATTGTTTTGATTTAAAATTTTAATTTGATTGTGTGTGTGTGTGTGTATTTAAACATGCCAATAAATTAAATACAGTTACACCAAAAAATGAATATAAAGTGATTTAACATTTTAACTCACTAGAACGCTAAATCAATGAGAACCCTGAGCTTGTTTTTTTTCGACGAGACGGTTTCATCTGGGGGTAATAGGAGACAATAACACCCGAAGTGTGTTGCTTGTGTCCAGTTTATACCGTTGTTTTGTTTTGGTTGCTGTCATTGCAGAAAACCCCGCTTCAGATAGGTTGTCGGAAATGGCAATAGGGATTTAAGTGCTGTTGTGGCAATCTCAGGGTATTCTGCCATGACTTTAATCCAGAACACCAGCAGAGTTGTTGTCTCGAAAAATAATTATAAGGCTGACTTCATTTGCAATCTCCAGCAGTTGATCTTCTTGCACAGACATGCTAGATTCGCCTGATTTGTTGACAAATGGATCGCGGATTCATTCCTTACTAGTCCGTGGGTCCTCTGATGTTGGGTCTGTTGTGCTCTATTAAAAGCAAAGACAGGTGATCGTGCACCAACTAGGAGAATGAATGTTTAGGCTGTCTCGCCTAAAATCCGCACTAATGTCTGAAATATGTCCAAAATGCCTCTGTTCACGCGCCGGCCACACAACTTCAGTTTTGCTTTAAATGCAGCTACTTTGTCTGCCAACTTGAAAGCAGCTGTCACATTTGTCAAAATTGGAAAATAGAGACATACAGAATTCAAAAATCATAATTGAAGCTCTAGTAACAGAACATATTTCAAGTTCTCCTAATTTGAGTGGACATTTCATAGATAAGAACTTCACAAACCCGAGAGAAATACACCACAGTAAATAAAATGGAAATAATTTAATGTTCCTTGGGCGGCCCAGTACCATTTGATCCACGGACCGGTACCGGCCCGGGGGTTGGGGACCACTGCTCTAGATCACTGAAAATCAAAAGCTTTCCATCCTGTAGATTTTTTTTTATATATTCATGCTGTATTTATTTCACAAACTTTCCTCTTTGACCAACATTCCCTCGATTTTACCATTTCTTCATAGTATCAAATAAGCAATGGTACCTTCTCCCTAACTAACAGGGCTCAACTGTATTTCATTTTTTATCTTTGTTAGAAATATAAATTGGTTAATAACTTATAGAAGGGGAAATAGGAAAACTCTGTTACCCTTCAATAATGAGAAGTTTTTGAAATTTGATGTAATATTCTTGGAAACTTCAACAAATACAGAAGAGTAAAGTTTGAGATTTGGTCACATCACAAAAAGGGAGCTGCATTTATGATGGAAAGCAATTAGTCTAGTTTTAACTTGTTAGTTGTGTTAAAAGCAAGACAGTTTCTCAGTTGCATACATTGAAGTTGCATAAAATTTTAGAGTAATTTCACACAGACACGCACACAAAATTTGTTATGTTATTGTGATTGCAATTGGATGCATAGATTAGACACAGCTAATCGAATCAATATTTGATTTGAAATAAGTTTCATAATAGGATTAGTTTATTTATGTTTGAAAAATCTTTGAGACATTAGTAAGTAAAATTTTTTCTATTTTAGGTGGATTTCATCGTGCCACTCATCTCTGATGAATTATGGAAACAGGTTAATTCAAGAAAAAGAAATTTGGAGAGTGAATATGATTTTGAAACAGTGGCTAACCGTTTTTTATATGATTTAGCTTTGCATGAATATTCCGATTCTCTCAAGAATTACCGCGTAAGACCTGTGTTCAACTCTCTCCAAAGCAGCGCTCCAATAGGAAAGGATCCTATCCTGTCCAAGCCTTTTCATTTGTGGAATGAAGTTTCACTTCTTGTAGAAAACTTGGAAATAACTAAAAAATATTTTCAAATTTAAAAATTTATTTTAAAACTTAAATTATTACTTAACTATATAAATTTTAAATCCTTGTCTTGAAGATACCTGTGCAGTATCTCTTTCAATTCTATACATTGGTGAGAAGTTTTTAAAATTTATCTTCCCATCTTATGCTAACTGGGTGGTGTTGATAGTAAAACAAAATATATATTCACTATAGGGACAAAAGTATTTGGACACTGCATGTTTTTCATAAGTGCTATATTATTCTATTTAGTAATGGGTAGGCTCTCCTTTTGCTTGTATTACAGCTGCACCACGTTGAGGCATACTTTCCACGAGTTCTCTGTAAGCCTGGGCTGGAATAGCTCGCCATGCCTCATACAAGGCAGTAAGAAGAGATTGTTGTGATGGGCGTGCATGGCGGTGTCGTACTCGGCACTCCAGTTTGTCGCACAAGTGCTCGATCGAATTGAGATCGGGGCTCTGTACAGGCCAGTCAAGCAAATTCATCGCATTTTCAGGAAACCAGTCCAGCACATGTTTTGCAGTATGACATGGAGTTCGATCCTGTTAAAAGAAACAACCATCATCGCTGTAGTATTGCCATAGTGTGTAGGCAAGGCCGAATTATCCAGAATATGGAGGTGCACATCAGTGTTCATGGTACCAGGTACATAAAGCATTGGGCCTAGTCCTAAAAAGGAAAACAACCTCACAATAAAATGGATCCTCCTCTGAATTTCTTGTGTCCAAATACTTTTGTCCATTTAGTGTGTATATATATATATATATACACACACACATATATATGTAACATTAAAAAATGATTTGTGAGAAAATTGTTTCGATGTTGGCCGGCGGCTCCGAGTATTTTTTCATGTACCTTTTACAGTTTCGCAGCCCATTGCATCAGAAATAATTAATTTCTGCAAGCTAAGCTAAATTCATCTTCCCACGCCGTGATCCATCTGTTCCCATCTATTTACTGTAAAATGTCCCATCAAATGATACCATATAAGGCAATGAAATCTGTCTGAGTATAGCTGATCAAGGAATAACTAATTTGTTGATACGCAGCTTGTAACTTGCTGCGCCATCTCTTGTAGCACTCGAACCATGACTGTGGTCTAATAAAGACGTCTTTTTCATTGCTCTCTGTCCTGCTCGTATTTTATGAGAACTAAGTAGTGAGACTTGTAAGAAAGTCGTCACACACACACACACACACACACATATATATATATACATGTTTATATATATATATATATTTATTTATTTATATCATTCAAAAATGTAATTTAATGAAAGATCAGAATAAAAATAAAAAAGGCATGTGTATTTAACCAGAAAACGAAAGTTTGAAGAAAAGTTAAAATTTATTTTTATTTTGATCTTTCATTAAATTACATTTTTGAATGATATAAATATTTACCAGTCAGAGATAGTTGCAGCTTCAGCGCACTCCTCTGACTGTGTGTTATATTTTTATATTTTTTAAATAACTTTTGTGTTTGTAATTTGTATGTCAACACTAATGTCACAGAACTGTTTATGTAGGTTGCGTCCATCAAGATATCTGTTTTGTTTAAAATAATATTTAATAATAGAAATTTTAACTGGTACACATAATTGGTCACTTTTATGTCCACATAGGACTAATCACCTGCTGTAAACGTTCATTGTTCTAATGCGTGTAAATCCACATAGGAGGATACACAGTTACTCAGTAGATGAATTCCCAATTTAGTCCACTTAGGACAAAGGTGAGCCACAAACGTCTCGCAGTATCATACACACTGCGGGTATGTTACGCAAACTTCTATCTCAATCGATCTCGCTGTAGAACTGAAGACCATCCGCCACAGGTAGGATCTTTTTTCCGTTTGTTGTGATCCGTAGCCTTGACAAAGTAGTTGCTGTCTTCTTTTTGTGGTAGGTGGGAGGCGAGAAAGGATTCCGTTCTAATATATATATATATATATTTATACCATTCAAATATATACGTAAATTAATGAAAGAGCAAAATAAAAGGCAGGGGTATTCAATGATGGCTGGATGTCTAACACTTCTTCCACTAACACACACCCTGATCCACTAACACTTCATTTTCGGAAATATCTTGAAATTTTCATACTACTTAAAAAAAAATTTCTTTTTAGTTTTTGTAATTAATATAAATTTTCTTTTATTCTTTTCTTATATATATATATATATATATATATATATATATATATATATATATATATATATATATATATATATATATATATATTTATTTATTTAAGTTCTGTTATACAATAGCTATTGTTTCACTTTAATTTGTAAATGATTATTTGCATTATTCATCCAACATGTATAGTTTTTATGTTCACTTGTCTGATACAAATCTGAGCTGAAGTCTTGTAATCAGTAAAACAAAAACTTATTATAATTAAATATCCATAAAATAAATATAGTTTTTATTTGCAAGAATGCTTTGGTATATTTTTAGAAATAAACTACTTATTTATGTGTATATGTATTTTAATTTGCTTAAATTCAACTGTAGTGTTGGCAAGAAATTAAATCCTTATTAAATATAATTGTTGCTTTTCCTAGCTATTGCAAAAAATTACACAAGAAAATTGTTCCCTTTTCTGTGTTTTTTTTAAATTTATTTAAACAGACCCAGTAATTTAGAAGAGATATTTACAATCTTTTACGTTAAAAGTTTAATTTTAAAGAGCCTTATTAATTCATTTCTCACGCATTTTTATAATTTGTTGCCTATTTCTATACACTTGAACATGTTTGTTATTTAAACACAAATACCTTGTGATGACCTGGTATTAAAATATTAACAAGACATTTCTGAGTTGCAAACATTCAGTTTTGGAAATGAAGTTGTAAATATGGCAATTATTGTGGTAGCAAAACTTAAAACAAATTAACTCAAAATGCGCAGTTTACTGATGAAACGAATAAAGTGAAGAAAGGAATAGTAGTGTCTAGAATGTAACCTCGAATCTAATGAGGTTTTAAATCCCAGATTAGTTTCTATGGTCATTTTTTCCTACGCAAGCCAAAGACCGGTGCGCACATCCGGTTTTTCAATGTGTGTCGCCGTTGCTGCAACGTACGTGCGGTCTGAGATACATTACATCCAATGGAAAAGTTCACACATACCTTCGGCGCCGCTACGGCGACGCACGTCCAGCTTGCGTGCAATTTGCACCGCAGTTCCATACGGCGCCGCACACACTTCTCCGGTCTCAAGTACATTGTTTTCATAAATAATCTTTAAGTAACGGACGGAAAAAAAATATTTTTCGAATTTTCCTTTTGGGTGAGTTTTCCGACACTCCAACTGTCGTGGGAGCCACGAAAGAAAAGTATCGTTTTTTTTTTAGAAACTAGAATTTCATAGAAACCTTACTAAAAGAAAACATTTAATTTTAAATTTCTAGTCGAAATTTTCAGCGTGTTTCGTAATGAGCACAAGCTTTAGCCGATTCATTTTTTATCTGAATAACTAAAATTGCTATTAAAAAGGATTTGAGAGGAGACTTGTGTATTAATGGAAATAAATTCTTAATTGCTTTTTAAATTATCTGTAAAATTCGAGCTTTCCCCTAGTACTTTTCGCTATCATGAATTTAATATTCCCTATTTTTAGCCGTTTTCTCCAAAATAGAAGCAGCCGACCAACCGGTATAGTGGTTAAGGTGTTAGCCTCTAGATCGGAAGGTTCCTGGTTCGAATCCGGGTCCGGGCATGGATGTTTGTAAACGTATGATGTAGAGGCGGCTGGTGCACCTTAAATCTGTCGTGGCCGAAAGTCCTCACGTTGGGTTGGCGAGGAAGTTTGGAGTGGGGTGCCAGCTCAGGTGTTGCTTCTTCATCTGACCGTGGTTCAAAATTACGAGGTGTTGTCCTCGAATCTTTCCCTTAAGGGACTGATTCCGGACCGTCGTCAATAGCCCGTTGTGTTGCTCTAGTACGACGTTAACTAAAAAATTACCAATTACCAAAATAGAAGCGATTAGCTTCTAGGAAAGAACTGGTAATTTTAGTTAACGTCGTACTAGAGCAACACAACGGGCTATTGACGACGGTCCGGAATCAGTCCCTTAAGGGAAAGATCCGAGGACAACACCTCGTAATTTTGAACCACGGTCAGATGACGAAGCAACACCTGAACTGGCACCCCACTCTCCAAACTTCCACGCCAACCCAACGTGAGGACTTTCGGCCACGACAGATTTAAAGTGCACCAGCCGCCTCTACACCATACGTTTACAAACATCCATGCCCGAACCAGGAACCTTCCGATCTAGAGGCTAACACCTTAACCACTATACCGGTTGGTCGGCAGGTTAGTCCTCGGATCCTTCCCTAAAGGGATTGTTTCCGGACAGTCGTCAATAGCCCGTTGTGTTGTCCAGTTCGACTGGACACGTAACAATGCCAACGAAAATGTTCCCAAAGCACTAGGCTGACCAAGCGGTATAGTGGTTAAGGTGTTAGCCTCTAGATCGGAAGATTCCTGGTTCGAATCCGGGTCCGAGTATGGATATTTGTAAGCATATGGTGTAGAGGCGGCTGGTGCACCTTAAATCTGTCGTGGCCGAAAGGTCCTTACGTTGGGTTGGTGTGGAAGTTTGGAGAATGGGGTGCCAGATCAGGTGTTGCTTCATCATCTGACCGTGGTTCAAAATGACGGTATTGTCCTCGGATCTTTCCCTTAGAGCAGTGCTCCCCAACCTTTTTATCGCCGCGGACCGGATCAACGTTTGATAATTTTAACGCGGCCCACTGAGGTGTGGGGGGGGGGCTGATTGTTTACATTTTTGATTGTTTTGATTTAATAATTTTAATTTAATTGTATTCAAACATGCCTTCAAAATAAAATACAGTTGCACCAAAAAATAAATGTAAAGTGATTTAACATTTTAACTCACTAGAACGCTAAATCAATGAGAAACCTGAGCTTGTTTCTTTGCAACGAGATGGTTTCATCTGGGGGTAATAGACAATGACACCCGAAGTGTGTTGCTTGGATCCAGTTTATTCCGTTGTTTTGTTTATGTTGCTGTCACTGCAGAAAACCCCGCTTCACACAGATAGCTTGTCGGAAATGGCAATAGGGATTTAAGTGTTGTGGTGGAAATCTCAGGGAATTCCGCCATGACTTTAATCCAGAACACCGGCAGAGTTCTTGTCTCGAACGTAGTTTTAAGGCCGCCTTCATTTACATTCTCCAGCAGTTGATCTTCTTCTTGCACACAGACATGCTAGATTCGCCTCTCTTTTAAACTCTCGAACTCTTTTAAAAGCAAAGACAGGTGATCGTGCACCAACTGGGAGAATGAATGTTTAGGCTCAGTCTCGCCTAAAATCCCCATTAATGTCTGAAACATGTCCAAAATGACTGTTCACTCGCCGTCCCCACAACTTCAGTTTGGATTTAAATGCAGCTACTTTGTCGGCCAACTTGAAAACAGCTGTCACATTTGTCAAAATTGAAAAATAGAGACATACAAAATTCAGAAATCATAATTGAAGCTCTAGTAACAGAACAAGTTTCAAGTTCTTATTTACCGCCTCCTAATTTGAGTGGACATTTCATAGATAAGAACCGCACAAACCCGAGAGAAGTACACTACAGTAAATAAAATGGAAATATTTTAATGTTCCTTGGGCGGCCACGGTACCATTCGACCGGTACCGGTCCGGGGGTTGGGGAACACTGCCTTAGAGGATTGATCCTGGACCGTCGTCAATAGCCCGTTGTATTGTTCAGTTCGACGTTAACTAAAAAATTACCAATTACCAGAACATGAAACCTGTTTTTCCAGGTTGAATTTTGATATGAATTTGAAATATGGCGTCAAAGTTTGTTGTTAAAATGAAAATTCATGAAGTTCTTGCGCAATTTAATGTGTTGTTGTGTTGTTTCTCATGCCTACACTGGCAGACCAGAGGAGCAATTTAATGTAAAAACGATTTAAGCAAATTTCATATTAAGAATTTATAGATGTTGTTCCCTATCAAAGGGTACCTTTGAATATCCTCTGAATCGATACAAAAATAAAGAGGGGTTCGATTTTCCCTTTCGCATTTGTGCTCATTCTTTGATACCTTTTCTCACTGATCCTTACACGCCTATTAAGTTATTTAGATTTTTCTCACTTCGTTTTATCTGCGGAATTAATCCTAGGGCTCTATAGTTACTGTCCTTATTTTACTATCTTAGTTTCTTTGGTAAATGAAGCATGCAAACATTAAGATCCTCATTTTTCAATGTCTCGTGGATTAGGTACCAGTAACAAAGCAACTGCAAGCGTTCCGGTTCAGCTGCATTCTTTTGGATGCAGTCCCGCTTACAGCTTTGAAATGTAGGGCGCCGAATTCAAAGTTAGTTTCCCTATTTTTTTTATCGCTTAATTGTCTAGTTGGGTATGCCTGGTGTCAAAGTGTGAGCAGCCATTCGATTTCAGTTTAAAGGCTTTTTTAATCTTAAAACTATCATAATGGAAATTCCATGCTTCAACCAGATAATTGTTTTTCAGACCGATAGCACATTCCTTTTCTGATAAATGCCATTTGCATTTTGTGTTTTCCGCTTAGTAAAAACTAGCTTTTGTTTGTAAAGTTAGCAAAAGAATTTTGTAAATACCCACCCAAGCGAATTAAACTTCGATTTTAAGGGCGTGGCGATCATGATTTACGATATTTTTGTTCTTTCTAATTTAAAATTTGATCATTTCTAGACAACTTTTGGAACAAATAAAGCCAGACTTCCTTGCAAGATTAGGGTACTTAATAAACTCTATAAAGATGTAAGGTGCCAAAGAAAACAGGAAATTAAAATTCCCCTTCGCCGTCTCGGTTAGAATCGATAGCAATGCTAAGTGATCCGTGTAGTTAAATATAACTAACAAAAGTCCCGTTAGCCTTGAAGAGGTAGATGCCTACAAACTGCATTTCTTGCTGAAGGAAAATGCAGTGGGTAGTCAGTGGATTCACAAAACAAATGCAATATCTCAAACTATATCATCTGTTTAAGTTCCAAGTTAAAACTTCTGTTGAATTAACTGGTAACTCAAACATAAGCAGCCGACCAACCGGACTGGTGGTTAAGGTGTTAGCCTCTAGATCGGAAGGTTCATATTCGGGTCAGTACATGTATGTATGTAAGCGTATGGTGTAGAGGCGGCTGGAGCACCTTAACTCTGTCGTGGTCGAAAGTCCTTGTGTTGGGTTGGTGTGGAAGTTTGGAGAGAGGGGTGCCATCTCATGTGTTGTCTCGTCATCTGACCGAGGTTCAAAATTACGAGGTGTTGTCCTCGGATCTTTCCCTTAGGGAATTGATCCCGGACCGTTGGCAATAGCCCACTATGTTGCTCTAGTACGACGGTAATTAAAAATTACCATTGCCACACATCAACAGAAATGAACTCTAATTTACGCATTTGAGTTGGTTCAGACAATAGTAAAGATGCATATGACAGTAGTACATATTGGAATGCATTACAGACCAGTCGGTCAATTGGTCAGTGTGCTGGATCGAAAGTGTCAGGAAGCTGTCGCCAAGTGGAGAGATTGTCGAGTGCCAACTGGAGCGGTTGGCGAGTGACAAGCGCGACAACCCTGCGAAGGGTTGGCAAGATCAAGGGAGAGTAGTCTTGAGAAAGACGAGCGAGAAGAGACCAATTGGTTTTTTCTTCCGGATGAAGTCAATCTGCGCTACCGTCGTTATATAGCAGTCAATGATTTCTGGTTACGTTTTTTAAATGTTTTGTATCGTGTTCTTTTTCATGTAATTAATTATCTTGGGACTAAAAACTGCTGGCTTGACTTTTTATGATTTTGGAAGCAACAGAAAGAACCCATTCAACAGAAAGGTTCCTGGTTCGAATCCGGGGTAAGGTATGGATGTTTCTCCATTCTAAATGAACGTATGGCTTCTATAAATGGAGAGTTTGTGGAACGTGAGGTATAGCGTGAACTCTATCACATTGGTTCACCATAGTAACGGACGCAAAGTGGTTCGCATTACCATGTTGGAATTGACCATGTATGATCCTTAACACGATCATGCGATCGTATAACACAAGGATGAATTTTGACAGGTAGTCAAATTCTCATTATCTTGTGGAATATCCTCTCCTCTTTTAACTGGGTTGGTTGGTAGTTGACCTACGTCATACTGGGACAACACAGAAGGCTATTTGTGACCGTCTTGGATCAATTCGAAATGGAAAGATCTAAAGACAACATCTAATTTTGTGCCACGGTCGGATGACGAGGTCAATCCCTGAGCTGGCACCCGACTCTCCAATTTTCCACGCCACTCCAACATGATGACATTTAAGGTCACCACAGATTTAACGTGCACTAGCCCAGCTTTTGGTTGCTACCTCGACCCCGCTTTTAACTGATTGATTCTAACCACGATTCCAGCATACATCAAGCCGACCAACCGGTATAGTGGTTAAGGTGTTAGCCTCTAGATCGGAAGGTTCCTGGTTCGAATCCGGGTTCGGGCATGGATGTTTGTAAACGTATGGTGTAGAGGCGGCTGGTGCACCTTAAATCTGTCGTGGCCGAAAGTCCTCACGTTGGGTTGGCGTGGAAGTTTGGAGAGTGGGGTGCCAGCTCAGGTGTTGCTTCGTCATCTGACCGTGGTTCAAAATTACGAGGTGTTGTCCTCGGATCTTTCCCTTAAGGGACTGATCCCGGACCGTCGTCAATAGCCCGTTGTGTTGCTCTAGTACGACGTTAACTAAAATTACCAATTACCAATCCAGCATACATCAAGTACCCGTTGTCAAGCCATCAATACCTCATTCTTTTTGTGTGGAAACTATAAAATGTGAGCTGAACTGGCGAATAGCAATTCTTCAAAGCTGTTTTTGAACTTTGAATCAACTTCAACTTCAAAATATACAGAGTCTCTGTTTCTCTCCATAACCGTTTGTCAAACAAATTATAAAATGGTGTGGATAATTATATATGTAAAGAATAGATTGTTTCATTTTGAACCTCCTAATAACAAACGTTACAACTTTGCATTGATTAATTGTATTTTGTATCTGAACTAAAAGAAAATTTTCGGTTTTAGAATAGGTAACTATTATAGTATGTAAAACACTAGGTTAAATAACCCGGCATTGCTCGGGTTTCAAATATGACCGCGAAATTTGTCTGTTATCTCATACACAAACCCTGTAGAACATGTTTCCTTATCCATGTTCATTTATTGCAGAAAAACAAACTTTATATTTTAAAATTGGGGCTTCCAGGTGCACTTTTAGGACTACCTGTGTGGCAATTTGAATGGCTACAGGTCTGAAGACAGGAAAGAAATAGCCTACGTTTTCCCCAGTGTTCTAAAGTATAAGTGTACCAAATTTAGTGTGATTGGTCAAACGGTGTAGGTTTGTGTAGATGATATACACACATACATACATCCACACACAAATTCTTTGTATATATATATATAGATTTGTCAGTGCGGTTCATAATTGTCTATCATATATATCAATAATTTTAAAAAACACACGAGATTGCTTATATTGTATGAACCCTCATTTCCCTACTAGTTCCCTACAGGAACATATTACGAATGGAAGAGTAAAATTATGTTCTACCCTATAACATGATACAACCTTGTTTACAACGTTTTGTTTCGCTACCTTTGTTCCTTTAAATTTGACAAATCTCAAGTTAACGGTACAGATTTCAAAGTGGGATTATTTTTCGTTGCCACAGAGAAAGGTACGATCGCTAAGTCTTATCGCTCTTCTTTCTGCTTATTAAACTGTTGATCAGTTTCTATTGAAATGTGTGAACAGAAACTGATTCAAGTCGTATTCAAATTTTATCGATCAACTATAATCGGTCACTTAAACTTGATTTGTGAGAACGCACCTTTAGTAAACAAGTTGATCGTACTCCTGGGCTACCGAAGCTCTTTTTCTGATTTCATCCCACTAACCTGTGGCGCAAATCCCCTTTTCACATTTTTTACTTGATTTAATTGTGTTTGGCGGAGCTTGGCCAAATCTTGCGCCATAAAACCCCAAATCAAGCAACCACTCACATTACACATCGACCTCGTTCTTCCAGTCTGCAGCTAATTAAAAATGTCCATTCATTAACGGACGCTACTTCCCCCACTGCTGCTCAGTATTCCAGACACGGTGAAACCTCTTATCAGGCGGGCCTCGAGGAGTTTCTGGAACAGATGGGGATGTACTGCTTCCTCTTCTGGACAGAATTTAATCGCCATGATCCCCATGGTTAATTTTAATGGCAAGAAATCTTCGCCGTCCTTGAAAGAAGACATGACAAATATGCATAATGACACTTTTCAAATCATTGTCCATGACACTAATTCTCTGCCTGGTATAGGCTCATCAATAATTTATAATTAATAGAATATCACTTTGTGGCTGAGAGGTCGTTGTTTTGGGGGACTGCATTGGAAAGTGGAGCAGGACGGAAAAATAACGTTCCTAATTGGACTACACACGTGCCTTGAGGTCAGTACAAGGTGGTGTAAAAAAAACTAGGAAATCGGTTTTGGTGATGCGTGTTTGTTTAGATTTGTTTCTGGTAAAACTGCTGATATTTCAGAGAATAAAGCAAGCGAAAATAGTCTCGTGGTAAAAAGTGTCACAGTTTCCTTTGGTGTGATGTAATTTAACCCTCCTGGTGGTTGGCTCGACAAGGTATTGCCTCATAAGCAAAACACTGGCCAGATCTTGATGGACGAGACTCATCTCGCCATTAGAACACTGACCAGATTTGGATCTCGTCATTATCGAACATTGGGAATATCTGGATGATGAGGATATCTGTTGGGTTAATTGTTCATATCTTGGTGGGTGATATATCTCGTCGAAAAACCACTTGAAGAGTCAAAAACGTAAATTGCTGACATGCTATCAAAACGTTCGTTTAAAAAAAAATTTCGAATTTTCCCATCCAAATACCAATATAACATTGTGTTGCTCTAGTACGATGATAGTTACAGTTACAATACCAAACAAATACCAATATTTTATCTATCTATTATAAAAAAAAATTGTTGGGTCTTTTTCAGGTTTATTCGTTTTGTGATTGGTAGATAGCGAGTCACGTGATTTGTTATTTTGTCTTGCGGTTCAACGGGCTAATTAAATTGGAACACGCGCAGACGATAAACGCCAGTTATATTTTTTTAATTAATCTATATCTATAAAATTCAAATACCACTCACTCACTCACTGACTGACTCATCACTGTATCTCAAGAACTACAAATCCTAGGAAGCTAAAATTTTGCAGGGTGATTCTTTTTATACCGTAGGGGTGCATTAAGAAAGGATTTGGAAAAATTCGAATTCTAAGAGGCCTAAAATTGATCTAAGGCCTAAGCCAAAAGCAATTTGAAATCGCCATAGAAATACATTGAGTATAAAACGATTGCTGTACGCATTTCAGATTGCTTTACCATTGTTGATCGAAAAACAATTTTCTTAAAACAAATTAAATTATGATGTTCATGTTTGAACTGAATTTTTACTTCTTCCCATGATGAAAATATTATAAATATTTGATTGATGAAGAAAGAATATTTAGAGCATTTAATTTCATATTTACTTAAATTTTATAATGGAGCACGAAAAGCCCAAACGATAAACTCATTGATCATAAAGCGTAATTTTGCTATTCGGTATCTGGTGACCTCAGAATTAATGTTTAATTTTTTAATTTGATTTATAATTGCTTTTTTGAGTATTTGAGTTGAAAACGAGATGGTTGCGGTCACATTTGGGGATTCCCAAGTAATATAAATATGTGTTCTTTTTTGCTTATAAATCATTGTCTTTATCAATATTGTTCAAGTTTTTTGTCGAATTGTTTTATTTCAGAATATATGCAGGAAGTCGAAATTCAACACGCTAGAACAGATATTTTTTTCAGAATACTGCCTTTTTTAAGGATCGGAATTTTGTTTCTGTTTGCATTATCTGTTCCGGTACATAACCTATACCAGAAATATTATTTAGGAGTTGGATTTTACTTATTCATTTCCTGCAAAATATCACTAGACATGAGTAATTTCATGCTGGTATATGTATATTTCCACCAAATTTCTTTAAATCTTTGGTTCAATACGTAATAGTGTGTAGATAAAAAATAATTAAATAAAATTTACATATCAAAATATTTTTAAGTGTGTAATTTGTTATTTTAAAATGACATGAAAAATTTCAAAAATAACTTTTAATAAGATGGGTTACGTTAAATTAAAAACTGGTAGTCGTACTTTGTAATTCAAAATGTATTTCAAAATTTTGATATAGCTTTTCATTGAAAGACAATTAAAATAAACTAAATTTCATTTGTTTTTCGTGTTTCATGGGTGTTATTGAAAGCGGTAATCCATAGTCAAGTAACTACATCTATCATTCTAAATAGACGTGCTGTATGTGTATTTGAGAAAAGGGAATTTTTAACAAGACTTTGTTGATCTTGGAATAATATCACATTACATAATTTTGAAAAATTGAAATTGTATGTCTTAAGAGACAGAAAGTCGAGGTTTATTTGTTGAAGCTGTTCTTACGCAACTTAGATGCGTGTGAATCGTTCGTTGAAAGTGATTTTCTTTTTGTAAAAGCGCTGTAAAATTAACCTTCTGTTTATTAAAAAATTGTTATCGATTGGGTTTAATTTGTCTACTCTGATGACATGTATTTATAACAAAAGCTCTGTAATTCCACGTGCCACTGAATGGAATTTTCTGGGAAAAGTGCGTTTACTTCAAATTAAATTAGTCACGGATGCCGTAAATTTTTAGCCCCCTTGAACAAATAGAACGCAGGTTAATATGTAGCCTATCATATCCGCAGGGTTTTAAAATATAAGTGTACCAAATATGTGGATTGATCAAAAGGTGGATTAGTGTAGAGAACAGACGCACGTCAACTCTGCTTTATATATCTAACAAAAGTTCCGTTATTCCACCTGCCGCTGAATGGAATTTTCAAGAAAAATTGCTTTTGCTTCAAACTAAATTAGTAACGAATGCTGTAACAATTTAACTTACCATCTTCCCATATTGATGATGAAATTCGAAAATATCGCATACTAGGTGAAAGAATGACACAATGAAAACATATTCATAGGAAAACTAAATGCAAGACTATCCACCGAAATTCCGCCATTTTTACTGAAATTGAATGCACGGGAATATTCGTAATCACTTGAAAATTTAAAATCAACTTCAGCACAAGTGTGACGAATATGAAATGGTGTATATGGTTGGATACAACATTTATGCATATTTGCGTCCGAAGTACATTGTAGAAGCGATAGAGAAGTTAAATTGGTATTATATTTTTTTCCCGTACACTTAAATGATGCTAACATTATTTTATGAAAAAAAAAATTTATGATGACTTTTCAATCAACATGTTATTAATTCAATCCAAACAAAGCCGGGTATTTTTGCTTGTCCATTCATAAAATTTCAGAGTACGCGCTAGAAAGTTTGCAATGTTTTCAGAAGAACCGGCAAATTTGGTCTCCGTTTCCATAGCAACAGTCGAACATAAAAAAAATTAAAAAGTACTATTACAACAAACAACACGGATAAGCTAAAACATTTAAAATTATGATGAGATTTCCTCTGGATTTTAATAATATGTTATTCTAAAATATTTCCTTTTTTATGTAAAAATGAGATGTTCTTGACATTTAAAAAAATATATTTTTTTTTACGCATTTCCATTTATAAGCCGAGAATTTTTTTAAACGCTAAAAAAGTAAGCAATTTTCCGTTACTCGGGCGCTTGCGATAAATATCGCAATGGCAAGGGAATATTCAATTAACGTCGTACTAGAGGCCCGTGGTCAAACCAGCAGTGATCCAAACGGGGATGGATTGCGAAGCAATAACCTCCCACTCATTGTTGAAGAGTATATTTCGCAAAGAGAACTAAATATGATTGCTCAGCAATCATCGGAGGTTGACGAGCGATAGCGAGCAGGGGGTGGAGCCCTCTAGTTACATAAAATTATAAGATCTGCTGTGTTTCCGTGGCTATTAAAGTTTTGATTGGTTACGTGACGTCACAAGTACGCGGAGTTTCAAATTGTTTTGATTTGTTGTAAATAGCATTGAGTATAAAACGATTGCCGCACGCAGCTCATATTGCTTTACCAGTGTTGAAATTTAAGTTTTCCGATAATATTGTTTTTTCAGTATTCTTAAAAAAACAACACCATGCGAAACCAATGTAATTTGACAGAGTGGTTAGGAAAAGGTTTATAGATCTCCAGTGATCAATAATATACACTACCTTACAATAATGGACCGGACGAAAGCGGATTTGCATAAAATCCGACTACTTGTTTGGAATGTTTTTCGTGGTATGGCCTGGGACCTTTGCATGTTGTTCCTAGTAAATTGAACTCCGACGCCAACATCTACATTTTGGACGATCAGGTTCTACGCTATGGCAATTTTATGGAATGGACGAATGTTACTTCCAGGACGATAACGCTCCATGTCATGTTACAGCCTCTGTCAAGCGGTGGTATCAATATATGGATGGTAAAACGTCTTCCTTTGCATGCTCAGAGTCCCGACCTAAACCCCATAGAACATTTGTGGGACGAGTTAGAGCGACGCCTACGGACCAGGGAACCACGTTCGAAATCTACATCTGAGCTGGCGACATTCTTGCAGCAGGAATGGATACAAATACCCATAGCTGTGTATCAATACCTTGTTCAAAGTATGCCCAGAAGGGTTGCTAGTGTAATATCAGCACGTGGGGGACCATTCCACTATTAAAGCATGTATTCTTACCCTTATTCTTAACCTTATACTGATTACAGAGAGAAGAATGAGAAATTTGAAACAGAAATCAGCACAGAAATGAAAGTCCGAATAAAAATAGGTGTCGTATGAAAAAGTACCGAATCGTCGTTGAACAACGGAATAGGTTGAAATTAAAAACGACATTCAGAAACTAATTTGGGTAATATGATGAGATGAGAACTTTTTTCTATGCATTTCACTGGAAATAAGAACTGATACGAGTAATAAATACACGAAATACTGTCATAAATTTTTCTGGATAATTTTATTTCATTTGGAGGTATGAATGTGTGGATTTTGAATTCATTATTAATTGATTTAATTAACGGTATGGAATGTGAACACCAATACTTAGTTATCAATAGATATAAACAATAAGCAAATTTAGATCAGATGATATGCGCTGATCTGCTGGAACAAAATATTTTCTAATCCTTCAATGAACTTTTATCTGATTGCTTGAAATTAGTGAAAAGGTATTTTGACTGTATAATTTAAGTTACTACCATAACTAAGGATAACATGCCATAAGGAGTTTTCTATTATTAAACTTTCATTACCCCATGACATTTTTTTTAAACCCAGAAAGTACGAAAAATTGTAATGAATACTGTTAAACATTGATTTTAAAATATTTCATATAAAATTTTGTTAATAAGCAAAATTAATTTTTTTTTTGTCTTGGTAAAAAATTTATAACTGGAATTTTTTTTATTTAAAGAAGAAAAATCTTTTTTTGTGAATGCTTATATATATGCTATAAATTTCATTCTCTATACATAATTGGAGTTATGTTCGTATTCGTACGGATAATATAGAAAAACTGACGTGAACGAGCTCATGCAACACACATGGGAACACCACCGATTTACGTTATTGGTTTCGTTTGACAGTACACATATAAGGTAACAGATATTTCCGATCGCATCTATAGCTATTCCACCGTGATAGAGGCAAGTCATTCAGATTTAAGCGATTTTCAACGCGTTTTAATAATTGAAGCTCCTGAGATGGGTTCTATAGTATTTCGGAGATAGAGAAGTTTGGATTTTCACGTTCATTTAAAGGGTATAGCGTGACTACAAGAATTCTGACAAACCTGTAACTTAAGATAGCAATGTAGCTATGAAAAGATTCATGGTGAACGTGACGGGCATTAGCTGGAAAAAATCGTTTCATGCGATTTCAAAACTGCCTCAAATAACATCGTAACTCGATGCTGGGTCCACAACAAAGATCAATGTGTTCCTTCAAAGATATTACCTTCACGAGCCAAAGTCCAACTTGAGTGCCCTTGATGAATTCTCGACCCAAACCTATGCGTCTCTCCTGTGCTCGTAAACACCGCCACTGGACACGAGTAGCTGGGTGTAACGAGTCGCTTTTCCAACTATTTAGGGCAGGGAAGAATCCGTGTGCGGAGAGAACCCCATGAATCCTTGGATTCCGCATGTCCACAGGAAATTAATTGTACAGGCTGGTGGTAACTTTGTAATAGTATGAGATGTATTTGGTTAATATTCAATGGGTTAGCTGATACGTATTTAAACGTCTCTGACAAGTGAATGCCTTGTGTACATCCTTTCTGACGAGTTGCTTATTCACGACCTACATTCATGCAATAGGTTGGTCTCTTCCAACAGAACAATGCGTCACTACCCAAGTCTATAGACAGGCCAGTTTGCGGTTCACTCACCAGAGTTTGGAGTATTGTCATTCCCATATAAGATACCAGATCTCAACGTTATCGAACACATCAGGGATGCCATTCAACGCGCTGTGGAGTATTGAAATCCTACACCTTGGAATACAACAAATTGTGCACTGCTCTGAAAAAAGTATGGTGTTAATTGCATACAGAATACTTCCGCAAGCTTTTGGAGTCCACACCCCCTCGTACTTCTATGATTATACTCACCCATGGGAGGTCTACCGAGTATTAGACAAATGTACCAGTACAGGTGTACCAACAGCACCATGTTCTTATATTACGGATTATTAAGTTATTGATTACGGATTGTAATTACGGAAAACGATTGTAATTCCGAAGGATAATTTAGGATAAAAACTAGAGTTAGTTACTTTATGGTTTAAGAAATTCACGTTTCCTCAAAAATTTGATTGATATTGCCATTTTGTTCGACTTTCTATAAAAACTTTCATGCATATCATCGCATCATCGTTTTCATCTGAAAATAGAGCATGTGATTAAGAGGTGTTCATATGTAATTGAGATCTAAACTTGCCGTGTACCGTGAAACAAATTATAATAAAAGAAAATTCCACAACTGGCGAAAAATCATTAAATAAACCAATGAAATCAAAGAATTTTTTTTAAAAAGACCAATGCAATCAAAGGATATTTTAAAATTAAAATAACCAATGGAATTGGAAGAAAAAATGTCAAAAGAACCAACGAAATCAAACGACTTTAACGGATTTTGAAAGAACTTTCTAGAATAATCAAAATGAAAATTTAAACTTTCCGTTTGCTGGAGGGAGGGGGGGGGTTGCCATGAAAACCGCAATAACCTGTAATACAGATGCCAACCATAACTCGCTACTAAAGGTGGGCCAAAAAAATCGCCAAAGCCGTTGCCACCGCTATAAACGTAGAGTACAGCCGTACCCTGGAGCATTTGATACACATTTAGTAAGCATATTTATAAGCAAATGACGTTAAAACCACAAATATCAAGCCAATTGGACTTGCTAATTTTTGATATACGTATATAGTAAAACAACACATTTATTACATTCCGGTATTGGAATGAATGTGTTGTTCACGTTCTGAAATTTTTATGTTTAGTATCTGGTTTTACAAAAAGTGCGAGTTATTTTATATTTTGATAAATTTACAATTAGAACGCTCGTTTGAACAATTTCTAACTTTACGAATTTTCATCAAGTCCCGTCCAATTACAGAACAAATTTTAACATCATTTTAATGAATTTTTTCGGTTCCTTGTAGTTTGTAAATAGGAAGCTGTACTGTACTTCAGCAAAAAACAAAACCAACTCGAAAAAAACATTTGAATCCAAAAATAGTTTATACCCATTCAATTAAAAAAAATTTAAGTGTGTAAGTATTCACTATATGGACAAAAATATTTGAACACTGCAGAAATTCGTAGGATGATTGATCTTAGTCTAGGGTTGTTTTCCTGGTTAGGACGGCTCATTGCTTTATGTACCTGGTACCATGAACGCTGACGTGTACCTCGATGTTCTGGCTAAATCGGCCTTTCCTACGCTATGGCAATAGTACGGCGATGATGGTTGTTTCTTTCAACAGGATCGAGCTCCATGTCATACTGCAAAACGTGTGCTGGAATGGTTTCCTGAAAATGCGGTGAATTTGCTTGACTGGCCTGTTCAGAGCCCCGATCTCAATCCGATCGAGCACTTGTGGGACAAACCAGAGGCAAGCTTACGACACCGCCACGCACGCCCATCTTCACAACAATCTCTTTTCACAGCCTTGCAAGAGGCATAGCAGCACTTACAGATAACGTGTTGAAAGTATGCCTCGACCTGTTGCAGCTGTAATACAAGCTAAAGGAGGGCCTACCCGCTTCTAAATAGAATAATAAAACACTTTCCAGAAAAACATGCAGTGTCCAAATACTTTTGTCCATGTAGTGTACATTCGATTGCTTCAAACAGAGGATTTTGTCTTCGTAAAAACATTTGAAAGTCAAGCTACGGTATTAACAATACTACAGATTGTTTCGAAAGGTTCATGTTATTTGTTGTAAACCGAATGAACTTTGCACTCCGTTCGATATCGTTGCTAAGCCATCCAAGCCAGAAGACCATAAAACTTTCGACGCTATCCAAGTCAAGGACCCTTACGAAGAACACGAATTTGTCCTGTTTTACTTATCCCCTTATGTAAATGGCTGAGCGTGCATCACCTCTGCGCGTGAGAAATTATTCAAATTAGTCAGGAATGACCAGCTTCCCATGACATGCATACGGGTTGTTAATTATGTCTGACAGCCAGAAACCCCTTTTGCTGAAATACGACAAAATGCCGATTCCGATTCAAGGCCGCGTTATTTTTAATTCTACACATTAAATTTTTTCGCTGGAACCGCAACTGAATTTTGCGGTCTTAGTTATCTTTTCTCTGTACTGCCTCTATAAACGAGTTGTGCCTAGAAAGCGTGGAATGCACGTGAGGTGTAACGTGATCCCATCCCACATTGTTGAACCACGGTAATGCAAAGTGGTTCACAAATCCGCCCTTGTGCAACAGTGAATAATGTTCAGTAGGCATTAAAAAAAATTAAAAAGCATTTAAAATTTTTTTTATTCTTTGAGTTGCATCTTTGAAAATCGAATCTATTGCACTTTTATAAATATTGTTTCTCGGATGTTGGGAAGGAGGTAGGTATTATAATTAACGTCGTACCGGGAAAAACACAACGGATTGTTGGCGACGGTCCGGGATCAAACCCGAAGGCAAGAATCCGAGGACAATACCACATAACTTTGAACCACGGTCATTTGACGAACTCACACCTGAGCTGGCCACCTACTCTCCAAACTTCCACACCACGCCAACATGATGACATTTGAAACCATGACAGATTTAACGTGCACCAGTCCTCTTTGTACACTGTCTTCGGTTGGTTTCGAACTCGCAATCTTCCGGTTACTAATCCATTATTCTACCAACCGAGCTACCGTGGTCCTTGAATGTTGGGAATTCCCCTGTGTCTATTTATAAAAATAATTGTTCTAGTTTTCTAACTTTATAAGTTGCAGAAAAACAATATTTCTATCATTTGTAAGTACTAAGTATTAGAAGTTGCATTGTTTGTATGATATTTTAGTTACTCTTACCTACCTAGCATGAAAAATGTTTTCTATGCAAGGTAGGTACGAGTGCATTTTTTTTTGCACATCTTTCATGCTATATAGGTAGGTACGATTAATTACATTACATTAAGTATTACTACATCACCATTAATTACATTACATTAAATGTAGGTACGATTTATTACCAAACATTAAGTGTCTACAATCTACAGTAATTTGAGGGTAGGCGATTGGGCCCCAATCACCCCCTAAATCTTATCTAGACGGAGTTCTCAATTTAGAAAGTGTTTGAGCCCTTCTGAACCAAATTATTTGATTTCACTGCTTTTTAATGTGAATTTACCAGTAAAATACAATAAATTATGAAATATTTTTTGCATTCATATTGCATTTATAATGTAATATACACTCATATTGCGCAACGAATTGCTACTTATTACGAAATCTTAAGTGTTTGTGCAATTTGTTCTTTCGACTCAAGAACCACTTTTTCTTATGTTAGGATATCTTAACGTCACATCAATCTCTGAAGAGTGACGAAAAATTAAGAATTTTCATAAACTATGTTTGAAAGATTTGAGGAACAGCGACGGTAAAGTCGTATTGCTCTCATGCCAATTGAGATGAGTCACTTTCCTTGCTTATTGTCATCTCTAAAATTGATGATCTGCTAACCAAATATGACACAATTGCTTTTAACCAGACATCTTTCAACATATTCAGAATAAAAAGGTATCAATTTACTGTACTAAATAAAATAATAGTAGCTACGGAACTGATTATATTATGTCTTTATTTATTTTATTTCTCGTATTGTTTCAATGCCATCTTACACCCTGTTCCCAAACTCCCATCCTCAAAGGAAATCACAGTACTCTAATTTTTATATAAATTTATCTTTTGTGCGTATAACACTCCTACTAAAAAAACCAAAAAAAAAAAACTCGTAAACTTCATAAAGGAAAATATTTTAGTTGCGTTTTCTTTTTCTTTGCATTCATTCTCATGTTTTTATGACTACCATTTCTGTCACTTTGTTTTAAGTCAATGAATAGTTTAAAAAAAAGGTGTTACTTGTTTACCTTTATTCACTCTTACTTGTTTCCTCTTATTCTGTTGCGTGCTACGACCAAATAAAGTAAAATTGAAAATGCATTGTTTTATCACTTCCTTGTTCTATTTTTGTAAATTGGCATATTCGAAGGATTCGGCAACCGAAAAGCGTTGACTCGTTGTGATTGCAGTTGCAGTTAAGTACCGTCTTAAAAAAGGACGACCACACAGAAACCAGCGATGGACGCCAGTGTCCTTGGCCTAGTGGAAATCAGGTCTATGTCGTTGTTTTCAAGGTATAACAAGATAAGTACAATTTGTGAATAAAAAGAATAATTTCTACGACTAAGAACATCCGTGGTTGGACATGAATGAAGACGTGAGTCAGATGACGATACTGCTCATTTAATCTACTTTGAATTCCAAACGAATCCATGGATGGCATTAAACGTAATTTATATATATTATATCAGCAGAAGGGTATTTTTTCTTCCTGCTTGTGCGTATAATGTGTAAAGTAAAATGCAGTTCTCACATTCAAAAACCTGCCAGGAAAGCCGCGTTTTCTAGAATTCATTTTGCGAAAAATATATTTCCTCTCGGTACAGTGGTTATCAACCTTTTGTGCGCAATGGTTATGGATCAGAATCCCTTACTCATGCCCAATATTTTTACTGTTGCCCCCTACCCTGAAAGAATATGTATGAAATTTGAAAAAATAAATTTAATTTTGGTATTGATATGTATAAAAATAAATTGTGTCACTAACACATATGGACGGGTTTAAAGTTACAGTGGTGTAAGTCATTTTTTCGAAAAAAAAAGACAGAGCTTAAACTGCCATCAGTTGGCCGTTGGATAAGGATCTGACTTACAACACTTTTCAGTTAACAGATTGACTTATCTAGATCTGGTTTCTGTGTCGAACTCTAACTATCTTTTGTTACAGTTGATTATATTATATCTAGTATCTGTGTCTAAATATTTTTTTTGAAGAAGTGACTTACATCACTGTAACTTTAAGCCGTTCATATCATACCCCGACTGCAATACCGCCTCAACTAAAAATTAATAAAGGAATTTATAGTTTTATGCATAGAAAGACTGTAAATACATGATTCTGTATAGTGTAAAACTTGTCTCTACTGGAATCTAGAACTGTGGCAGTTTTGTAGCGTGTAGAAGCATGCATTTAGTTTTTCATATTTAAAACAAGAAACTCGTTTTTTTTTTAGTTGTGGCGGTATTGCACTTGTAGTGCAAGAAATCGTATATGAATCAACTGGAATCCTCTTTCACTTCCCCTAAAAATTTCCGAAGTTGACGCCAATACTCTAGCATTTTTCACCAAATGTCAGAATGGTTACTTCCCTTTGAAAGATGGTCTGATTATTAAGTTTCCATTTCAATTAAAACGTGAAGAGATTGAAATTATTTGATTTTTATTTACTAGGTATTCGTTACAAAAATCTCATTTTTAGTTTATGGTTCACTAATTTGATACATATATATTTAAGAAGTTGAAAATTATGGCTTTATTTTTACTTTTCATTATTGAGCAGAGGCCCGCAGTGACTCAGTGCGTTTACCTACTGTGACAGTAATCAATGAATTGTAGGCGGCATAGATTCGATTCCTATAATTTACCCTGTGCGCATTTCCCTCGTCTGTATTAGAAAAACATTTCTTGCGTTTGTATGTTCGTTTGACGTTGTCTGTCTTGTCTGTTAGCACAGTATGGGACAAATATGGCCTTTTCGCCATAAAACCCAATCTAATCAACTATTATTTTACAGACTATAAACAAGAATGCATATCTTATGCGATCATTGAGTCACTAAGAAATGATCACTCATAATTACACATGCGGAATTCCGTTGCTCCAGAGGAAATATGTCTGTGTCAGCCTATTTAGTGTCGCAGGACTATTGTCGAGCCAATGTGTGATTTACCTAAAAGTTTGTCTTACTGCTTACAAGTGGGTAATGCGTGAATATTACGAAAATTACATAAAAATTACTTAAGGGCTGACAGTCAACTTAGCCAATTTTAATTCTGAAAAGCTAATTAAAATTCAAACATATACGCGATAACATTATATGGACAAAAGTATTTGGACACTGCAGAAATTTGGAGGAGGATCCACCTTAGTGTGGGTTGATTTCTACGTAGTTGATTTTCTAGTTACGACTCGGCTCATTGCTTTATGTACCTGGTACCATGAACGCTGACGTGTTCCTCGGCCTTTCCTACATTATGCCAATACTACGGCAATCAGGATTGTTTCTTCCAACAGATCAATCCCCATGTCATACTGCAAAACGTGTGCTGGACTGGTTTCCTGAAAAAGAGATAAATTTGCTTGACTGGCGTGTTCAGAGCCCGATTTCAATCAGATCAAGCATTTATGGGACAAACTGGAGCGACGAGTACGACACCACCACGCACGCCCCCATCTTCACAAAAATCTCTCTTCACAGCCTTACAAGAGCCATGGCGAGCTATTCCAGCCCATGCTTACAGAGAACTCGTGGAAAGTATGCCTCAGCGTGTTGCAGCTGTAATACAAGCAAAAAGAGGGGCTACCTGTACCTAAACATTATAACAAAGAACTTTTTCTGAAAAACATGAAATGCTTAAATACTTTTGTACATATAGTTTAGATTCGTATGAAACTAGTTGCTGGATCCCAAAATCCCAGTACTTATGTTCTGTTTATAACTTGCTATCTTTTCAATGTTACTCAAGATGCACCAAGACGACTTGACCGTTGACTGCAAAGTTCATTGTCTGAAAGTGCGTTCATTAGCCTAAAGAACGTTCGTTAGATGATTCTGACGATGTAAACAGCACGTAGTTGGCTATAGCAAATCTCTTCATGACCGAAAGTTTCTGTGGGAGACTATTCTACGGCCCAACTTTCTGCTTCTGTATAAAGTCCTTATCAGCACAGGCATATTTTCCTAAAATAAGTTCGTGGGTGGACTAGTCTTCTATTTTAAGGCATGTTTTACTTGCATGATTAATGTACCTACGGATGTTTGGTAAAGTAAACTCGAATTACACATATTTAACTGGTTTCAATGGGTTTTTTTAATTGTTTTTAGCATAAAATATTTTGGACTAGGCTCGATCCCCATAAGCATTCATCTTTAATATGTACGGCCTTAAGTTTAGGTGAGTGGACAAGAAACCAAGGATGAAACTACTCTTCTTGTCTTGTCCCTATTCGAAGACCGTTGTCCAGTTCATTTTGAAGTTCGATTCAGTAACCGATAGAATTTATTGGTATACATTTTTTACCATTATCAAACCTGTCTTCGTTTTATCTAATTATGGGCCTTTCGAACTTTGATTTATATAAATCATTGATTTACATTGTCCTCGTGTCCAAACAGAGTTGAAAAATCATGGTCTTAAAAATTTTTATACTTTATTTGATGTTTCTATCTCCATTGTCGTGCTATCTAAATCCTGTTTATAATTGACCAAGTAACACGGGCGTGATATGTTTGACATTCCGATTCTAAATTGAAATACTCGTATATCTTAATAAACAGAAATCTATGAACACCTAAAATCTTGAAATGACAAAACATATTCACTCATAAAATGACAAGCAGGATTCTACAGATACATCTGAATTTCAAAAATCTCCTGATTGAGAACCATTTATATAGTTTTTTTTAACTTGGTACTAACTAATAGAAAGTTTTCTGGCATACCATATTGGAAATCTGCTCTGCATGAAATCATTGCTCTAGATATATAAATTTGACTTTAGTTACTTTCGGGTAATTAAATTTAAACCCTGTTAAATATATATATTACTGCTTTGACAGTTTACCAACGTTGAAGTTAGGTCATGCAAAATTATGATTTAATGAGTTCATAAAATGTTGTTTACCGTTTCACCGCATTTCGCAGGTGCAAGTTTTGAATACTAAATAGCGGAGTGTTGCAACTTAATATTCAAACTAGATTTCTGTATGATGAAGCTGAAAATAACAATATTTATCATTCTACTTACATGGAAATTTTGCATAACAAGATGTTTTTGATAGACAAAGGTAACAACCAGGTTTGACAAATTTATTGAAAAAGAATACTTTCAACCAGTTTTTATGGCAAAATTGGCGCTTCTTGGATCTTTCATTTAGAGGACGTCAGATGCTAATTAGTAATGTAAAATGTGTGTCCAATTTGCTGTAAGCTTATTTTATTTGCTTCCAGACAAAATGGTATCGCGACGGAAAGAGGATAGAACAATTTTCTGAACCCTACAAGTGGTTTCAACGGGATATTTCGCCCTTAAATATATGAGCAATTGTTCTAATGACGAGGTATTTGTCATCGAGATTTTGTCGATTTTTTGATGATGATGACATTAAGATCTGGCGAATTTTCTTCTAATGACGAGTTATCTCGTTCATCAACATCTGGTCAGTTTTGATAGTGACGTTGCCTCGACGAGACATCCACCAGGAGGGTTAAACTGGATTTGAATTCTAACCTCACCCCGAAAACGTTAATGAAAGTTAAATTACTTAATGATAGATAAGTAAAACGTAACGATGGATATGTTATATACTGATAGTTTAACTTACAATGAGTGCAAGTTTACCATAACATTAGACAAGTAAAACCAACATTTTTTTTAAATAAGAAAAACCGATTCAGTTCATTCCTGCAAAGTGGCAGTTGACTGATCTTACAACATCGACTGAATCTTACAAAAAACGTCTCTGAATAAACGTGTAGGTTTTAAACTCGGCAAAACCAAAAACCCGATTCCTAAATGACTACCGAGTTGTTCAAAAGAGCTTCCGAGGGAGAGTTTCCAAAATCTTTGACTGGTTTTTCTGATTGAAATGGAATTACTGGTCGATGAATGACAACATGCGCCCTGGTGGACGGTCTGCAATGTTAGCAGTGGTGTCTATCCGTTTTTTCAACATATATATATATATATATGTTGAAAAAACGGATTTCGAACTAGGTCCAACCAAAGACCGTCATGTTCTCGGGGGCTGGTGCTCGTTTAATCTGTCGTGACCTCAAATGTCCTCACGTTAGCGTGGTGCGGAAATTTGGAGAGTGGATTGCCAGCTCAGGTGTGGACCTCGTCATCTGAGAGTTGTTCAAAATGACGAAATGTTGACATCGAATCTTTCCCTTAGGGATTGATTCCGGATCGTAAATAATAACCCGTTGTGTTGCTCCAGTGAGATGTTCATCAAGCACCTATCTACCTATCTTAAAATCTTTACTTTAGTAACTTTAGATTGATCCAAGTGAATCGTTAAAGTGAGGTTTGCGATTTTCAAATGTAAAATTTATTTCTTTGACTTATAGAGTAGTTTAGAGCTTGGGACTAGATGCGTTTTAGAAAGAATTCTCCAAAACGTAAAATAGTTTTATGAAAGTATTAAGGGGAGTCTAATTTCTCATTAATAAAGAATATAAAATATTTTCACTTTTCATATAATTTTATCTTTTTCATGTAAAATAATGATTAGACACTTTTTTATATGATATTAAAAATAACGTAGTGTGTTAAATATAAAAGAAAGGAGAAAACAGGCAGAACGTCTTCTTACACGACTTTAAAAATCACATCAATTCATAAAATAATAATATTTGTTCTTTTTAAGACCTGTGAGGGGGCTTAACTCCCGTTGCCTATTACTTTTTACACACCGATTCTGAATACTCTGTGGGCATCAAGAGCTGACAGGCCCTCTGTGAGAGAACAGATATTTAAATTTAACTGCAATAAATAAAGAATGTATTGTGAGCTATTAACAATCTAGAAAAACATCTTATCCAGTCTTCCTACAACGCAAGAAGCGAATTTTGTCTTAGAAAAGAAACATGCGCATCATAAATCACCTAAGTCCATGCGCATAAATGTACATGCATTGCAAGAGAATACCTCTCTTGAAACTATGTTGGAACTCTAAAGCCCGGAGCACACATCCGGTTTTTCAACGTGCGGCGCCGCTGCCGTAACGCAAGTGCGGTCTGAGATACATTAGATACAATGGAATAGTGCCCACATGCCTCTGGCGCCGCTGCGGCGACGCACGTCCAACTTGCGTTTAATTTGTACCGCAGTTCCCCACGGCGCCGCAGCTCGCGGCACACGCTTCTCCGGTCTGATGTACATTTGTTTTCATAAATAAATGGAATTTAAATAATAATTAATAAATGTTTGCATCCAGTAACGTCTATTTTAATTCAAAAGATACTTTTTTTTACATCAAGTAAGCGAATAAAACCAATAAAACACGTTTTCTTCGATAGAATATTTATCGCAAATGGCGCGAAATGAGTACTTGCGTCATTTCACGGTTATGTGTGCATAGTTGGACTTTCGGTGCCGCACGTTGAAAAACCGGATTTCACTGGGCCAAAAATTGATCATTCATAACAGAGTAACCTATCTAGTCATTGGGTCTCACATGTAAAATAAATAAATACAGAAGCGTAACTTTGATAACAGGGAATGCTGGGATTGGACCGAAAACAATTAAAAAATCTCATTCTCATTTTCAGACCTTACACCTCAACTCTATTTGTCGTTGTTTCTAGTCAGCAGAGACAACAGAATTAGCCTTAAGTCAAAAAAGAGTCCCAAAAGCGCAATTTCGGACCATTTTGTCATCTTTAAAGATTATCCAAACGCTGTCTAAAAGCTCGAGGCAGAGGCGGGGTAAGGGGAGAAATGAAAGGACCACGTACAAGGAAAAACTGCACATATTGAATGGATACTAGGTCAAATCCTAGAAGAAACACTTTTGAACAAATGAGGGAAGCTATGTAATCGACTTGTGTGTGGTGGTGATATATATTTCTATAATCACCAATGGAATTGAACACAACACTTAAATAGATAGTGGATATAACAAAATTTGACAAGTGCGAAAGCTTAAAAAATATTAAAATTATGATATATCGCACCCCGACAGGAAAAATGACACAATCCAAAATTGCATAATTTGAGAAACACATCAACTTAAAGGATACTATAAAACTTATATTGAAATAGTATAAGCTTCTTTTAAATTTTAGGTAAGTATTTATGGTGGTAACTTCCATTATATTCTATGGAAGGAAAAAATTATTAGCAAAAGAGGGTTCAAAGAGTGTCTCGATCACTTCTACTTCTCTAACATATCAAGAACTCTACTCCAATATAAAACAAAAACTCAATACTTCAGGGCGAACTCCACCCACGCATCTCTCACTCTGGTACTGCAGAAAAAGTCCTGGTACTCTACTAAAGATCAAATGTGACAGAAGTACGCAAACCACCTTTGTCAGACTTGCAAGTGGACATATAAAGTGCCTTTCCTTCGTGGACGGTTCAAAAACCTACCAGACCTGCAGGAAATGTTATGCTGATCAGGCGTCGCCTGAGCATGTCCTCCAGTGTCTTGGGCTTACAAAGCAGGACATTACTTCGGACCCTTTGACTGTAAGGGACTTTTTATATGTCAACAACCTATTGGAGCTCGTCTGACTTCTGTCAGATGAGTGGGATTAGAAACAACAACAACAACATTATATTCTATAGAATCTATATATATAATTCTCTTATGTGGCACGCAAAAAAGACGTTATTTGTAATCGCGTTTTGGCAACACGGTACGATTGTTTGTTTATCGCGAAGTCTCGCGCATCGATTGAATTTATAGCGGTTATCGGATGAAATTTTATTGAAAAATAAAGGAAATTTTAATGAGCTGTTGCAGTTAGTTTATAATAGAAATCAAAGAAAGCGGAGGATCTTTTCAGGGCCATTTAAACAACGGTCCTTTTCAGGGCCAACAATTATAGTTCAACACGCTTGCACTACAACTTTCGGCAACAAACTCAATGAAAGAGTGTGGGTCGTTTGAGTGCTGGGAAAATGTACACACAAACAACATGCTGGGTATTCAATTTACAAAGCAACGCTCACATTTCGAGTCAAAATTTGCACAAATTTTGCATTTGAATTCTGATTTTAGAGATACTGTATATATTTTTTCTGTAATACAGCAAATTTAGATTTGAAAAAAAAAATTTTGGTAACATATTTTGTAAACAATCCCTTCTGCTAGGACACATGTCTTCATTGAGGCGAGCGAAGCGAGTATAGATTCGCGCAGCGAACCAATGAGGATTGCGAAGCAATCCTCCGGGGGTTGACGAGCGTTAGCGAGCAGGGGGCAGGCCCCCTAGTAGTAATATAACACGCTGGGGCACCTCATACATATTTGTCAATGACATAACATCAAAATTTTTATTTTTTGACTTGTGTCAAAAAATAGAAAATCTTTTTTTTGCCGAGGTGCGATGCGTCAAGGTGGAATTGTTTTCCCCACCCCACTTACCACCGAAAGGAGATGGAACTATTTTCTTGAGACGACGGAGTACACCAACGCTGAACGGAGTGACAAGACTTGATCCTGCCGGCAGCGGAGGGTCTTCAGATTTACCTAGATTGAATTTAGACGGGACCTGTGTGACCGATCTTCCGTTTTAAAACCTGTGAGATCTTAGTGGCTCAATATGATTAGTCCTCAGTGGACTGAAATGTGTTACATTACTGAATGTTGACTTCCGATGTGGACTCCTCCTGTCCATCAATGTAAATTAACTATTTCCGTATTAAATGTTCTGTTTTCAAAAAGAAGAAATATTCTCAAACGCAATATGCAACAGTTCCTAGTTTCATCCCACTAGTGACATAGATGTGTTTATGAAACTTCACGTCTTCTACTACATATCGGTACTAATCGAATTTTAAATACTAGTTTTCAAATCTAGTTCCTCTATATTAGTGCGCATCCCAGAAAAGTATGCTGAAGCCTAGTTCTGGAATAATGGTGTTTCTAGACTACACTTATTAAATTAATTTGTCGAATTGTAAAGCTTTTTAGTTTTTATGCATTAAGTAAAATACACATAAGATTTATGCCTCAGACGACTCAATTTTGAGTCCCCATAGAAAGTTTTTCCGTCTTCGCATCTAAATGAACAGTCTCGTTATTGTTCTATTTTTGAATCACCCCTAGGGCAGTACGGTCTCCACGTTAAGAATCACGTATTTACCTCTTTTCTAATAATACGTAACGATGACTTAAATTAAATATTTTAAACAATAAGTTGGTTTCAGTGTGTTTCCCCGCTTTGTCCTGAGAAGAATACGAGTATTAAACTTAATTGTTATCTAACTGAAAAAGAGAGCATGTAATAATTGTAGTTTTAAAAACAAATCGTTTACGAAGATTCAGTGGGGGAATAGGGCACTAAAAGAAGGCATCAGAACGTGACCAATCGGTTTTTACTTCTAAATACGCAAGTGTTATATAAATCGCGTGAGGTAAAGTAGGTTTCTATGTTTAAAATAAGTAATAATTTGTTCCGTCTGTGTGAATTGGGGCCTAATCACTTTTCTTTCTACGAAAGTACCATCTTGACAGAAACATACTATAAACAAAACAAAAAACGAAAAAAGGAGCCGGATCTTCCAAACAGTCTTCCCTCTTTCCGAAATCACTTGAGTAGAACGTCTTCGAACAGCATTTAGACGAATTAGTGATGAGTAACTGTATAAAAATAGGTCGATTCGATTTTTTTTTCTCGTACTTTAATCCTAGAATACATTAAAAAATACTCCTTTTCACCTTAGAATATCTTCATTCACTAGTAATTTAGAAAACGATGAAGAACAAATAAAAATGTGACTGCAATCATGAATATCCAATAAATCTCGTTCTAAAACAATGGTTCTTCTTATATTTGAACATGGAAGTACGAAGTCTTTGCATCAAATGAAAGTTATTTTTCTTAACCACACATTTTAGTTTTAATAGTTTTTTTTATTCAATCTTTATTTAAAACACTTGAATATTTTTTATTCCAATGTTAATTGAATACATCCATAATTTGTTAATTCTAAAGAAGCTGGAATGTATATATGGAGCATTGCGAATATTTGGATTGTTTTAGCAATACTGCTGAAGAAACAATTATTTTTCCAAAAACTATTCTTACGGAATTGTACGTTTGATACATTGAGCCATTTTTTTGTTGTTGCAAAATATGAATTATTTTCGAATATTTGGTACAGATGATAAAAAGAATAAAATATTATAAATCTATATAAATAAGAATGGAGTGTTTGTTTGTACATTCAATATTTTCGAGCCATTTCAAGTTTTCTATCCGTTTTGGACCCTTCTGATGCCAAATCCGAGTCTTTCGCGTTTGGTGTCTGTATGTATGTGCCCTATACACGTCCATACGATTTAATATATTTTCATAAAAATTTGCATTCTATGAGAACTTATCTTCATTTAGTGAGTTTAATTGGTTGCGAAAGTCTGTCTGTCCGTCTTTCTGGTCTATGTTCGATTTCGTGATTGTGTGTTTGTGCAGGCATCACATGAATTTTATTCCAGACTAGCAAAATACCCGACCTTACTCGGTTTGAATTGGTTTACTCTAGATTGAAAGATAATCAAAATATATAATGACTTACGTTTTTTGTAGAATAAAAATTTATTTTAACACCTTTCGCCATCTTTATATTTTCTAAAACTTACTTTGGACACAAATCCTACACATGCATATCCATTCATGTAATACATTTCACATACATCGCACAATTGCTGTATGACAAAGCTACAAAATG
Organism: Metellina segmentata; assembly: GCA_947359465.1. Classification (NCBI taxonomy): domain Eukaryota; kingdom Metazoa; phylum Arthropoda; class Arachnida; order Araneae; family Tetragnathidae; genus Metellina; species Metellina segmentata. The sequence goes on from OX375882.1 coordinate 27,242,463, forward strand.
ACGAAAGGTGATACTGAGGTTACTACTATAAAAGACGATTTTGAGGGAGATTTGGAATTCCCTTTCTTAAGTTCTTTTCATGTTCAACTCAATTAATTAAAATTACGATATAGTGCTCTCGCACTCATAGTCAACAAAACAATATTTTTTTCCTTGTGGCACTCTTGCCTCCGGTATGCGACATTGTGAAATTTTGCAATCTTCTCTTGTCATTATTACAACGAATTTTTTAATGTTGGAAAAAGTTCTAGTTTGGATTTTTAAACATTATTATTCTTTCAATAACGACATTATTCTTTAAATAACGGCATTATTGTTTAAATAACGGCATTATTCTTTAAATAACGGCATTATTCTTTCAATAATGGCATAACTACATTTAAAATTTACTGAAAATTTATACTGACTTACCTAACATTTTCAAGTCTAATACTTTGTGGTGCTGTTGGGTGTGATGAGAAAGAAAACACATTTATTAAAATAATAAATATTTAAAACAGAAAACAGTAAAATAGAACGAAATAAAAGATGTCGGAAAAATTGTTCTAAAGATATTAATTTGTGATTCATTTTTATCTCTTGATCTCGCACAGTTGCCACAATTTACAACTAAAAGTGCACAAAATTTAGAAATGTGAAATTAATTCAGAGCGAAAGAAACAGAAAATATCACTGCTCACGCGATCTTGTTCATTCTCGTTTCGTTGAAAAATATCGTCTGTCTCAAATATTCCGAAATTGTTTTCATTGCGCAAAGAACAAAAATAAGACTCGAAATAAATGAAGTATCAGGGCTGAAATTCCATTAAAAAATATAATATTTTGAAGAATAATTACTTTTTCAGCAGTACTGGTAAAGCAATCGAAGTAATCGTAATATTCAATAGACATTCAAATTTTTCCAAAACTACCAAATTATGGTTGATTTAAGTATACTTACTCAGGTGTTTTAGAATGAAACTCATCTAAATATAACAATAAAGAAATGTTTAATATTGCATTCACTAAACTAATAGATAGTGTATAAAATAAAATGCACTGCAAACAAATATCTGGAATACAATTCATGTGATGCGTACACGAACACACAAACAAAAAATCGAGCATAGAACAGAAAGACGGACAGACAGACTTTCGCAACCAATTCCATTCACTAAATGAAGATAAGTACTTACTGTATGCAAATTTCCATGAAAATATCTTAAACCGCGTGGACGTGTATAGGGCACAACATACATACATACAGACAGACAGACAGACACCAAACGAGAAAAAGGCGGATTCGGCATCAGAAGGGTCCAAAACGGATAGAAAACTTGAAATAGGTCGAAAATATTGAATGTACAAACAAACACACTCTATTCTTATTTATATAGATTGTATTGTGTAGTATAAAGTGTGCATGAACACATTCAAAATTTCATTGTTATATACAGCAAACTTCAGGAGATACAATTTGTCCAAATTAGGTGGTTTTCCTTCTGATTTGAATTATTAAAGGTATTACGACCCTTAAAGCAAGAAAAAAAAATCATTGTTTTTGAATAAATATTTTATATACAGAGCAATTAACGTCCTCAAATTATTATTTTTAACATAATTTTTAAAATGATGTTAAAAACCTTAACATTTACATTTCATCATAAACCTTAACATTTCTAAAATTTTGCCGAATGAAACCAATTTTATTTGACACACTAGCAAAATACGCGACCTTACTCGGTTTGAATTGGTTTACTCTAGATTGAAGAGATAATTAAAATATATAATGGCTTACGTTTATTGTAGAGAAAAATTTAATTTAACACCTTTCGCCATTTTTGTATTTTCTACAACTTACTTTGGACACAAATCCTACACATGCATATCCATTCATGTAATACATTTCACATACATTGCAGCCTTGCTGTATGACAAAGCTACAAAATGACGAAAGGTGATACTAAGGTTACTATTATAAAAAACGATTTTGAGGGAGATTTGGAATTCCCTTTCTTAAGTTATTTTCATGTTCAACTCAATTAATTAAAATTACGATTTACGTTGAGTGCTCTCGCACTCATAGTCAACAAAACAATATTTTTTTTACTTGCATCCGGTATGCGACATTGTGAAATTTTGCAATATTCTCTTGTCATTATTACAACAAATTTTTTAATGTTGGAAAAAGTTCTAGTTTGGATTTTTAAACATTATTATTCTTTCAATAACGACATTATTCTTTAAATAACGGCATTATTCTTTAAATAACGGCATTATTCTTTAAATAACGGCATTATTCTTTAAATAACGGCATTATTCTTTCAATAATGGCATAACTACACTTAAAATTTACTGAAAATTTATACTGACTTACCTAACATTTTCAAGTCTAATACTCTGTGGTGCTGTTGGGTGTGATGAGAAAGAAAACACATTTATTAAAATAATAAATATTTAAAACAGAAAACAGTAAAATAGAACAAAATAAAAGATGTCGGAAAAATTGTTCTAAAGATATTAATTTGTGATTAAATTTTATCTCTTGATCTCGCACAGTTGCCACAATTTACAACTAAAAGTGCACAAAATTTAGAAATGTGAAATTAATTCAGAGCGAAAGAAACAGAAAATATCACTGCTCACGCGATCTTGTTCATTCTCGTTTCGTTGAAAAATATCGTCTGTCTCAAATATTCCGAAATCGTTTTCATTGCGCTAAGAACAAAAATAAGACTCGAAATAAATGAAGTATCAGAGCTGAAATTTCATTAAAAAACATAATTTTTTGAAGAATAATTACTTTTTCAGCACAGTACTGGTAAAACAATCGAAGTAATCGTAATATTCAATAGACATTCCAATTTTTCCAAAACTACCAAATTATGGTTGATTTAAGTATACTTACTCAGGTGTTTTAGCATGAAACTCATCTAAATATAGCAATAAAGAAATGTTTAATATTGCATTCACTAAACTAATAGATAATGTATAAAATTAAACACATTGCAATCCAGTATCTGGAATACAATTCATTAGATGCGTACACAAACACACAAACACAAAATCGAGCATAGAACAGAAAGACGGACAGACAGACTTTCGCAACCAATTCCACTCTCTAAATGAAGATAAGTACTCACTGTATGCAAATTTCCATGAAAATATCTTAAACCGTGTGGAAATGTATAGGGCACAACATACAGACAGACAGACAAACAGACAGACGGACGGACAGACAGACACCATACGAGAAAAAGGCGGATTCGGCGTCAGAAGGGTCCAAAACGTATAGAAAACTTGAAATGGGTCGAAAATATTGAATGTACAAACAAACACTCCATTCTTATTTATATAGATATTTAATTGCAATGCATTTTATTTTATACACTAGCAAAATACCCGACCTTACTCGGTTTGAATAGGTTTACTCTAGATTGAAGAGATAATCAAAATAAATAATGACTTACGTTTTTTGTAGAATAAAAATTTATTTTAACATCTTTCGCCATCTTTATATTTTCTACAACTTACTTTGGACACAAATCCTACACATGCATATCCATTCATGTAATACATTTCACATACATCGCACAATTGCTGTATGACAAAGCTACAAAATGACGAAAGGTGATACTAAGGTTACTACTATAAAAGACGATTTATAGGAAGATTTGGAATTCCCTTTCTTAAGTTCTTTTCATGTTCAACTCAATTAATTAAAATTACGATTTACGGCGAGTGCTCTCGCACTCATAGTCAACAAAACAATATTTTTTTACTTGTGGCACTCTTGCCTCCGGTATGCGACATTGTGAAATTTTGTAATCTTCTAATGTCATTATTACAACGAATTTTTTAATGTTTGAAAAAGTTCCAGTTTGGATTAATAAACATTATTATTCTTTCAATAAAGGCATTATTCTTTAAATAACGGCATTATTCTTTAAATAACCGCATTATTCTATAAATAACGGCATTATTCTTTCAATAACGGCATTATTCTTTAAATAACGGCATTATTCTTTCAATAATGGTATTACACTTAAAATTTACTGGAAATTTATACTGACTTACCTAATATTTTTAAGTCTAATACTTTGTGGTGCTGTTGCGTGTGATGAGAAGGAAAACACTTTTATTAAAATAATAAATATTTAAAACAGAAAACAGCGAAATAAAACAAAATAAAAGATGTCAGAAAAAATTGTTCTAAAGATATTAATTTGTGATTCAATTTTATCTCTTGATCTCGCACAGTTGCCACAACTTACAACTAAAAGTGTACAAAATTTAGAAATGTGAAATTAATTCAGAGCGAAAGAACCAGAAAAAATATCACTGCTCGTGCGATCTTGTTCATTCTCGTTTCATTGAAAAATATCGTCTGTCCCAAATATTCTTAAATCGTTTTCATTGCGCAAAGAATAAAAATAAGACTTGAAATAAATGAAGTATCAGAGATGAAATTCCATAAAAAAAAATTTTTTTTTGAAGAATAATTACTTTTTCAGCAGTACTGGTAAAGCAATCGAAGTAATCGTAATATTCAATAGACCTTCCAATTTTTCCCAAACTACCAAATTATGGTTGATTTAAGTATACTTACTCAGGTGTTTTAGCATGAAACTCAACTAAATATCACAATAAAGAAATGTTTAATATTGCATTCACTAAACTAATAAATAGTGAATAAAATAAAATACAATGCAATCAAATATCTTGAATACAATTCATGTGATGTCTACACAAACACACAAACACAAAATCGAGCATAGAACAGAAAGACGGACAGACAGACTTTCGCAACCAATGCCACTCACTAAATGAAGATAAGTACTCACTGTATGCAAATTTTCATGAAAATATCTTAAACCGCGTGGACGTGTATAGGGCACAACATACAGACAGACAGACAGACAGACAGACAGACAGACACCAAACGAGAAAAAGACGGATTCGGCATCAGAAGGGTCCAAAACGGATAGAAAACTTGAAATGGGTCGAAAATATTGAATGTACAAACAAACACTCCATTCTTATTTATATAGATTATCTGTTAGGTATTTTTAATCTATGGTTTAAGATGCATCTCTTGATTTTCAATTTGATGTTTTTCGTTGAATATATCTAATCCAGTTAAGTAAATGTTTAATTAATTAGTTTAAAAAAGATTTTGAATCATTGTATACATTTTGGAAACGCTTTTTCTTGTTTTGTCGTATGTACATTTGAAGTTAATGCTTCATCACTACTGCTGGCTTTCCTTTTACTGTTCCAAAAGCTTCTTTAGCTTTTGTTTTTAAATGACACACAAGACATTTATACACATACTCTCAATTATTCTAGATATTCTGGGTAACATTGACACACTTAAGAGACTTTTCTTTCTTACTGAAAATTTGAATTCTGCAAAAATGTAAAATGTTCAATTTGACATTTATTTGCACTTGTGAAATTGCGTACTTCACAAATGTGCATTATTATTAGAGTGTGGCAGTTATAGCCAGCTGATGACCTGATACGGTTAGAATCCCAGTCTGGGCATGAATTCGAATTTGCTTGAAAACCATTTTAAGCCTGGGGATTCTTTGTGTTGTATAAAATGACCATCAAAAGACAAAGCTATCAGATTATGGAACGTATTATTGTGATTCCTGAATGGTACGCTGAGCATGCACTTTCAGAAAAAGTTGAGTACACCAAGAGACAGAAGCTCACTATGCCTTCAATTTTAAATATAAATATGTCCAGCAATAACTTTTTCGATACTATCCGTTTTTAACCGAGTTCGGTCTTTGTGGATTCGTTGCGTTAAAATTGTTTAAAAAGGTATTGTGGCGAAGAAATAATTGAAATTCAAAAGAATAATGTAATTAAGGTTTATTTGGAGAAAAGAGAAATACATAGCAAACCTTAATACTATGGAATCAGATAACCAATAAAGAACAATCAACGTTATATACAATATTAAAAATAATGTTTAAAGATTGGCTACACGAAGCTTTTAGAAAGTTCTATTATACCATTAGCAAAAATACCAAATAAAATGCTTAAATTTAAATGAAAAAATGGTTCAAGAAAATGTCAGCTGCAATTAAAGTCAAATGTCATTTTAGAACATTGAACTATTTCTGCTTTTTATCGTCTGGTGCTATCTATCGTGGCAATATTATAAAACATACTCTTCTGAATCTGCATATTTCATTATTAATTTATATTGGTCTGTTCAAAAAGCACTCAACAAGGACAGGAAAGGCCCACAGAGCTCGAATTTTTTCCGAAATGATTTTGAAATTATAAGATTATAAAAAAACACTAACTGAAGCTATTTATATCAGCTATCAGGGTTTCGTGAATCACACTGGTAAAATATACGTATGTCTACGTCAATAGCCTGAAAACAGTAAAAAATCTTTAAACGTGGTACTCATTTATCAACACAGTATTTTAGAGAATCGAGAAAAAGAGGATTGGGCTATCAAATTATTTACGGAAGATGTGCTTATGTAATGAAGACGGGGAGGAAAGCTGAATTTTACACATATGCACCTAATTTATCAGACATCTTTGATTATATGTTTATTATTTTTATTTATATATAAATCTTTGTTTAACACAGTTCATTCATTTCAATTGAGTAAAATATCGAAAATCAATTTTTTTAACGATATTTATTCAAAAGTAAAAATTATGTTTTATATTTTATCAGACAATAATTCTTTAATTAAAAGTACAAATTTGACATGAGAGGAATTCTCAATTTAAACAAACAAGCCAAATTGTCTGTAAAGATTTTACTTTTGCTGTCCAAATGTTCTCACATGATACACATCAAGATTACCTTAAAATGCAGGTTATCCACGTTTTGACAACATTCGGTATTTTGTATTATTAAGGTTGGATTAGATTGAACGCCGTAGAAATATATTTATAAAAGATCATCGCAATACAATGATTTTTCTTGTACTGTCTGTGACTGTAACTCCTCTCAATCCCCTGATGAAATAATTATTTGTGACATATGTTCAGTAGGTGAGTGCAATAGTATAAATAAAAATTATTCATATTTTCTGTTGAAATTCCTTTTTCTGATACTATTTTAATTTGTAATGCGTATTTGCATTTTCTCTGCTCTACTAGCTAAAAGTTATATATATGTGACTAGCTAAATACCTGAAACCAACTAATTTTCTAATTATTTCATGAAACATTAGTTCAGTGAAAGACAGAATTTTTTAAGAAAACAAATGACATATAAATGTTATGTAGTAACATGTAGATTTTTGCCAATTATTTGTATATTGTCAATCCTAAAACTGCAACATAGTTGTAGCATTGACTCAAGTAATGAAGGTTATAAGCATTATGTATTAAGATTTGATATTATTAAGGTTGGTCAATCAACTATCATATGTCAATTCGGAATTTGTTTTTTGGAATTTTTTCTGGCAAAGTTCTGAAATCGCATTCTAAAAACGAGCCAACTGACTTTTGTTCAGAATACTCACAGGAAATGCGATCTCCGCCAAAATAGTACCACCACCTAGCTTGACAGAAAATGTCTCGCATGTTTCCAACCGACTTCTGTTAATGTTTTCCCTTAGTTTCAGAATTAAATTTATTGATTTATCTCTGAATTTATTTCTTTTAGCCCAATTTGAAATAATCTTTATTTATTTATTTTTCTTACCTGATTTATTTGTATTCTACATATATAATGCCTATAAATAATGGTCCATGTGGCTAGATTTGATGCTATCGTATTACTATCTCATAATAACCAATAAAGAATAATCTCTTTCCAAATTCTGCTTGTGTAGTTTAATAATATAAATAGGCTTCTGATGGGCTATTTGAAAAGTTTAAAATTCAGGACCATTCTCCCTTTGGGTATACTTCTATTTTTCGAAAAAAGACACACTAAACTGGGTAAGAAGAATACCATTTCCTCAACATTTCTTGCTAGTCGAAGAAGTATTTTCTTTTTCCAAGAGCAAAACATTCACGTAGAGGGTATTTAAGGCACCTCTATTATAAAATCAGACAAAGGCATCTATATCCCCAAATCAGAATTCAAACGGTGAGCGAGTAAGGATCATAGAGGCTATATCGATAATAGAATACCTATACTCATCAAGGACAGGAATGTGTTCAAGTAGAACCCCCACTGGGCTCGAATCCTTCCGGAAATGATTTTGGAATTAAAAAGCTATCAAAGGTACATGCTGAAGCTAGATATAACATAAAAAAACTGAAGTTTTGTTCATTACATGTAAAATATATTGAACATATAAATAAATTCGTCAATAGTCTGAGAACAGTCGTAGAAAATCATCAAATGCACGTCTCAATTCACATGATAGCATTTAGTGAATCAGGAAAACGAAAATATGGTCGTCAGCGATTATATTCTGAATACATGCATAATGAAAGGCGTTCTTATATAATTCTTTAATAAAACATTATTTAAAAAAAAATTTTAATGTTAATGTACTGTTTTTGAAGAGGCAGATTGTTGAGGTTTGCATATGGGAAGTTAATGTACTTGAAGAACGAATTTGATTGTATGTTTGTTATTGTTACTTATACAGAACTTTTCATTTAGCACATTATTTTTCTTGCATGATTTGTTTGCTTGTTCTACATTTTTAGTAAAAAACAAACAGATGCCTATAAATAGTGATCCTTGTGATGCTATCCTATAAAACATTATGTACGTTTGCGATAATAATAGAAATAGTCTTTTGATGGGCGGTTTGAAAAGTTTAAAATTCCGGACCATTCCTCTTCTATATTCATACTCTCTGAAAAGATAGGCACAGAAAGGTGGTTAAGAAGAATACCATTTCCTCAACATTTCTTGCAAGTCGAAGAAGCGTTTTCTTCCTAGACGAAAACACAGTCACGATGCGGTTATTTAAGGCACCTCTTTTATAAGAGCGGACAAAGGCATCTATCTCCCCAAATCAGAGATCGAACGGCGAGTGCCGGGTCATAGAGGCGATATTTATAACGGCGAGCTGTGTGGAAAAGTTTCACTTTTTATCTTTCCTCGTTTTTCTTGATGGAATGCGCTCGCCGCGGAGGAAAAAAGAGAAAGAGAGAAGCCAGCTTCAATTTCTCGTTTTTCTTTTTTCCGCAAACGTGATCGGGCTACTCTATGAGCACCGAAAGGGATCAAATGTGGGACGATTACTTTTTCTGCTGACACACTTACGGAGTAGAGAGAAAAACGGGATTTCGGTTCGAGTGATTTTTGCCCTGAAAGTTGTCGTGGGAATTTATCTGTCGTGTCATCGTGCCGCATCCCGACGAGGATTTCACACGAGAATGCGATTCCGCAACATTTATTGGCAGGATTATTTATTTAATAACAACGGTGGGAATTTGCGGCCGATAGGAATGTCTGATAACCCAATTTAAAGAGACTGCTCCGATTTTTTTGTTAATCAAATTGCTTTCTGTACTGAAATGAAATTTACATTTCCCAAATAGCTGACACTTTCACAAGATTTCAAGACAAAATAAAGCTATTTTACTCAGCGAACTATCATAGAAAATCACGCATGTGCAATTAGAAGGAAGAGAAAACGACATCATAAAAACGCATCGATGTCAATAAATAAAAACATGTCTAAAAGTTTCACAACAAATAATAACAAATAATAGATTTTTGTTAGTCAAATTGCTTTCGATTCTGAAATAATATTTACATTTCCCAAATATCGGACACTTTCACAAGACTTCAAGACAAAAGAAAGTTATACGAACTATCATATAGAAAATCAAGAATGTGCAATTAAAAGGAAGAAAAAACTACATCATATAAACGCATCGATGTCAATAAATAAAAACGTGTCTAAAAGTTTCACAACAAATAATAGGTTATTGTTAATCGAATTACTTTCGATTCTGAAATAATATTTACATTTCCCAAATATCTGACACTTTCACAAGATTTCAAGACAAAATAAAGTTATTTTACTCAGCGAATCAACTATCATACAGAAGATCATGCATGTGCAATTAGAACGGAGAAAAAGCACATCATATAAACACATCGATGTCTATAAATAAAAACGTCTAAAAGTTTCACTACAAATAATAATATATAACAAACTTTTGTTAACCAAATTGCTTTCTATTCTGAAATAATATTTTTTTACATTTCCCAAACATACGATACTTTCACAAGCTTTTAAGACAAAATAAAGTAATTTTACTTAGCGAATCTACAAGCAAGCAGAAAATCATGTAGGTACAAGTAGAACGAAGAAAAATACTAATATAAACGCATCAAAGACAACAAAAGAAAATATTTATCAAAGTTTCAACTACAAGTAATAAATACATAATTTTTAAATGATAGTATATCTATTTATATTAAATTATAAGTGTGGCATCGTTCTGCTACCAAAATCATGTAAGTCTGATTTTTTTGTTTGAGATGTGTTAAACATTACGAAGTTACAAATATGATTACCAAACCAGTTTCTGAAGCTCATAAGTCTTATATATGAAGCCCTCTGTCGGCGAGTTTTTAAACATCACATCTCATAGCTGCTATAAATTTGGTATCTACCTTTTGTTGCTCGTGAAAAATTTTGATTTCAAGACTAACGAAATTTTGATAGTAAAACGATGATATAAAAGTTCTCACTATAAATTATTCTGTAGTACTATAAATTATACTCATCACAATACTACTGGTTTAAACTGATGCGTTTAATTTGCCATTAAAATTAGTTAAAAGTTTGTTTGAACTGTCGCGGTTGGATATTTATCAAAGCATTCTTTTCTACATATGATGATTAATAAATATAATATTTTAAATAAGACAAAATTAAAAAAAAAACATAACTTCTGAACTTTAAAACTAATCTTTACCTATATCCTATGGAAACGAGAAGTTATAATTTTATTCCTTCATAAGGAAATTTAAAATTCGTTGTTTTAATTATATAAATTTTAAAGTATCCACCCATGAACAAAACAGCACAAATTGTTATACATGAATACTGTTTAAACCAGAAGAAATAAGTCTTATAGATTTCTTTAAAATATTTAATTAAAAGGTACTAGGTACTAAAACAGTTAAACAAAAATTGCGTTTTGTTGCTTGGAATTGAAACAAGTATCCACAAATGATATTTTTTGCAAACTGCCTCAGGCAAGATGCATTGAACATCTGCTGAGCAACACCTTGGAGAAACCCTCGAAAAATAATTTAGAAAGTAGGACAAAATAATTGCTCGACAACATGAAATTACTAAAAATTGTGTCAAATGGTCAGCAAAATTTATGTTCCGCTTAGGAAAAGTATCACAGAGGAAAGATATCTATTTTGAAGTGATGACAGAAGTTGTGTTTCAAAACTTCTCTAATAATAAAATTCTGTTTCTACCACGTGGTATATTCATGTGTTCCAAAGTAGATCTTTCTCTGATCATTTCTCAGTACGCTGCATATTAATAAGATATGCATTTATCTTTACATGGAATCTAAAAATAAAGTAAATAAAACGAAAATGTTTTCAACCTTAAAGTTAAAAAGGTTACGAGAAAGTAAAAGTCTACTACTTATAATAAAAAGTTTCCTGGATTGGATTGGATATTTTCAACTTATATTGACAGTATATTCATCGAGTTTTGCAATGTATGTTACATCTACTATGAATATCATTACAGTACTAACCAGGACTGAAATTTCAGAGATCTAGACAGCTAAATAAAATGTCAAAGTATATTTGATACAAGTAATAGGTATATTTTTCAACAATATTATATATTATAATTGTTTGATGTATTGGAGATTGTGCTTTATATTTCAGCTTTATATTCAAATAAATATATATGCCAAAACACACTGTCAAAAATTTCAAGATCTGAGCGTTTTAGCTTTTATTGACAAGAATATGGTGATACTAAGCCTGGTGAAGCCCTCTAAGTTACTAAGAAAAATATTTAGTGTGTAAAACTTACGAAGAACAATTTTTGCTCGCTCCATCGTTTTCTCAGAACTGTTATTTCGTCAAGCGTTTAACCTGTCACCGATTGCATACTTAAACTGAATTATTTTATAATTAGTATGTGAGCATTTAAATTAATATTCTCTTTGTAAAAGAATCTAACCTCAGAATAAATTTTTGAGATTTTTAATTGGCAATTTTCAGTTTAATTATTAAACTATTATGACATACAATATACAACGAGTAAATAATTATTGTAAAATACATTTTTATTAATATAACCTGTTCATATCTTTTATGATTTTGTATTTATAATTATAATGGAAATAAAAAAAGGCATCTTTAGTTTAATCATAATATAGATATTATATTCCTGTATAGGTCTATAGTAAAAACACTCATAAAAACATAAACAAACTAAAACGTGCTTTATTTCCAGTAAAAAGATTTTAAATGCCACAAAATAGTTTTAGAAGAAAGAATTCTTACATTTTTAAAAGAAAAAGCTAAGTAAAAAAAAAAAAACGTCTATGGTCAACTTGATTTTACTAAGTTTCCAGTATGAGCACCATTGAAACTAATATTTTACAATAATTCCTTTCACAAATTTTTTTAATTTCCCCTCCAAATACTAGCATTTCATTGGGACGAATCCAGAATAGTTTTATTGAGGTTTTTAATACGATTTGGTTGAATTTTTTTTGTTATACGTACGATATCGAAACCACATGCAATTTTGTAATTATTCCATTTTCATTATTTAAAAATGTACGTAAAAAAAAAAAGTTTCTTTCAAAGTGCAACTCATTGTTTCCATATGATAAACAGAAACATTAAAAAAAATAGCCAATGCATAGAATTATTTCAACAAAGTTAACAAGAACACAATGAAAATGGATACTTAGGCAGGATTTAACAAGACAGAATTAGATTGACTTTTAAACTCTTCCTCTGAACCCGCCTTTAAGACATTACCTAATATATATATATATATATATATATATATATATATATATATATATATATATATATATAACTAGAAAATCAAAATCCGGAAAACTCAAAGGCAGATTCATCAGTGGTACAACTGTAAAAACTATTTGTCTCCAGGACGTAAAACAAATTTATGTCCGCAATCTGACAAAAGGAAAGATTTCGAAAGTGTAAACCTAACGAACCAGGAACATGGCTGTCACTCGGAAGATATATATCTTGAGGGTGTGAGCGGTCTGAAGGAGGTCAAATACCTAACCTTGGCAGACCCCATCTCATTTTTCTAGCCTTGTTAAGGGTTATTACCCGCCTTGAATAGTTTTCAGATTCGAAAACTAGACTGGCAGCCCGGGTATATCAAGCAGGAAAATACTTCGTTGTCTTCTGCACGGAGTTGTAATAGAATCGAACTCTCTTAATAACAACACATTAGCTAATTTGTGCATTGATGAACAGTTTTCCATTTGTTGACATAATTCCAGTCCTTTTTTTTCTTCACAAAATATTTATTCTATAAGATAAAAAAAGGAAGGAACGAAAAATCTATTCTTTATGTATAATCTCACCTTTAATTCATGTGGTGCACCTTCTTTAGAGAAACCGATAACGGAGTATTCCTAATGTCACTACAGAAAATAATAACCTCAAGTTACCGCACCATTATAGGATGCATTTTTGTTAAGCTAAATATAAATAGCTGTAGCTTCTCTGCGGCGATACACATTTCCGGTACTTATTCTGAACAAGATATCAGTAGGCTTATTTTTCGAATACGATTTCAATACTACGCCAATATAGATTCTTAGAGAATGAATTTTGAATTGATATATATTTTATTGGGGTCTACTACATTCTAAGGTAACCCGATATTATGAGAGAGCATTTGAATAGTGGTAGTAAAATCTTCACACTATCAGTCAGGTTTGTTTGTACTTGAAAATCTCTCTTATAAAGTAAAGTAGAAATATTATTTTTACTTCTACAATTAAATAACCAATGCAATTTAGAAACTCTTAAAATAGGACATATTTGAATGAACCGAAAGTAAGAATCAGAAGCAAATCGGAGGAAGAAGTTAACATATACAGAAGGATTTTTCAGAGCTTCAAATTGCATAAAATCTACAGAGATCGGAATATAAATTGATTCGTATGTCACTTATTGAACTCGCCACTCAACATAATACATAATGTTTAAAACATTTCAATTTTCCACCATAGAAATATTCAACGTTTCATTCTTTGGAAAACATTTCGAAAGTACCACTGACAAGTAGTCTTAACGAAAAATTTGTCTAGTGCAAATGTTTCTGTATCGAAGTTTCAAGTCCATTCAAATACTTTGCTACTAGTTCATATTTAAATTGGTATCCAGTCTATAAAATCAATTTTTTTCTGATTCCTGGCCAATTAATTTATTATATTTATAATGACACAAATAAAGCGGATTAGTTAACCACCTTGCGATACCTTGGTATATTACGAGAAAGGGATTCACATTACACATCAAATTGTCACCATGCATTATTAGCACAACCCACATATGAAAACGCCACACATTCATTATTCTTTCAGGATGGATAAGAGTCCATGCCTTACTCCGGTCTCGAATCGAAATCCTTAGATCCAGAATTCAATATCCTGACCACTACAGCGATTGGTCAATTAAAAATCGAATAAACATTTTGTGTTCTACAAAAAGCAATTTTGTCAGATTTATCATAAGAATTTCATTGAAAAGTGCTGCAGAATAATTTTTCTTACAATTAGAACATTCACAAAAATATCTTCTCTTACAATATTACCATGCAGTACAAACTTGAACTATTTTTGGAAAAACATGAATCATTTAAAAAAATTGGAACGCACGCATAGCTTATGTTTGTCTTGTTTCTTTAAAATTGATCCATCAACATATCTTTAAATCAGTTTTATGAGTAAAATATTCAAGTATTTTGATGATGCCATTGTAATACATACGTTTTCTGTGCAGAAAATATGGAAAAATGATTTGCTCAAACTGCAGCAATTTAGTCTTTAGTTGTGAAATACAGTCCAATAACGGAAAGTATTCCCCATTAGTATTCCTTACGAGTACAGTCGAACTAATGTAATTATATCAGCCTCGAATTCTCAAAGGTGTGAATGACCGATGACCATGTCAGGGAAGTTAGGGTCAGTTTCGCTGTCCATTTCACTTTCGGTTGACATTGATTCATTGGAAATTGGCAGCTCCTGAGGAAACATTCCCAATTGTGCAAGGCTATTGTAAACAAGGCTCTTCGAAGCACGGAAGAAATATACCGAAATCTGTTCCAGCAATGTTTTTCTTTCAATTACTGTCGAATTAATCAAAATAAATAAGCACGCGAATGTGGTGGAAAAGTAGACAGTTCATTCTTATTTTGTAGAATTCTAGAACGGATTATGTTCTTTGAGAGAAAAAAACCTCGCCCTATATCGGACATTTTCATTCCACTGGACTACATTTGTGTTTTATAAGCATGGCCGAGCACATGAAAATGCTTTCATATATCAAGATCATCCTATATCAACATTCATAGAAAAAAAGATTTATTCTATATGGCAGTGAAGAAACTTTCATATGACAAAAAAATGTCACTTGTAAATTCACTTAACATCGTATTCTTTACAATAAATCTACACAAAAATATTAATTTTTTTGAGTAAATAAAGATATATGTGTGGGTTTTTCCAAGAATTTAGAAGTTTTATTGTAAATTTATCTAAGCATTTTATAAATGAAAAGTCATAATTATACTCTATTTGATTACAATTAATGTTATCCTAGTTTATTCTTTATTATATAAAAATACTAGCAAAATACCCGACCTTACTCGGTTTGAATTGGTTTACTCTAGATTGAAGAGATAATCAAAATATATAATGACTAACGTTTTTTGTAGAATAAAAATTTATTTTAACATCTTTCGCCATCTTTATATTTTCTACAACTTACTTTGGACACAAATCCTACACATGTATATCCATTCATGTAATACATTTCACATACATCGCACAATTGCTGTATGACAAAGCTACAAAATGACGAAAGGTGATACTAAGGTTACTACTATAAAAGACGATTTATAGGAAGATTTGGAATTCCCTTTCTTAAGTTCTTTTCATGTTCAACTCAATTAATTAAAATTACGATTTACGGTGAGTGCTCTCGCACTCATAGTCAATAAACAATATTTTTTTACTTGTGGCACTCTTGCCTCCGGTATGCGACATTGTGAAATTTTGCAATCTTCTCCTGTCATTATTACAACGAATTTTTTAATGTTGGAAAAAGTTCCAGTTTGGATTAATAAACATTATTATTCCTTCAATAACGGCATTATTCTTTAAATAACGGCATTATTCTTTAAATAATGGCATAACTACACTTAAAATTTACTGAAAATTTATACTGACTTACCTAACATTTTTAAGTCTAATACTTTGTGGTGCTGTTGCGTGTGATGAGAAGGAAAACACATTTATTAAAATAATAAATATTTAAAACAGGAAACAGCGAAGTAAATCAAAATAAAAGATGTCGCAAAAATTTGTTCTAAAGATATTAATTTGTGGTTCAATTTTATCTCTTGATCTCGCACAGTTGCCACAACTTACAACTAAAAGTGTACAAAATTTAGAAATTTGAAATTAATTCAGAGCGAAAGAACCAGAATAAATATCACTGCTCGCGCGATCTTGTTCATTCTCGTTTCGTTGAAAAATATCGTCTGTCCCAAATATTCGGAAATCGTTTTCATTGCGCAAAGAATAAAAATAAGACTCGAAATAAATAAAGTATCAGAGCTAAAATTTCACCATAAAATTTTTTTGAAAAATAATTGGTTTTCAGCATTACTGGTAAAGCAAATGAAAGTAATCGCAATACTCAAACTACATTCCAATTTTTCGAAAACTATCAAATAGTGGCTGATTTAAGTATACTTACTCAGGTGTTTTAGCATGAAACTCTTCTAAATATAACAATAAAAAAATGTTTAATATTGCATTCACTAAACTAATAAATAATGTATAAAATAAAACACATTGTAATCAAATATCTGGAATACAATTCATGTGATGTCTACACAAACACACAAACACAAAATCGAGCATAGAACAGAAAGACGGACAGACAGACTTTCGCAACCAATGGCACTCACTAAATGAAGATAAGTACTCACTGTATGCAAATTTCCATGAAAATATCTTAAACAGCGTGGACGTGTATAAGGCACAACATACAGACAGACGGACAAACAGACAGACAGACACCAAACGAGATAAAGGCGGATTCGGCATCAGAAGGGTCCAAAACGGATAGAAAACTTGAAATGGGTCGAAAATATTGAATGTACAAACAAACACTCCATTCTTATTTATATAAGATCAGACATTTTCATTCCATTGGACTATATTTGTATTCTATAAGCATGACCGAGCACATGTAGATGCTTTCAATTATCAAAATCATCTTATATCAATACTCATAAAAAAAGGTTCATACTATATGACAGTGAAGAAACTTTCATTCGACGAAATATTCTCACCAGTAAATTCACTTAATTTCGTATTATTTTATATAAATCTGCACAAAAATATCATTAACTTTTTTGACTAAATAAAGATATATGTGTGGGTTTTCTTAGCATTTCAAAGCTTTATTGGAAATTTATCTAAGCGTTTTATAAATGAAAAGTCATATAATTATACTCTATTTGATTATAATTAAGGTAATCCTCTTTTATTCTTTATCAAATAAGATATTGAATATTTTAGCTCGTTCAATGTGGGTTATGAGTTTTAACATTACAATCAAGAATGAAATTAACTTTCTGAGGTATATTTATATCCATAAACATTCAAATTGATTGCGATTTCACTCAACTCTTCATCTATAAATTTTGGAAAGAACAATTAAGGAACTATCCTACACAAGGCACACTATCTTGATACCTATAACACAATGTAATGTAATCATTCTCAGTGTGGACACTAACCAATATTTTTCAAAATGATTAATTTTACAATATGCATCAAATGATTCTGTTAGTGAGGATAAAGAGGAATTGGTCCGTGTTTAAATAATGACAAACAAATCGTGCTCGCATACCGAATACATACTAAAAATAAAAACTTTTTCAATATTCCTGGTTTTGTATTGACGAGGTATCTCGTCATTTGCAAAACTTACCAGATCTTGATCTCGTCATCATAAAAAAAATCCACAATACTAGCATCTTGATGACGAAATATTTCGTCTATCAGCAAAATTGATCAGATCTTGATGGACGAGATATCTTCTCGAAACCACTTGAAGGGTTAAGATGCTCGAAGTTTTCCGATATGAAGAATCAAATCCTAGAGACTATAATACAGACTATAGTCGTAAGATACGTAAGAGATAGAATTGATATTTCCAAAATCCCATTGACTTATGCCCGTAGAAACGAAGAGAATACGATGATTTTAAGATAGATTTACAAACAACTATCTACATGACAATTCGTCTACTGAAAATATTTTCAATCGAAGATGCCTCTTTGGCAGATTATTCAACGAGGTACAGGTATTCAGAGTTACTAAGAATGTTACAGTACGAGAGATACAAAGAAAATTGTCTCAAATTAATGACAAAATCTCGACGCATTTACTTCCTGTAATTCAATGGCATTTTTATGTGTCAAATATTTTTGTTCCGTGCATGAAAGTCACTACAGTTTAATTTGTTCTCGAATTGGGCAGCGTTTTAGGGTAGAGACAATCGGCTTTCCGGGGAGATCAGTCTTGCTTCATTTACTTATAAATTCAAGAAAGTTAAAAGTGATCTCAGTCGTTTTGAGCCCGTGAAGTATCCAATCATCTGCAACGTACTAATCTCCCCCAACCAGTTCCGTACCGAAAACCTGATTATTATCATTATAATTTGTGCACCCGTTCTTGTGTGCTATGGGATTTCTAACGCGGGCGGTATCTGAAGGAGCTGGAGTAAAATTTTCACGCCTGGTTTCGTGATTCTACATTTCTACCCACAGGTCATGGATTCCATTCATTGAAGAGAAAAAAAGGCTTTTATTTTCTTTGTCGTACCAGGAATGTGTGTTTCTTTTTGCACTCGTCGGAGAAGCGGAGCGTGGAGCTGATATTTCGGTTCAATCGTTAAGTAATCGGGTTCAAGTTAACTGACATTTGGTTTCCGGTCTTGTCAAGAGATCAAGACTGTTGTTTTCGTTTCCATTTGCTGAAAAATTAATCGTCCATTTTCAAAGAGGAATAACTCGAATTTTTGGGTTCCACAAGCCACAAGCTCGATTTTGCGTTCCACAAGCCAATACTCACAAATTCTGAAGGACTATGTGGCTCATTTCTTCCCTAATCAAACAACTCGATTTGATTTATTTCATTCAAGAATTGGGAGTCGTGTTTTTATCACGCAAAAACACCAAAATAATATGAAATTATCCAAAAATTATTTTCCTGGACAAGTGTCGTAGTTGGTTCAAGACTACAAAGAAACAGAATAATTAAATTTATTAAATTTCCATCGGTTTGAAAATATTAATAGGTGTTTGGGTTTGGGCACCGCAGGTGGCCCCCTCGTCCCTACTGTGATAGCAGGTTATGAACGGTTTTTTGTTGCCACCCACGGAATTAAAGTATTCTCTAGAAGTGGAGCTGTGACTGGACAGGGGGCGCCTTAAGCCGCCACCCGGACAAAGATATCAGTTCTGTTTGCAACTAACTGGGCCTCCAATCAAAAAGAACCTATAACCATCCATACTGACAGCCTCTCAACTCTCCACACAATCAAAAGAGTCCAGAACTTAGATAGAATTACGAAAGACATCTGGTTGGTTGGTCGGTTGGTCACCGCAGGTGACCCCCTCACCTCCCAACTTTAGTCAGGTTAAAGGGTTTACTAGTCACCCACGGAAAAATCGAGTGAACCCGTCAAAGGAAACCGGACTAATCCGGTCAACCCCGTGACGAAATTTCTTTAAATACATTTGAAACATATTTTACACGAGTTAGACATCCTTTAGATATTACTGATTCTATATCCTTTTGAAAATAATGATAAAAAAAACCTTTTGATAGTACATTTAAAACATGGGCTGGTAGGGTGTGCAGGATTTTCCCTTACTATTTTGCATGAGACTTAAATTAAAATAATTAGTTTTCCTCTTTTGGGGTAAGGTTAAAAGTTTCCCCAATTTTTAATTAAAATATCAGGTGCAGTCCTGCTTTTCCCACCAGCCTCACGTACACAAAGTTGATTAAACGAAGTAAGAATTATTTTTTTAACTTTATCTAAAATACGCTAATATTTAAATAGTAAATAGTAAAGATTAATTGCATTAAATATGTACAGATAAAAGACAGAAACTAAAAATTAACAATAAAATACAAATGTACACAGTCTTCTGATTGTTAGTTGGTGATAATGTTAATGTTTTCCACTAAGAATTTCATAACATTCGTAATTTTTATTTCAGCCTGATTGTTGCTGATTGTGTTGGTGGCCCAAGCTTGGTATTGCGTTATGGCAGGTTTCTTGAGGTGATGGCAACCTGTGAGTGGACATTCAAATATGTAATGATCTGGAGTGCCATCCTCCCCACAGATGCATAGGTCGCTGTTCTTTATTTTGAACCTGAATAGATAGCTGGGGAATGGGCCGTGCCCAGTGTAGAATGCTGTTAGGTTTCCTCCGCAGGGCTGTCTTTCTTTGTTGACTTTACGTAAAAACGTGTGGACTCAACGACCTGTTTCCCCATTATCCCAGTCTTCCTGCCAGGCTCTTCTATAGATGTTTAGAGGATTCACTTAAAATTAATATTGATTGGTACGGTGCAAGGTTGGTAAGGTTTTGGCGCGACGTCCAAATCTGGCCAAGCAGTTTTAATAAGATAAGTATGGAAGTCAACGTTCTTAATCATCATAAAATTTGTAGCATAAATGTATTGGTCTGGGACAAAAGACTTTAAGTTACATAAAGAACAGACAGCAATTGCAAGATTAAGAATTGGTCACCCCCAACACAACAAAATATGTAGCAGGAAACATTTCTCATGATACAAAGCATAGTATTATTTTTTAGTTTATTCTAACCCATCCGTCATTTTGCCCTAAATAAGAGGAGTATTGAATCACGGGTCGATTGTGAAGTTTGAGAGGGAAAGTATGTTCACCTCCCAAAATTACTATGTCACTACCAGGATTTACCCTCCTGGTGGTGAACTTGACGAAGTATCTTGCCGTTAACATAACCATTGGTAGATCTTGATGGACTGGATACCTCATGATCAGAAAAAAGCTCACCAGATCTTGATGTCTTCTATCAAAAAATCAGCAATATTTTTATAAAGATATATCTCATCATTTGCAAAATTGGTCAGATCGTGTTGGACTAGATATCAGGTCCAAACCACTTGAAAGGCTAAAACCACTTTCTCAAACCACCGTGAAAAAAATTTGTGTGCGTGTCTGCTTTGAACAATTAAAATAAGTTTGTATCAAAGTTATTTTTAAAAAAAATTTCAATGCGTATAGATTTTTTAGAAGTAAGATATTAAGTATTAACTTATAAGGGTGGTTGAACACTGAAAGTAAAATATCAATTTACTTAATAATTCCTTCAAACTACTTGATAATTTATACCGAAATGAACATATCGGACTCATTGGGTCCTTTGACGATGCTCAAAAGTTCATAATGTAGTTTGATTCAAACAAATAATTTTTTTCTCGAAAGATAAATTTGTAATAAATTTTCCGAGAGTATTTGCCCCGTCAGAAATGCAAACCAAAATTTGCATTTACATCAGGAAACCATCAATATTATAGGTACTGTTTAAAATTTTAATATTAAAAGCAACAGCGGTATGCATCTAATATATATTCAACTTAATGTTTAATGATTAGTTTTCCTGGTGGTTTATCTTCGCTTCGGAAACCACCCTGTAGTGGCCAACAACTGACACAAACACCTGTTCGAAATTGTCACCAGTTCTGGAGAGACAAGGGACAGTTTGTTTTCTTACTTGTCTCGAAGAAGTATCTTGTTATTAGAAAACTTGATCAAATCTTGATGGACGAGTTATCTTGTCATTACGGAAACTGATGGGATCTTGATAGATAATATCTCGTCGAAAACCACTTGAAGGGTTAACTAAGTAAACGTAAACCAAGTGTTGAAGGACATGAAAGTTTGGTTAAAACTGTATTGCATTTATTATGCAAAATGTTAAAATGCCCTATATTGAAGATTTTCTTTCCAAAAAATTATCTATGGGCTGTTACTTTTGAACTTTAATTTGACGATACCAAACTTCAAGCTTGAATTTGATATTACATTTTGTGTACTCCTTAAATTGCGTGTTCATTCTTACCAAACAAATCTGTATAAATATATTGTCTATAAAATAAAAAAATGTACGTATACAAAATAAATCTTTTTACTATACTACATGGCTCCGCCCCTGCTCGTCTACGCTCGCCAACCAACATTCCTTTCACATAGTCAATCCCCGACTATCTTAATAATTAGTACAATTCTGATTTGACTTTTCGGTCCATGATGTCACAGCGAGTGCTTGGTTTCGTGCTCGCTAACGCTCGCCAACCCCCACAAACCAAGACTCCTTTCCCTTTTTATTTTATTCTAACACTTAATGCACCCAAAACTAATAGTCGCATCAGTTGAAAACCTTCTCCATCTTGTTTCTTGTACAATTTAAAATAAACGATATTAATCTAGTAATTTCCTTATCTGTAGTTTCTCGGGAAACGTCTGAGAATAGAGTAAAAAAAACCAACGAGCCTTTTTCCTCTCCAAAAAAAAAAATCGCTGCTACGATAAATTTGATAACTGGCAAACCCGTTAGTCAGAAAATGTAACCTAATGCTACCGCTCCGCGATCTAAAAAATACGAAATTTATAACACCAACTTTTGATTGCATCGAATTTATTGATAAACCAATTTTAAAAATACTTTTACCGTAAGAAAGAGTGCATTCTAAGCTTCATGTGGTATTTTCAATTTTTAAAACTAATAGTATTAAATTATGGATTTGACAGTTTTAGTTTTGTATCGGAATTTACGATCTAAAACTTTCGAAATGTGTGTGACCAACTTATAATCGCATCGAATTTATTTATTAACGAATTTCAAAAATAATTGTACCATACGAAAGAGTACATACTAAGGTTTTCAGTGACGCTTTCAAATTTAAAAAATAATAGTATTAATCTATAGATATGATAGCGTTAACAAAAAGTAACAAAAATGTGCCGATTTTTCCCGAATTGAAAAAAATATATTATTAGGAACCAAATTTAAATTTCTAAAAAAACTCGGCGTTATAAAAAAATTCACGTTTAGAGGTACTCTAAAAAAATCACGGCTTAAGACTAAAAACTCTACGTCTTTTTCTCACTTAATAAACCCTAAACTAATAACCGCATCGGAAAAAAATCTTCTTCGTCGTGTTCCCTCGACAATTTTGAACAAACCACGTTAATTTCGTTTTTTTCTAATTCGTACTTTCTCGGAAAATTGCCTAAGAATCGAGCAAAAAAAAGCGAGTTTTTAATCCTGCGGCGGCGGCAACGCTTTTTTAATATAGAGAGACTATGCCATTAAGTAGCTTAAATTTTTATTAAAAACAATCGCGGTATTACATTTATATGTATTCAATCTAGACTAAGTAAAGCACCCTCAACTAAGTAAACCATATGTTGATAGACATGAAAATTTTGCTTAAAATCTTTATTGCATTTATGATGCAAAATATTGAAACTCCTTTTGTTGAAAACACTCTTTTCAAAAACTTTAACCATAGGCTGTTCTTTTTAAATTTTTGAATACACTCCTTAAATTGCATAGCCTATTGCTTTACCAAACGAATCTGTGCAATACACGTACTTACATTTTATCTATGAACTAATAAATAAAGATTGTGTATGCAATTTAAATCTTTTTATAATGATAAGTTTGCATTTATCTTAACTTCTTAGTTCACTTACAATATCTATTGGAATTGTTAAATAAGAACAGAAAAAATGATGGTCTTTGAAAATTTTTTACTATGTAAATTTAATGCAATAGCATTTTCTCATCAACTCTCTGAATTCCAACAGGAAACTTGCTGACCTGAAATTTAGTTTTGCTAGCGTGCATCGAAAGCAATTACATCATCCAGGGCATTTTTTGACACATTTTAAATGAGAAAAGAATGTACTCATTTCTAGAAAAATATGTCCAGTTCAAATGGACTGATGGCTTTTTCGAACAAAATATATTGTTGTGCTCTTGTGAGATAATTCACAATAATTTCCTATTTAATTCAATTTATGATTTTAAGTAGTAATTAAAATCCAATTTAGTTTATTCTAAATCCACTTAGTTCAAGTTTCTTGAAAATGTGTACAATTTGTTCAGACTTTGTTGTCTTGTGGGAAATTGCTATGGCTTGAATGAAATACCTTTTCAACTCTTCTAGAATTTGTGTTACTTAGTTTTTACGTTGGATGTTTAAAAGTCTTGTCGAATAAAAATTGATCCTGATTCTATAATTAATAAATTAATTTCTTATAGATGAAACAGGGAATATCGTTACAAGCAAAAGAATTATTATAAAAATTTAGTTTATATATTTTTTTAATTTGGAAAAATATTCAAAATTGTAGTTAAAATAGAATTTTAGTTTTTAATAGTGATCGTACATTTCTGTGATTACATAAAACTCTTGTTTCACAGGTTGGCTTTAAATAAATCGAGTAAAATAATTATTTACTTATATAAAGTATCTCGTAGAAAAGGGTTTTAAGTCAATGTAACAATAATTAATAAGAAACAGTTTGGTGTATAGTTCTACTGTCATGTTTTGTTACACTAAGGCTAACTAAACCGAGACTTAGGGTTTAATATGGATTCCAGATCGAGAATCGAAGAGTCCGTTGAATCACGGACCAAAGCGCTAACCAATCGGCTACTAAGCAGGGCACAAAGAGGGAAAAAACAGACTTTCAGTTTCATGAACAAATAATATTCAGAATCTGCGTAAATAAGAATGGAGTGTTTGTGTGTGTGTGTTTTTACATTGAATATTGTCGACCCATTCCAAGTTTTCTATCCGTTTTGGACCCTTCTAATGCCAAATCCACCTCTTGCTCGTTTGGTGCCTGCCTGACTGTCTGTCTGCATATGCCCCATACACGTCCACCCACACAGTTTAATATATTTTCATGAAACTTTGCATACTGTGAGTACTTATCTTCATTTAGTGACTGAACTTGGTTGCGTAAGTCTGACTGTCCGTCTTTCTGTTCTATGTTCGATATAATGTTTGTGCGTTTGTACAGGTATTACATGAATTTTATTCCAGATATTTGATTACAATCTACTTTATTTTATACACTATATATTAGTTTAGTGAATTCAATATTAAACACTAGGGGGCCTACCCCCTGCTCGCTAACTCTCGCCAACCCCCAGAGGATTGCTTCGCAATCCTCATTGGTTCGCTGCGCGAACCTATGCTCGCTTTGCTCGCCTCAATGAAGACATGTGTCCTAGCAGAAGGGATTGTTTACAAAATATGTTACCAAAAAAATGTTTTTCAAATCTAAATTTGCTGTATTACAGAAAAAAATATACAATATCTCTAAAATCAGAATTCAAATGAAAACTTTGTGCAAGTTTTGACTCGAAATGTGAACGTTGCTTTGGAAATCGAATATACAGCATGTTGTTTGTGTGTACATTTTCCCAGCACTCAAACGACCCACACTTTTTCATTGAGTTTGTTGCCGAAAGTTGTAGTGCAAGCGTCTTGTTGAACTATAATTGTTGGCCCTGAAAAGGACCGTTTTTTAAATGGCCCTGAAAAGATCCTCCGCTTTCTTTTATTTCTATTATAAACTAACTGCAACAGCTCATTAAAATTTCCTTTTTTTTTTCCAATAAAATTTCATCCGATAACGCTATAAATTCAATCGATTCGCGAGACTTCGCGATAAACAAACAATCGTACAGTGTTGCCAAAACGCGATTACAAATAACGTCTTTTTCGTGAGCCACGTAAGAGAATTATATATATAGATAGATTTCTTTATTGTTATATTTAGATAAGTTTCAGGCTAAAACATCTTAGTAAGTATACTTAATAATCAACCATAATTTAGTAGTTTTGGAAAAACTGGAATGTATTATTGATACTATTACTTGGATTGCTTTACCGGTATTGTTAAAAAAGCAATTATTTTTTCAAATATTATTTTTGTACGGAATTTCAGCTATGATACTTCATTTATTTCGAGTTTTATTTAGTTCTTTGAGCAATGAAAACGATTTCCGAATATTTGGGACAGACGATATTTTTCAATTTACGGGAATGAAACGGAAACTCGTGATGGTTGTTCGCGTGAATTTTCTGTATTTTTTCTCTGAATTAATTTCGGATTTCTAAATTTTGTACACTTTTGGTTGTAAGTTGTGGCAACTGCGCGAGATAAAGAGAAAAAAGAATCATGAATTAATATCTTAGGAACAACGTTTAACCCGACAACATTTATTTTATTTTATTTCGCTGTTTCCTGTTTTAAATATTTCTTATAAATTGCACTTTCTTTACATCACACGCAACACCACCACAAAGTTTTCGACTTAAAGTGGCATGTATGTTTGAATAAAGTAAATCTTAAATGTAATTATGTCTTTATTGAAAGAATAATGCCGTTATTAAAAGTATAATAATGTTTAAAAAAAATCCAAATTAGAACTTTTCAAACATTACATAATTCTTTGTCATAACGACAGAAGGTGGCGAAATTCGACAATGTCGCATGCCTGATGCAAGAGTACTCGCCGTAAATCGTCAGTTATGTTAATTGAGTAGAACATGAAAAGAACTTATATGAAAGGGAATTTCCAAATCTCCTTCAAAATCGTCTTTTGTCGTAGTAACTTTAGTCACCTTTCTTCATTTGGTAGATTTGTCATACAGCAAGTGTGCGATGTATGTCAAATGTATTACATGAATGGATATGCATGTGTAGGATTTGTGTCCAAAGTAAGTTGTAGAAATTATAAAGATGGCGAAATGTGTAATTCTACGAAAGACATAAGTGATTATATATTTTGATTATCTCTTCAATCTAGAGTTAACCAATTCAAACCGAGTAGAGTAAACCGGGTATTTTCTAGTCTCAAATAATACTTATAATGAACTGTAAGAAGGGAAATGAGGGGACATCTTTATTGTGCGCATTTTAAAAAAGAAAGTTAAACAGAACGTTCTTTATAAGAGTTTACAAAAGAATACAACCAATGAAGGCTTTTTTTGTGTATACTGACTGAATATGATAGAAGAGAGAATC
Source organism: Metellina segmentata (assembly GCA_947359465.1). Taxonomy (NCBI): domain Eukaryota; kingdom Metazoa; phylum Arthropoda; class Arachnida; order Araneae; family Tetragnathidae; genus Metellina; species Metellina segmentata. The sequence continues at coordinate 27,269,811 of OX375882.1, forward strand.
AGTTTGCCGTGATTTTGAGTAGAGCATGGATCTGTTTGGTAAAAAATATGGTGTTAGAACGTTTTCAAAATTTCCTGGTAATTGTAATATATAATTGTAGTATATTGTAATATACACTCTATAACAAAAAAATCGACGCACCAAGAAGGAATCATCCGATTGCTTTGAAATTTCGTATGCAAAAATGTTTTGAACAAATATGCAAATGATTAAAATTTGGTGTTCAATGAATGAATAGTGCGATCTCCAGCGCATCGGAGCTGCGCATCCAGCAGATATATATAAGGAGTTGTTCTTGAACTGTTTTTAAAATTTTCTGCTGCATTGCGATTTAGGATACCATTCAACGACTGAAAAAATGCCTCGCCGCAGGATTCGAGCTCATTACGAGCAACTTTCAGAGTTTGAAAGAGGTCGTATCATTGGATTGAAAGAGGCAGGTTGGGCAAATCGGAGAATCGCTCGTCATGTGAGTCGAAGCGATGCGGCGATTAGAAGATGCTGGCAAGAGTGGGTGGACAATGGCAGATTTCAACGTCATGATGGTAGCGGTCGACGTAGGGCCACAACAGATCGCGAGGACAGAGTGATTGTCAGATCAGCTGTCACAGCGCCTGATTCATAGCTATCCACCATCAGTCGTGCGACCCATACACGAGTGTTCACCATGACCATTCACAGACGGCTGAGAGAGCGAAATCTACGCTCGTATCGACCGTTCCGCCACCTGCCACTCACGCCTGCACACTATTGAACCAGATTACAGTGGTGCTTGGCTCGATCAGGCTAGAATAATGTTGACTGGGGACGTATAGTATTTAGCGACGAATACCGCTTCCAACTGTGTCCTGACGATCATCGAAGACGTGTCTGGAGACGCCCAGGGCAGCGTGCCGATCCTGCTTTCACTATTGCACGCCACACAGGCCCTCAACAAGGAGTTATGGTCTGTGGTACCATTTTCCTTGATAGCCGGACCCCTTTGGTCGTCATTAGAGGTACAATAACTGCACAGCGGTACGTTGACGACATTCTGAGACCTGTTTTGCTACCATTCCTTTCGAAGTACCCTGGGCTTATTTTTCAGCAAGATAATGCCAGACTACATACGGCACGTGTTGCTATGAACTGTCTTCAAGCTTGTCAAACACTTCCTTGGTCAGCCAGATCACCAGATCTCTCTCCCATCGAGCATGTCTGGGATATGATGGGAAGGCGACTGCAACCGGTAGGGAATGTTGATGACGTAGTCCGACAATTGGAGCAAATTTGGCAAGAAATACCACAGGAGACCATCCGGAAGCCTTATCGGTCTATGCCACGCCGTGTGGCATCTTGCATCCAGGCTAGAGGCGGGTCAACACCTTATTGAGCTCGTTACTGTAACTCTGAAATAAAACATTCAAATGTTCTGAAATTATAATCATTTTCTATTCTGTACATAATTTTCCTATCCACCAATTTTTGTCTCCATCGGACAACTCCTTCTTGGTGCATCGATTTTTTTGTTATAGAGTGTATAAATGTATGTTCCGGTTTTATAACAAAATTATTTATACATCCCTCACTATATTTTTTAATAATCATTAAACCTCCATGTGGTTTCCGACAAGGTATCTAGTTAACCAAGATTTGAATAATCGTATTAATGTGACGATATATCATGTCCATCAATATATATTTTCAGTCTTTCTAATAACGACAGACCTCGTCGAGACAACCAACATTTTATGCTGCATGTTTTATTAGGCTGCTATCACCTTTCTGTTTCGTGTGGCATTACGTATATTGTTTACACCATAACAAATTCAGCATTTTATTCTGCATACAATATACACAAGCTATTTAATGAGGAACTTGCACAAGTGAGGAAAATACTCATTTCTGTGTTATATTAATAGATTCATCGTCAAAATGTTCAAAAACGACAATTAAAACCCATAAAATGGACTTAATTAATTGAAATTTCCAGTTTTAAATTACCGAAAAATACGTTAAAATCACATAACCTCAAAACGGTATGTGACGTCATTGTGCACCACGATGTAATGTTTACGTTTGTCTAGCGCATTGAAATTTCATATTGCTTGTTCTTTTTATTTTTAAACAATCAATTAAAAAAAATTTCTTTCTATTTCAACGTCGCTATCAAAGTAAACAAACCGTCATAGGGCATAGTGACGTCACAAGAAGCGGCGTAGGAAAACTAGCGTTTTTAAGATGAAGTAAATAGTATGAACTTTAAATTTTTTTATTTTACCTATTCGGGCTATAAAAGTAAAAAAGAAAGATATTTTCCATCCTATTTTTTCATTTTCAATACTATAAAAATATGAACAAAAAACGTGCAATTTCCTCATTGCAATTACGTTTTAAGTATATATGTTTCACACTGAACAGTTTTTTGGGAATACTGGGATCATTTTAGGTTGGACAGAGAATCGCCAAAAATGATTCGAAAAATGAATTTCCGCATAACACAAAGAAATTCATTCCAGAATCTATATCTTAAGAGAGCAATAAATCTTGTCTGTTCTTCCTCTTTTGCAAGCTCTACATTTCAGGTTCACGGTGTTAAGTCATTGGACTCTACTCTATTATATACCCGGCTTAAAGTTTTCAATTCAGGTTACAGTCATGCACAGTATAACAGTATAAATTGTGGTAGTTTCCTAAATCTTGGGATGGAAACAAGTAAAAATAAACCTCATGATGGAAAGGCAGACACAGTGCAATCTTTTCGATGCAATACACGGAGATGTGTGCATTTTTTGTGCCTTCGTAATCAGTTGACGGTGGGGTCACTTTTTTTGTCATTCAAACTCCTCATGGGGCAGGAGGAAAGGAGGCTCTGCTAAGGTCCCGACCCCGTGAACGCAGGCTCATCAAGTGACCCACATATTTGATTATGAGACCTGTTTTAAACAGCGTAAGACTTGTTGTGAGCCAATTTTCGTGGTTGAAGACAACTTTCTCAGCGACCGGTTTTAAACTTTTTAACCATCAAAAGGTGAAATCCAAATGTATGTTTGTGGTTAACTTGACATCACTTGAGGTGTCACAATATCATTGTTGAATCCGTCAATTTGAAACCTATAATTTGAGAACACGATTATCCTTATTGGAACTATATTCAGAAATGAATTGGATCCAACAAAGGCTAGCATTTGTATTAACATTTTAAAAGGGATCTGGTTGTATTTTCAAAGAAAAAGTCGACGAATTTGTAGCTATCAGCCCGTTTTGAATATGTAGTTACCAGCACGTTTTGAATTGTATCTAATACTAACAGTCAATTAAAGTTTTAGAGCGATTGCATATTATTGGGTGTAAGTATGCTTGTCAGTGCATCGCAGTAAAATTCAATTTCGCATATGCTGAAGTATTTTCGGGTATACTAAAAGCTGTATATATATATATATATATATATATATATATATATATATATATATATATATATATATATATATATATATATATATATATATATATATATATATATATATATATATATACTTATAAATATATATGTTATATATGAACATATATAGTTTTCCAATTATATTGTTTTACTAGTATTGCTTGACAAACAATTTTCCAAAAAAATTCAATTGTAATATTTATGTTTCAACTGATTTGTTATTTCTTCCCATGATGTCAATAATTTATATACATTTTAATAAAAAAATTATTTTAAAATATTAAATTTTACGTAATTTACATTTTGTAATGGAACACAAAAAGCCCAATCGAAGAACTCATTAATCATAAAAGCGCGATTTTGCTACACAGTATCTGGAAGCGCGAGAGGTTTAATGTTTAATTTTATAGTTTGTAGCCAATTTATTAGGATTCTCAAATACAAAAACAGGCCATTTTCTCAGTTGTAATACTGTCAATACTGGAGATTGAAGGTCCTTCGGTGGTTCATGTTCTCCATAACCTCATCAATACCATTTTTTAATTTAATTCTAAAAAGTCTAAAAAGAATTCCGTGTTTGCATGTTTGAGCTGAAAGCGAGATGTTGCTTGTTGTGTATTTGAGGATTCCCAAGTATTATAAATGCGTTTTTAAACAAATTATTATTGTCTTTATCAATATCGTTCAAAAGTCTTTCGTTGAATTGTTCTATTTCAAAATGTGTTCATGAAATCGAAATTCAAAACGTTTGTACACATTTTTTTTTTCAGAATTTTCTAGGATCGTAATTTTGTTTCTGTTTGTACTCGTATTTATGCATGCCGGTATACTACTTATTGCAGATATATTATTTAGGAGTTAAATTTCAACGATTTATTTATTTCCTGCAAAAAATCAGACATGGGTAATTTCTTGGCGGTATATTTATATTTCCACGAACTTCCTTTAGCCATTGGATTGAATACGTAAGGATTTTTAGAATTATGTTTTGTAAAAATAAATTAAGTATACAAGCTTTTTAAGTAAGGTGTGTAACTTCCTATTCTAAAATGACCAGTTTTTCGTTTCTGTTTGTATTTAAGTGTTCCAGTATTTTAAATATTGGAGGTATAGTATTTGGGAGTTAACTTTTTAATTAATAATAATTTTAATAATTTTTATTTTCAGGTATTAATGTAATAAAATTATCCAAGGCGTTATCAATTTTACATACAATTTTAAAGTTTATGCATTTAATATTGTTATTAATCTTGTGAGAGAAAATACGTTTTGGTTTAAGTAATGTAAAACATAGATTTTAAAATAATTAAAATTAGTTTTAAAACCATTGTGGGAATATTATAAACTGATGTTCATTTTTAAAAGAGATAAATTAGTAAAATTATGTAATGATACTCGAGTTGAAACAGTTCGATATGCAACGAAATGTTATCAGATTGTCACAAAAGTAAACTGTTTTTATTTTAGTTAAAATGCATCAATAAATATTAATTTTTGTTTTTTACTTATATACGAAGAACATTTGAGCCATTTATTCTTGCTATCCAAATGCTAAAAGAATAGATGCCCGAAAAAATAAACATCGGTTTTATAAAAATTGTCAAAAAAATCAAATGAGGTTTTTGAATCAAACAATTATAAAATAATGACAAATGAACTAAGATTAATAAGTAGAAAAATAATTTTTCAGGTATAAAAAGTTTAAAAATTATACTAGAAAAAGTCAAATTGAAATAAATCAAATTTGAAAAAGTGGTATCTAATGAGGAATACGCTTATTGAATTTATGTGCAAACTAAAAATCTTACTTTTAGTAACCAAAATGTACTTTAATTTAGTCTAAATTACATAGTAGTACAAAGTATACGTTATAATTTTATATTTGGTTTCACTTTTATTGGATTCACGCTCATTCCAAAATGAGCAAATTTGGCTGAGGTTGACATATTACATATTTTAATGAAAATCAGTACCTATTTAAATAGGTCATGTGTAGTAATGAGCAACTTAACCCTCTAGAATCCATATTTGGTAAAGTACTGACATATAAAGTTCGAGGTCACTCGAATTTAGTTTTCTTAACATTACAAGTTACCTGGTTGCCGACTATATATTTCAATAAGTTTTTGACTAAAATTATTAACATTTACTGCTGAATCTGATTGATTGACATAAATAGAAATTTTGTCAATTTGCTATAAATTTCAAATTATCCCGGTTTCTATAGAAATTGAAAGACAGTATAAAAATTATATTTAATAAAGAGTTTTTATACCAGATAACGTGGTGTAATTTAGTGACTCTATTTCTATTCCTTAGTAAAGAAAGAAAAAAAAAACAATAAATAGTAAAATTATGGAAAATGCGAATACTTTTTTCAATTAATAGACATATTAAGCTTTATCTCTTTAAATATAGTTTTCGTCAGAGCTTCATTCATTTTATTTTACATGCCTACTTTAAAATCGTTATTTTATAAATTTTCTTTGTTATTTTGAAGATGATGAAAAGGAAAGCCGGTTTCCCAAACTTCAGCAATAGTTTTATCATACCAAGTACTGGAACTGGCATGAATTTTATTGATGCTTTTAAATTACTTTAACCCATAGAAACCTTTCAAATTTTATCACAATTACCTTTTCTTTACAACTATTTTGAGCTTAAATATGTTGTTAAAATTGTTACTTCCAGACAGGTAAAAAGAAAAGTTTTCATAGATTGCAAAATATGAAATAGTTTTGTCTACATTAAGTAATTTTTGAGAAGAGATCTTGAAACATGTAACATCAAGTGGGAAGGGGGATTTCACAACTGCTCTTCAAAGTTGCAAGTCCTTAAAATGTCTGAAACTTCCAAATTGAAAACTAAACTAAATCCGTGTCCCAAATTGCACGGAACTCCGTTACCAAACGTCCACATGTTTTTTTTCCTGATTTTTACTAATTTGACATGGAATAACCCATTTACTTTTAATTACATATATCATGGAGCAATTGTTTTCAAAATATTCATGTAATAATTTAGAATAATTGGATGATTGGAATTGTTAATTTTGACATATTTTAGTTTAATATTCATGACTGTCTTCATTACCTACATTTTACAAGGATCATTTGTTTTACTTATGACATTATACTCTTGATTTCATGTTCCGCATTTAAAACTATTTTGAAAATGTATGGATATAAGGAAAATTGTTTGAAAATGTATGTTGAATGAGTGGTTATGTATTCTATGTGAACTGAGGGGTTATGTATTCTATCATTGTAATTTATGAAAACGTATTTTATTATTTTGCAAAAACGCTATTTTATTGAGTATGCAAATTACTATATTTCTAATGGGTTTTTTGTATTTCTGTAGGAAACTATAGAAAAAACTGAACTTCCACCAAAAACCAAATTTAATATGAATATCCGAGATGAAATATTTACGTTGAAATAAAGATACCATGTTTAAAAAAGAAAGTGTTTTCTTGTCATTTTGATGTCATGCTCCCAGTAAAAGTAATTTTCAGCCATTTAAAACATGAAACCAAAATTTTACTTATCCTTTAATTTTATTTTGTAATTAATATGTTTCAAAACGTAGAAATCTACAATGGAAGGCCAATAAACTTCAAGTTAAATTATTAATTATGTTCAGCGATTGTGACTAAAACTACAGATTTTTGTATACAACAATACATGAAACGAATTTTCCTCCGATTACTTTAAACCCAAGTTTATGTTCCATGAAACCTCGAAACACTTCGTTTTTAAGCAATTCATTATATTTTTGACTTTAGAAACCTTTTTATGCATATTTAAATATCTGTCTCCGGTTTTGTTTCATTCACGTTATATAAACTTCGGGAAACAATTCATTTCTCGCAAATCCAACCTTCTGAACATCCAGAAAAAGTTCAAATACGGATTTAAACTCAAATTGTATGCATTACCTTCCCCTTTACTTAGTCCTTGAATACAACAATTCTTTTGTTGTAACTCTAAATGGAAACACAAGGTCAGTTCAACATTTCCATAAACGCATACCATAAGCAAAATTCATGAGAAAAATGATATTGTGTTCCATCTTCAATCGGAAGTATTATATCTCTTTGTGCTTATAGTATGCGCTTATTTATCTCGTAATACGCTTCATGTATTGCAACAAAAAAAATGAAGAATTTTTGAATTATATGTGTTATTATTAGCTCATATAAATGATTATCTAAATTCAGCAATGATTAATTCAGTATAAAATATTATTTACAATTACCTTTTCTCACTTATTCTCAACAAACAACAGTTCTTACAATGAGAAGTTACGTTCGTAAAATATTTACGAATTTATTCCATCCATCAATTTCAGTTTCTGTTGTTATAACTCTACATTATAATTAAGAAAACGACAAATAATTCAGTTTCATTTTCCTTAAATAAGTTACTTGCGCATAATTAAAGCACACATTTCATTCTGAACTGACTGAAATTTATTCAAAGAAGAAGCCATAGTGGTATCCAGAAATATTCTTTTTTTTTATTGGAAAGTTGCATTATATGTTCGTACCATATCCATACTGGAATAAATAAATTTTTTTTTATTGCTAGTTACGTACTACTACTTTATTTCGTGCTAAGGTATGTAGCACATCGTAAATTTTGGCATAAAACTAAACAGTTAAGTAATTCATTTAAAAATAGGCAAACTATAAAAATAATTGTAGCTTCCACAAAAATACATTTTTCACTCTTGGCATACTTTGAAGATCCTTTTTATATTATTCTAAGAGAATAAATCTAAATTATTCTGTAAAAAAAATAAAATTATTCTAAGAGAATAATCTAGTTGTTTGAGAAAGGTATAAGAGCTCTTCTTTAATCTACGTTTATTTGTGACCTAGAGTGTAGAATTGAAACCTTAAGTATAATAACTGCAGGTATGTATTTTGATTTTCATTGAATAGATTTTGTTTTTTGAGAGACAAAAATATGTTTAAATTGCAGACATTTTTTATTTATTTAGATGGATACAACCATTTAGTTTCTCTTTTTCAAATCATGTATAAAAAAAGATGTGGACAACAAATTACTTCCACTATTTACAAATCGTTGCAAGATATTACAAGTACTTTGAAATGTATAGAGGCATTTTCTGCCATGTTAAATGTAGAGGTAGTGTTTCTGCGCGGAACGTGTTTAATGTACGCTTTCCTGACTTAGCGACACTTTTCTTGTTTTTCGAATTCGCATTCAGCTCTTCGCAAATTGAAATTCCATGCAATAATTTCCAAATTGAAATATAATTTATTGATCAACACCAATAAGATTAAACCCAAAACAGCGTAAAAACGGTACTGGACTACATTTTAGAGCAACCCCCGATACACATATTATGCGAGAGTATTCGGGTAGGGAAAGTAAATTCATAGCACTCCGTCTGGTTGGCTTGTTTTCACTAAAAATCCCTCTCTTGTATCCTTTCATTTTAAGTAAATCAGGAACACTAAACATATTTTGTAGTCACATAATTTTACCTAATAGATCAGAAATCGAAAAAACATTTAAATAAAATTATACAATAAAATTTTTTTTTATTTCTAAAACGTTCAAATATTTATTTCTAAAGCGTTCAAATCTGACTTTCCGTCCCTCTAAAAAGGTTCATGTTGTTTTTCTCCAGTACGTCGTTTGCTCAACTACATACCTAATTACCTGAATGGGTTAAGACCCTAGAGTATATTATTATTGTAACAATATAACAAGGGCCGGGGTAGCTCAGTTGGAAGAATAACATATTAACAATCGGAGGGTTGCGAGTTCAAAACCCAGTTCAACCAAAGGAAGTCGTGTACACTGGAGTTGGAGCATGTTAAATCTGTCGTGGCCTTAAATGTCTTCACGTTGGCATGGTATTGAAATTTGGAGAGTCGAGTGTTAACTTATGTGTTGACCTTAGCTGACTTGAAAATTACACGATAGTGTCCTCGCATCTTTCCCTAGGGATTTGATCCCAGACGGTCACCAACTGCCGGTCGTGATGCTATAGTGCGACGTTAATTAACCCTTCAATTGCTTTGGATGGGACATCTCGTACATAAAGATATGACCAATTTTAAAAATGACAAGATACCTCGTCATCAAGATATTGCTGATTTTTTTATGATTGCAAGATCAAGATCTGGTCAGTTCTAATGACAAAATATCTTGACTGTAAAGATCTGATTAATTTTTTCTGATGACTAGACACCTCGTCGAGACAACCAATGTCTATGCACGTGCTGACACCACGTTGCTGGTTTTTGTAGCTCGTGTTTTTCGTCGCTGATCTATTCGTGAGCGACAGCACGCAGGTTAATATTTAGAATAAATGGTGCAAGCGAGGCGAAAGCCAATTCATCAAAAGGTGGAGCACTAAACAGTACATACTAACTAGAATTAATCTTTAGAACGTAATCTAAAATATAACAAAAAGGTCTACGTTACTGGATTTTTATTTGTATGTGGTTCCTTGTTAAAATAAATCTATTTGTTAAATTTCTTAAAAAATACTTGTCTGATTCTACGGGACCACAGTCTTACATAACTACAAAGAAGGTTAACTACCTTCTTACGTTAATACAATGAAAATGCTTTTTTCATTTTTATTTTGCTGTCAATGACTGTTCTAGGTGGGCATACGATGCCACCTCTGTTTAAAGAACTAAAAGAACTAAATATTTGTTAAGTGCAAATATATTCTTTTAAGATGATAAGTGTTCAACCTTAACGTTTGTTTCGAATTTTTTTCAGCATAGCGCTCTTTAAAGGGTTAAAAAAAAGGCAGACTTGAAGTACTTGATAGAATAACTAATATAATTTCTACAAGCAACGCAAACAATTTTCCAGACAAAAGTGCGACCACGAGCAAGCGGATCATCTAGCCTTTCCCCATTATTTCTAAGAACTTCTCTTTGAGTGTTGGAGTAAGTGCTACGGCCTCAGATTTTCCAACCCATATGATTGACAGCCTCATCCTTTCAACCGAAGTCAATGTCTAGCGATCCTTTCAACCAACTCTTTCGTTTTGGTCGAGCCCACACCTTCCGTTTCAAATGCAGATCTGAATAAAAAAGAAGGGTGCCGTGACAATGTATACCTTGTCTGGTCTTTTGGAAGCCTATGAGAAGATAGCGTTCCATACTGCTTTTTAGGACACGTTTCGCAGCATGCGTTTTCTGCTCTGTTTTGCAGAATCAATAACTGTGATGAGCTGCTTTTCAGAGGAACTTACAAACATCCCAGAGGGAAGAAATCCTTCTAAAAATTTTACTTTAGAATTATCACTTAAACAAAGGATGTTCTTTCGTTCACAAGGAAGGGGATACTGAATTGTATTGGAAATGATGTTTCGTCTTCTTTTTGGATCCGTCGTTCGTGATAATTAAATTTATTCTCAGGAAACAGACAGTTTATTCAAGCAATAAACATCTCTTTGTAATTTTCTTTGTCGAGCTAATCGTTTGTCTTTAGAAATGTAGATGGTACAAGGAAGAAAGTTTTGAAAAAACTAGATGCATGGAAAATGACATGAAATACTTACTAAATCGGCACAGAGAAATGATGTTTCTTCAGATGTGGCAAAAACTAACAAATCACTGTAAGCATCCAACTCATTGAAAAGAAGTATTTATCTTTCTTATTAAACTACCGAAACTGTATGACAAAGATATCACAATGACAAGACAAGAGAAACATTTACTGTAAGATAAATAAGCAATGACTATTAGCTATTTCAATTTTTTAGAAGAAAGGACATTAACCATTTCGTTATGAATCTCGAAGAGAAAAAAATTGCGCTCTTAAGCAATTACTGACATTAGTTTTTGTTACGTCTTAAACTTTAATTAGTTTCTTAAAAAATCTTTTTATTTTACATTTATCTTCAAAACTGAAATATCATTTTCTTATTTGTGTAATGGCGCCTGATACTTATTACGATTAGTTTTAAACTTAAAAAAAAAGAAGCTGATTCGAGGTGTCTAGTATGGATGTGTATTTTAAATAATTACAATAATGTATTTAAAGGTATGATATTTCTATCAAAGTAAATCACCTATTCATTTTTCTTAAAATAGAAGTTTTTCAAAGTGATAGACAACTGCTTTTAAAATAAAATGTAAGCACTCAGTTATGAAGAAGCAATTCTACAGAGTTAATCCCATAAAATTATATTCTTGAACATGGTTTATAATGTAATTCAATTCGTCTCCCTTGGTATCTAATATGTGTATAGGTGCAAATCGAGAAAATGTTGTACGATAGATCTTCCAAAGCTTGAGTGTAAAAAAATGTGACATTATTGCTCTTAAATTACATTAGGTTATTTATTTGTTTTTCTACAGTTCAATTACTCAAAGCAAATGTAAAATAATTTTTAATGTTTCCATTTCCTAAAACTAATTCATGAAATGTCTTTTTTATCTTAATTTTTTCCTTGATAAGTAAATGTATGTGTTATATTAATGAATATTTACTTATACAAATCCTTTAATTTTTCATTTTACGTTAATTTAACAAGAACTAGGGGAAAACGCAAATTAATAATATGTCAATTATGAGCTTTATAATAGATGGAATAATATTAGAATCAATCTAAATTTTTTTTATCTCAGTATACAATTAATAGTAATTGGAATTGTTACATGAACTATTGAATGTTGGTTGAATTAAACTACTTAAATTGTTGGTTTAAATTACTTAGAAGCAATAAAATTAAATTGAAAGAGATTACGATTAAGATATTTTACAATTTCTTTTTGAAAGTTTTATAACGTGTACAATGAAAATGTAAATTTAATATTCAATTTCGCCACAAAAGCATTCGAATGATAAATTAAAACAATTTAAGCCTTATAAAATTGAAAAAGGTGCTTTAAGAAGAAAATTTTGTAAGACTATATTCGTTTTCATAAGTTATGTAAATTTTAAATATATTAAATACATTCAAAGCCTTCCCTTCTGAAATTTCCTCCTGGGTTTATTGCATAGTATTCTTCAGAAGATTTAAATTATGGAAAGATAATTGTTTTAGGGTTTTTACTTTTATTTCGCTAAGAGCTTCGAGATAAATTATTCATACTAAAAATCAGAAAATATTTCACCCAAAAAGATCAAAGCCTTTCAACTGAAGATAAATCAATACGTTATGAACAATAGCTTATAAACCAAAATCAGTAGTTCGAACAATACAGATCCGGTTTCAGCATTAGAACGATATTTTCCGAGGTGCATTATCTATTGATACAGAATAGAAAGCAGTTTTACCATTGTAATTCTTCCACGAGGTCATAAAACCAGTTTAATTTTCCATTTATTGAAACTTCTTTTACTTTAGAACATTTGATGTTAGTTAAATCTAAATCAATTATGATATACCTTTCCCTATTTCTCAAGTAATACAGTTGCTGATAGTGTTTTATCCACTTGCTCTAGTTGTAAAGAAGGCAGTACATATATGAACTGTATCTTCTTGAGAAAAGAGTAAAAATAAAAAGTAAGTTCTGGTGAACGTTTACTGTTGAAGAGAAGGGAGATCTTAAAAAAAAAAAAAGTTCACGATTCTAGAGTTTGGTGAAATAAAGACAACGATCGTTTGAAAACAAAATTAATAGAGATAGCATCAAACATTTAAAGGAAAGCTAAATTCATTGTATTTCGAAGTATTGAAAAAGGGTGTGTACTCTTCGATAATGTAATATTCTTAGTAAATGTTATACATTTAAGTGAACATGCAGGAGCATGATTGTAAAAATATGATTGAGAGTTGAACACACAGTGGGTAACTAAAGTATTTGTCACTTTCACGTATTTTATTAATTTCATGTCTTTTATAAGGATATAGTTAAAATTATGATTTTTATTTTCCCGCATGAACGCTCTATCTATTTTAGTCTCTCATCAAAATAATCGAATAGTTATTAAAAGTTTTGCTAAACTTTAAAATGTAACGTTACTCATGAGATCAGACAAAGTATTTGGCCACAAACCGTAAAAACTACAAAAGTTAAACAAAAATGTAAATATTAATATCTATGATTTTTTTTCACTTTGTCTTGCGCCTTAAATTTCTTTTGTCTTGGTATCACTATTTGCACCAGGTATTTGTTCAAATTGAAACCAACTTGGTTCTATTCTGCTCGAATATAAATTTTTAATGAGTTTCATTAGTTTATGACAAATGTATTATATACCAAGAAATGTTTGATTTCTTCAGAATTCCTCGTAGAAGTAATGACAGGATACTAATCTTTCAATCAGAAACCAATCCTTTGCATTCAAAGCGCTATTTTTGAATTAATGTCATGTTGGACCAAAATATGCCCTTCACTTCAAATTAAGGCGAAATTTTTTCAAATTAATCTTTAAAAACCGATGAATGCATATTGAACATTATTTGGAAAAAATTCAAGTGTATCCATTACAGCTGTCGATACATATACCTATTCCTTTCATAGTATTCTCTGAATTTGACTGTTTAAAGGATATTATACTGCTTGAACTCCAATTTCAGCTTCTTTCACTCAATTTTCGTTTTGTTTATATAATTTTCCAAGAAAAATAATTAAGCGCTGAAAATAGATCGTCAACACTTGAATTAATGGTTGAATTACAATTTCTTGTACATTTGAAGGAATCTTAAATCAAAGTTTGGTCAATGGCTCCTGTAAAATGCAGAGTATATACTGTTATGATCTAGGTAGGTGAATCGACTGCTGTGTGTAAAACACATGAAATTATTACTAGTAATAATGTTCATATGCCTACATTTATCTTTAAAAAGAACTAATTTGAAAATATTTGATGGTAAAGTTGAAGTACAGGTTTTCGTAATCCAAAAAGTAGTGCTTTGCCTACAAAGGTGTGGTTAGCATATAATATATCAAAATGTCTAAACTATGTCCTCATTTTAAAGATTTGTATTTTATCATTATTTTTTACTAGGAAATCTTAAGAAATCACATATATTTTCTGTCATGAAATAGTTAAATTCTTTGAAAATATACCTTCATGTAGAAGGGAAAGAAATTGGTTCCAGTTTGACCAAACACTAGGTGCAAGCAGTGCTATTTAAACAAAAACAATCGTTGTAAGAGAAAATTCAAAAACAGCTTTATAATGATTTTTGAGTGAGTAAACAATGATGATTTTTGTAGTGTTTTTGGTATTTGTATGTAACTGAATACTTTTGTGTGTCTAATTTGAAAAGTTACTTTACATTTTAAATTGTTTTATTTAAACTTTTAATAGTCATTCAACTAGCTTGCTGGGATGTTAAAATAAACAAAGCTTACACGCGGTAAAATTTTAAATACGTCTTTATAAAATTCATGAAAATAGTAAACAACTTAAGATGAATGAACACTTTTGTGACAACCTATGTTTTTCGTAAGTCATTAAAAAACACGACTAGAAATACAAAAAATAAGTTTTCTGTTTTTGGTAAATTTTATTTCGTTTGAATGTATAAAATGATAAATAGAAAAATACTTGAATTTATTGTAAATGGATAGGTGATTAGAATATACGTTGTAATCACTTTAGATATGTATATGGATTAAAAGTTTTCCTTTAATCCTTATTTTACCTACTCTTTTGGTTAAAAAAATTGTTAGTCGTTATTTCTCATTACAACAAGTCCAGTTGTATTTAGTCACTTTAGTGTCAGTATTTTGTCTCCAAAGTATGTGTGTAGAAATTTGTTTTATTACTTGAAAATCATTAGTAATGAAAAGTTGGTCTTACAGAAGTTTTACCAATTTGTCTATCTTAATTATATCCAAAATAAATAAAGAGATGAACTGGGCATAACACACCTTTATCAATAAATCCTCCAGCGTTGATGCCATGCGCAATTTTCGACTAGTTTTCCTTAAATATTCTCGTATTCAAGAGAGGTAGGTAGTTAATTAACGTCGCATTTGAGTAACAGAGGGCTATTGGCTACGGTCTGGGATAAATCCCGAAAGGAAAGATACAAGGACAACGTCTTGCAATTTCGAACCACGGTCAGATGACAAGAGCAACACATGAGCTGGTACCCCCTCTCCAAACTTCCACGCCACTCCAACGTGAGGACATTTAAGGCCACGATAGATTTAACATGCATTCGCCCCCATGAACTCGTCGGCCTTTGGCTGGACTGTGTTTCAAACTCGCAACCCTTCTTTTACTAATCCGTTGCTCTTCCAAACTGTGCTACCAAGGCTTCCGTATTCAAGAAAGAGTAGTTGAGCTTTTCATTACTAAAAGCTACCTGGAAATTACTCTTATTACGTTCAAGTTCAAGTATTACACTAGAATAGTGATGGAATCTGAGCTCAAAATTTCTATTTTTAATGCTAAAAAATCCAGTTTGTACTTCAGTAAAAAAATATTTGGATCCACCATGATAGCTCTGAAAAATATTACTTTGCACTTTAAGTTCTTGATGGATATTGAAACTGTATGTCTTTATATATTTTAACCTGTCGTGCTATAAAGTTTCCGGTTTGCCTGTATAACATTATTTTATTGACTGGGGTATGGCTTGAAAATTATTCGATTTACTTGAAGGCCTGTATACAGAAACAAGTAATGAACCTCCTTGTCTTGGGACTGTATGTTATATAAAAATATGCATTTCTTTTCAAATTTCTGTTCTCACCTTTTTTATTTAAAAAATATATATATTTTAAATCATATCGCAAAGTATGGCCACATTATTTTTTTTTGTAAATTACTGTGAAAATAATTCCAATTCACTTAGTTGTTCGATTTATTTAGTTTTTTATTCTTCGTCAGTCCTCAGTCCTTTCACCATACGTCTCTGTCTGGCAGCCAATATGTTCTTGAAACAGGGATAAAGTATGGAACTCAATCAGCAGTATTATTTGCGACGTCGGTAAGACTAGGGTAATATTGAGGTAGAATTCTGTCAGATCTGAAAAGCCACACGTGAACGTGATAAAATGTGAATGCATGAATTTGCAGCTGCTATTCCTCGTTTTAGTTCATTTTATTTGTTTAATTGGAAGGACACTACAAAATTGGAAATTCCATGAATGGTATAATGAGAGAGAAATGCAGTAATCTCACCTAATTCCCTCGACAAACTGGTTTTTATCTCTTTTGAGAGTCGAACAAAGAAAGTATTGATTGAAAGAATGAGACATTTGATGCGAAAAAGCTATCAAGTAAAGTGAATACTTTGATATCACTCGTGAGAGAATATTACATTTTGAAATTAATAAATAAAATAATTCAATTCAATTTTATGTATAACAGGGTACAATTTAACATAGTTGTATTTTGAAGGATAAGCTTCACTTGAATATTCTTGTGGAGAGTTACGAGTAGTTTTATTCAAATCATCGTTAGAAGATTCTACCATTTTTGAAAACTCCATAAACATTTCTAAGAAGTTTCCCACTTCATTGTAAGTAAAACTATACACTTTTTTAAAAACGTCAGCAATGTTTACTGGTAAGTAGGTATAATAGAATACAGAATATATTTACATTTTTCAAGACAGTTGAGCTATGTGCTTTAAGCTGGTAAAAACGTTCGAATAGTTTGAAAATTGCGCTTTCCTTATTTCCTATCTAGAGCTTTTAAAGTTTACATCAATCAAAGAACGTGGAGAAAAGAAAAGAACATTTTAAAGGCGTTCCTTTTCTAAAGACTTGTTTTCACATATCGCTTTTTGATAAGCATCATAAATAGTTTCATTGCCATAGAGGAATTCATTTGTTTTTCAAGTTTAAAAACAAACTATTTCAGAACAATTTGTATCTATTCAAGTCAAAGTTAAGGTGTGTCACATTGGAAATGTTGTCTATCATTTTAGCATTTTCTCAAAAAAAGATAACTGGATTACTTTTATATAGTCAAGGCATATCAAATTAATATATTTCCATTAAAATAAGAAATTGAAATATGCCTTTTAATTGGAGAAGAGGAAACTAAGAAAACAAAGATTTAAGATTTACGTTGTGTTTAGACAATTTTTAGTGGTTTTAATTCAATTTCATGTTTAATTCAAATCACTAAAATAACACTTTTAAGAGAAAAAACAAGTTTATTTGAAAAGGAGTGAAACGCGATATAATGATTATTTAAATTTATCATATTTCCTCGATAGATCATAAATGTATAAACATTTAAAGAATGGATTTTCTGTTTCATAAATTAAAGTTAACAAAAATTGTTACTGAGCTGGATATTTTCGGTTAATGTTTTCTTAATTCAGTAATCTTTAATCGGAACCATCTATGCATGGCAAATTTTTACGACCTTACGAAAGAAAGGACATCGAACCATAAATTTACTTTGTCTAAAGAGAACAGATGAACCTAAGAAGTAAACACTTAAACAGAGCTAATTACAATGTGTGCTTTGCGTTTTCCTACGAATGTAGGACATTTACTACTTTTGAGACTCAAATCGATTGGTCAGAATATTTTGTTTTGATTTTACGAATGGCTCATCTTTAAAAAAAGTGAATGTGCAAAATGTGTCACAATAAAATTAATGATACAAATACGTATAAGGTTTTCACACTAGAATTCATTGAAAGGCAAAAAAAAAGTGTATAGTTGTGGAAAACATTTGGAATGGGAAAAATAAATAAAATTGTAGATTCTTAATATTTAAATAATTAACTCTTGTACAGTAAAGAAAGTATTCAATTCAAAATAAGAAAATTTGCTAGGAATTAACAGTAGCGGAAACATGAGAATACCTTTCAACAATGCTGCAGTAATACAATCTTTATTATATCCCATCTAACTATTCTCTCACGAATATTCAGAAAAACAACTTCAATAAATACATTTAAAGCATTAAAATAATAATTTCAACTTTATTATTCATCAATCTGATATGTATATTTAGAATTAGTAAATTTCGTACTTTTTTTCCATTAACTTAACTTTATTTTACTGCATTTACTGAATAAGTCATAATTCATTATTTCAGGTGTAGTTTTGTTTTTAATTATAAGAAAAATCAATTTAAATCTATCCAAAAAGAGAAACAAATAATGCTTATTTTGTTATTATTTTCGTTTGCTATTTCTGTTTTACTTTCCTTGATGGTAAAGATGCATACAAATATTCCATCTGGGTTTATAACAAAGTACTTTCATTCCGTTTATTGTTCTGAAAGGGAAATCATATGTGAAATGAAACAATAGAATAAGTCGATGAACAAATAATCGGAGTAAATAAATGGCTAAAAATAAGTGAAGCAGAGAAAACTTACTTAAAGGTGCATTTCCGTTCATTAAATTTCAAAGCAAATAAACACTCAAAAGAATTTTACGAAAATAATGGCCATCGATGAGTCTGTATGATTCTAAAAATATAATATCTGATTTTTTTCCCACAAGAATCTTTCAAAAATCATTTATAAAAATTTACATACTTAATTTTATTTCTTTTATTGACTGCAAAAATTTTACAACGCTTATAAAATTTTAAAGTAAGATTGTAACTCAAAATTTATTTTTAACTAGCAAAATACCCGACCTTACTCGGTTTGAATTCGTTTACTCTAGATTGAAGAGATAATCAAAATATATAATGACTTACGTTTTTTGTAGAGTAAAAATTTATTTTAACACCTTTCGCCATCTTTATATTTTCTACAACTTACTTTGGACACAAATGCTACACATGCATATCCATTCATGTAATACATTTCACATACATCGCACAATTGCCGTATGACAAAGCTACAAAAAGACGAAAGGTGATACTAAGGTTACTACTATAAAAGACGATTTTTAGGAAGATTTGGAATTCCCTTTCTTAAGTTGTTTTCATGTGCAACTCAATTAATTAAAATTACGATTTACGGCGAGTGCTCTCGCACTCATAGTCAACAAAACAATATTTTTTTACCTGTGGCACTCTTGCCTCCGGTATGCGACATTGTGAAATTTTGCAATCTTCTCCTGTGATTACTACAACGAATTTTTTAATGTTGGAAAAAGTTCTAGTTTGGATTTTTAAACATTATTATTATTTCAATAACGACATTATTCTTTAAATAACGGCATTATTCTTTAAATAACGGCATTATTCTTTCAATAATGGCATAACTACACTTAAAATTTACTGAACATTTATACTGACTTGCCTAACATTTTCAAGTCTAATACTTTGTGGTGCTGTTGGGTGTGATGAGAAGGAAAACACATTTATTAAAATAATAAATATTTAAAACAGGAAACAGCATAGTAAAACAAAATAAAGATGTCGTAAAAAATTGTTCTAAAGATATTAATTTGTGATTCAATTTTATCTCTTGATCTCGCACAGTTGCCACAACTTACAACTAAAAGTGTACAAAATTTAGAAATGTGAAATTAATTCAGAGCGAAAGAACCAGAAAAAATATCACTGCTCGCGCGATCGTGTTCATTCTCGTTTCATTGAAAAATATCGTCTGTCCCAAATATTCGGAAATCGTTTTCATTGCGCAAAGAATAAAAATAAGACTCGAAATAAATGACGTATCAGAGATGAAATTCCATAAAAAAAATAATTTTTTGAAGAATAATTACTTTTTCAGCAGTACTGGTAAAGCAATCGAATTAATCGTAATATTCAATAGACATTCCAATTTTTCCAAAACTACCAAATTATGGTTGATTTAAGTATACTTACTCAGGTGTTTTAGCATGAAACTCGTCTAAATATAACAATAAAAAAATGTTTAATATTGCATTCAATATATTAATAGATAATGTATGAAATAAAATACACTGCAATCAAATATCTGGAATACAATTCATGTGATGCCTACACAAACACACAAACACAAAATCGAGCATAGAACAGAAAGACGGACAGACAGACTTTCGCAACCAATTCCACTCACTAAATCAAGATAAGTACTCACTGTATGCAAATTTCCATGAAAATATCTTAAACCGCGTGGACGTGTATAGGGCACAACATACAGACAGACAGACAGACAGACAGACAGACAGACACCAAACGAGAAAAAGGCGGATTCGGCATCAGAAGGGTCCAAAACGGATAGAAAACTTGAAATGCGTCGAAAATATTGAATGTACAAACAAACACTCCATTCTTATTTATATAGATATCAAACACGTAAATGTTTCTCTTGAAGTTCTGTTCAAATCCATATTAAAACTTACTAGACATATTTTAAACTAAACTATACCAAAATGGCGTTTTATAAATCATACATACTTTATATACTCTGAATAAATTATTTTCACATGTAAATGTAAACTAGAACATCAAAAACTGATTTAAAAAATAGTTTAAAATATCTTTGATCTCAAATTTGTTATTATATATTTAATGCAGTATATTTTTTCATAATATCGTACGTCTTTTATATTTCCATATGATCTGCCAATATTGTGTAAAACTTATGTTTATTCATCAAATCAATTCTACCCTTTTCTAATTTACAATTTAAATATGAAGGCATCATTTCAATATTGGTAATACGGTACAGCTCAGCATTTTGTAAAATGGCTGTTATCTATATATTCAGGATCACACTTTATTGTTATAAATAAAAACAACCGACAGTAAATAATTGGGCAAACTGCGTAAAGTCCAATAATTTTTAATGCTGTAGCTCAGAAATTTTCTTTTCCATTTAACTTAAAAATTTTTACCTTAAAATGAAGTTGTACCGTCATTTATAGTCTTCATATTATAATTTACTAAGAAACATTTTGTTCGATAAAACATTTCGTTGCTACACAGATAATCTATTAAATAAATTGAACTTATTTTGGAATAAATGTAATTCTTTTCATATATGAATTCAGCTACACTAATTTTTTCCCTATGTTTAATAAACAGATAAAAGCAATTCTCTCACAAGAAAGCCTAATTTGTTTAGCATTTTAAGAAAGATTGCCTTAGGGAATCATAGTCAACAGTACCCGTTCTGATTTTCTTTAAATTACTTAAAATCCGATACTTTCTGAATAATCCAGTTCTTTAGCGATGCGCTTTAGATGCAAATAGAAAAGCTATTACTTTTACAGTATTATCACGCACTTGGTTTTAGACCGACTTAGCGGTCAATGCTACCCGCAGACTCAGACAAGCTCGCTTGAAAATAAAACGTCTTAAAGCTTTGAAAAAAATGCCTCTTGTCCTTTCATTGCAATAAAAACATTGAATTCGGAGCAAGAAAGTGTTCCCGAGTCGCCACTAGAGTTGAAGAATAAACACGGTGGTGTTTATTGTATAAACGGGAAGGAAGATTTTAGGTCAAAGTCAGAATCGTATAACAAGATGCTAAGATGACGAGTATTATACATGCTTACATACCAACCCTGAAGGTGGATATTTTCCTGAGTGGCTTTTGTTAAGACAGGTGCTCCTTTTTACCTAGGGATTTATATTTATAAATAAAAGAATGTTTTCTCTCGACTAAAGCAAATTCGTGTGTAAAGCTCGCTCATTATTCAAAATCAAAACACTCGATGTCTTTAAATATATGTAATGTTTCCGTGTACACACACACAGAGAGAGAGAGAGACTGAATTTATTAGTTTGACTGTGTCCATTCCTGGGTACTCATGATTATTCCGATAGAATTAAATTATTATATTGCCACGGCTTTTATTCTTTGCAGTTCTAACATTAGACAATTGTGTTACCTTATTAACTATTGCAGTAAACTCCCATTTTTCTTGTCAATAGATCTTATTCCTAATATTTCAAAAGTTCTGTTGTATGCAGTTTTATTCGATTCGTGGCATAAAGATTCTAGAACAATTTATATTTCAAAATCACAAGTATAATTTCTAGATATAACTTTTCTTATAAATTTTTTTGCATCCTATAATCCAATAGTAATGACCTTTGTAACAATGTTTAAAAGCATTTTAAAGCATGCTAAATAGTAAGTTATTAGGCTGTAAACAAAAACATAACTGGTTTAATGGTCATAACGCTTGTGTGCCATCCAGTAGGCTCGTTCGCAGGAGTGTAGATGTTGTGGTCGTCCCTGTTAGGAAAAACATTGACTTGAACATTGGGTTCTCCTCTACAAATAGCAGTTAGTTTTTCGCTCGTAGTGCTGAAGGCCGAATAAGTCAGTGGTCTGACATTAAAATTAAAAAATATATTTTTAACACTATGGTATAAGACCATGTCCAATTTGGTCTAATGTTATTGCATTAAGACTATAGTATTCAAATTGATCACAGAAATGAATATGTAAGCTCTAATGTTGATTAAAATATACACTAATTAATATTAAAACAAGTTCTATACTTCGAGGATTAACTTAAGCTTTTTTATTCCTTTAGAAAATTATTCGAAGAGAATACATTCAATTTATTTACACAGTCCAGTCACATTAATGTGACCACTTGTCAAAAGCCAGAATAACCACCTTTGGCAGAGCGGATTGCTGCGAGACGTGCAGGAAGAGAGTCAATTAGGTTTCTGAAGGCGTTCACTGAGCCATGCCGACTCCAGTGCCGCGGCCAGCTGCGCTAGATTACGAGGTTGAGAATCCATGGCAATTGTTGAAGGGTGTTTGCTTTCATACGTTTCACGCAGTATACGCCAACGTCCATCTGTCATATGGAACATAAAAGTGATTCATCGGAAAAAGCCACCTGTCGCCACTCTGTGGACGTCCAGTTGCGGTACTGGCGTGCAAATTCCAGCCTTCGTCGCCGATGAACAGCAGTCAGCATAGGTGCATTAACCAGGCGTCTGCTGCGGAGGCCCATACGCAGCAACGTTCGCTGAACCGTTGTTGAGGATACCCTCTTGGTAGCCCCTTGGTTCATCTGGGCGGTCAGTTGCACGTCTATTCGCCCGAACGCATCTCCGTAGCCTTCGTTCGCCTCTGTCATCTATAGCCCGTGGTGCACCACATGTGCCGCTGATTTTGGATAGTGCCATTTTGCCATGCACGGTATACTTTTACCACGGCGGCACGCGAACAGTTCACAAAATTAGCCGTTTCCGAAATGCTTCCACCCTTGGCCCGAAAGCCAATAATCATGCCCTTTTGAACGTCGGATAAATCGCTACGTTTCTGCATTACGCCAACGATTGAAATGCTTTCCGATGCCCTAGGACATCCTTTATATACACTCCACTGCAATGTGCTGCCACCTGCCTTTTGTGATTGGTTATTTCACGTTGATGTCGAAAGTAGGTGGTGGTCACATTAATGTGACTGGACTGTGTATATACATATAATTTCTAAAACAAAAGGAAATTCAAAATAAATTGTTTTAGAAATTATATTGCTTACCATGCTATGTCTGCAGCTTTCAGCGCGCTTGCATGGTTAGTTTTCGCTTTCGTTTTCTGGTTGAATACTCTTTTTCTTTTTTTAATGTTTTGTTCTTTATATTTCCTTTTAATGGTGTTTGGGAGAGTATATGAGCAATTTCTTAGCGTTTTGCTACTCATATGCGTAGAAAACACCATATTGTGTTGTATGGGTCAGGCTCCTCCCTGATGACACCCTGATCCACCAACACTTTCATTTCAATAAATTCCTCTTGGTTTTTATTTTGAACGTCCTCTTGTTTTAAAAATTATGTGTGTGTGTGTGTGATATATTAAGAATTTGGAATCACGATCAGATGACGAGATCAACACCTAATCTGTCACCCACTTTCCAAACTTTCACACCAACCTAACGCGAGGACATTTGAGACTAGATTTGACTTGCACCAACATATTACAATATTTTCAAATGACAGCAATCATTTGAAAAAAATATAAATTAGTTAAAACTTAAAAAGTAAATTACATAAAATATCATCAAGTTCATTACTAAATTACTTCTCAAAAAGTTTATCTAATTAAATGTGTGTACTGCAAGTACATTTTTTTCGTGGTGAAAGCTATTTTTTCTTGATTCCATCCCATTTTCAAATTTCACTCTATCTTCTATCTGTAATCCCAAAAAGTTCTTTTAAACCGATTGCTTTACACAACAGGTATCTTATGGCAGATTTCTTACGATACTTCTCTTATATCACAGTTAAAAAGAAGAATTTCTTGCTGTCAAAAAGTAAGGCATTAAAATATTTAAATGAGTTTAACAGTATTTGAACGAACTTATTACATACAAATAATAGTATTTTATAAATATAGAAATATAATAATACTTATCATTCCATAGAACACTTAACAACATTAAACAGATTTCATTGAATAATTAATCTTTTTACCGACTAAACGAGTATTTCATTGAGAGAACAAGTGAAAAATTAAATGGGGCAAGAAAAAATGGGGTTAACAAAAGTAATTTCAGTGAAATTTCCAGACTACAATCCATCCGCTTTAATAAAGAACTGAAATATATATTATTTCAACTCTTCCCTTTTTTAAAATATTCCAGAGAAAAAGCTGAAGGCAATAATGAAAGTTTAAAAATGTATTTATATTTTGTCTAGGGACATTTTTTACGTATAATACTGTGTAACTTAAATATTTAATAAGTTTTCTTTCAATTTTAAAAGTGAAAAAGAAGAGAAATCACACTTTCTCAGAACTTATATTCTTAAATATTTAATTTTCTTCAGTAAGTGTGGAAAGGATAATTACTAACCAAGCTCTTTGTAAAAAAGCTACTCATTATAATTTATTTTCAGTGTTTCCTTTCCATTTACAGGAAAATTTGAAATCTAAAATAAATTTACAAAATTTAAAATAATCAGAATCAATAATATGATACTTATCAATTTCGTTTTGAACTTTTCCTATGAGATATTTTTCTGCATAACGTAACGATACAAATGTTTTAAATTTATGTCGTTAACTTTCTGAAATATAGGGTTACATACAGTACATTAGTAAGATAATCTATATTTGTGTGGCTTTTTATTTTTGACTGTCAATTAATAATGAAATACACATTATATTTTTAATAATAATAGCAATTATATTTTATTTACATGTTTTCTATTTAGTGTATATTATCTACTTACTTAAAAACCTATATTTATTAAAATCTGTGATACATCAGCTGATTTGCTCTTTGCAGGAGAAAATCCCATTTTAAGTATTCAAATCATGCTGAATTCGAAATGACTTTTCATAAACAAAATGCTAAATAGACTTAAAGTTGATACAAATAAGAGTAAAAACTGATCTTGGAAAAACAATCTCAAAAGAAAATCATTCGAATCTGTCAAGCATGAGAAAAAGTGGCTTTAAGTTCTCCTCTTTTTATGCAAAAACGGATTAAAATACTTTCTTTATACAGAGAGAGCGAAAGAACAGTTTGTTAATGCGACATTAACATATATAACATATCAAACTTCACTCTCACATTATCAATACGCTATCGATCTCCTCCTAGGTCTTTCCTCTACCAGAGCATTTGGAAAAATCTCACTGTATGTCAACTAATACACCGCATTAAATTCGATCATTGAAAGTTCATTGATATTCCTCGAAGGAATATTGGCAACTGGCCTTCGAATTCCTTGTTTGCGTTAAACAGGAAAAAAAACAGTAACAGTTGCCTTCTCTAATGTCAATGATTAATTTATTCTTATGTCGATGATACCTGAAATAAAATATTTTCCATTATGAAGGTCGTAATCTATTTTTTAATATTCATTCAGTCTGAACTGTATAGCTGTGATTTTTAAGATACATAGAAAAGCTTAAACTGTTATTCAAAGATTTATAAACACTTTGATAAAACACGAAAAGTGAGCTTCTAAATAGACATTAGAATTGTAATCTCAGAATGAGTGTATCTTAATTTCATGGGGTTAAAAAATTTCCCACAAAGATTGACAAATCTTTTACAAAAATCTCTTTCGTACGTTCTCAAAACTGTTGGCGGTTTACCTGTAAAACCAATGCAGCAAGTGATGTGAATTTAAAATTCGAATACCACCTTAAAATTCATTACTGCTCATTTATGTCTTTTGAATCACTAATTTGTGGGAAATAAACGCTATGAAGATAACAATGAATTTAATTCGTGTCTGAAAATAAAACATGACATAAAATTTTATAGATGTAATACACTGAAATTCACTTTAAATACGTTAAAAAATATGACTCAGTATGAGATTTTAAAAAATTAATGCATAAACAAAATAAATGTTATCTTAAAACCCGAATTATATATAATTTAAACTATGTTTAAATTATGTTAAGTGATATTTTAACGTATCATTAATTTGAATTATACTATCAAAAGTTTCTTCGAAAGGAATGTTAAATTTTGTTAGAATAAAACTGTATTTCAGCAGATTAGAATGTTTTCGTATACTATGTGTGTGTGTGGGGGGGGGACTTGTCTTAACTGTTCTTTATTTATTTTTAATTAAATATCCTTACTTTCTTTTCTTTTTTTAACTCTACAAAAATTAGTACATAAATATAACTCACTGCTATTTTAATGTAAAAATCTCCCAGCATCTGATTGATTTTACAACTTTATATTTATGAAGAGTACGCAAAATAATGTCGATTAATCTATCCGAAAGAATTACACTCGTATTTTTATACTATTCTGCTAAATTTATTCAATATGAAACCTTGCAAGTTAACTTTTCTCTTTCATTTAATATTTGATAACAAATTAAATCATTGTAAAATTTTCTTTTGATACTGATTATTAATCAAATCAACGTCAGTCATATTTTTAATTCTTGGTTACTAATCAAAGTAAAATTAGTTTATTATTCTTCAAAATATCCCTGGAATATTACTTTATAGTATTTTCTTCAAGACAGGTATCTTCTAACATCAGTGGGACAATCCTTTTCTTTATGTTTTTTATGTTTTTCAATGCCAGCTAAAAATCTTCCCAAATATAGTAAAAAACGCTAAGCAAAATGAACTTGCTGAGAATCTTAAAACTCATTACAAACTCGCTCACATTGAGACATGGGTTCAACCCAATGGAAAAATAGATTACAAAGTAAAAGTTTAAAAACAAGTGACACCTATAATTTTCCTACTGACAAAAGTGACTTTCCTTTACAAAACCTCGCCCAAATTCTTTTCCCAGTGGATAATAGGAAGAGAATGTTAGGCGAAAACAGAACGATAGCGTCAGATTTCTTCTTCGCTCACTTCTGTGAAATGAGGAGAAAAAAACATCGATCTCGAAAACTGCACAGCCCGAATCCATTTGAATTCATTAATTTTTATCCTCCACATCCGGTAAATAAAGAATTCAAATCATTCAAAATTCGAAAGGTTGGCCAGTCAGATTCTAAAAGAGCGCTAAATGACATTTCTTGCACGCTTTGAGGCCACTGTTTGGCGCGCGCTGGTGCGAGGCTAGGTCACGGTCGCGTAGAGTAGCTGGAGTAAGTTGAGCCGCTACAAAAACTGTCTGCTCTTTCTTCCCGTTCACATTTTCGCAACGAACGTTCCGCAAAGACGTTCTCAAATAGCTTCGCTTGGAACACGCTGCTCTTTACGCCGGGAAATAATCTCTAGATTCCCAACAGAAAAATGAACGCCTTCCTGTTCACGGTTGCACTACTGATCGCAGTTGGTAAGTTATAAAAACTCAAAGCTGCTAATACAAATATATTAATGTTCGCTTCAAACTATATGTACAGATATTATGAATGAAAAGCTGTTTAGAATGAGTTTTCATATATATAACTACTATTCTTCAGTTTCGTTAACTTCCTACGAACTACAGTTTGAAAACAGATAAACTCAAAAGTATAGTTAGCTGAAAGTTGCTACCTTTTACTATATAATAGGAATAAAGCCAAATGATATTCAACATGGCTGAAGTCAATCTTGATTTTTAATTAAGTGTTCTAAATTATAAGAATTCTAGCCGGTTGTTCGTTTGCACGATTGCTGTTTCCCAAATTTTAATGAATGAAATTTATTTCTTGGATTTCGTCTGCTTGACATAAAATATGACCATAAAAGAGATTAAACTCAAAAGAATATTTAGCTAAACATTGCAAGCTTTTAGTAAAGAATAGAAATAAAACCATATGATGTTAGATTAAACTAATCTTTTGTGATTTGATTTCTGACTGAGACTGTTCTAAGCCTTTGGAATTCTAGACGGTCGTTCATTTATTCGATGTTGATGAGGTTCTTTTAAAATGTTAATAGTTAAAATGTATTTCATTTCTACTTAGCTTTGTGGCAGTCTCTCTTGTTATCTTTAATTACATTCCCATACCTTTTACAATGCATTGAGAATATTTTAAGTGTCTTTTAAAGCTACTACTGGTGTAGAACCAAAAGACGTGTTAACTATTTCCAAAGGGGATATGCGATAGCGTGTACAGTGAGAAAACTCCAGTCCTAAAATATTGTATAATTTATGTAACAAAAGACGACGATGTGACAAAATGTTCTGAGTAAAACGCAGTTTAATTGTTTTAACGTCACAATTTGTGAACTGCACAAATATTAATTTTATCTTAAATGGAAACTAACCAACTTCAAGTATTTCGTGGATATTAAAGTTGGAAGAGTTTTAGAAACCAGTTTTATATCACGCCTTAACGAGAATGCCTGAGACTCTGAAGTCCAGACTTGTCATTTTGTATTGGTAATACGAGACGGTAGTGGCACAGATATTAAATGTTTTAACTCTTCATAGTATATGCTTTAATAGTTTCTGAAATACTGAATGATGCTTAGCAATTCATTCGATTATCATCATTGAGATCAAATTAATATTCCCCAATAAATGTTCAAACATTTGCACTCCTTCGTTCCTATTAATGTTTTGGTGCTGCCATCTATTTTACTGAAGATTAACTGCAACTGGTGTGTGTATGTAAGGTTATTTCACTGCCACACACACACACACTATTTTTTACACAGAGTCTTAGAGTACCGATTAATTTCAATGATTGTGTTCGAAGATAGTGCCTATTAGCTATTACTCGACCGTAAGAAGCATTCATGCCCTTGTATCTGTAGTTTACCTATTCTTATTTAGGTCTCTCTAGTTTTAAAACATCTAGAAAAATCTTATAGTACTGTAAGAATCAATTTCGTTTTTTTTATTATAAAAACTATTGGTCAAAATTTAACAGAGTATCTTTATGTTGTATATGTGTCCAATTAAATGAAAGGTATTTGAATTTTTTTAGTATAAATGCGAATTTATAAATTATACTACGTAAGGCAGGTCTACATGCAATCTGTTTTAGGATTCGTAAATTGAGATGTATATGCACATTTTTTCCATAGATATGTAGAATTATTGAATAGAACTTGTAAAACTTTCAAGCTGAACTTCTTAATTCATTTAATAATAAATATTTTTTTTTACTAATGTTTAAACTTGCCATTACTAAATTATTTAGAAAACGTTTTAATCAAAACATTGTATTTGAAACTTGTGCATTTAAAATGAAGCTCTCATTTTTTTAATTAAAAATAATGTTTAAAATTTTGTTAGATAAGAGCATGCGATTTTATTTCCTTTTAAATAACAATATTACGAAAGAAAATAAGTTATTTCTTTTGCTGTAAATGCCGTTTCTTTAAATAATTCATTCGCAGAATTTATTGTTTTTCAAGTCTATTTATGTGAATGCGAAGGAAACAAGTGATCTATCTGAACCATCTTCGTTTATTTATTTTTCAATATTAAGAATTTAATATAATGTTTATTTTAAAAATTTTGAAAGAAATACAATAACAAAAAGAAATAATAATATTATAATAAATACATTATTTTATATTAGACAGAAAAGTCGTTAAACTCTAAAATAGTTCCAGTTCAATATACAGATGCACGTCTGCCTATCTTGTATTATTCTATCTAACACTTAAAATTTTACTTTTACATTTATATGACTAGTGAAAGTTATTAAGAACATTTTTCTGATTTGAATACAATGTGACCCTTTAGTGATCATCGTCCGGTTACAAGTGAAACATTTTAAGTCATGAAAATAGCTCCTAGAACACGGAGAAAAATTCAAAACTCTATGTTAAACGCAATAATGTGTTTCTCAAAAGAAATCTACCCTTCATGCAAAGAAAAAATTTCTCAGTGAACTTAACCAGATTAAAAATCCCCATATAACGTTCTGAAAAGATTGAAACTTTTAAATTAGTGTGTGTCACTTGTAAGTCCGACGATATAATAAATGACAAAAGTTTAGCATACAATGAGTTTAGCCGAACTAAAATTCCTAAAATTGAAAAGTATTTTTAGCTTTGATCTTTAGTATAAATTAAAGTTGAGAAAAAAAAAGTTTCTCTAAGCTAACACATCTCTCTATAATCTTTTTTTCCTTTAAAATCAATTATATTGAAGTAGCAATGGTTAAACTGTTCTTTTCAACTCAAGCGAAACATAAGAATGCCAACTTTGACGGAATTTTTTATTCACATCAAATTCTATTTCAGTGTTGGGAATTCAATCAAACACTGAGTACATTTTAATCGATAGAGTTTATTCGACCCAAGAAAAAAGAATCTCAGATAGAAAGTAAAATTGTAAGTAAAAGAATAACTTTCCCAATTAAAAGGGAATTGTAAGGTTAAAATACCAAGCTGAAAGAAAGAAGAAAAGGAAAGTTCCACCAAAAAAAAAAAGGAGGCACGATAAGAACGACAGCAACGTGATTTGGGTCACCTAACCTGTTCCGTGACTTGTAGCAGATATTTGTGGTTCGCTGTACCACATAATTCCAAATAATATCACAAAACGACGTGTTTCGACCTTGTAAAATGGAGACAGAAAGCACCGACATGCCTCAAGAATACGAAATCCACTCAGTGAAAAAAGTAGAAAATAAAATGGAAATAAAACAACAGCGGTAATATGAAAAGATAGTGAGGGACTTTTTTTGTTTTATAAATATGTCACTTTTCGTACTCTCTGTTCGTTTCCTTTCCTTTCCCCTTTAAAGTTCCAGTTTAGTCTGGTTTCATATCCTGAATTTGGTTTTTCATGTTTTCTTGACCTAAATCTTACGTTTTCCTTATATCGTCCCGTTAAGTGACTCTAAGATAGGAAATACACTTGTTGAGAACATTGATGGATAATGAGACGTAGTTCCAGGCATAAATTTCAAAACTGAAGCAATGGTTAAAATTCTGAACCCCCCTTACAAATGGGATTCATGAAGTAACATGATATGGTACTCTTATTGCTATTTCTTATTTGAACTGTAAAATTAATTAAACCAACTACTTCTATAAACAGTCCATATAAAGTTTTTATCAACTGGAATGAAGTAGAAAAGCGAAACTATCCGATCAGCTAAGGACTTTATCCAATGCATTCAATAAGTAATAATTTGTGTAATTTATAATGATTAAAATTCAGAGCCCATCACAAAAGTGGTTTTTTGAAGTAACATGATATAGATCCTCTTACATATCATCATTGTCATTTTTAAAAGACAGCAAAATTGAGTAAACCAATTACTTCCACACACAGTTCATACAAAGATTTTCTCGGCTGGAATGAAGTAAAAAAGTAAGACTATTTGTTCAGATAAGGACTTAACCCAGTGGATTTAATAAATAACATTTTTTTTCTACATGAATATTAAAGGTAACGGAGAGAAGTGTAGATGAACATTAAGAGCTCAAAACCAACAAAATAGGAAATCATTTGTTCTCTTATACCATGCTTTAAGACAATCAAAATATATATCTCATTTCTCCAGTGATTCAGAGTCATTGAATTGAAAATTCATGTTCGACTCTCAGAAAGATGCACATCTAAATTAATTTCATGGAACTAATTGTATGACTTCCAAACAATTCTTAATTGTTCTCGAGTTATCAAAGAAATTAATATCATATAAATCTAAATATGGCATTTCTACGTAATTATTACATAGAAATTTTGGATTAAATTATTTTCAATTCAAAAATCCAAAAAGAACAATATTTTCGTGTCAGTATAACGTTCCCAATGCCTCCTTTTCGATGACAGTCGGCGCCTAAAGGGATTTATGACAGTGAATGTAGGTTTGGGCACTTGCTACCCACTCGAGTGTATCACGCATTTCCGAAAGGGAACCCCGACAGCAAGGATGTGATACGTTATCATTATCCTCGTAACACCAATAAAAAACACACGATACATCAAAAATACAAAAACACCCTTGTTTGTTCATTCAACCCTTGCGAATCAAGCAACAGTCATGGTTAACCTTGCATTACAAATTATTCTCCAGAAAACTGCAAGTTTTCCTTTAGCGCCAGCGGGGAGAAATTTGTAGAATAATAGCGAGCTCTTTGGAGTTTACTTTTCACACTAGGTGATTATAGTGATCGTATTACGGTGTGAACGGTTTCATTGTTTTCTGTGCTCTATCGCTTTCTATCATTACGATTTGGGGAAATGTAACAGATTTGGGTGGTAAAAAAAATTATCCGGAGAACCAAAGCTTTCGACCTATTTTGAGTAAACAATGAGTTCAAATATTGAGTCCAAAATCATTCATCCTATAAATAAGAAAATTCTGGGATATAATTTGTAGGATCAAGCATTTCTCCCATTTTAGGTTAAAAGTATCAGTTTATTTAAATATAGCTGGTAGTCATCTATCATGCTTTGCTAGAAATTAGCCCAATAGGATAACATTCAACATAAATAATTAGAAATCTCACTCTTTAGCTTAACTCATCTTATAAAGAAGTGTTTCCTTTATTTAAGGTATACAGTTCTTGATAATGCTTTTATTTTTATTTTTCTCAAATAAATAACTCATATCTGTTTCACTATTTATACACTTTACTATAAATATGTAATATCATATAATATCTCATATTTGAATTCCCTTTTTGTTTGGACTGATGAATGAGTTCATATACTTTATCCCAAAGAAACGTTATCAATAGAATTAAGTGTTAATTTTTATGGCACAAGGGTCAGGTTTGGCCAAGTTACGGCAAACTATTAGAAATTTTAAATAAATTTCATCGTGCACTTGCAAAAGAATTCTACACTTTTTCTATCAGCTCACTTTTATTTTATAATACACGTGATCAGAAAGTATGAACTTCTATCTTATGAGCAAGGTCTATTAATTTCAACGAATTGAAAATTTTTTGGCATTTCATTTCTGTAGTTCAATGTTTTGAAAAAATAATAAACAATCAAATTTTATTCTTTAACCATTTTAAGTTTCCAATTGAAATTATTTCAGTGGGGTATTCTGATTACTTGGTTTGTTTCTACAAATTTTTTTTTGTATACATTTTTGCCATAAAATGGCACTAATTCTGTAGACTGAGAGGGAGGGAATAAAACTATTATTTATGCAAGATTTCTATCACGGTTCACTGAATATCACAATTTTTAACTAATAAAATATTATCTTATAAATGTACTACTTTTTATAAATTTAATATGTAATAAATCTTGGTGTTTTAAATTGTATTTTATCGTTTTGAAATATTCACTCAGTCAAATATTTAAATATGAAAAATCCAGTAAACCTTGTTTTTCCAAACAAAACAAAATGTAAGTTGTTTTATTCCGTCATTGAGTGACTTCTTTAATTGCATGGTATTCGATTTCTTGTATTGAACGTAAGGTAACCTTCGTTTGAGATTCAAGAAACACTTAGTTGTTCAACCACATTTTGGAGGACTTCATAAATAGTTTCGACATAGGATGTCTTTCAATGAAGAAAGCCTGTTTTGCGCGACGTCGATGGATAAAACAAATGGTATATTCGATTGGCAATCATTTAAAAATTCCAACCCACCTCTTCGACTACCTCGTAAATCCAAACACACTAAAAAAATAACCATCAACCTTTAATTACCTCCAGTTTGAGCTTCCAGAGCGGACGAACTTCTAAGAACTGTTACATATCCTTTAATATGTTAATGTGCCTCGCGTATTCCTTAAAAGGGAAAAGAATTGGGTGGAATTCCACATTGAAGAAGGAAGGTAACCTTGACTTGGAAGGCCCTTAAAATATCGCTATTCTAAGGGTCGAACCCTAGCGGTCACAAGAACATTACTCTCGAAATTGTTTGCCCGTTCTGATTGAATGGGGCGGACCTATGGTGACAGCGGGAATCCGGAGAGAAGCAAGCTGTGAATAATGAATTGAGTCTATCCCTCCAGAATATTTTAAATGGGTATGTATCGTGACGTGTCTAAATTGCTCCAGGTGATTTCGAAGGTCACATTGTGGGGTTATTTTACTGAACACAGGAATTCCAAAGGGTAATTACTTCATGACATGTGTCATGTAAAAGTGTTTTTGAGCATAATCTTTTGATTAAGCAGCAAAAAGTTTAGTTAGGATGTTGAATGTCCCTACTTATAAAACAACGATAAAGAAAATTCTGAACGTCAAATACCTTAGATGAAGCTTAAGGCAGTGTTACTACATTGATGCAATTTTACATTTAATAATTACTGCATACTATTTAAAACGAACTAATCAATTTACTAAATACATATAACTTAAGAGAGAGCGACATACTTTATACATTCATAGATCAAAAGTTTTTTGAATTTTTATTTTATAATAACAAAAGTTCCTATTTTCTTGGGTTTTAGCTATAAATGCAGAGCATATTCATTGAATAATTATGCATGTAATCAAATTATGCAAAATGTAAATTTGACTTTGGTTAGTTTCATATACTTCACCTTAGCAAACAGATTTTACACTTAATGATTTCTCTAGTAAACTATGAATACATTCCTCAATTTTTATTGATGCTCAATTATAATAGTATACGAATACATTCATAATTTTTTTAAGAATTAGGGATCTCTGGAAAAAAATTTTACATCGTGAAATAAAGATAAAACACGAAATGGAAAAATTTTATTATATGATTTAATATCAGTGAATAAGTATTATATTCACTCATATTATGAGTAATTATAATATGAGTGAAAATAGTATATAAATTCATAAGGATTAGAGCATTTGTAAATTTAAATATTTTCCTATCGAATCCATAAGAAAATATGCAGATTTGTAAAGCTTTGCAAACATATCATAACCTATATACTTCCACGTGTTTTTTTTTATTTAAATAATACTGTCCTTAAAATATAATTTCCTTAAATTATTTTCATTTAGTTTTATATTGAAACCGTCATTAGGCAAAGCTAACCCCTTCTTTACCCATAAAAAGATATTTATTAAAACATAAAGCATCTGCATTGGATGTGCAACGAAATGTATATAATAGTCATTAAAATAACAGCTTTCTAAAGGATTTGCTAAATTACCAAAAGCTAAAGGAAAGAGAACTCATTAAAATGTTTTTCGACGACCCCAAAAAAATAAAACCCGTTTCACTTCACTAAAACTAGAGTAGGTGAAAGAGATATTTGAATCTCCAAAATAAAAAAATAAATTAAAAAATGAGACATTCCCCTTTCACCTTCAAAATGACTTGTCTAACAGGGTGAACGCTCTCTTCAAATTAGTAGACGCCTTCAATTTCTCATTACTTCACTGTCTATGAAAGATATGCACAACTCATAACACGCTGATAAGAGAAGAATAAGAGAATGAAAATTAGACAAACTGAATGTGTTAATCCAAAGAATTCTAGTAGAAAAAGTAGGTCCATACATAGGTGGAGTACGGATTTCTCAAAGGTGTTTTGAGACGTCGGGTGTTTCCACCTGTAAAGGTGACAAAAAATACGCTGTGAACTCGTAGGAGTGATTTCTTATTGTACGGGTGTAGGTTTCTACAGGGCGTGAGATTTTCAAACGCGTGAAAATTACTGTTTTAATAACTTGCTTTCGTGAAAGTAAAACTGTACTACAATGACCTAGAAAGAACAAATTATCTAGCTGCTTCAGTGTGTGATCAGGTTTAGGCAAGTTGCACTTAGGTTCACTATCAGTACTGCGACACTAAATTAGCTGAAACACATGAGAACAGACATGTTCGTTAGCTTTTTTTCTCAGTTCTTTGGGGGGGGTATTATAAAGGAGCCTTTTGTGCGACATAAAATATGATGTAATAAAGTTAACAGAGCTATAAAAAACTCAAAACTTTCACAAACTATTTAGCATTATTATATTCACATTATGAATAAATAAATATTTTGATTGGAATAAGATTTTATTTTCATGGAACCCATTCTTTGAGGAACCTATTGACAGTTATAATTGATCATCTTTTTTATGTTGCTATTGTCTAACCTATTTATCTACGAGTAACAAAAACGGAATTTCCATCAAAAATGTATTAACAAAAGAATCATAATCTGTAATGATTGCCCCAATACTGTTTTTTTTTTATGAATTAACAGTGCACAAAATTCATCTGGCATGCAGATTGTATGAACGAAAACCAAAAGTAATTTTGAGCAAGTTTTCTGCTTGTAAAGTATTGGGCCCATTACGCAATAACGTGCCACATTTAACGAAAACCAAATAAATAAAACCGGTGTCTGCTACTACTGACCTATATTTACACGTCAGCCGGGTTTTTAGGTAACCTGTTTTGTCTTAAACACGTGTGTATAGGCAATCTCAATTAGACAAAGAAGTCGCTATCAGACTATGAGCACTTGAAATGTAAAAAATTCTACGAATAATATACACTTTGTGAAAATATAGGTTAACATCATCCTATAATCTTCTTTAGTAGATTGTTTTACATGAACATTTCAATGAAAATTTGCAAAAAAATGTTAATTTATATCTATATATAAATTAAATTTTCAATGAAATTCCAACTAAACGAGGAATGTTTTCCACGTCAGTCTTCGAATCTTTTTGTAGTATGTTGTTATTTTGGGACGTACACACAGTATGTGTGCCCTTTTTATGTTTTAAATTAGGTATTTTCTGTATAATTTAGAGTTAATTTTAATTTTTACTTTTTCAGTTAATAAGAGGCACATTTTAAAATTTATAAATGTTTTTAGTTCTACGTTAAAAACTTTTTTATTTGAAACTTATTTATTCAACTTTTCAGAAATATTCCTTTCCAAATTGAAAATTTAGAGAATAATTCCTCGAATAGACCTAAATATTAAATGATTACGGCTTGATACCTGAAATATTATTTGGTACTTGCTTAGCATTCAGATGTTCAGTTTATTTTTAGTATTTAAGATTTAAGAACTATATACTAAAAGTTCACTTTATCATGACTGAATAACCAATCAAAATATTTCTAATATTTAATTGATTTTGGTTGCAACAGAATGACAAATCTTGTTCGTCCATTAAGAAAACCTATTATCCAAACTTCTTTTCATCGTAATATAGTATTTAAGAATCGTGTAATTTTTCTTGCGTTCGGCTTTTTTTCCAGATAAAATCCTGTAAAAAATATGATGAATAAAATTACTTTCTTTAACGGGACTTTTCTTCCCGTGGAAATCTGAATTCTTAATCTGAGTATATAAGGTACACAGCTGAGTACAAATACAAATACTTTCAATACTTCAGCAAAATAATAATAAATATGGAATAAATTTAATACCATTCTCATAGATAATTCGCATGAAATAAACGTACTTCAACTGTATTAAGATAAATATTTTTCAGAAATAAAAACCATTAAGAACTTTTAATCTAAATTTTTAAATGTGAAAAAGAAATGAAAGTGCAAGTCAAAATTTTGAATAAATTATTCATATATTATCGTTTGCAAGCGTGGATTTTTATTAAGGTAACCTGATACAGAGTACGTACAGGAAGCAAGTTCTACCACAAAATTACTAATACTATTTACATAGCTATTTTTTTATCTATTTAATATTAGAGCTTTACAGAGGGAAAATATAATATTAAATGACCAGGTAATGGTGATATTTAGTATAAAAAGTTATTCATGTTGTTGATGGCAAAATACAATTATGCATAGTGAATGAAACCGTCATTTAGACTCCATTTCCCTCATAACAAATATACATCAACTTGTGCTTCGAGACATTTTTTGCGCTGCATAGATTCTATACTTTGACCTTAATCTTGTATCAGCACATAAGAACTTGACCAACGTTTTTATTTTCGATTTGCTTTCATTATTTATATTGCATAAAAATTACTCCAAATTTTTGTGCACATTATAGTACATATGGAATAAATATAGTATATTTTAACATGAAATACTAGATCAATTTCATATTTGAAGGAATTCGAAACAAGCAATTATATTTATGCAAAATCATTTTTAAGTAATCTCCCTATAGTTCTACACAAGAAGGCATTACAATTGTTTAATAAAATGTAATGAACTTTTTAATAAATGCCTGAAGTTTTAAACAGAATAGACATAATATGTGTTTTTAGTTTTCTTCGAATAGACACATGTATATTTAAATTTTAAAATCAAGGTTAAACCGAGGAACTATAATTCTGAACTAGTTACTTTATTATACCAAAATAATTATATATAACTAGCCTAATATCATAAAAGATGACCGTTAAACGACAAACGAAACCTTTAAAAATAATGTCACTTTAATATTTCGTTATAAACGAATTAATTTGAAATGCATACAAAAAACTTAAAACGTCTGTCTATTTCGCACAACATTAAGTTCTTCTCTTGTCTGTCTAGGACTTTTCCTTCTAATTCCGTGCTTAAAATATAGCAACTTGACTCTTTTAGATCAAATACCACGATATCATCTTGACATAGTTTTCTAGCAGGTTAATCTCCTATTTCTGTATGTTGTTGAGATGCAGTTTATTCTTTCCTCCTGAATCTAGTTCTTTGTTCTTACAAGGGCAGAGCATGATGTAAAAATATTTTGCTTCCAGTTTCTATTCTTGAAACCTTTTGTGCTCTCAATTTAAATATGAGGAATAATTGAAATCAAATAACAATGAGGAACCTAGCAATATAGAAATCAACTAACTAACGAATAAAAATTGTTTACGCTTGTTGTAAAAGTACGTAATTGTTCATACATTAATTTTTCTCAACCAATAGTTTAGTCTTTGTATTAAAATTGAATAAAGGTGTACATGCATGAGAGTCGAAGGACTTTTTTAAGTTTTCAACTGTTGCTATTCAACAATATCCGATAGATCCATGTGAAATCCATAGTGCAGTGTTAATACTGTAAATTGATACATTTTTAGCAATTTTTCTTGAACACTTTTTTATTCTTTTCTGAAGTTCTCTGTGTTTTAAAATCGGCAAAAAAGTTTTTAAAAAAATCAGTGCTAAAGTAGGATTGAACGATACGGCTTAGCTTTGGCACTTTTTTTTTTATAAAATATGCACACATGATATGCTCTAAAACCAACGAATAACGATTTTTATAAGAAATACTGTCATTCTTAGAAACGTAATAATAATTTTTTTTAATGAATTGCTTTCCTTCTTCCACCAGTAAACTCTTTTCAACAAATTCCATTACAAGAGACTGCTGCGAAGAAATTCCATCCTTCATTCACATTGTCTCTCATTAGAATTTAGACTCAACACACACAACTTCAATTATAAACCTCTTTTTTATTTTCCTTTATGAAGCTTAGATTTTGAAATCTAAATAATATATATATATGGTTAATTCTTTAAATAAAAAAATATGTGCTAATGTGGGGAGTAGTGATATGTTCTATCAAACTAGATATACAACCTCAAAGACGGAATTTCTTATGACATAATTTTAGAACTCATGAGAATCACACCAGAAATATACAACAGCTGGAACACCAAATAGTGTTTATTCCTTATGCAGTGGTTCACGGCAAGAAATCACTTTACCATCTTAATTTATTTCGATTATGCCTGGAAACATGCTGGAGCAGCATGCAACATAATATACGACGTGCACATGCGTACTCCGTTTCTGTACAAAAAAATATGTCGGTGCGCATGCGTGTTTCAGCCAATTTAGTTTCGTATGGCTGATGTTCGATCAGCGTGCCTCACAAGAGACTTGCAATTGTTTTGGAGCATGTAAAATCTTTTGAACTGATAAACTAATCGTAATTCTTTATTTCCAACAGCTTCGGCCCAAAGAGACGAATTCGACTGCCCCGACAACTTCGGTTTCTACCCTCACTTTCGCAGTTGTGACAAGTACTGGGCATGCGAAAATGGAACAGCAAGCCTAAAGGTGTGCGGCAACGGTCTGGTGTTCGATGACGCTGATCCCCTCAGAGAAAACTGCGCATATCCCTTCAGCGTCAACTGTGGAGACAGAGCAGACCTTGGTATGGCATATTCTTTGAAAATTTGAATAATTTCATTCTAAAGCAATGTTCTAGCAACAGAATTGAGCAATCGAATGTAATTTTAACCGTCTTGTTTCCTTCATTCCTAAACCTTTAAGTTGTTTTGACAAGATATCTCACCTATCAAGATTTGACAAGTTCTGCTAGAATAGCAGAATTGCAGACGTCATGTCTGACAATTCTTGTAATTCTTCTCGTCATTAATACATTGCTGATTTGTTCATCATTCTGGTGAACTTTCTGTTAATCAGACCTTGGTATGGCATATTCTTTGAAACTTTGAATAATTTCATTCTAAAGCAACGTTCTAGCAACACAATAGAGAAATCGAATGTAATTTTAACCGTCTTGTTTCCTTCATTCCTAAACCTTTAAGTTGTTTTGACAAGACATCTCAACTATCAAGATTTGACAAGTTCTGCTAGAATAGCAGAATTGCAGACGACATGTCTGACAATTCTTGTAATTCTTCTCGTCATTAATACATTGCTGATTTGTTCATCATTCTGGTGAACTTTCTGGTAATCACGAGATACCTCGTCCATCAAGACATGGTCACTTTTGCCGATAACGAGGTACCTCGTCGAGACAACCACCAGAAGGGTTATGATAGCATTAACCCAGTTGGTAAAGTTACGAATTTGAACCTAGATCCAATTAAGGACCAAGTACGAGGGGGCTGATTCACATCAAATCTGTCGTGGCTACAAATATCCTCACGTTGGCGTGGTGTGGACGTTCGAAAAGTGGTATGCCAGTTCAGGTGTTCACCTTGTCATCTGACCGTGTTTCAAATTTAGGAGATATTGTCCTTGGATCTTGGATCCTGGACAGTCATGAGTAGTTCTTTGTGTTCTCTCGTGTGACGCAAATTCACCGAGCTACCTCGCTTTTATTTTTTTAAGTTTCAGAAGACTAAAATGCCCGATTTTCAATTAAGTTTTAAGTCTCTTGGAACATTTCCCGTATTAATGCTGAGCTTTCCAAAAATGTTTAAGCGAAAGTAAATATGGAAGATGGTGTTTTTTAATGGCACGAAAGAGTGAGAGGGAAAAAATTCAGATTCCATTGAAATATCCATCTTCCTTTTCGCAAATATCACAACAGCACGTCTCTATTGAGTACAATACTATGAAGTATGCCTTTCAATCATCTGAATGGTACATTTCACTCTCCTAAAGAATGTGTTGACAAGACAGTTTCGCAGTCATGACTTTATTTCAAATAGATCCCAAAATTAGACTACAGTGTGTCAAGAATCGCTAATGAAACATATGCTCAGTTATTTCCTTTGTTTAATTATGTGAAAGTTTCTTTGTAGGGAAAAGGAATGAATAAGATTGAACTCAAAATCCACATGCCATTAGTAATATACAATTGTTTTGTTTTGCAGAGCCTCCAATAAGCACACCCAACTGCCCCCGTCTGTACGGAATCTACTCCAACAAAGACAACTGCCGAGTCTTCTATTCTTGCTGGAACGGTGAAGCTTCCAAATACGAGTGCCCACCCGGACTCGCCTATGACTCAGAACAACGCGTGTGCGTTTGGGCTGATCTCGTAGAGAGGTGCGACCAGTTCGGTAAGTGTTTTCACTTCCTTCCCTTTCATGTATCATTGTTGGGGTAATGGGGAAAGGAATTGTGTTTGCTTAAAACACCACCTGCTTAGTCTGCGAAAAGATGAAAGCAAACGCCTTCCAACACAAAGTGAATAATGAAAACATATTCTTGTAATAACATTTCCTCCTGAACCTGATGATAGACGACAAAGAGAGAAGCCACTGTGCTACTTTTCTATTCGAAAGCCTTTTCAAAATAATTTGTTTGTACTCTTGCACGCATTGGTCTGTTCTAGAGTGCCTATATAATA
This sequence comes from Metellina segmentata, assembly GCA_947359465.1. Taxonomy (NCBI): domain Eukaryota; kingdom Metazoa; phylum Arthropoda; class Arachnida; order Araneae; family Tetragnathidae; genus Metellina; species Metellina segmentata. The sequence continues at coordinate 27,312,234 of OX375882.1, forward strand.
AGAGTGGCGACAAGGGACCAAATTTGGCCCAATGCGCATGCGCGGCAGCCATTTTTCTACCAGAATCGTCTTAACGAAGGTTGCTGGGCGAATTAATGTATCATTTCAGGGAGAACAAAAAGCATATTATTGTTATAATATGGATACATTCGGTATAAATGAATCATATAAACGCTCAATTACATGCGTAATTGATGAGATGGATTGCACAACGCGCTAACTTAGATTGCGGGAAACACCATGTTGTTAAAAAAAAGCTATTTATTTAAAAAGTGTTCAAATTTATACTGACAGAACACTAAAACAATAATAAATAAACATTCTATAACATGAAATGGAACATGAATAAGCTATATTTTCTTTTTAATTTAATATACACACGTTTTTCTCGAACACACAAAAAGTTCCCATGTTAAGTCTACGGGAGCTAGAAAAAGACCGCCTCGGGTGGTAGAAAAGGTCTCTAAGCCAATCAGAAAGTGTTTCCCGTATGTCGCCACTCTTATTATATAGGCACTCTAGTCTGTTCTAAGAAAGCCTTCGTATACCTTTCAAGAAAGTGGTTACGGACACACCAACCAGAAGTTGTTTCAGTTTATGTAATACTTTACTCGATGTATTAAGTTTCTAAAGTGTTTTAATCATAGCACCGACTAGAGTGTGGCAAACAAGCTACATTGTAGTTGGGCCAACAATAAATAGGCCACATTGTAGTAGACCACTCTCAAGTATAACGATCAACCCTCGACTTCTTCAATGACAGTAAAAATTATGTTTATTGGAAAAGAATTTAAAGCTCAAGAGAGGGATATAATGCTATTCCAATTTGTGGACAAAAAAGATTGTTTAAGAATAAGAAAATAGCAGCAATGCTGTGAGCTTCAATAACTGTAATCTTAAACTAGTTAAATATTGAAAAATTATTTTTCCTAGGCACTTTTATACGAATCATTTGCTTGATTCAAGTAGACCGAAAGTTAATGCATAGTTTAGTACATAGTTTCTGAATTTTAGCCATGATTACGTTACATTACGTAAGGATTTCTTTAGGGCAAAGAAAAATAGGCTAACAACATAGAATTAAATGGATTCAAGAAAATTTAGAAAGCTGAGAGCATTTGGAGGTTATATGAAATATAAAGATACGCAGAAAACAGTCAATCGTATGCATCAGTTTGTCTCAAAATATACTAGTATTCGGAATTTTCACTCTTTTATAACAGGACCTGATATCCAGAATGGCGTATGATTTTCTTGTACCAATTACAGATATTCAAACTATTCTAGAGCAATACAGACATAACTTATTTAGTGCCACATTTTATTCTTAAAAAGCCATGTTCACATAAGGCGTTTCTACGCGCCTTTAGCGAGGTCCCTTTTTCTTAAGCATTAAATTAAGTTTTTTTGTTCCCCTAATTCAAGTTTCTATCTTTGCGATCGTTGAATATAGAGTGAAAATTTCAACTGATTTCAAATCAGCGTAAAATTCTACGCCAGATCAATACCAAAACAGACTAATTATTTAATTACATACCATTTGATTATTTAATTATTTATTAAATAATTATTTATTTATTTACAGAAAATATCACATTTAAGGTATCGATCTGGTGTAAAATTTTCCTCAGATTTCAAATCCGTTGAAATTTTCATTCTATCTTCAACGATCGCAAAGATAGAAACTTGAATTAGGGGAATAAAAAACCCATAATTTATGCTTACAAAAAGCAGGACCTCGCTAGCCTCACCAAACGCGTGTTAGGCGCGCCTCGTGTGAACAGGGCCTAAGGGGCGATGGAACTTTGAAGTTTCAGGCATTTACAATTTGAAAATATGGGTACCTGGTCTCATGCTTGTATCCATAAAGACTAGTTTAAATTTTTATTATTAACCAACAATTATTTTGCATTTGCAGAAGTTGCTGAAGGATTCGTGTGCCCCGATCCCTCTGATGTCGATCAACCTGGACTTTACAGCCGTCACGCTCACCCCACAGACTGCAGGAAGTTCTACGTATGCATTGAAGGAACTGCCAGACCCTACGGATGCAGTCTGGGCACAGTTTTCAACGTCGACAGTCTACAATGCGACGAACCAGAAAACGTTCCTGGATGGTATGCGAATACTTAAATAACTTCCTAAATAATTAAACATGAGGTCCAAGCTGGTTTTAACGAACTATTTCAGAAACCGACTCGATTTTACGTATTATCGGACAGCAATTTTTAATTTGCTCTTTAACGAACTCTCTATCATTACGAACTTCTTAGTCCCTCGGAATTGGTAAAAAGAAATATCCAATGTATTTAAAAACGCCAGATTAACATTATAGGATAATTCAAACTTTTTCATAATTCGACTGTTATTCCTATGAATATTTATGTATTCATATTCGTCCATTATTTATATCTCGTTTACAAAAGTGTCCCCCTCTTATACTTAATGGTTACAGAGAATAATACTAGCAAACTAACTTGAACACAGAAATAGTTTAAATCTATGGTAAAAATACGAAAATTTATTAACTATTTTATGTTTGTTATTTTAATAAGAAATTTACCACCTTTCTCATTCAATACAGCTGTTATTGTATTGGTGTAGGCACTCAAACCAATCTCTTGTACCACATACAATGAAACGGCTCTATAGTAATAATAATAGAACTAAGAAATAGGCCATTATATTTATATAAATACTCTTTCATTTATGGTGGTTCCACAGCTTAATCATTTCGAAAAGCTACCTCCCTTCAAAAAACGACGGATACATCAATGTAGCTCTCTCTAGACTAATATCCGGTGAACGCTCCTGACTGTACTGTGCCTTTTCTTTGATATACGGTACTTTATATAGTATTCGGTACATTAATTTAAAAAAATTTATTCAATAAATTTAAGGAATTCGATAAAAATTACTATGTATCAGCGGCTCATCTGACTAGACGATCAGTCTGCCCCTGTGTGCCACAAATATTTGGTAACACAATAAGTAGTAAAACTGGATATGATAACACTTCTCAATATTTTGTATTTCCAATGGCGAGTTACAATAGAACAAATAACTAAAACAGGTATACACACAGAACACCAAGAACACAGAATAAGGCTATGAGATGGTGAAAAACCAGAACCTCGCCACAGAGTCTGTTGGATCAGGAAGAACTTCGATAATATGAAGATGTCGAGCAAGATAGCCGTGGTTAGTTATGAGTCAAAAGATCACCAATGGCTTTTTTCTGGACATATAAATGGTGTTCAAGATTAAACTTTGCCATATAGAAGTGTATATAATGAAGAAGATGTCTACTTTGTAATGGAACGTTTGTGAGGTATCGTCGACTTAGAACAGAAGCACATTAACTGACCTTTTTTGGAGACACTGAATACTTATTTTCACGTTGATGAGAAGTATATTCCAATATATTTCCCCTTTAACAATATATATAACACTATCGTAAACACACGTAAAAAATGTATGTAACACTATCATAACGCTTTGAATTTTTATATTTTGATTTAAAAACTAATCTTTAGTTCAATCCAGTTGCTCAGCAAAAAGTGAATTTGACTGTCATTGAACATTTGACAGTCATTTCAACTAATCTAATTTAAGACTAAATTTTAAAATAAATGCACTTAATATGCGAAAAGTTGATGAAATCCTAAACCGTCTTATTTTTTATTTTACAGCGAGAATTACTATGGAGATCTTGACGTGAAGACATTGAAGAAAGCTCAAGGTTGAATAGAATGATTCTAGAATGTTGTGGAATTGGGCAATCCTAAATCATGCCTTCCAGTCAAAGTTCTTCCGCTCCTTTCTATCCATCCATCTTATGTACATTCCATCTAAGAAAATATCCGCACTTTTTCATCCGATTCTAAATCAGAACTTTTAAAATTGTGTTCGGTATGTCGAATCACCGTTTGCTTTTAAACCTCCAGCATATCACCTGATCTATAATGAGTGGAAATTATAATTAGATTAAGTTATTAATTTAATCTCTTTGTAATAATTTGATAATTTTTTTTCTCAACTGCGCAGCAAGTAGAGCTTGCTCAAATAGTAATCTGGTACTCGCGATTGTTAACGATTGCATAGTAAATAACTTCGAACACATTTCAAAAATTCAATTTAACCCTATCATGTGATTTGACACCCTGGAATAGCAATGCCACCTGCGCAGACATAAACGTGCCAACGCTAGCTTATAATTTTATTGTCTCTCTTCTATAATCGATGTTCAATGAATGAACTAGATTTAAGAAAGAAAAAAATCAATGTCTTAATTTACTTACTGAATGCTTTTTTGTACGACGTTAAGTCATGTTGTCCAGAGTTTACTTCCTGTCTTAGGAACTGAACTGTGATGATTTGTAAATGTAAATGGTTTACATTTTGTTTGGTGTAAATAAAGATTTCTAGAAAATATTTGTGTTGTGTTTAATTTGCGAGTCCTATTTTTAAAATTGTGCTGTGGATTTTTGCTTTGATGATTTGAAGAATTCTATATTCTTAAAAAAATAAACGTTCCAATAATTCCTAGTGGGAGTTCTCATCTCCATTTTACAAGATCTGAATAATGAGATTATTATTTTCTCATAAATCTATGCAAGTCTGGGTTTAAAATAATACGGGATAGGCTTATGGTGAAATAAGAATACAACTCTTCAAATTCTATGCCCGACACAAAAAGATATTTATCAAATTTTTAAATTGCATTGTATTGACTCGTTCTATTTACACTAGGAAATGAAGCCCCGTACAATAAGCATGGGGAACTTTTCTTTGAGTAGGGAAAAGAGGGAGGTGATTTAATTGGTTATGGGGCATTCGTATGGGCAACTCGTAGCGCACACGAGTAGAGAAAAGAGAGAAGTGATCTGATTGGTTATGGAAGAGTTAAATTTACACTTTGTGAAAAGGCAGTTTTCATGTTGGTAAGTTTAGTTTAAAGCTCACTAAATTGTGTGACGATATTTCCTTAAAAGTTCAAAATTGTATAATAAATAATAGTTTAAACTTTTATCTTGGAGAGGAATGGCAAAGTACACATTTAGAACTATATTAGACTAATAAACAATTCCATATTCACTATAATATTTTTAAAGTGGGTTTATTCCATATTTACAATTTTTCACAAAATTGGTTGTACATTAGGGTGGAGCGAAAAACACGAATTTCGGAAATTGAAAACGCCTATGGTGGGAATAGTTGGGGACTACCATGCTTATTAACAGTACAAAATATGAGCTAAATCAATTAATATCTTCAGGTGCCCAAATCACTTTGAAATTTCGAAATTTTGCCAATTTTTTCACAAAAATAATAATAACGCATTTAAAAAAAATTAATACATCTTATTTAAAGCCATGGGTGGATGAAATGAACTTCCCTGCGTATAAAAAAAAAAGTTTTACACTTAACATTATCCCGGAAAATAAAAAATTTCCCCTTTTTCTAGAGCGACATCACGCGCGTCTCCACTCCTCTCAATAGACTCATCATTGCGATCACGCGTTTACACGGGCGCTTCCCCTTGCAGCTCTTCGCTTTTTTTTAATTATTAAAACAACCCAGAACTTAGCACGAGGAGATGGCTGCATATCGAGTTCCACCCCCCCCCCCTAAAATTTTCAATTTGAGTTGCTAGCTTACACTAAAAAATTATGTTTAAGTTACTGGCAAGTGGTTTAGCTTAAAAATGGTTGATATTGACTTTTGGTTTCAAATCTGGGTAAAGCAAGTCTAGAAGCAATTCTTGACCGAATTAATCCATCTCGTGCTTCTGTACCACATACTGTACTATATGCTTTAGTTACTAATTTAATGCAACGTTCTACTACTTGTGAATGGCATGGAAAGTCAAACATGTTACTATTGGTTGGAACGTCTAGAACCATAGACTTAGTTGATCATCAGAAAGAGATACTGTAAGTGGTGGATCTGTAATGGAACCTGATTGCCATTCAATTAAATTTATGTAATCGTCTGCTTCGAAGTTTAACTTGGGAATTTTGAACTCTCGAATATTCTTTTCGACTTTATTTTTTTTGTCTTCATTTTAAATTTTTCTGAGGCTCAATTCTCTGACGTGTTTTCTATCATCAGCTAACATTGCCAAATTAATATTTTCTGGATGGGCATAATAAGCATTTCTTATCTACAACAATTTTTATATAATCAGGCTAAAATCTCGATTTATTTAAAACATGGTAAAAATTAGGAATTCCCTTACCGACATGATGACTGACTTTTAATTTTAAACCACACATATGAGTGTACCTTCACAACATACTCTGTTAATATTTTCAAGTTATGGGTTGGATCTTCTGTTGAAACATATAACCTTAAAATTATATTTGTCGTGGTCAACCATCTGGAATGATTCAATTTTCCTGGATTTTTTTGTGACAAGCTTAATGGAATATATTTATTTGATATACCTGTGCACATTTCGTAAATGTATCGTTGATCAGTGATAAGATCCTCTAGGACAATATCTGGCAAAGTTACTTATATCTTTTCAAAGTTTGTCAAAGGCAATTTTTCACAAGATTCAAACATTTTTCCAATTTTTCCGTTGTATCCTTTTGGTCCTGTGGTTTTCCCTTCTAAATGTTGCAAAAAATTACGTAAAGGTAGCTGGGTAGCTCATTTGTATGTAATAAACAAATAAACCAATGCACAGGACATCCTAAAAAGAGCTCGATATGTCGAATGACTCCATTTTTCAAACATGTATTTACCACTGTACCATCACAACCAACCACTTGCATCTTAGAAATATCTATATTTTTCTCCAAAAAAGTTAAAATACTTGTTTTAATATTTTGATAAGAGTCAGTTGTAGGAGTGACACGTCCCATATATATTGATCCTGGTTCTTGTATTAGAACGATATGTTCTTCTGTTACCGTCTTTCTAGAAATCCTTTCTCTTTCTTTAATCATTACTAAAGTTTAATCCTTTCGCTCATCGAAGTATATTCCATATTCTGATAAAGAGGTAGTTTCCTCATTTTTCCTTTTCATGTAGCTGCGAGTCTTTGTCCTTTCTCTTCTAAGTTTACTACGATCAACTATGTTTGAAGAATCATCCTTGGAAATTTTTCCCATATCCTTCAAAGCAGCATTTATTAGAATTGCTGCTGATCTATCTGAAATGCCAGTTCTATCACAAGCCTGAGCTACATTTGGAAGTTTAGTTCTCGTTTGTGAAGTTGAAGAAGAATTATTATCAATGACTGTGTTTATAGTGGCATTAGAATTATGTAGCAAATTAAAACTTAAAGTAGCTCCCGGCGAGAGATTTTGGATTGTTTTCCTTTACAATCTTTGAGCTAAACGTTTTGGCTCTCTGCTTCCCTTTCTTTGCGCTGCAACCTTTTTTTCAAGTATTCTGCTGGTTTTAATGCCAACATTTCCAATGACCATTTTTCGAAATGTCCTTTGATCTGTTAAAAAAGGTCTTTCAGCAATAGGTACTTTAATTTTGAAAGTACAACTGAGAAAGTTCTTACATTTACATATGCTAATATCAAATAGATATTTTTTCTGCTGATTCCCTGAAGGACACAACCTTTCGAGAAATATAGTTTGCCAGTATTTTTTAATAGTTTCTTAATATTTCTATATGCTTTATGGTATTTTTCAGCATATATATTATTTGTTGGTTTATTACAGTTGGAATCGAACTTTTCCCTCATAATCCTTTGAGCTCTTTAATTAAAATTGAACATCCATCAGCCACATACTCGCATCTCTTTTACAATCTTTCTGTATGTAAAGATAATACTTCATAAATCTGCATATGTTGGAAGTGTGTTAGGCTTCATTATTTCAGCCATTCCAAACACGGGACATACATCTACTGATCGTATCCTAGGCATTTTGACTAATTCACAGAACCGTGTATCCTTAACAAACAAAACAAACCAAATCCAAACAAAACTGAACTTAAAAATTAAAATTTCTATATAAAAAATACCTAAAATAAGTAAAAATAAGCAGGGGGGGGGACTCGATATGCAGCCATCTCCTCGTGCTAAGTTCTGGGTTGTTTTAATAATTAAAAAAAAAGCGAAGAGCTGCAAGGGGAAGCGCCCGTGTAAACGCGTGATCGCAATGATGAGTCTATTGAGAGGAGTGGAGACGCGCGTGATGTCGCTCTAGAAAAAGGGGAAATTTTTTATTTTCCGGGATAATGTTAGTTTAAAACTTTTTTTTTTATACGCAGGGAAGTTCATTTCATCCACCCATGGCTTTAAATAAGATGTATTAATTTTTTTTTAATGCGTTATTATTATTTTTGTGAAAAAATTGGCAAAATTTCGAAATTTCAAAGTGATTTGGGCACCTGAAGATATTAATTGATTTAGCTCATATTTTGTACTGTTAATAAGCATGGTAGTCCCCAACTATTCCCACCATAGGCGTTTTCAATTTCCGAAATTCGTGTTTTTCGCTCCACCCTATTGTACATCCAGACTACTATGGCCACGTTCACATGTGGCGTTTCAACGCGCGTATGGTGAGGCTAGCAAGGTCCCGCCATTAAATTGTGTTTATTTATTCCTCTAATTCAAGTATCTATCTTTGCGATCTTGAAGAGCGGGACCCTGATAGCCTCGCCATACGCTCGTTTTAAGCGCCTCATGTGAACGGGACCTATTTCGTACAAAAATCCAATTGAAAAGTAAATAAAAATATATATTATACAGTATTATTTTGTCTGATGTATTGGAATTCAAGGGATACAAGCAACTTGTGACCCAATATTTTATGTAGCTACCTTCCTCAACGTAAAGGATAAACATTACAAATATACCGAAACTTTTAGCAATAATATGTATAAACAAAATAAAGAGTTCCAAAATACAAACAAGAAGCAACATAGGTTTTACTTGATCTTTCCTCCATAATAATTTATCCAAGCTAGCGCCATTGGAGCACTTTTTAATCTTTGTAAGCGTACATTTAACACCCCAATTACAACAACACCCGTCAAAAGAAAAACATTCAAGGAGAATAGAAACAGGAACGTTTTCATTTGCTTCTAAGAAATTCGCCTTTTGTTTCTACTTTTAAATGATAAATATTGCCAAATGATGAGCTGCGTCTTACACAATCAATCAATTTTTCATGAGTTCAATATCTTTAATTTCGAATGCATTGCAAACATTTAAATGCTTATTATTATCTGTTTTAGATGATTAGCATCCATGTTAAATATTGAGTGCTGAAACTGCATTGTAGAACTGCCGATAGTTACAAAGAAATTACTATCGTGCCGAGGTGTATATAACTCTTGTGGTGTTTTAGTTCCAAACCAAGAAAGGGATCTTACAGAATAACTCATCTTTGACGCTATTTGCTATTGTAACGTAGTTTTTGTTTTCGAAATTGTTCAGGCCAGAGTTGAAACGATTCTTAATAAAATCATCTTCAGAAATTTTATTGGTGTTTAATCATTGAAGCTGAACGAGTTTTAATGAAAGTGTTCTTTCCACCAGAAGTCGGTGTCTTTATTTTATTATCGAACTAGCAAAATACCCGTCCTTACTCGGTTTGAATTCGTTTACTCTAGATTGAAGAGATAATCAAAATATATAATGACTTACGTTTTTTGTAGAATAAAAATTTATTTTAACAACTTTCGCCATCTTTATTTTTTCTACAACTTACTTTGGACACAAATGCTACACATGCATATCCATTCATGTAATACATTTCACATACATCGCACAATTGCTGTATGACAAAGCTACAAAAAGACGAAAGGTGATACTAAGGTTACTACTATAAAAGACGATTTATAGGAATATTTCTAATTCCCTTTCTTAAGTTCTTTTCATGTGCAACTCAATTAATTAAAATTACGATTTACGGCGAGTGCTCTCGCACTCATAGTCAACAAAACAATATTTTTTTACTTGTGGCACTCTTGCCTCCGGTATGCGACATGGTGAAATTTTGCAATCTTCTCCTGTCATTACTACTACGAATTTTTTAATGTTGGAAAAAGTTATAGTTTGGATTTTTAAACATTATTATTCTTTCAATAACGACATTATTCTTTAAATAACGGCATTATTGTTTAAATAACGGCATTATTCTTTAAATAACGGCATTATTCTTTAAATAACGGCATTATTCTTTAAATAACGGCATTATTCTTTAAATAACGGCATTATTCTTTAAATAACGGCATTATTCTTTAAATAACGGCATTATTCTTTCAATAATGGCATAACTACACTTAAAATTTACTGAAAATTTATACTGACTTACCTAACATTTTCAAGTCTAATACTTTGTGGTGCTGTTGGGTGTGATGAGAAAGAAAACACATTTATTAAAATAATAAATATTTAAAACAGAAAACAGTAAAATAGAACAAAATAAAAGATGTCGGAAAAATTGTTCTAAAGATATTAATTTGTGATTAATTTTTATCTCTTGATCTCGCACAGTTGCCACAATTTACAACTAAAAGTGCACAAAATTTAGAAATGTGAAATTAATTCAGAGCGAAAGAAACAGAAAATATCACTACTCACGCGATCTTGTTCATTCTCGTTTCGTTGAAAAATATTGTCTGTCTCAAATATTCCGAAATCGTTTTCATTGCGCTAAGAACAAAAATAAGACTCGAAATAAATGAAGTATCAGAGCTGAAATTTCATTAAAAAATATAATTTTTTGAAGAATAATTACTTTTTCTGCACAGTACTGGTAAAACAATCGAAGTAATCGTAATATTCAATAGACATTCCAATTTTTCCAAAACTACCAAATTATGGTTGATTTAAGTATACTTACTCAGGTGTTTTAGCATGAAACTCATCTAAATATAACAATAAAGAAATGTTTAATATTGCATTCACTAAATTAATAGATAATGTATAAAATTAAATACACTGCAATCAAATATCTGGAATACAATTCATGTGATGCCTACACAAACACAGAAACACAAAATCGAGCATAGAACAGAAAGACGGACAGACAGACTTTCGCAACTAATTCCACTCACTAAATCAAGATAAGTACTCACTGTATGCAAATTTCCATGAAAATATCTTAAACCGCGTGGACGTGTAAATGGCACAACATGCAGACAGACAGACAGACGGACAGACACCAAGCGAGAAAAAGGCGGATTCGGCATCAGAAGGGTCCAAAACGGATAGAAAACTTGAAATGGGTCGAAAATATTGAATGTACAAACAGACACTCCATTCTTATTTATATAGATTAGTCTTCTGTTGTCGTAGACAATGGACCCAGAAGCTTTGACAGAGAACTCATTTTCTTCCACAATTTCAGCAGAAACTCCTGAGATTAAATGTTACTTTGCTCATATTACCTGTTTTTTTCTATTTTGTCTTTTGAACTACAGAGGAAACAGCCTAAATATCTTGCTCAAGAATAAATCTACATTCACAAAAAAAAATCAATACAATATTCGCCCAATTTATCATTAAATTCTACAGCTATATCTTTTGTGCTGCATACAGTATTGCTCCATTGGAATGTTCTTCAGTATCAAGTAAGCCTGTTTTGCAAGTTCATATTCGATGGTCCTTAGACAAAGTCCATCGGGATGTTAAGATTCATTCTGCTAGGTAATCTCGTCCAATATAAGACTTTTCTTCCATTTTCTGCTTCTTGGCCTTTACTTCTTTTTTCTCTCCCTCAACTTTTTTCTGTAAAGGAAATACAGTATTATTTTTAAAATATGGAGTATTCTAGAAAATAAAATAAAAGATTAATCAAATAGTATAATTAATTATTGATTTTTATGGTTGCTTGTGAATGAGTCAGCATTTGCTATTAAATTTTACGCAGGATTAAAAAATAATTTATCAAAGAAAAATCTCATTTGAAACATGAAATCAATCCCATTGGATTGAATAAAATGAATTCAATCTGGATTTTAGAATATCTCTTTTTATTCACGTTATCGAAAATTCGCATCCTTTCCTTTTATTAATTCTTTTACCGAAACACTGACGAGAGGGATGCATAGTTCTTTAACTCATAGCTTATCTATCTCAAAATTCCCATGTATTTTATGAAAATATGTAGTTATTATTTCGTATGTTTTGTATCATCACACATAATATTTTTCCCCTTTTGATGCTAGTTTCCTTTTGAATATCCTTTACAGTGGCAATATACTAATATAAAATCTTTTTTAATCACAATTCCTTATACTTTCACACAAGCGCAGATTAAAAGCGAACTTTTTCAGTAAAAGATTTAAAAATAATTCTAACAAAATAAATTTAATTTTAATAATTTAACCCCTAACCCCTAAGCGGAAAAACTGGTAAAAAATTATCAAGTTTTTTTTGACAGAAAATGAATATATAGGTGTAGTGTAAGTTATTTTTTGCAATTCCAGTTGTGGGAGGTGAATAGGAAGCGGTGGGAGGGAAGTAACAATTATATAAAAAAAAATTATTATGCAAACAAAGTGTAAACGATTTGATTACATGTTTATTTTCAATTTCAAAATATTAAAATAAAACTAAATCAAATTGTCATGTTTACAAGCATAAGATTGGCTAAAAATTCAGTTTGGTATGATATACCATCGCTGAAACTTTCTGATAAATTGGCATATTGAAAATCGTCAGAGTCGCTCATTGTCAGATAACTTTTTCTAAACAAATTACAAAAACACTTAGTAAAAATTAATTTATGGTTAACTGTTTACTTTTATGATATTTAATGCATTAAAAATGGATATATTACCTTTTCCACTCCAAACAACTGCTTTATAACAAAGAATTCTTAAGAAAATTTTTAATTGCACAAGAAAAATGCTGCATAGTAGTGCTATCTATGGTCAGTAAGTTTAATTATTATCTAGCCTACCTATTTTTACTAGAACGGATCTCAGACGGGCATTAGAATTAAAATAACGCGAGATACAAGATCGCTCGTGTGAGACACGGAAAAATGTGTTAAAGGTTAAAGCTGTGTTATTTTATTTTTCAACACACCCTGGTTCGTACATTTCTTATCTGATCAACTAGCCACAATATGGCGGTTGAAATAAATAACTAAATACCATAAAATATCTGAAAGAGCAATTTAAGATGTAAAATAGTCTAATGGGGCGCGATGCCTTAGCATGAATAACTTAAATTTGGGATTCAATGAATTCAGTCCAATTGAAAGAAAAAAAAGCTGTTCAAGTCTCATATACCTCTTACCTAAAAAATTATGAAATACTGCAGAAACAAAACGCATAAACATGTTCATCAGTGATTTATAAGTATGTCTTGTTTACAGTATCCATATAATTTTCTTATTTTCTGATTTGCATTTGATTTTAGGTAAAGCAGGAGAATGCAATTTCAACTTATAATTTAGTCATTTCCCGAAACGATCGGGCCATAACCTACCACAATAAAATGGGCTTTGAAGTCAAGATGATCCACATGGATCAAATTAGCCCTTTTACAGATAAAAGTGACTATAAAGGGACAAACCGAACAGATACCACAAGCCTACCCTTGTTGCGAGCACTCTCTGATCAGTTAGTCCCTCTCATTTCCATCTACTTCTAACGCATGTTCCTAGGCTGTGGTAATGTATAATTACTAAATATCCCTCAGAGGGTGCATACTGGAATAAGATCTCAGAAATGTAGTTTACACAGACTTGGAAATCGATTTGGACTTATTGACTATATTGAAACAAACTAGACTTTTCCATCACGTTCGTCATAATAAGGCGAGATAAGGTTTGTCCGTTTTCTGACCTTGCGCCATAAAACCCCAAATCCAATCCAATCCAAATCCGTGTTTTCTTCCAATACCACGTGACATCAACGCGGAGATCTTAAAACAGAGCTATCGGGACCACCCAATAGCTCTATATTTAGTCCCGTATTCTTGAACTGTGGATCATTAATTTGTGCACAATTTTCTTCTTAAAATGCATTTGCAATAATTTAATAACGTAGATTGTTTATTTGAAATTAAGTCTATTGATTGGATGAGGGAAGTCGTGACGGCGACCAACATTTACTAATTTATGTTTTAACATGAAACTGTACTCACATGCTCCGTCAAGGTCGATGACACAGGCCATATCGTATCTCTGCTGCGATTCAAGAATGCCCCATTTGAACTAAAAAAAAAATCTTAGCTCCTTAATTTGGAGGTATAAAATTCATGGAGTTTGTGGTTGACGAGAAGTCTTTGCTCAGAAACGAACCCTTAGTACAGCTTTTTCAAAGCTGTGCTCCTCGGATCCCTTGGGGCTTTGCGAGTGATTATCAGAAACTCCGTCCTCGACAAATGTTGTGTTACTCCAGTACGATGTTGATTCAAATACCTACCTACCTGACATACCTACCGTTCGTGGCAGCTATGAAGATGGCAAAAAATAAATTGCTGCCTCCCTCTAGTGGGAAAAAGGAAACTACTTCCTACAGTTTTCTAGAAGAGTAATTGAATGATTATAGGAATGGTTGTGCAAATTATGTTACTTGGCAGATATTTCTCGAATATGTATGAATTCAGCTCATCTATATAAGGGAAACGGAAGACAATATTTGATGCTAATGACAGAATTGCCGAGCTGAAGGAAAAGATAGCGTTCTCCATGGAAAGCGTCGAGAGTAAGAATCTGACATGTTTCTCATTGATTTCAAACTTTTTAGACGAAAATGACATAACAATGAATGAATCATTGCCAGCAATAAAAGAACACCTTAACAATTTGTTTCAAAATTTTAATTCATACTTCCAAGGGACACTCAAAAATCGATTAGAAAGAATGTTGAGTGGATTGTAGATCCATTTTCAGTGACGCCAAAACCAACAGCCTGCAAAAAGAAGGCACTGCAGCACAATATGAGGTCCTTATAGATATTGTTTCGAACAGCCACTGTCAGGTATCATTTGAAAGCAAACCACTTCCCGAATTTTGGGTTCAGTTAGGGGAGGATCTTTCGGTATTAACAGGTTGACTGCCGGCCACGTGAGGATGTGTTGATAGCTATTGCCCCCCCCCCACACACAGAAATCAGGTTTTCCCTGAAGGTGACTACGCGCTAGCGCGAAATGTGAAAAAATGAAAAAAAATAATGAAAATAAGTGACAAAATGCATTATTTTTGAATGATACTTTGTCACTAACAAATATTTAACATAAATGAATTATTATAAGCTGGTCACAATGATATTATTTCTGCAAACAATATTTTAAATACTTTATTTGTGGGTCACCTTCGTCACGCCAATACCAGCCACGCTAATACCAGAATAGATTTGCGAAAGCTCAGATAACAAATTTGCAATTTCATCATCTGTTAGATTGCATTTTTCTTTTTTGGGACGTGAAGGCCCTGCAGAGTTATCGTCTCTACAACTCATATTACAAGATTTTTTCAAATAACTAATAAAGCTATAAATTCGAAACCACATACCTTTACAACTAGCTTCTTACCTTTACTCCACGTCAATGCCAGCAGATACATCTAACCTATAATGCCGATTGAGGCGGAGAATAAATGTTGAGGCACATCTCTTCCCACGCGCTGGCGCGTGATCAACTCTTCTGTGTTGACGCTACGTCACGCGTTGGCGTAAGATCGGTAGCGAAAGTGTTAAGTTAAAAGTTAAATTGCTCTTAATTGCCCTTTGTTGCTACGTACCTCTGTGAAACGGCCTTGTTGAGGTACACGGTTACAAAAAGTAAGTATCGAGCTCGTATAGACGCAGAAGACGATATTCGTCTTCAACTGACTTCTGTGACACCGAACATTAACAAACTCTGTCACAAGAAGTAGGCACATTGTTTACATTAACTTCGGGGGGGGGGGGGTGCATGTAACATTTTCAAATACCTTAAGTAGTCATATCATCTTGCAGATTTAAATAATAAATAATAGTCTCCAGTTCTTTTTTTACTATTGTTTCCTTTATTAATATATGTACCTTATTATGCACTTCTTATACTTCTGTATACGCACATTGTGTAATATGCCTCATAGAACATACACAGATAGAACTAAACACTGAACATTTCTTGGGCTCCATGAGAAACTTTTGAGTCCACAAAGGCTCCGTGGATGAAAAAGTTTGGGAACCTCTGCCTTAGTCAATAGGATAAGTTATCAACTATAAAGAGTTGGATACTGTGCTGCTCAAGCTTGTAAAGAATTGATAAAACATGAGCATTTATGCATTAGACTCTGAATGGGCAGCTAGCCAATAATCCAATTTTAAAATAACAACTTCCATACACAACTATAAATACAAGCACATCTTTTAGATAAAAGGTTCATTAATTATTCACATTGCAAAAAATATTTCTTTTATAATTTCGTTTCAATCGTCATACATGAAACAAAGCTATGAGTCAGTATTAGATAAAAGAGACTTAAACCAAATATAATAATGTTTTTTGTAGTGTGGCTCATCAATTTGTGCACAATTTTCTTCTTAAAATTGTGTTTGCAATAATTTATTAATGAAAATTGAGTTTATATAAGAGTATTGGTTGGCTGAGGGAAGTCATGGCTGCGACCAACATTTACTTACACAGTCCAGTGACATTAATGTGACCACCACCTACTTTTCACGTCAACGTGAAATAACCAATCACAAAAGGCAGGTGACAGCACATTGCAGTGGAGTGTATATAAAGGATATCCTAGGACATCGGAAAGCATTTCAATCGTTGGCGTAATGCAGAAACGTAGCGATTTATCCGACGTCCAAAAGGGCATGATTATTGGCTTTCGGGCCAAGGGTGGAAGCATTTCGGAAACGGCTAATTTTGTGAACTGTTCGCGTGCCGCCGTGGTAAAAGTATACCGTACATGGCAAAATGGCACTATCCAAAATCAGCGGCGTGGCACATGTGGTGCACCACGGGCTATAGATGACAGAGGCGAACGAAGGCTACGGAGATGATTTCGGGCGAATAGACGTGCAACTGTTGAGCAACTGACCGCCTAGATGAACCAAGGGGCTACCAAGAGTGTATCCTCAACAACGGTTCAGCGAAGGTTGCTGCGCATGGGCCTCCGCAGCAGACGCCTGGTTAATGCACCTATGCTGACTGCTGTTCATCGGCGACGAAGGCTGGAATTTGCATACCAGTAACGCAACTGGACGTCCACAGAGTGGCGATAGGTGGCTTTTTCCGATGAATCACGTTTTATGCTCCATCGTACAGATGGACGTACGGCTTGAAACGTCTGAAAGTAAACACCCTGCAACAATTGCCAGAAGGATCCAGGCTGGAGGAGGGAGCATTATGGTTTGGGGAATGTTTTCCTGGCATTCAATGGGTGCACTCATCATTGTGGAAGGCACAATGAATCAGCACAAGTACGCATCTGTCCTTGCGGAGCATGTCCACCCCTACATGCGAATTATTTTTCCTCGGAATGATGGCATCTACCAGCAGGACAATGTGAGGTGTCATACAGCTCGTAGTGCATGTGCGTGGTTCGAAGAGCGCCAGGATGAGTTTCACGTACTCCCCTGGCCAGCAAACTCACCGGATTTAAACCCAATCGAGAATCTGTGGGACCACCTCGATCGGGCTGTTCGCGCCATGGATCCTCAATCACGTAATCTAGCGCAGCTGGCCACGGCACTGGAGTCGGCATGGCTCAACATCCCAGTGAACACCTTCAGAAACCTAATTGACTCTCTTCCTGCACGTCTCGCAGCTATCCGCTCTGCCAAAGGTGGTTATTCTGGCTTTTGACAGGTGGTCACATTAATGTGACTGGACTGTGTATTTTGCTTGTGATACTTTTTATTTATCACTTGAGTATTTTGTTGAATTACGTTTACTGAACTCAAGTACGAAAATTTTAGCCCCTCACTCTTTGGTGTAAAGATTAGAAATGATAAGCGGAAAAAGCGACTGCTCTTCAGCAAGTTTTAAATGCGAACCATCCATTTTAAATGCCACCATCAATCTACAAAAAAAATATTTTATGTAAATATTTCAAAAATTTGTGAAAGACATCATATGACTGTCAAAGAACACTGGAATTTTTAATAATTTTATTGTTGAAATTAGAAGTTTTTTGTTTTATAGCTCATATTTTTTTCATTTGTTTTCAAATACTCTAAATTAAACTGGCATCAAACACTGGATTTTAATATTTTCTGTCGGCTGCTTTTTCCACTGTGATTTGTAAACAAAATATTTTATATGTGTTCTTTCGAAATTTTCGAGAGGTCTTCTATGGTAGAGTGCGATGAAATCGAACCTAGATTGTTCTTAGGAAATTTAGATGCGGCAGAAAGCGAAGAAACGTTAAAATGCTATGGTATTAGTCATGTGTTGACAGTATATATGTTCCCCATCACCATTCCTGACGGTGTGAAAATCGAAACTTTATTCATTGACTTAGAAGATTCACCCGACTGTGATATTTTATCATGTTTTGAAAGATCAAATGCTTTTATCAAAGAGGGACAAGAGAAAGGAGCTTGTCTTGTGCATTGGTAGAACTGTTTTTTTAATTATTGATGTTTTGGTACCGAGACGCTATATGTGATTAAAATGCTAACTGTTTAATTCTTGATTCAGTTCTCAATGTTTCAGGTTTTCAACATGACCAATGTTAGAGTTTTTCTTAACAGAATGTAACATTACTTTTTATCAAATAATGAGGTTTGGTAATTTTATGTGAAAACAAAACAAAAAGCCTGTGAACTTGGTTGTATATTTTAATGTGTGATCTAATTTACAACCGATTGCTTAATTTTCTGTGGAATATTATTTCTTTTCGCCATTTTTCCTGTTTTGACCCGAAGAAGCAAACTTAAATTTCTCCTCTGTAAAAACATTTCTATAAAAGTATGTTTCATGAGAAAAATATTTCTTTCCCATTTACATTCGTTCAATTAAACGATAAATATCGGTGCGTTCCTAATTTTCCAATTATGATGTAGCTTTATCCAATGCTATTTTCTGTTCAAACTCTACTTTACTCTGAAACATTTTCATCTAAATGATACACGCCAGACAGTAATCTGGAATCTCTTTTATGTGATTTTACTGTTTATCAAAGCATTTACAAAAGTATATTATCCTCTCATTTCCTAGAAAGGAAAGTAACAAAAACTTTATCACGAATTAAATATATTGTTTGTTCTACTTAAATGTATAAAGTAAGCTGTAATATAAATGTGTAATTAAATTTTCCCATAACATACAAAAATGTAATGAACATTATTACAACTTGTTCAATTTTTCTACCATTCCTTAGCCTTCTTTGTTCATGATCTGTGTACCTATTGGCTTAGGCCTTCATAAGTAAATAATTCCAATACTTGAGATGTGTAAAGGTCTTGATTAAAATCAAATGTTTTAAGTTTATTTTCTATAGGGCAATATGACATGTTTCGTAATTAAATTAATTTTAAACACTAAGTAATAAGGAGAAATATATTATGTACTATGTAGTTAGGTTAGATTTTTTCCTTCACTGAACCAAGGTTCAAAATTAATAGTCATTATTTAACAGGACCCATTGGCCCTGAAAAAGATTGGTTTTCACTTTATTATTATTTTTTTTAAATCTTAATATTTTCTAAATGTCAAAATTTTTTGAGAAGCCTTGTTTCTTATGCAAAATACAACATACAGTACTATGTCCAAAATCCAGACCTCGGCCATTTTGGATTATTTACATTTGTTGTCAAAAAACAATCTAACCCCCTCACCTGTGTGAATGTTGTGTTTTCAATAGTAAAATAGCAGATATATTAATGGGAATAATTTTGAAAGAAAGGAAAAAAACCTTTTAATACAATGTAGCAAATTTTACATGCAAATCTTCTAATTTTTCTGCGTGGTATTTACTCTGAACATGTCCGTTATTTTGCGTTGTTTCATCAATTAGGTCCAGGTTTAACTCCTTGTTCTTTAAAAGTTGTCGGGAAGATGCAAAAAACGGCGTCTAGCAAAACGTCTTTGAGACTTTGTACTGTATTTTATTTCACCTGCAATGATATGTGACCTTAGACAGTATTAAGAATCGTCTATTGTGGATTTATCGTTTCTTGCACCTTACTTTCTTTTTTCACTCCCCAATTCCATTACCAATAAAACTTTGTGAACAAATAACACTACTGGGTTTGAAATCCAACCTCAGCAACTTCACTGTGTTTAAACTTAAGTAAATTTTTCTTATTTAATTTTGTGTGATATTATATGTGTATATATTATTTTTATGTTGAATCTTTTTCAGTTATGGTGGAGTATCTCGTAGTGCCACGTTAGTTGTAGCATACTTAATGAAAAAGTATTCACTAGCAGTGGATGAAGCACTTCAAAAAGTTAAAGACAAGCGATTTTGTGCCTGGTAAGAGACAGAAATAATTAGCCAATTGTAGAAATGTAGATTTCTAAGTAATAATCTTTTGGAGTATATTCTTGTAAAATCCTCCGCCCATATAGAGAAGACTCGTAAATTTTCTTCCAAAGGCATAGGAAATAAAGTAAATTCCATGCAATAGATTTTTTAATCAATGAATGAATGCACAAATGAAAATAATCATAATTTTAAAAATATACTCCAAAGGCTAATATTAAAAAAAGTACATTTCACTCTTCTCTTTTTAACTTAATAAAATGTGAATCCTTTACTTTGACAAATATGTAGTTATTTTCAAGCTCCATCAAAGAGTCTCTTTTAATATACTCAATAAGTTTTAAGGTGTGCAACTAACTATATACAGAAGTATAGGGATAGCACTGCACAACTATGCGGAAATATGAAGATATGTGTTGCTTATAATATCTCGACTTCACAGTGACAGCAGCATTATCAGCAATACAGTCAAATCACATTAACACAAATTTCACAAGACCGTAAAAAGAAATTCATATTACATTGGACTCATGTTTTTACAAATTCTTGAGGACCTAAAAAAAAAAATTTTTAATGGGAATGCGATTAAAAAAAAAATGAAACTTGCACTAAACTTTATTCATTAGCGATTCCCAAAAAAATCAACTACATTTGTTTGCTTCTCGATAGCACTTTGGTTAAACATACGATTTCATAGAGTTGATACTGTTAACCCTTCTTTGCATAATGGTGGAAATTTCCATCATAACATTGAATGCCCAAAAATTATATAAAAGAACAAGTTCACTTTAAATTGATCGTGTCTGGATACCTTTTTAATGTCCATTGCATATAAAAAAACATAGCTGTCAAAAATAAGCAAGTGTCACTATCAGTAAAACGAGCTTGAAGTTATCATTCCGCTGTTTGTTGTAGTTGCAATAAACGTATGATTTCGTTTTTAATTTTGTTTTATTATAGTTGAGTTTCTATTACTAAAAAAGTGAAAATGAGTGGAAGAAAGGTTTGTAACATGTGTTTCTGTTATTTTTAGAGCAATTTCTGAAAAAGTTTGCGTTTAATTTAAAAAATACCACATGATACCATCATATATTTATACTATAAATATATACTAAGATTTTTTTAACCATTTTCCCTTTAATTTTGAACATGAATTATATCACCTTGATTTATTTCACCAATAAAGAAAAAATCATGCAAAGAAGGTTTAAGCATCTCAAAATTGTCATCTGTTTTAAAAACCAATGTTGTCCTTACAGCGATTCTGTGGCTTTTACTATAGTTGGCCTTGGGATAACCTCTACACATTTTTCTTCTTCATCAGAGTGTTCTTCAGTTTTCCCGTTCAACACCTGGTTGATGATTTCATCATTTGATATCTCCTATGCATGCTTGAACATTCTAATCCCCATTTAGAAAATCATGAAATGTAAAGTTTTCAGGAACTTGAGGATCCTTTCCACAAAATTGTTTGATCAAGGCTTCATCAGCTCTGAGATCGGAATTGCTCATTCCTTCCACTCCAGCCTTCACCTACTTACCAACTTGGGAGGTCCAAAGTCCAACCAGAGTGAAGAAATTTCACCCTTTCCCATCAAATTTTTCCTGTCTAGAAAAGGAAGTGAGAAAACTTTGTTCATAAAATAAAAGAGAGAATGTGTAATTTTGGTTCGCAAATCAAAAGAAAAATTTCCATTATTTCTATGGGATATTGTTTGGGACCAATATAGGTCGTAAAAATGTGCTGTTCGTAAATTGGAGGTTTGTAAAAACGCGAGTCCACTGTATCTTGAAATTCGTAATGTAATTCATGTTATCCAAATTCAGAAAAAGCATTTCTTTCTTAAATAAGATCATGTATTTATTGTCTAATTCTGGGTTCACAGATAAAAAATATACAGATGATTTTTGATCCTGATGACACAGATAATTCCTGATTGTAGATTTTCCTAACTGTACAGTTTTTGTCTTGAAATAGTGTTTTGTTTTTCTTGTGACCTTCTTTGAGAAAATCTTAGATCCAATCAGCACTGTTTAATTGAGCACATGAATTTTCACTGCCTAACAAAAAGTGATGAACAACTTCTAAGCCAGCAGTACCTTCTTTAAAAAAAGGCTCGCCTAATCTTTTGTCTTAATCAGATTCTTCATTTATTCTTTCTTCTTCACTCTTCCACGAATAAATCTTCTACAATTATTGACGGAATAGTCAAAAGAATTATAGACAGTTTTTTTTTTGCAGTATGTTCGTTGCAAGATACCTATAAACTCTTCCAGGTTTTCAGAAACCGCTTTTTTTCTCCTGTTTTCTGTGTTTTTTTTTTTTTTTATTGTGAGAAACTTTCAAATGACACCAAATTTAAAGTTTTAATATGGATTTTGTGGAGTTCAAACTGCCAATAACTGTAGTAGAGAGCGGAATTTTCTATTTTGAATTTCTTTCTTAAAGCCCAATTTGGTTCCATTGTTGCCTAATTTGATACAATTAATTATTTTTTAGGCATTTCAATTTCTGACAGTTGCGTGTTGGTCATCACGTCATAATAATCTTCATATTTTGTTAATTGATGGGTGGCAGGTATGCAGTATATGTGGTTTTAATTAGATCGCAATACCTCCTGGTAAACTTAAAAGTACTTCCTGGGAAGACTCCTAATTTTATGATATTTTAGTAACTTAGGTTTGATAGAATTGTTTTTTTTTTTTTAATGTGGATTAATTAAAATATATTTTTGTGCTTTCAGTCCAAATGCAGGATTTTTATCACAGTTGAGGCTTTATGAAACCATGAAAAATACCTTGGACGAAGAAAACATAGATTACAAAATTTTTTCACTATATCATCTGGGAAGACAAGTTTCATCTGGTATAGTTTTATAATTTAAAATAGTTTTATTGTGTAATTTTGTTTAATATAAAAATACTTTGTGTTAAAAATCTTTTAAGCAGAAAACAATATACCTGCATTTCTCCTCATTAAAATGAGCTCTTAGTGTCTCCTTAAAAAATGTCACATGAGTTTCTGCTCTAAGCCGATGATATTGACTATTTATATTAAAGATATGGGTTATCAAGTAATTTGTTTAGTGTAATGTGGATGCATATATGTATCATCATTTTATGTTTTGGTTTCTTTATTTAGTAATATGTAAAATTCCTAAACAGCACTTGAATAAAAAAAAATCATATTTAATTTAATTTCAAAATTACAGGTAACGATTTCAATGCAGTTCAAAATTACATGTCAAAATTTAAAGAAAAAGTATATGGTGGAGATAAATTTAAATGTCGACAATGCAGGTAAGTTTTTAAATATTTTATCGTTGTTATTTTTTTTGTTTGTGACATGAAAGGTGTATGCATGTGAACCTTCAACATTTCCTCAATACAACTATGCTTAAAAATACGTTGTGACAATGATTATTTTAAAAATTGGTTCATAAATAAATTCGATGCAATCAAAAATTGGTCATACAAATTTCGTATTTTTTAGATTGCAGCGCGAAAGCGTACTTTTATCTACACTGAAATAAAGGTTACATTTCCAACTAACAGGTTTGCCAGATTTCAGATTTATTGTTGTAACAATCGTTGGCAAGCAGAGGGCGGACTACGAATTATTAAGAAGTTTCGGCGTCGCAGTACATTGACTGTGAAAGGAGTGATGGTTTGTGAAGCAAACCAAATGGTATTGCATAGCAATCCCCGGTGATTGGCAAGCTAGTTTAATAAAAATCAATTATCGCAGTTATCTTGAGCCAGCTATAAATAATATAATAATCATGCTCGTATTCTTAAAGAGCACTTATAAATAATCTTATGATTGGTTGCTTTTGAAATTTTGCAGCTTTGCTTACATTTGAAAATAAAATTAAGTTTCCAACAGTTAAATCTTTTTATACTAGTTTGTTTTCTGTAACTATCTAATTTTTGGTAATAGTAGGTAATCGGTAATAATTGGCTTAATAGGAAAGATTTATTATTGATGTTCCATTTCTGCAATCATATATAATTTTTTCCCCATTGTTCAGTTTGCAGATATGATGTAGATTCATGCTATGCAAAAACCCATTTTTCTTGTGGTTTTTGTTTTGTGTATCATCAATGTATTGTAATCTGGAAAATACAGAAGGAAAAGATAATAGCTTGTTTTACTTTATAAGACAACACTACTTCATAATTTAATTCAAATTAAAAATTTATCTTTGAACCATTATAGACTTCATGCATTTATTTAATAGTAAGTTACCAAAACTTCTATCTTCGAAGTATTTTCTAATTTTTGTACCCTTTGTAGAGCATAGGTACAGGTTATGTGATCAGTCACATGGCAGATAAAAGACAAGGCTCATGCATAATGTGCCTTTGTTCATTTTACATCCCATAAATAAATTATTTCATAAATGTTTATTAACTATTGAAGGTATATACTATTTGAAATTAAGTTATTACTATTTGAAATGAAAAGGAATTGCTAATAATTTAAGTGAAAGATCTGGAATCTTTCAAATTCTTTTGCAACACAATATTACGAATATGTTAAACAGGTGTATTTAATGAATAAAATTATGCTTGAATGAGATCCAAATTCCTCTCACTCCTAAGAAACAAAAAATGTGCATTTTGTTTCTATAGATGCATAAATAGTTGAAATAGTATCCCTTGTAGTAGTTGAATAGTAAAGACAAAACTGAAGATTTCCAAGTTTGTAAAAGGCATGTGCACTATTTCCTAAACATAAAATGCATATAAAATTCTAGGTATTTTTGGGTGATGAAGAAACACTTCTCTCCCAGTATATTCAATTTGATAGAAGGTGACAAAATGTAAAAACAATTCTAGAAAAGAAAAAATTAACTGGAAAGTTGGGACTTTTAAAAATAAAAGTTTTAACAGTTGATAAAAAAAATTTCTTTCAGAAACTAATAATTTCAGAAATGATTATGAATTTTACATCGATTTTTTAATGTTCAAATTTTTGTTCTTTTTGTATGTATGGGGAAATTTAATTCATTACATTTTTTGTTTAAGTATATAGTAAGTGTTAAGGTTGGTTTCTATTTAATGTTTCCCTGTTTGTGAAACCTTCATAGGTTCTTAAAAAATAATCATTCTCCTTATTAAAATATTCTTTTGAAATTATATTTAATTTATATTTATTGAAATATATCATAAGTTAGTCACAAATTCATGCCTTCTGCTTCATAATCTTTTAAAAATCGTTTTATTGCTCATAGGAAATGTCTTTTCACACAAAGTAATGTAATACCTCATATCCAAGGACAAGACTTGTATTGGAATAATTTTGCACAGCAACTCATCTCAGAACAGTCACAAATAATTTGTAAAAACTCATTATTCATCGAATTTTTACCTTGGATGATTGAAGCTCACCAAGCCATCTCAGGAAAGGTATACATATTTTACTTTTGCCTTATTTTGGAATCAGAAAACAAATTGGCTTCCCCAGTAACATTGGAAAAATAACTTATAGACAACTAAAAAGCTACTTTTTGCTGCTATTTTTCAACATTGTTGACAATGTGTTTTCATCTAAGCAATGTCATATCCAAAGCTATTTTCAATTTTTTGTGACTTTTTTGAAAATTTAACAATGCTTAGTGAAAATTAAGTCCCCCATTTTTTAAACAATATCATGAATCCTTGTTTCAGTCACAAATTCATGCCTTCTGCTTCATCATTAGAGAAAACATGTTGGTAAATATGTTTTTGCTTATCCCCTTGTCCAGAAATTGCTAGACCATATCAATACGGTTTGTAAATATGAACATTGTGATTGCCTCCATGAGGTGTATATGTTACAAAACCAGGGTTGGCTTTCTGCTGGCAGAAACTGTTTTTATCCATGCTGGTGGCAGAAAACAACTAAACAGCGGGTAAAACCGGCAGAAACTACAGGGCAAATTTTTTTTCAATAGCAATAACGGAACGTGGCAGCATAGGCGGAGTTATGGGGGGCATGGACCCCCAACTATATTGGCCACAACAAGACACATACAACAATATCGTGTTGGTCTTGTCTAAATAAATGAAAAAAAAAATTGAATTTATATTTTCTAATTAAAAACAAAAGAACATCCCTTCATCAATTTATAATTTAATTTCATTATAAGTAAGGGAGATGGGGGGGGGGAAAGAGCCCCAAAAAATAATAACGCTCAGATGGGCCCAATGTCAACAAGTCAGTATTTAAAAAGATTAATGACTCATTACTTTCTACCCGAAAAAATAACTAATTAACATTGGGACATGTAATATTCCCACAATACGTAATGCTTTTCTTAAAGGTCTAAAAGAGTTAGGGGAAGATGTGTCTGAACTAGTTTTTAGTATTCACAGATTTTTTTAATCAGTGGCCTAAGCGTTGGTCAACATACAAACAAATTCAAGAAGACTTTTCTTCCCACTCATCATTTCATCAAGCATTGTTCAAGCAGGTGGCTAAGCCAAAAGCCAGCTGCTGAAAGGTTTCTTGAACAGTGGATTGCAGTGCGACAGTATTTCGTTGACTACATTCCAATAAAGAAGCCAAACATGATACAAAGACCAGGCTACAAAAAAAATTGTTCATTTACTTAGAAGAGAAACTATAAAGGCTGAGGTGATATTTGTCGTATCAAGTGCAAGTATATTTAATCATGTGACCGAATTTCTTCAGAAAAAGGAACATCTAATACATAACCTTTATTCTCAACTTGAATTGTTGATAAGAACAATTTTGGGTAGGATCTACAAAGAGGAATTCATTCAAGATTTGAAGACGGATGAAATGGAAGATATATGTCCTCAGTAACTTGCCTCTGACTGATATTGTGATTGGAGATCAAATTTCTAAAGCACCTACAGAATGTGAAAGAGAAGGAAATAAATTTCTTTTTTCTTAGGGCTCAGAAGCATTACATTGCTAGTCTCTATTATTATAAAAGAAAGTGTTTGTTTCTTGTAAAGTCCTGACGAATCTGACACTTACAGTAATGGGATTTGGCACACAGGTAGTCCGAATTTTTTCACTTTTAGGGTAGCGGTGAATTTTAAAATTCGATCTAGAACATTTTAAAATGAATTTAATCATTATTGAATGCAAAAGAATAAAAGAGATCACATATTCTAAATTTATTATTTTCGTTTCCATTCCGATTTTGCGCGGAGGAATGTTTTTCCGACAGACGATAAAAAACAAATAATCTTTTATCAGCAGTTACTTAGTTCTATTTTCTATTTCCTAGACCGTTAAAGATAGAGTAAAAACTTCAATGGATTTGAAATCCGTGGAAAATTTCAGATTAGATCGATACCTAAAAATATGGTTTCCTTTAAATAAATAATTTTTAAATTGAATATATTTTTTATATTTTTGCACGAGATTGTGATGTCATGTCAGCTTTGCTTTCTAAAAATAAATATATTGCATTTCTTGCACTTCGTTAAAAAACACCCAGATTACATCTTCTGCCCTCTAAGATTTCAGCGGAGAGCAAAAAAATAAAACATTTTGACTGGTATTGTTTAGATCTTTTTCCTAAAATCGGAATCGTTAAAGATAGGTTAAAAGTTTAAACGGATTTTAAATCTGCGGAAAATTTTACCAGTTTAATACCTTACATCAGGGTGATGCCCAGCAAACCAACGCCGGGCTAGCCACGCAGTGGCTAGTGTTAAATATATTTTGAAGTCCTCCTTCAGTTCATCTCTCCTTAAAAGTTTATCCTGTCTTGGTTTTCTTGAAAGACACTGTGGTGAGAGTGTACAACAAGTATTAGAAGTTGCAAGAGCAATGCCATGGTAGGTCCCAACAGACATTACTGGATGAGTGAAATTACTCCAAAGAGAATTTGAGGAAGGATCTAGAATGAAGCCTAGTGATGTTTACTGGAACCAGTTCTTCAGACTGTGAGACATTAGTGGTGTTGATCCAGTAGTGCCAAAGCTAGTGAAGGATGCTTTTACTTTCTTTTGGTAGTGGTGACATTGAACGTGACTTCTCAGCCTCAGGAAGAGCTAAGACAGGAGACTCAATCCATTGATGATGGTCAAAAGTAACTTGACAAATTTTGACAATCAACCTTATTTGGTACCCAACACATCAATTAATAGATATGGGAAAGATTGCATATAAAGCCTACAATGCCTATTAATAAGATATAAAACAGAAGGCACAAGAAAAATTAGATAAGTACAGGAAATAAAAAGAAAGACTGGAAGCAGAGAAAAAAATTTAAAGCAGCTACCAAAGAAAAGAAATACAAGAATGAAGACTTAAAATTATATGTAAGGAAGAGAATGAGGCAGTGCTTGAAAATTGTTAAAAGAAGCCAATGTTAGGCTTTAGAAAGCAAAAAATAAAGATTTTAATGAAGCAGAATTTTTAAATCAATATGATTGAAGCTGCTGCAAAAGTCTCAGATGATGCTGGTCAGCAAAGAGACTATTAAAAATGCACTTTCTTCTCTTGAGAAGAAAAAGACAAAATTAATTTGACTTTTTCAACAACAAAATAATCAGACAATCTTTCAAAGAAGAAATTCTTCAAGCTATGACAAAAATGAACAATATATTTAAAAATCATGATTACAAAATGTTTTTTTTTTGTTAATATTGTTTCAAAATAAAATGATTTTTAAATGAAGTATATTTGGCATTGTTATTTTTTGCTTATTGTCACTTTTTTACTCCTTAAAACCTGTTATAACCCATTTTTATAGAAATGGAATGACATAAAACTCAAATGATCAAGGTTATATGTTTAAATTTTATGATTTCAACTGTCATTTAATATTTCACTTATCCCAAATAAATCTAAGGTTTATATCAAGACTGAAATTTACAAGAAAAGTACTTATTTAACAAACTAATAATATATTGCTTTCTTTGAATTAGATCCATTGTCCGGAATGTGATTCCAAAATTGGAACTTTCTGTTGGAGAGGTATGTAAACCTTTTATTAATCTTTTCCTTCATTCAGTGTTCTCACTCTTACTAAAAATAAATCAAGGACTTTTAGTGACAAACTGGCTCATAGGACCAGACTTGGAAATGTGATGTACTGGTCTAGAGATGTAGGCTTACCAAAGTCAAAAAAATCCTTGCCAAGTCTTAAGATTAAATATGCACTTTCAAATAATTTAACACCTTAGAAATGAGCGGAGAGTGAGATAATTTATAAAATCCATTTAGTATTGTTCATTTTGCATGGACATCTGATTTCACAATTGGTGCCTGGTTCAAAGAGAAATTCAGTAAAGTATAAAAAGCTGCAATTCCTCATCAGCAATGGGTAGAATTACAAAAACTCCATACCTAACATATGGCATCCCTTTATGCCTCAAGGTCCTGGTGGAAATAGCCTTCATTTAGCAAAAAATTAGTGAAATGACGAACAAACCAATTTAATATTAGGATGGACCGTTAATCAAATTTTATGCATGTAGAAGACATTCTAATGCCATCTTTAAACTTGCTCTATTGTTAAAATCATTTGAATGAAGGGGTAATATGTTATTTTTTTTGTAACTGTACTACCCTCTAATAATAATAAAAAAAGAAACAAAACATTAATTTTCTCTTTTTACAAATGTCTGGAGAGTACAAAATGAGACAGGCACCTTCTCTAAATTTTCCCTGGATACCCATTAACAGGAACATTAAACAGTGCATAAACTTCACTCTAGTTTGATTGATGTCAATAATTATTGCATTTAAAAGGTAATATTGGGAACATTAACATTTTAATAAAATATTAATGTGGTATGTATTAGTATATTCTGTTTCAAATATGTAAATTATTTTTGATAAAGGTACATTAGTCTAATTTGCTCCAGGCCCTTAAAAAGTATAGCTTCACATCTGCAAACAATATAGATGAAAAAGTTGCAAAATTGAAAAACATGGTAGCACAAATTTTCAAAAATCTGTTGCAATTTAGTTTTGGTAGTTTATTTCTACCAAATAAATTCCTGGCTCTAGAAACTTTGATTCATAAAAATTATATTATGATTTGCTTTTCAGGTCAATTATGTCCTTGTGGTGCCACAATTTCACCAAGTTTTAAAGTCATTGAAAGCAAGTTGGACAAGGATTTCCAACAAGCTCCATCTGAAAAAAATGAGCTCAATGTCCATCATGTAACTTAATGTAACAAGTTGTTTAAATTTCATAGTATCTGTTTGTGCCTGTCTGACAATAAAATTTTTAACCATGTTTTTAAACATGTGGAATATCTCAAGCCTTACATCAGAAAATACAGAAAGGTTTGAAAGAAAATCACTTTTTTTATTTTACAGTTTTTATAAAATAAAAAGATCTGAAAATTGATCATCACAAAAGCATGTTTTAAAAGCATTGTTAATTTTTAATTTACAATTACTGGCCCTTTCTAAAGCCACTAAGAACATTTAAATTTTACATAATATACCTCAAGATCCTTTAGCATAAAAACTAAATATTTAACAGTTATTGATATAATTCTACATATCTGCCAACTTTTAAAACTTGAAGGCCTATCACATACAAAGAAAATGACATTCAATTTCTGATGCAAGATACTTTATAATTTAAATTCCTAGTTAAAAACGTACTCCACAAGAAATAATTTAAATATTTATACATCATATTGAGCAATATTGAATAACTTCTTAGTTTGAAAGTTATGCATAAATGGCAGTCATTAAGCATTTTTATCAGTTAACTAAAATAAAGCAAAAATGTCAAATCTATTACTCAAGGGATACATGCTTGTGAACACAAACATGGAATGCATAGTTCAACACAACATAATACATTAATAAACATAACATCAATTTACATGGACAATATAGTAATATGCAAGGATTAGTTTATAAATTTTGGTCAGAATGAATCAATTTTTTTTTTCATGTATTCATTCATAAAACATTCCTAGATATTTAAAATATTGCATGAGTATTCACTAATAATTTGCAGCACAGGGATTTTGAAATGTTAAATATTCAAAACACTAACAATTTGAATGCAAACATTAATTTTTATTTTTTAGTAATAGACAATTTCTTCTACACATTTGAAGTTTTATATGTAAATGAAAATCTAAAAAGTTTCATTTAAAATTGAAATACACATTCAAAACATCACATAAAATACTCCTAACTAAAGATAAAATAGATAGAGAACATAACAAATGCAAAGTAAACAATATTTGGTCAAGAAAGAAAAAAAAAGTAGCTGGCCAGTGAGTCTGAAAGTGGATGTGTGGTTTGATACCATTCACTTACAAGCAACATACTTTTATAGGTGAAGTGTTTTATTTTAAATATATACTGGCAAGCAAAACTTAAGGAACACCTTGGTTTTTTGAAGGTTGCAACCTCAAAATTAAACAAAACTGGTGATTTGGATTGATATTCAGTAAAACAAACGGATTAGCAGAAATGTATTTGCATTCCTTATGCAAATGTGATCCAAAGCCTGCATCAATGTTTGAGGTGGTCAAAGGACTGCCTCTTAAATTTTCACTTACCCTCCAGTCTGATAGCACTTGGTGCAGTGTACCACCTAAGTTTCAAGACTGAAACTTTGTTTCTGTCCTCGTTATCATTTTGTTTTCTCGAAGTATTTTATATAATTTTTTACATCCAGGTTACATTACTGCAAAGTACCAGCTGATAATGTGACTGTTCCTTAAGTTTTACAAGCAAGTTACTATCTGATAAACCAACATAACATTGAGTGCAACTTGTGAAAATTACAAAATGTAAATTTTAGTGATATGATTTATTCAAAAATTCTGAGATTACATCATTAATCAACAAAAATAATACCAGGTTAACATTACCCAGACCTACCAACTTTGTTAATTTCTATGAAGCTATTTCGTCCAAATTAGTTGATATTTTTAAAAACACAAAATATTTTCCAAGATGAATTGTATCTTTTTTCTTTGAAATATTATATCAAAGAATTAAATTGAAATCTACCTAAATTTATAGGTAGTTTTCAAACATCTATGAATGTGTATTTTATTAAATTAATTTTCAAATACTTGCATGCTACGAGTACTTTTGCAAGTCTTCTGTTCAATAGTACCTCATCTATAATTTTAGTCCCGTACTATATCAAAAAGATTGTTTCGCAATTAGTAAACATTTGTAAGAAATAACTCGACAAAATCGAATATTAAAACAGTCTGATGACAAAGAAATCGCAAGCATTTTTTAAATGCTTCATTTTCATAATCACCAAGTGCAAATAATATGTAATTCGTGCTAGTTCCAAATCTGCTGAATTAATCAGCAATTTCAATGTCCATTAACTTCAACAATTCTAAAATAAACAATGAAAATTACTTTTCTGATGTACATCACCGGCTTGCAAGTGAAAAGCAAAGAGTCAAAAGAGTTTAGCTTTCCTAGATAAGGCTTGCTATCTTTAAACAACTCCACAAAGGTATATTTTATTTGCATGAAGTTTTGATTTCTTGAGAAACAGAGTACAGCTTAGGAAGTAGAATTTACCCCTCTGTTTTCTTAGAACTGTCACTGTTTTTTTTTAACATTTGGTGCATTTCACTTGTAAGCTGCAGATATAGTCTATTTTGGCTTTAAAAATTATATAGGGACTGATTAAAATACTAATTTCTTAATACAATTATTGATTTGCACAGTACATCTTGAAGAATGTTAAATTTTTCCAGAACAAAATTATTTTCTCTACGCAGGAGTTTTTGAAACAAGACATTTTTGCAATTTTTAGAGAAAAGCATGTTCTAGTTGGTTGATCTGGGTTATAAAACACAAGTTTTAGCATATGAGTACTCTTAAAAGTCTGTAATAGTAAGTATACTAATATGTTGTTACACAGTCAACAACTTTCAGCTCATCTATAGAACAGCCGTGCTACAGGTACTTGATCGAAGAAAAAAGTTCACCTGTAAAATGTATAAAAACAAACTCTTGAAAGGCAGTTAATGAACACTTTGGAGGAATATAAATGCATTGATATCAGTCTCAACTGATAGGACCTCTACTCAGGATGATGGTAGACAATCCCACTCAACTAAATACTGAATTTTACCACCTGGATCAACGCGCTTAGCGAGTACGGAATACTTCTCGCCATTTGCAATTCTATCAGCCACACCAAAGTAATTACTGACTGAGGAACTTAAATCAACGTTAGACGATGGAGTCGCGGCAGATGAACTAAACTTATTGGACGTCCCCTTGTAGTCCAGATGAGAGTCATTTAATAAGTTGTTGATAACTGAATTGGATGATTTCCTAGTGGTGTACTTGCGAGATGGGCGGACTCGTAACTGAATGCAATGTTTACTTGGAGGTTTTGAACTCCTCGATTCTGTCCTAGGAGGGGTGGGAGTGGTTGAAGTAGAATCTGTGTAGCAGCTGAGCTGGTAGGTGCTCAAGAAAGGGTTATTCAATCCCTCGAAATTTGTAGGAGGGGGTATGAAATCGTTGAGGGTGCCATGCGATGAACAGGTATCGTCGCTTTCAGATATATCAATGATGCAGGAAGGGACACGGGAAACTTTTCTTACTCCATTGGGTTTTGGACATTTTGCAAGCCTGTGAGGCATTTTTCTTTTTTCCTACAAAAAGACACAATCTCAGCTATCAAATAAAGAATTAAAATAAATGTGAATGCAATTCAATAAGTATATAAGAATTTGTTTAGATTGTTGCAAAGAATAGAAAATTGTAAACCATTAGAAAAGAATGCAGTATTGTGTCTGACACAAGAAAATATAAAGACAAAAATCAGTAAGGTTTTCATTAGAACAAAAATCGAATATTTAAAGAAAAAAATATATTTACTGAATTTTAACAGGCAATTAATTACTGCATTGAAATCTATTTTCGTATACATGCTAAATTCAAATATAAAATTTTTGTAATCTATAAAAATAATTAATGTTTATTATCTGCATTTTGCATAGGAACAATTTTGCAAATCAAAAATGTTTAAATAGTTGGGGTTTGTAGAAACTGATCAATAAAATGAAGTACCAACTGCAACTCAAATAGCTTGCACTGAGCAATTATTAAATGCTTGGTTTCTGTTAATGAGCTTTTAAAACAGGGCTGTCCAACTTTATCTAATCTGAAGACAACCAAATAGTTTTGAAATTAAAATATTTGAAGTCTTACTGTTAAATTTAGCAAGAACTTAAAACTTTATTTAATAGCACTTGAA
The DNA here is from genome assembly GCA_947359465.1 of Metellina segmentata. Lineage (NCBI taxonomy): Eukaryota > Metazoa > Arthropoda > Arachnida > Araneae > Tetragnathidae > Metellina > Metellina segmentata. Next base: position 27,346,815 of record OX375882.1, read on the forward strand.
CTAAACTACAACTTTAATTATTAGCTAATATTTTAAACTAGAATTAGTTTGAATTATATTCATGGTTCCCAAAATCCTGTATCTATTACCCTCTAAGTTTAAAAAGTTGGAAAATATAAGCTGAAATGGAAGACTTATTCTCTGTTAACTAATATAAAGATGTGATAGACAACTAACACAGTTTAATTTTAAATACTGACCAGTTTTGCAAACTCTTCGAGATCCTTTGTATGTTGGTAGCTGTGTATCAACAAATACAAAATTTACAATTTTGGAGAAATTCATTCTAATGCAGGCCTTGAAATAAGATTTTTTAATTCAGGTGCACCTAAGTTTTTAAATTAGGTGCACTGCGCGCACCTAGTGGGAAAAAATTAGGTGCACAATTATATTTTCATGTGCACAGTGCACCCAGGTATTTCGAGCCCTGTTCTAATGTATAGTATGCTTTTTGAGTTTCCACACAGCAGATAATTAAATCTTTCTATCTTAAAGTTTTTTTGTTCACATTATTGCAGTCCAAATTACATGATGAAAGTTTCTTAGGAGAGCTCAAACAGTTTTCTAAAATGTATTGAGCACTTAAGAAAACTTGTGTACTCTCTAAAGAATTAAAAAAAAATTACCTTCTTTTTAGGTAGTTGTAAAGCTCTTTTTGGTTTTTCCTCTTGACTTGGCGGTTGAACGGATTTTACACTTTTTGATACTGATTTGGTTGATGTTTCGCTACTAGCTGCATCGCTCTCACGAACGGACATTTTGCGGGGCCTCTTTACTGGTACAGGAGCACTGTGAATAAATTATATTTAGTTTTAAACTTAGTAAGAATACAAAAATAAGCAAGCATGTCCATTGATTACAAAATAAAACATTTTTTTTTTAATTCAAGTAAAATCCAATTTTAACATGACGAAAATTTCAATACAGTTTATATTGGGTCATTTGGAAAGTACTGCTCGTTTTTTAAGATAAATACCAACGAAGCAGTACAAAAACATAAGAAAATTTTATTGAACCACATAAGCCCTATTTTGTTCTATGACTTTTTGCCATCTTTCTGGCAGTTGGAAAAATCATTTTTTAAAAAAATCATTAGGCTTATTTGTAAAGTTATCGAGGTGCTGCTTGAGTCTCCAAAGAATTGAACTCCAGGCAGTTCAAAGAATGTTGAAGTGACCTAAAGAGATAAAAATATAAGGGGGTAAGGTCTGGTGAATATGGGGAGTGACACAAAACATCCCAGCCATACTCACATTCAGCGAAATGAAGGGGCGAGCATTGTCATCATGCTGAAAGACAACACCTTGACAGTTGGTCAGTTCTGGCCTCTGCTTCAATGTCTGCCTTTAATACTGCCGTTTGATAACAGTATTTTTCACAATTTATTGTCTGATTTTGTGGCAGCAATTCCTTTGTAGCCCCACCATACAGAAAACATTACTTTTTTGGGACGCTGTCCACCTTTCGATGTTAAGCGGGCATTATCTCCGAGGCTGAAATTTCCACACTTAAATTTCACAAACAAACTTCAAACTGTGGCCTCAGAAACAGCACTATGTCCATATACAGCACACATTTTATGAGCAGTCTGACTAGTATGTTTTTCCTTTCTTAAAATGAAAGAACATAATATGACAAAAATGAACTTTCTGGTTTTCCATTTTTAGCACTGCAGTGAAACAAAAATTATGCCACAACACGTGCAATAATTATGCAGTGTAAGCAGAAAAGACCGAATTTAAACATCTGCTTCAATCAAGGTCACTCCTTATCGGCGGTAGTAAAATAATAATAACAAAGCTAGCTTCGATTTGAAAATGAGCAGAACTTTGCAGATGACCCAATAGATTTGTTTCGAAATAACAGAAACTCAAAGATAATTTTTTGGGGTCTGAAGTTAGAGGTGTATAGTTACACCAAGATGATTGATAGTATTTTATCAGATGTAGAGCACTAACTGAACTTCTTAGTGTGAAAAGAATCCTTATCAGAACAACAAAGATAGAACCTATCTTGTGAACATCATGGGCTCTCATCATTTTGGTAATCTGAGAAGTTACCTTGCTGAAAATAATGCGTTTTTACTCAAATTGTAACAAAAATATGCCACCATTCCGCTAATGCTCGAAAAGTTGAATTCAGAGTAAAACCTCAGCACAGCAATGAAAAATAAAATTACTTTCTAGATTTTTGTTTCATAAGCATGAAATCTGTTTCCCTAAGTCAACCTGCCCAAGCAAATGTTTCTTGCAACCTGATTCCAATGTTGTTTCATCATTTTTGGAGAACAAAAATAGAGCTTACCAACCTTTCTTTCACAATATGCATGAAATCTGTTTACCAAATTCGACCTGCCAAAGTAAATGTTTCTGGCAACTTGATTTCAAGTTGTTCCTCCAATTTTGAATATAACATAGTACTTGCTGGTCTTTCTTTTGCAGCACACCTGAAATCCCCGTTTCCCAGGGTCAACCTGCTCAAAAAACTGTTTCTGACAACCTGATTCAATGTTGATCATTCCTACTCAAGCAAATATTTCTGGTTCATTGCCAACTTGATCCCAATACAATGGCACAAACTGGCTTTTCTTTTACAATATGCATAAAATCCCTATTTCCCAAAGTCAATTTGTCCAGGCGAATGTTTCTGGGAACCGGATTCCAATGGTGTGCCTTCAATTTTGAAAAGGAATGGCCTTTCTTTCATAAGTTCAAGAAACTTTCTGGCATACTACCAACTTGATTCCAATAAAATGGCATTAACTGGCTTTTCTTTTACAATATGGATAAAATCTGTTTCCCAAAGTCAATTTGCCCAGACAAATGTTTCTGGAAACCTGATTCCAATGTTGTGTCGTCAATTTTCAAAGGGAATGGCCTTTCTTTCACAATATGAGAGAAAATCACTGAATCCCAAATTCGACTTGTCCAAGCAAATCTGTCTAGAAACCTGCCACCTTGATTCCAATGCTGTTCCCTTCATGGATTGTCACAATGTGGTGCCTGATGCCAAATTTGATGTCATTTTAAAACTGCCCAAACCAGAAAGAAAAACAGAGATTTTGTATCTGTCCAGTAAAGTCCAGAACAAAAGAGTTTTCTAGAAGAATTGGCAGATATTTCCATAAACCTAAGCTACTGCTTTTCTGAATGCTTCATTTACATTGAGCAGTTTAAATATGGTTCAACCTTAAATGTTTCTTTTGGCTGTGCAGAAAAATGTATCATTGAGTATAGTTTCTGTAACATACTCAATTACCAAAATGGAATTATAGGTAATAGTGGCAGAACAAAATAAGAAAATGTTACACAAACTACTTGTTCTTTCTATACTTTGGCTTGGATTTTATAATATGTTTTAAAATTGTAACAACCTTTAAACTCGATTTGAGAAAGATGTAATGCCATTGTAATGATAACTATAAGAACTGAATATTTCAAGAATTTTGAGATGTAAACAAATATGATTGCGAAAAAAAAATGTTTCTTTTAGGGTCCTTTTATAACTTTATATGCTTTCACTGGCAGCAGAATTCACTGCAACATTCAGAGGCATAGTTAAGGAAGACAGTGTCTGAAGGGGTGATATTTTAGAAATATTTATTAAAATCTTGTTTATTTCATGGAAAAAAAAATGTTATGTGATTGAAAGCACAATTGTATATCCTTGTTGCAGAAGTATTTCCAGAGCTACAAACGAGAAATGAATGGTTTTAACCATACCATCTTAGAATACAATGTGGAAAGTCAATTCTTCTTTTTGTGCAGTTGTATTTATTATCAATCAGAAAAGAAATAATAGACAAAGCAATAATATTTTCTCACTAAAATCTGGAGAACAAACACAAAGCAAGACATGGGATGCCTTTATTAATTTGTGACTTGAAGATACATTACAAAGTCAAGATTTTCGCAAGTTTTTAAGCAATCGATAATTAACTGCAATCATAAATTAATAATGCATACAGCTTAGTAAAATAATTAATATTGTAATAACTACCATATTTTTACTTTAATTATTGCAAAGCCTTGTTAGCTTTAGATCCCAAAATGCCTAGCTTTGTCTCTGCTAACATTTTTAGTACAAATTGTATTCCCTTGAGAATTAACTTTCAGGTAACTTTACCTTGGCATTACACAAACTTGTACCATACAGAAAATTAAAACTTGGATTTTTCTAATTATTAATCAAGGACTTCAGGTACATCAGCATAATTAAGATACCCAGCCAATTGAACATTATTCATCATGGTATCCTGGTACACCATGGTGTTACCACCATGGTGTACCAGGTGCTCACATTACATCTTATATACCATACATTCTAGGCACAACCCCATTTGAGGCATTCAGAACTTGACTGGATCAAGTCCACTTTTTGGTCAAACTCGAATAATCACAAATCCAAACTCTTTTAAGTTGAATTTTTTAAATTCATCTTTGAATCAAGTCCCTAGCTGCTTAGGTTCCGACAGATGTCAGAAGAAAAGTACGACTAATAGGAAAAGTACACACGCATACATGCCAACTTTGAAAACTGTGCATCAGTAAAACTTTTGCGCCCAAACGCCCCTTGCCATAACACAACATAAATAAATGAATTTATGTGTATTAGAAATATCCTTATATGTCACAAAAACTAGTATTATTAGTATTTTAAAATGCATAAGTAAAAATTCATATTTTTATCAACTGTAGAAACCTTGCAAATCAGTTGTGTTTTAGAAACCAACTGAACACATCCACTGTAAAAAATCATATTCACTTGATGAGTCACATTGTATCCGAAACTGTGTTACATAGAATTTAAACTTGTGTCAGGATTGCAGAACATTGGTGTTCATAAAGCTTATTTATAAGTAGATACAAGGGGGAAAATATCAATGGTCTTATTTACTAAGTTGTTTCATTTAGTGTTTTATCCAGAACAGGAGGTTTCAGAAAAATTCAATGAAGCTATATAGTAGCTTTTTTGGTCTACTTTAATAATTCTGCACTGAATTTCTGCTCAAAACGAGATTTGGGGTATGTGTCTTCCAAAGTTTGTTGGTGTTGACCAACAAACTTTCCAACGTTTTGTTAGAAATGAGAGAACTGTATTCAGTTCAGTTCTTTCTGACGAGGCTGAAGATTCTCTCACACTCTGCATTCGAATGGGGAATGAGCAGAACAGAAAGCATTATCTAGCGAATATTAGGAGTCCATCAGTCCTTATTTTACCTACTTTAACCCACTGCAGATCAATACGGTCATGTCCTTCTATTATATCTCAGATAAATCTTCCAGCTGAAGACAACAAAACTCCTTTACCAACTCATCGATTGCTTCATCTATACACTCATCAAGTCTGATAGAAAATTTTAGCTGATGGTTGAAGAGAATGAAATATTTCGATTGCTCGATTGAAATACTAAAAATCTGTAAAAAAGGTAGACCTTTTGTAAATCAGTAATTAATGTAATAAGTAAAAATTACGGTCATGTCCTTCTATTATATCTCAGATAAATCTTCCAACTGAAGACAACAAAACTCCTTTACCAACTCATCGATTGCTTCATCTATACACTCATCAAGTCTGATAGAAAATTTTAGCTGATGGTTGAAGAGAATGAAATATTTCGATTGCTCGATTGAAATACTAAAAATCTGTAAAAAAGGTAGACCATTTGTAAATCAGTAATTCATGTAATAAGTAAAAATTACGCATAATCCGTAAAAGTTGGCAAGTGTGCACACAAGAAACTTTATCTAGATTTATTTAAAAATGTATCAAATGGACTTGTCCACTCTAGTTCTGAACGTCTCATTTATAGACCACACATTCACTCCAGGCAGACATACACCCATGCCAGATTGAAATCGGGAACCTTTTGTACCAGAAGCCAGCACCCTGACCACTAGACCGTTGGGTCAGCATATAACTAAAGATGTATCATTACCTGTTTGACTTGATAACTACTGGCTTTGGCTTACGACAGGAAGCATTAAAGGAGTCTAATACTTCATTAGTAATGACACCTGATGCAGGCAGAGAAATAGAAGGGAGAGGAGGAGGCATACGAGACCTCAAACCCCACATTGTTGTCTTTTTCTTCACTTCTTTTCCTGAAGTAAACCTAACAGAATAGAAAATCTACTAAGTACATATACTTAGGCAATCAATGCACAGATATTCAGGCATCTGGAAATCTCTCTTACCTGCTTTTGCTTTTTTGAAGATGTTCTAATAATTTTTTCTTTTTTTCGTCACCAGGCATACGAGACATAGACTGAAAACAAGAAAAGACGCAGTGAATGACTCATGTAAAATATCGTATTTACATACATTTTTTTGTGTAAACAATTTCAAATAATCAAACTTGGGAGTGCTGCTTTCTTGACTATCACAGTAATATACAGATTTCTCAATTCCAGTAGAATATTTAAATAACACATTTTGTTTAGTTGAGAAGAAAGAGAAAAAATTGTGAATACAAATAAGTCCATCCAAAAGCTTTAATTTTATTAGATGTTTCATTGCAAAAAATAAATTGTTAAACTGTTACATTTAAAAGGTTGAACATCAAATTATTACTTACTTCTCCTTTGATCTGAAACTGTGACCAGTTGTCTTTCAAAAAATTTATGATTGTGGTGTCAAACTCAAAGAACTTCTTTCCATGAATTATAGTCAAATTAAAAAGGACTAGATGAGCAATATCTGGCCTAAAGAATGAAAACAAAGTAATGTTTATAGTCTTTCTATTCCTAAAATTAATTAATTCTATTCACAGTGCTACAAAAGCCAAAGCACCTGTGAAACAAGCATTCTCATACATCATTAAAAATAGAAGCAAAAAAGTCCTCTTAAACAACATTTTAAAAGCAATTCAGTAGCTCAGATTTAAAATGAATTGGCTAAATCATAAAATATGCCAAGCATGAAAGACATTGAAGATCTTGAAAAGATCTTTTAGAAATTTAAATTTTAAAATTAAAACTAAATATTTTTTTGATAAGGCTTTCATCTAAAATCTACCAACTACAGATTCCATGTGGTTTTTTTTTTTTTTTTTCATGGTTACCATCAAAACTTTGAAATTGGCATCCCTTGAAAAATTTTCTCCCGAAAGAAAAATCTGAAAAATATTTTTTTCTACCTGCTATTAACTTAAACAAATCGCTAAAATGTTCGAAAAGTCAACAAAATTTTGAAAATTGAAGCTTAAGACAATTTTGCTTCAAGTCCCTAGTTTCCAAAGTTGGAAAATAGCAAAATGTTGCTTGTGCTGACCATGGATATTGTTGTAATTTTTGTTGATAGACTAAAAATTCTTAAAGGCTACATTATACAAAAAGATCCAATTAGAACATATACATATACGAGGCTCATCCAGAAAGTAAGTTCCGTTTTGTAAAGAGACAAAATAATTGTTTTTCAAAGACATACATTTTCTACATAAGATTCCACCGATGTTACGACATTTGTCATAGCGGGTAACCAACTTACCTATACCTTCCTCAAAGAAAGTTCCCACCAGTGATATGATGATAGCCATATCTTTGCTGTATTTTTTTGTGTCGTCTTCGCTTTCAAAGCGCTGACCTCCTAGGTCACACTACAGATGGTGCCAGGTCTGGGCTGTAGGGAGATAATCGAACTGCTGCCAACCAAATTTCTCAAGTTGCCTTTGAGTGACACCAGCAGCATGGGGCCGAGCATTGTTGTGAAGCAATTCCTTGACAAAACATTCCTCTCCTCATGTTTTAAATTGCGCACCTAGGTTTTTTCAACTCACTACCTCACCATAATATCACTCCACTGCACTTTCACCATAAATCGCAGTAATTTGACAATGAATTTCAGCAGGCTTCATGTTCCTTGCATTCAAGAAACGAATTAGACCAAATCTCAGTTGGCGGGTTCTTTAATTGTCTTAAACATTTCTAGTAATCACAACAAAGTGAAAACACAACATAGATTGACCATAAAGGTGTCAGTGGAACAGCACTGTCAATAGGGTTCAGTAGCGGAAGAACAAAACGGAACTTACTTTCCAGACGCGCCTCGTATAAAAATAAACCCATGGCTGGCTATTTAAATGGAAGTTTTAAAGAGTTACCATCTTATAGGCAGACGTCGGAGGAACTCTGGTCCTTTATTGCACACAGAACACACGAATATATAAAACCTATCACCAAACAGCAGGGGATCGTCTAAGCATTGCAGGCAAGCTAAAAAATATAGAAAAATTGTTCCCTCAAAACATTGTAACACCATTATTTTTTACTGTATATTAGCTTTTAGGTGTTCATTTTACATTGAGATAAAACAAACTGCAAAAACTATGTGTTATTGTTACATACCTACTATTTCATATAGAATGTCAGTAGCTTCTAATTTGACTACAAAATCCTTGATCTAAACGAACTTTAGAAATTGATTCAATCAAACTCAATTTCCACAATAGCAATTTCAGCAAATGGCATGTTTAGATAGTATATTGCCTTCAGTTTGGAAACATCTTTTCTGGATGTAAGATCCAGAAATTCTAGATGAGTTCAGAAATCCATACCAATATAAACACATGCTTGTGCTGAATTTTGAAATAAAGTAAAGCTTTTCTAAGCAACAAAATCTTATTTGTAAAAATAAAAAAACATTTAAGAAATATACAAATGTAAAGTATGTAGTAATATATCTCAGTAGAATTGTGAATACAATACAAGCAATTTTTAAATTTTATTTTAAAATATGGTGAAATTTATATGATGCATTTTAGTCTTGATCTTTAGGTTAAATATTTTCAGATGATGTTTATAATAAAAAGCAATAATGTATATAAAAATGACTGAATGTTTCATGACACCATTTTAAGAAACACTTACCTTCATGAAACCATTGTTTACATCTTGTACATTGAAGCATCTTTGAATGCCACCTACATCAATTATAAAATTGTTAAAATATATGAATTATAAAGTAAAAAAAATAAAGCTTTTAAAGCAAAGTTTAACAAACAAAAACCATTCAACTTACTCTCCGGGACCCCCACAGTAACAATATGTTTGTTGTAAATTTGATTTATGAGAACTATCCCAAGTTAATGCTTGAAGCTGAAAAAGAAATACAATTGAATGTGCTAAACACTTGATTCTCAAAGTAATATGTTTAATCATAGATTGAAATTAAAATCAAAACCTACATCATAGGGTAAGGTCTGCTTCATTAATAGCATTGATTGAGCTACAATTAAAAAACACATGGTAAGCAAACAAGTATAAATATTATTGAAGTAAAATACAAAAAGCGTTTATTTCTTTTTTTACAAATCTCTAATTAAAATTTATATAAACTATATTTGTATTTAACTCTTAAGTTGCAGATAAAAGCAGTCTCAATGTTGGGACAAAAAAATGCAGATAAACTTAAGTGTTAACAAATTCTTACTATGAAAAAAATTTCAATTTTTTTTAAAATTAAATTACAGGTGAATTCATAACAGTTTTCTTTTGATATTGCAAGATAATTCGATGGTCTCAGTAAGCTACACTGTAACTGACTTCATTCTGTTCAGTTAACAGAAAATATAAATTATGTTCCTTTTAAAAGTTTGTGGTTTGTCACTCTGTCTTAGCTACATGTGGGCTAAAGAAACCAGCACCATTAGCTTAAAATGGATTCTGAACCACAATCAACACACGCACAGACTGGATATAGGTATAGTTGTTCCCAGAAATAGAACAGCAAAATTTTACAAAGGAAATCAATTTCACATTTTGTCAAAATATTTTTCAAACATTACATCTATTTCTGAAACTTTGAAATGACAATACCTGAACTCCTTTTAAACATTTAGTAATAGCAAATTTAGTCCCTTGATATTAAGAAAATAAAGGCTTTTTTTTTTAATTTTGTACCCTTTATCACTTGAACTACTGAAGACTTGAAAGATTACTGAAGTTTAATATGTTTACACAAACTCATAACAAGTTTACATCTAAAAAGAACTTACCATTAGAACCTTTCTTGACAGCACCCCCTTTCTAAAAAATAAAAATATACCAAATGTTTTAACTTCTAAAATTTGAACAACTAATTAACATTTTTAAATTTGTTTCACTTCACTAAGTCATTGCAAAATAAATACAGAAATGGAGCAATCAAGTCAAAATTATTTCAAGCAGTGAAGAAATAATTTATAAATTTTTAGTATAGATTCAATAAAATATAATTATCCTCAAAAATTCTAAGTGAATATGCTGAAACATTATAGAACACAAATTACTACACAACATACCACATTGCATGTTTTACAATTATGTAAGCTCCAGTATTTAGTAATAATGAAAACTTATATAAGTAAACATTCCCTTTCCAGACGGATGGTAGAACTTTGCACTTTTTCCTTTGATTTCGTAAAATTACATTTCTTTAAAGTTTAAGTGTGAGTAATTCTCAAACATAAACTCTTTCTTCCTGATGACTTTTTCTATAAAATCAAAATGGATAATTCTTAAAAGTTGGAAAGTTAAATAAAAACTAAACTTATTCACACAATAATTTTTTCAGGTCTCATATAAGCACTAGTTAGTAACCAAAGGGTTGTCAACTAAATCTAGATAGCTGGAAGAATTTTGAGAGGCTGTTTTAGAGTCTCAAAAGAATGCAAAACTATTTATCTACAACTTAAAATACATAAGCTATTTTAGCAAATAAAAAAAATTCCAACATTTTTAATTTAATTTAAGTAATATTACCAGATTGTAAAAAAAAATCAAACAATCAACTTTTTTTAAAAATTTAAATCAGATTTGAAAAAATTTTAAATCAGATTTTTTTTAATTTAAATTTTTATTGGCCCTATACATTGTTTTAACAATAATTATAAAAAAATTATTGAACAAAAAATTGAGTTTGTGACATGGTAAATCAATATTTACTTAACATTTGTTTAACTTTAAAACACAAGTTGACATCCTACATAGTTTCTCTTGAGTAAATTACATCATGTTAACAAATTTATCAGAAAGTGTAAGTGACAGACCTAAACTATAGTGTGAGAAATAGAATAAAGGACAGAGAAATAATCAGACTATAGTAAATTCTAATAAAGCTGCTGAGCAGTAATAATAAATGAATTTTCACTTACTTTTAATTCATATTGGATCTTTCTTTCTTCCTGCTGACATTTTAATGGCTGTGTGTGTGAAAATGTATATTTCTACTCTTTAATCTCTATTGCACACCACAAGAATAAGCTAACTGACAAACGCCTCAAAACATTTTACCTCCTACTTGAGTGGGGTTTTTTTAGCTAATGAAATCAGGTCACCCTTTTAGTTTATAATTTTGAATCAAATTGTTGAATACTTCCTTTAAGTGTTTATATTACGAGTGCTGTTAATCAGGAATGTTTATACATTACTCTTCCTGACATTTAGATTTATGTCATGTGTGTTTACATTACTGTTTCCAGTGTATAGCATATTTTAATAAGTTACAACTGGCAGTTGCAATTTTTTATAATATGCAGTAATCGACCCAGTTCCCTCTGAGCTGGGTGTAGCCATTAGTATTGAAATCACCATGAGTGCAGAAAAATTAAAGCATTTGACCACTTCTGTGATTATTCTGTGGTGCGTTTACTTAGTTATAAAAATGTGTGATTAGTTGTGATTTAAATCAGTGATTAAAAAAAAAAAAATTTAATCTTGACACCCTGGATATTACTATGCTAATATATATAAATAAATACTTTTGAAAAATTATATTGAGATATATTTATTTTATCAGAAGGATATTTGAGTTTTTTTTTTTTTTGCAAATTTAATTTTTGCAATAAAAAATTTCCAACATTTTAAATTTAGTTTTAGTGATATTACTGATAATATTTTTGGAAAATTATATTGAGATATATTTATTTTATCAGAAGGATATTTGATTTCCCCCCCTGCAAATTGAGTTACAAAGTACACAGAATTGTGTTAGAAAAGATTGAAAAAGTAGTAGAAAAAATAGTAAAATGTATACTAAGTGCTACAAAATATATTTATTTTCAAAATGAGAGAGAGGGTGGTACTGATATATTCACTGCAAATATTAGAAGGGACACAATCTGAAGGAAAAAAAACTAGTCTTTTATAGATGAACAAAATTTAATTTTATCCTTACTTTAATAGCATTTGCAAAAACACACTTCCTACAACTCCAAGGTAGGTCTGGATTTAAGTCAGTGGCATCAATTTTAGGAATGTGGCACAGTTGATGATAACCTAAATGTTAAAATATTTTTTTAATAATCTTATGAGTAATACTATTCTACTGTATAGCAATTTATTAAGAGTGGACAAACTACCTGATTCTTATATAAATTCATTCAATTCAATTGTAATGTAAACTGTGAGAGGTGAAATAGTAAAGTTTAACTGCTGATGTCTTTCATATACATTTCAATGAAATCTTAATACATAATACTTATAACCTTCATTACTTAAGTCAATACTACAATGTTGCAGCTTTAAGATTGACAATATACAAATAATTGGCAAAAATCTACATGTTACCACTACTTTAACTAAATTTCAAAGATGAGCCAGGAGCATATGCAATATATCACTACAAAAGTACAGAACTGCTAGTAGCAATTCTAAGAACACAATGAAAATACTTTTATAAATTGACTGAAGTATTCAAATGTTATTTTTTTTATCACCATTTTCCACGTAAAAATAAACATATCTTCTATCTATAAAATTCTATCTCAAACAGCATATTTAAAATTAAAATTAAACTATATTACTTATGACAATAATCATAAAAGCAAACTTAGAGTTTGCTTTTATTATGAATGTTTTTATTATGAATTATTTTATTTTTAATGAAAATAAATATATTTTGTTGTCTACCCCTACACACTTCTTCCATGGTTAATATAATATCAATTTCATTTTTCTTTTTCTAAAATAAGGAGTTGAATACTTGTCAACCAACTTGAAATGCCTTTTTAGAGATAAAAATTACATATCTAGTTAATTTTTTATTCTTAAAAAATTCTGTCTTTCACTGAACTAATGTTCCATGAAATAATTAGAAAATTAGTTGGTTTCAGGTATTTATCTACTCACATATACGTAACTTTTAACTAGTACAGCAGAGAAAATGCAAATACTTATGCATTATCATAGCTGCCAACTGGATAAGGTAAAAAAACAGAAGATTTTGGGTAAAAAACAGAAGAATTTATTATTCATAATTGGCATTGACATTTTGTTAAAAATATGAACCAAAGGGCAGAAATTTATGATTTAAATTAAAAAATTTAGTAATATCAGTAATACAGTCCTTTAGAAAACTTAAAACTAGCCTCAATTTAAACTAATTTTAGAAAATAACTATAAACCTTAAGTTGTATACATAACAGTTTAACATACATCATGTTTATGTTTGTATCTTAATAATAGCATAATTTAAATGCACAATTCTTGATAATAATATTTCTATTCTTGGCTATAATATTTATTTACACATGACTTGGGTAACACGTAAGTTGGGAATGCTCGGTAATCTATAATCTAGCGATAATCTTTAAAAAATGCAAAAAACGGAAAAAACTTGTTTCCGGCCAGAAAACCGGAAAAATTATGAAAAATCGGAACGTTTTCGGGTAATCTGGAAGGATTGGCAGCTATACACATTATGAATTAAAATACTATCAGAGAAAAATGAATTAATTTCAACAGAAAAAATAAGAACAATTTTTATTTAAATTATTGTACTTACCTAATGAACATTTGTCACAAATAACTATTTCATCAGGGGGTTGAGATGAGTTACTGTCACAGACAGTACAAGAAAAATCATTGTCTTGCGATGATCCTGAAGTAAAAAAATAAAAGATTTTAAGTCCAGAAATATTCTGAAAAATAGCCATAACAAAATACTTTTTGCATTCAAATATCCTAAATAAAAATTGAAATACATCTTCAAATTTCTTTTAAAAATTAATATAGATCAACCTTTATAAATATCTTTGTATAGTGCCCAAAACTGAGAGCCATCTTCAAATTTTACAGCACATCTGTTATATTCTTCTTCAACCTAGAAAGGAACCAACACATAAATGCATTGCATTTAAAGAAATCTCAAGATTTCAAATGCAAATATATATAAGATTGAGCCATCGCTTTATATAAATAAAAAAGACAGTTAAAATAATATTTTGGGGTTCATCATCCAAACTCTTAAACTGATTATTTCCACCAAAAAGTATCAAGTTTGATTTAAGATTTCAAAATAAAATTAATTACTATTATCTTTTAAATTAAACAACTGTAAAGTAAAATTTTACGAAGAAATTAATCAATGTGTTTCAAGCATTTTGATTGAACATACTTTATTTACAAATTTTAGGAGATTTCTTTAACTCAATGGTGTCATTTTAATGCTCTCAGAGGTGACCAAGGAAGCATATTTAAATACCCTTGCAGAGCAGTTGGAAGCTAATACTACATAAAAAATCATTTAAAATCAAATAAAGATTTTTTTTGCTATCATTAGTATATTTTAGGACTAGACTCCAACTTTCTTCAGACTGTTTCATAAAAAAAATTTACTGTCTTCAGAATCATTGTCTAAAACAATTTCTGTAAGTTTTGTTATCCCATCCTCATCAGCAGAACTATATCTTTCAACCACCATCATGGCTGCTAGGACAGAGGAATATGAAAAAATTAATTTTCTTGATCATGAAGCATCAGATGGCCTACACCCCAATGGGATTACCACACACAATGTCACATGTTTACATTTTAATTCAGAATACATACAAGTGATATCTATATTCTAGCCATTTAACTATAAGCATTTATATCGAGCAATGCAACCTTGCAAAATAACAGCAGATAAAGCAAGCCTTTAGTCATTTAAACTTGCCGTTTTTATATTTTTTCAGAAAGCTATAAATGCGAGCAATATAAAGTTACATTACATACTAAAAATCTTTACCTGAATGATGGTAGCCAAATAAAACAATCCATCAGTCCATCGAACTAAGACCTCAGCTGACTCCCGAAATTTTTCTTTGGTAGGAGTTTCATAAATAGAAGATTTCTCAGTGTATACTGAGAAATCTTGAGGACCTTTTCTTGCATAACACCAGTAATCTTCTTGGGTTTCTTTTAAAAGGCACAAGCTCTCAGGCCTGAACTCTTTTAAGGGATTATTCATTTTAACTGCTTCATTCAGATCACCTGTGTGATAATGCCTTTCTAACAGAACAACCAAACATATCCTATAAAATAAGAAAGTAAATTGTTTTATGAAACTTAAAATACCAATCAACCTATACAGTTCGGCTCCCAGGATAAGGAAGTTGACCTAGTCAGTTGATTTCTGAATAGGTATGCAAACACATATGGCTCCCATATGCAAATCATCTTCGGCATGGATCTTTTCCCACAGTCAATTTGTTTAACAATGCATAAAGTTAGAACTTGAATCAGTGCAAACAATATCAACTGTGGAATTAATTTTTTTTTGTTAATACCAATCCATTAGTTAAACTATAAGACTTGTTCAAAACCATGACTCTCAACTACCTTCTTCTGGGAGCCACAATATACAACGCCAGGGAAATTGTTTATTTTGAACAGGGACCAAAGTTAAAAATAAAATGGTTAACAATTTAAATACACAGTGCTGCCTTGGAAGGTTTCAATTTTTGTTACCAAGCCAATGGCCCTTGTGGCTATGCCATTGCATGCTGCAATAGTTTCTCATGTAGAAACCTTTCCATCCTAATTTTTACAATTGAATACATTATTATCTGATTCAAGTTTGTATTCAAAAATATTGAAATTGATAATTCAAGGTGACCTGACATAAAAATAACACTTTTACGTGAGCATTTACAGCTATGTCTTTTAAAATGCATTGATTGGAAGTATGACAAAATTATTAGCAATTATATGGACTAGTATTCACTTCAGTTAATTAACAATAAACAGTATTTAATGGCTAATATGGTATATATAAATTAGTGGACAGCACAAATTTGACAACTTTATGAACATACATGATTGTCTTTAATTTTATAATTGGCACTGAACTTTTAACTGTCAGTTGGATTGTTGTAGCACTTTATTTAATCATATAAAGGAGTTATTAGTTTCATTACTGTAATAAAATAATTACTTCATATAAATCACAGTGAAATGTACTACATACTAGCTCTTGGAAAACAAGTGCTCAAGTATGATTAACATTAAATGCAAGGCAAATTTTATTGAAAATATCACAACACGTTTCAAACAAAATATTTAGATACATTCACTACTGTAATAAATTTAAAATGGATATTTTTATACTTATTTGTGAATAAAAATTGCAGTTTTAAGTTGCAAAAAATTTTAACAGGAATCCAAGTTCTTCATTTAAATCACTGTATTTACATTAAAAACGATTTCATCAAGAACCCTGAAATATACTTTCATATATGGCAAGTGTGATTAAATGGCTAACAGTGCATAATTTGAAAATAAAAATTGCTGTTTCTTATTTTGTCACAAAAAAAATTGAAAATTTTTTAGATTTATTCAAACACAACAGCATATTGAGCAACATTAATCAGTGTAGTTTCAGGACAAATTTTCAGCATATACATTTCAGTGGAAGAAAATTACATATCTTGAAAGAATGTGGAGTAATTTTCATCTTTTTTCACCAATTTTATTAGAATCATGCTCACAAATTTGAATATACATGGCAGAAAAGTTAGTAAAGATTGTAAACACGTCTAGTGGCATTTAGTTTCACCTTTTCAGATTTTAATCACTTAGCAATAATTTTTAGGAAATCTAATGCACGAGTTTGCGTTTAAAAAACGATCAGTTGCGCGCAAATCAGGCACACAAAAATTATATAATGGCCAATACACAATATAAATGGAAGCTCAGGATCTATAAGTTTTTTCATGCTACATGTTATACTAGATGTGAGAACTTTCCGCTTTTTTTCCAGAATATCTAATCAGGAAATTTTGACTAACGACTAATTTTAAGAATCAGTCTGATTTTTGAGAAAAAAACATTTTGAGGTGATATTTTTAAACGTGCAAAGAAATCATGAATAATAAAACGTTGTAACTTGAATAAAATTAGAGCAGACAGTTACGAAATAGTTATCAAACCAGACGATGTTTCAGTCCGTTGCGAAATGCACATCAACCATATATTCCCAACACCAAAATTTCCTAACGAAGATCATAAAAAACCGCCTTTGAAAGATTTAAGAAAAAGTGAGATTTGTGTTACCACAACAAAAATCGTTAATAAACAGGTTGTTTTTGGCGGCGCGAATTAAACGTTCAGGGATGCTTCGCGCCAGCACTTCCGCTGATCATCACAGATCAACAGAATTTTTTTTAAACAGTGCAAATAAGTCTAATTGAACAAATACATACTCAAAACACTTAAGAGAAAGATTCCAACACACAGTTTCAAATTTAAGTAAATTTAATTAATAAAACAACGTTTAAATCTCTCTAGAAAATCAAAAGGATGAAGTAGAAACCGAACCTATACTAAAGCGCCATCTATTGGCAAAACATCTAATTGTTTTTCTTATTATTGGAGAGATAAATTGTAGCTTTGTAGAGAATACATTCCTGCATCATAGACACACTCAAGGATATTAGTTATACTATACAGCGCTAGTAGCGCTATTCAGTATTTCTTGAAAACTTGTGTTTCTTTAAAACTTAACTGTTTAATTAACAGTGTTTTGAAAGTAAACAACAGCACGCCGGATTTTTTATACTTCAATTTCCAATACAGGCTGCTTAAATCGAGAAAAACATGGAAATTAATGTACATTTCAGGTAATTGTTTTTCTTTATATTTTGTGAGAATTTTTTCGTGTAAGGTTGGAAAAAAAAACTTTACATTTGATGTACTTTTTGAAATTTTATTTAATTTGTCCATATACTGACCGCAGCTTAACAAAATCGTTTCTTTCCAAACAATTAACCAAGCAAAAAGATAGAAATGTATTGGAGATTGCTAAAGTATTTGCACAAATGGTTCTATTTGATTTTTTATTAACTGGTAAATTTCTGGATGGGTTGTGGTTAATTTCTGGATGAGTAGTGGATGGTAGATGACTAGTTGTCAATTTATGGATGAGTAACTACCAGATGTGTGCTGCTCAATTACTGGTCCAACCACTATTTTAATTTTTCAGGTGAAAATCTTAGCAAGCTGTCAGATGTTAAATTTGTACTATTGGTAATTTTAATCACCTTCCTTACAAGACACCAAGAACCAAAATATTTGGTTAGCAAATATCAACTAAATGTAAACTGACAAAAAAATTATAATTTTTTAAAACTTTAAACCAGTAATAAAGCGAAGTGAAATGTCAATTGCTAAAAATGTTAATTACTTGATAAACTTGTGTCATGTGCACTAAATACAAGACAGACTAAATCACCTTTATATATCCATTCATACAACCAATGTGTCCAGAAGGAGTGTACATTCGTAATTAGATAGGTTGTTAATACAGATGGTCTTCCAAGTTTCAATAGCTTTCCTCTTATTCAACAAGTTATTTGAAATATGATTGAAAATTTTTTATACTAAGTGTAACTGCAAATCTATATTTAAGGCATGCTGAAAGATACTTTGAAAGGATTAATTTTTGAGAACTGGCTACTCGGTTATTTTTAAACTAACAGTTTCTGTCAAATTTCAATTTGTGAAAGGTACAATTTTTATAGTATAATTGAACAAATAGTAAGCATGCAATTAGGTTTTAATTAGTTATTATAAGATGATTGTTTTTAGTCATTTGTTTACCTTTTCATATTCCTTTCTTTCAGTGGTGGTCTTGAACTACTGTTCAAAAATCAAAAGAAATATGAAGTCACCCTTCCTCACCAAGCTGAAAAATGTAATTTTTATCTTTTATCTTAACATATAAAAACACAATTGACTAGGATAAAAACCCATCATATGACAAGTGCATAATTTTGTTTTTGTTTTTTTTGGTCACACTTCATTTATATATATTTTTAAAACCTGACAGTGTGCGATCACAGCTATGAACAGTGGATTCACGTTTTTACGAACTAGTACGCTGGTCCCAAACACTATCCCATAAAAATATTATGTTAATATTATATTCTATTAGATCAGCTCCTATGAAAGGGCATCATGAACATTTGAGAAATTTCATGCAACATTTAAGATCTATAATTAGTGCTCTGTCATTTGAATCAATGGGTATTAATAGTGCTCCACCTCCTGGATACGGCACCCAGATCTTTCCCTTGGGGGATTCATCCTGGACCAACGTTAATAGCCCGGTGTGTTGCCCCAGTATGACATTAATTAAAATAATTACCTGGATAAGGCCCCTATTGTTTAAATTGTAAAAGTAATAATTATGAATATGCACAAAACTGACTATTGTAGTCCAGTGATATTCAATTTGAAATAATGATCAAAAGATGATTTTTGATATTTCCTATCTCATTTTGTTTGTGACATCACAAAACAATTAGAAACACAATAGATCTTAGACTAGTATAAAAGCTCATGACATCACACAACCAATTAAAACTTTCATAGCCACAGAAACACAGCAGATCATAACATCTAATAGTATGAATCTATGGCACTCACAGTAATGGGATTTGGCACACAGGTAGTCCGAATTGGGTTGCAGCGAATTTTAATATTCAATCTAGAACATTTTTAAATGAATGTAATGAAATTTTATTATTATTGAATGCAACAGCATAGAAGATCCCAGATTCTAAAATTATTTTTTTCGCTTCTGTTTTTATTTTGAACGGAGGAATGATTTTCCACAGCAGATGATAAAAAACAATGTTTTAACTTAGTTATGTAGTTCTTTTTTCTATCTCCTAGACCGTTAAAGATAGAGTAAAAATTTCAATGGATTTGAAATCTGCGGAAAATTTCGCATTTGATCGATATTTAAAAATATGATGATCAATACTTAAAAATATGAATATTTTTTAATAAATAAAAAATATTTAATTGAATATCTAAAAAATATTCAATTCTCTTGCGAAAACATAAAATATTTTCTCAAGAGAATGATTTTTTTTGTAAAATCTGTGTCGTTACAGAGGGATTGAAAATTTCAACGGATTTGAAATCTGGAAAATTTAACACCAGATAGAAACCTTATACATTTGATTTTCTTTTAATAAATAATTTTTCAATTAAATTTTTATATTTTCGTAAGAGATTGTGACATCATGTTATCCAATTTGTAAAGCAAACCATAGTTTGGGATATTCATAATTTGGTTTGCGAAGCTAGCCAACACCACGGGCAATGCTATGATGGCCGTTATTCAATTTGGCCGCATTTGACAGTGACAAGACCATTACTGTGGTGTTATAATATTCATAGTGTTCATAATAACACCAGTGGTGTTCATAATATTCATAATTTGGTTAGCGATACAAACCAATTTGTTTTATAAGAGAAATTTAGATGTAGTCATTTATTTTTTAATTTCGTTTCACTCATTCAGATTTTAATACAATATGAATCTTGTTTAATTCAGCAATTTAATGACATCACACAACCTATTCTGAAGGCAACAGAATATTAAAAAGGAGTATATATGATAATATTTCAAGGAAATCATTGATTTCATCCTAACTTTGAAATGGGCCTCGCATATCAAAAAAATTATTGTAAAGTGAAAATCATTAGTATGAAGTGTTCTGAAATAAAGTTGAAAGTTTTGAATATGAAACTGTTTCATATTTCTTGTTACTGATATGAATAATAGAATTACAATATGCCTGAAAATATGTTATCTTGTTGGTATTAAATCAGTTAAATTTTATGTGTAATAATTTCCTTAAAAATTGGATTTTTCATTTGAAATATTTCTATTATTTTTTAATTGCAATTACTAAGCAGAATATTGTGGCTGCTTTTCGTTTGACTACGATGCATGATTGTCTTTACGCCCATCTCTACCGACTTCGGATAGTGGATAGCCTGCCTGCCCCCTCTGCTGCAGTGGAGGTGCTGAACACCTCCTTGTCTGTCCAGCTCGTATGAAGAACTGTACTTTCTTCCGATATTTCGAAGCCAGAGATCTCTTGCACAGTTTGACTCTTTGATCTCTATTTCATTGTACTCCTGTTCCTATTGTGTTTCTGTTCTATTGTCTTTGTTTTTTGTTGTATTTGATCTCTGTATGGCGTTAGGATAATGTCCATGTACCGCCTGCTGCATTCTAAATATAAAAAAAAACTTAACAACAAGCATTTTAATCTCGTATTTAAAAACTGCTTTTTCAACCTAATTTTGTTTTTTGAAACAATTATTTGAAATTGCTGATTTAATAAACATTTAAATTTTAATTGGAAAATGTCTTGTATTCTAATCTATCCTTACCAATTAAACTGATTCTCTGCACTGTGAGATGGAATTTTAAATGCTAAAAGTTAAAATACAGAAAATAGTAATTTATTGAAGTATATAACTAGATATGAATATGAAAATTGGTAGCTAGTATCTAATCATATTTCACTAACATAGATGGCACAGAAATCGACATTATTTGTATATCGACAAATGAGAATATATGGATATAGATAATCTAAAATCAACCACTATAATATTAATTCATCAATTTTGCTGCAAATTTTTAATATCAATTTGAATTAGGGGGTGTGAAATATTGCTAAAATTACGCAGAAGATGCTTGATGCTCCAATGAAATTCTTCAGCAATCTGATTGTACAGAGGGGAATAAGAAATCTGAAAGATAGAAAACAGTTTTATTGGTATGAAAAAATAACAAATCGCCTTAAAAGTGAATGAGATAGAGTTGAAGTGGGCATTCAGAAGCTAATTATAGTAACTTGTTGTTGGTGTAAACTTTTTACTATACACTTTATCGGAAATTAGAATTATCACCATTAAAAGTAAATATGAAAATGTATAAATTGCTGTTTTATATTTTTGACTAATTTTGTTTCATTTGGACGTATGAAATGTGCTTGTATTTTTTATAAATGGAACTAAGTATGGAGTGTAATGTGAGTAACAATACTGCCATAAATAGATATTAACACTTAAGAAACTTTAGGATAAATGCTATGAAATAAACTTTGTATGGGTGTTAAAATAGTGTTAAATGTTAACCATCTGTAAAAAACGTCAAATTTCCATTCCTATATTTTCTACAATAGTATACATCTGTAAACAAACAAGATTTAAATTATGTATCAATTTTTTTTTATACTGTAAAAGAATGGCCTGTAAAGTCCAATCAGGAATATACAAATTATTAAGATAGTTTCGCCGTAGCAGGATATTGAAAACTCTGCGAAAGGAGTGTTGGTTTATGAAACAAACCAAATGGGATTGCGTAGTAATCACCAGGGGTTGGCGAATAGGGGGCGGGGGCCCCTAGTACTGTAAAAGAATTATAGTTAATTTCCCTTCGTGTATTGCATATTGCAATCTGAAAACTAAAGGTAGGGAAATTGTACAATTTATACCTCCGGCAACATTACTCTTATTTTGCGACTCACTACTTATTAAGGAAAGTGATTTTTGCTGTATTAAGGTTACTTTTTGAACTGTTAATGAAAAAGTATATGCAGAAGGCCAAATCTTGGAGAGCACTGAATTTTCTCACTAGGGAATTTTAAGAAACTTTCTGTGTGTGTGTTGATGCTTGTGGCAACCATTAACTTTTACTATGTTTGGAGTCTCATGCTTTACTGTAATGTTCATTTGTGTATAATGTTGAGGCATTGACAGCTTAAGATGTAATAAGCAGTTGCTTAACTCAGGTAATACCTTAAGGTTATTGTAAAATTTTATTTTTTCTATTTTCTTGTTGGCAGTATGCAGTGCCATAACTAGGCAAGTGTTCCCGCACAGGGCCCACTTGGAAGGGGCCCAAAAGAGAGGGATAGAACCCAAAGAGAAGAGTTAAGATAATGGAAATAGATGAAACACCAGATGACAGAAGTAACTTGACAACCGAAGAATTATTTAAAATACAAATTTAGAGTGTTCTTGACACTATTGTCTCATATAGATTATAAATTGGCGTTATCAAAAAATGAAAACTATCTGACTATTTTTAGCTTTCTCTGTGGTTTGTCTTTACAATACATGAGTGTTGGCGATTTAAAAAATAAATTGGCTACGGATCGCACTATTAAATATAGCAAATATTTAAAAAAGCACTAATTCATATGTGAAATCGAAAGTTTTACATAACGACTCTTATCCACAATTTAGAAACTGCATCTCTGCTTAATATTCTACAGGCTCTTTATGATTTTGGTTTAATTGCGTCTTACCCAAGTATCAATGTCGCTCTTTGAATATTTCTAACTCTTCACGTTTTTATTGCTTCGTGCAAGAAAAGTTTTAGCAAGTTTAAATTTTAAAAAATTATTTAAGATCAACTATCAGACAGGAATGATTATTCAATCGTTCTATTATTTCAATAGAATGCAATATCGTTTAAAATATTAATTACGATAATGTAATTAAAGAATTTACTAAAATTATACCTAATTAATTAAGGAGGCCAAATTCTTGCACAGGGCACAGAAATGGCTAGTTACGGCACTGGCAGTACTAGTAGCATGCATTCCACACTGCCAAATTGCAATTTTATTTTAAAATATTTTTCATTTTGTTTCACCATTTCTTAGGGAACATAAAAAATCTCATAGAATGGCTGAAAAAGAATTTACTGCAAGAAAGACCTGAATTATTCATACAAGGAGAGACAGTGTATGTATTCTCATGAAACATGTTTTTATGTTATAATAAATTTATAAAGTTTTGATAAATGCTCTCTTCATCTTACGTTTCTAATTTTTTGCCTTTTTCATTTGCAGGCGGCCGGGTATACTTGTGCTGGTGAATGACTCTGATTGGGAACTTTTAGTAAGATATTTTACTTTAAATTGTCTTGTTTAATAATTTATGTCTAACCTATTTGAAATTAATTCATACATGTAATTATCTTCTGTTTTTTGTTTGCAAAAGTTCTCATTTGTATTCAAGTAATATCCCTATACAATTTTTGAATAAATATTAATTATTGAAAAGAAATTCAGAATATTTCTTGCAACTAATTGTGTTAAGCATTGATTAAATTTTTTTTTATGTTTTTTTTCCACAGAATTGTTTTAATTTTAGATTTCCTTCATGAAAGGCACATTTTCTATTACATTTATAAAATCCAGTAAATTTTGCAGCCATTGATCATTACGTTATGTACAAACTATATAGTGTAGAATTGGTTTCTGCCAAAACCCCTCTCGCTCAATAGGAGTTCCCTCCTAAAGTGTCCTCTATATAGCAGTTACTTCCTCATAGATAGCTACTAAGATGTCATGCTGATAAGATGTGTTAAGTTGTTTTTTGCTAAGATGTAATAAGTCAACAGTACTTCATTGAAGCTATTTCAACTAATTACTATTCTTTGCTCTTGCGAACTGTAAACTTCTCAAGATGTTGACTCTTAAGTGAAATCCCTCAGATGCTCCATATGTTAAAATCTGCTTCATCCAAAACGATTAAGAATTTACATTTCATTGTTTTTGGGAATGACCAGCAACAAAAAAATAGGTCAAATTTAAGATCGTTCAGTGGTTTTAGCTCTACTTTCACTTGTTCTTCCGAGTGGGAAAAACAGATTGTTGCATTCCCCACTTCTGATTCAATATTAATCTGTGATGGCATCCTTCGAATTGATATTGACCACACCTAGAATAGTGTAGAGCTGTTGAAAATCATTGCAGAATGTTTACAACAAGGGTTCCCGCATTTGAGTCAGCAGAAAACTAACATTTCCTCGGCTGAGGAGGAAGACACAAACGAATCGCTGATTTCAGCACTACTCCATCAGTTTCTTTCCACCTCTCTCGAAGCGGACGCAGACAAAACAAGAACTATAAACAGTAATCCATTTCAAGTGCGTTCAAGTAACGATCAGTGTTTATTACCTGAAATGAATAACACGATGTACTTTATGCGTGAAATTTTAGACTGTCTTAAACCATTTTCTGGTCAAGGCATTTACAGTGTTCAAACTTTTATATCAAACGTCTCCGATCTGGCACCTTTATTTAAATTAAATTATCTGCAAACTTTAACCTTAGCTAAAAGAGCTTTACGAGGACCTGCAGCGAAACTATTACATTCTTTAATTAGATTGCTTACGTGGAATGCTCTGGAAGACCAATTATTATCCGAATTTGGTGAACGGTTGAACAGTGCTGAGGTTCATAAGCTCTTATGTACGCAACACTTACGCAATGGCGAAACATTGCTTGAATATTTAATTGTGATGCTTGAAATCGCTTCTAAGTGTAATATCGAGTAATCTGCCCTCTGTGATTATGCCATCAATGGTATTCCTGAACAGCGGGTTTATGAAATAGAGTACTGTATGGATGTAGAACAATTGCTGACTTAAGTAAAAAAATTAAAATTTTCGAAAAATTTTGCTCTTACGAACGTCTATCTTTCATGATTTCAAAGAATTTTTATGAACATGCAGTAACGTCAAGACGACCATCAAATTATCGTGTGGACACTTCACAAAATTATCACGAACGATTCACTCAACCAAAACAAATGAATCAGAGTAATCTAAGGTGCTACTTATGAGGTGGTGAAAATCATATTTCCCACAACTGTGACCACCAAGGAAAGTGACCCAGTTGCTTTGTATGCAACAAATATGGTCACAAAAGTCACGATTGTCCAAACAATTTGATAACTAAACTCGCTGGTAATGATGTAAACAATGTCGCTCAGTTTCAGTCCTGTCAAACCATGTGTAAATCCATGAAAATTTTAGGGACACAGTTAGTAGGATTTGTAGACACAGGCTCGCAAGTAACTCTTCTCAGAGAGGATGAATGAGGAAAGATTGGTAGACCAGAGCTTGTTGCTGTCGATGGCTTTCTCACTGGATTTGGATTTTCCCAAATACCTGCCATTGGATCATTTCGTAGTAATGTTGAAATCGATCATCATACCTTCAAAACTGCTGTTTGTGTGGTTCCCAATAACTCCATGTCTTTCGCTTTAATTATTGGATGTGACTTAATAAACCAAGCTCAACTAACAATAACTGCTACAGGTATACATTTCACGAAATTTCCCATCGATCTTTAACTCTCCTGACGAACCATTTGAGCTAGCTATTACTGATGATTCACCAGAGTATGACATTGCACCCGCTGTTACCCTCGACACTAAGTCACAAGTTGAGAATTTAATATTTCAGTATGCACCTAACAAAATGAAAACTACCATTATTGAGATGTCCATTGCTCTTATGGGATCAAATATACAACTGCAAGTTAAGACGGACACTTTATTATTTAAAAGGGACATGGGACAAAACAGTTAACAGTTAAAACAATGAGGAAGAAATATCAGCAATTAACATCGTCTCATAACATTCAATAGAGCTCGTCATAGCTCAGTTAAAGCGCGAAGCTCTTGCTTCCGCAGCTTACATTCAGCATCTGCCTAGGTACTATGTGATGCGGCGCGTCACCGCTAATGTATACATACGCGCGTAGAATGGGAACCGACGGGACTATTTTCCCACAATCGGCCATCCGACAACGCATGCGACCTCGCATGAAAGCAATATAACACAGGGAAATAAAGCACTTCATGGGGAAAATATAACATCAAATAGAAAAATTAAACAAAAATAGAATATGGCACTATTAAACATATTTGACACATTTGACTCACTAACATATTTGAATAATTAGCAATAGATTCAAAACAGAACATAATAGTTTTGAAGGTCAAATTATAATGCACAAAACAGTAATGTAAATGAAAAGTAGTAATCAAACATTCTAAATGAAGCATATAGAACATGAAAATTTAAAACAAAACATCATAAAAAAAAATTCTATACGTAACCTTGTATGCAAAGTAACAGGGAAAGTACAGTTATAAATTTCAAGGGTTTTATAATGCAAAAGGTAATTAATTGCACACAGAAATAGAGAATCAAATCTGAGAAGAAAAATTAATGAGTTAAGAAAAACAAATAGATATTTCAATCAAAAGAATATATTTTAAACACAAATGGAAAAGAATATTTTTCATCTTCATACATTCACATTTTGTAAAAAAAATTAAGAAAACATAAAATCTACAATAGACATAATGGAAATAAAATAAAATGTAAGATGCAAAAATATTAAGTGAATGATTTAATATATTCAGCGATGGTGGTAGTAGTTTTTGGCACTTCAAGCTTAGCAATAACTTCTTTGGATGTGGTTGATTTACACGGATAGAGCCAACAGAACTTGGTGAATGAGTCAATCACAGCTGAAATATTACGATAATTTTTGTTTGAAGTTGCTAACGGTCCAAGATGATCGAGATGGTATGTATGTAGAGGAGTATCGTCTTTGGGAAGAGGATTTAACAGACCCTCTTGTTTGCCGGCTTTTTTGTTTGAGAGAAGGCAAAGTATACAAGTTGATATATACTGTTCGATCTTTTGGTGTAATTGAGGAATATAGTACTGCTGCTTAATGAGTTCCTCTGTTCTTTTAACGGCAAAGTGACCTCGTTCATGAGCACTACGAATTATATCAAGGTGCATCGATTCTGGTACAACAAGAATGTCATTGCCATTGACGAATTTGTAAAGAACACCATTCTTTGTAGTAAAGTCATTATAACTCGATTTTGATGCGAGTTCACAGATGGCGCGAAGAGAAGCATCTTGTTGTTGAGCACGATGTATACGAATAGTTAGTGTATCAGGAGATACGGAAACAACAAGCACACGACTCAAAGCATCAACATGAGCCATTTTTGTTCCTGAGTGATGAACGATTGAATAATCAAAGTCTTGAAGAAGTAAAATCCATCGAGCAATGCGCGTACAGACATCTTTTTTGGTCATTGTCTTAGTGAAGGCATCACAGTCGGTCACTATTGTGAAGTGTTGACCTAGAATGTACACACAGAATTTACGTAAGGCCTCGACGATTGCAAGGACTTCGAGTTCGTAACTGGAGTATTTGCGTTGACTGTCGTTTGTTTTGCGACTGTGGTAATACACGGGATATAATTTATTGTCAGTGTCCTTCTGAAGTAGGATACAACCGAAACCATCTATTGAAGCATCACAGTGCACTTCAGTTTCAGCATTTTGGCGGTAAATGGCCAAAACGGGATTTTCACATAAAAGTCGTTTGAGGTGAAGAAATGAGGATCATTCATTTGCTTCAAAATGGAATTTACAGTCTTTACAAAGCAGGTCACTAAGAGGTTTAGCGATGAGTGAGTAGGACGGTATAAATTTACGAAAATAACCGGTCAGTCCGAGGAATTTCTGAACATCTTTCGTGCATTTGGGTTCTGGATAACGGGTGACAGCATCAGTTTTAGAAGGCGAAGGAAAAAGTTTTCCAGACTCAACGATGTGTTCTAAAAATTCAATACGGCGGTGAAAAAATTGGCATTTCTTGAAGTTAATCTCAAGTCCATAGTCCTTGGCGACATCAAGAACTAAACGAAGTCGGGACAGAGCTTCAACATCATCTTTGGCAGGGATAACCAAATCATCCATATAAGGTAAAACAATTCCCTAGACTATCAGGTCACGAAACACAGTATTGATGAAACGTTGAAACACAGCGGGGCAATTCACCATACCAAAAGGCATACGTTTGAATTGGTACTGTCCACGATATGTGACAAAAGAAGTGTATGGACGACTTTGTTATGCAACTGAAACTTGATGGAAAGCATTTTTCATGTCCAAAGTACTGAACACTTTAGCATCTTGCAACTGATCAAGAATATCCTCAATGAGTGGTAGGGGATATCGATCTTTTTCAATCACTTTGTTAATTTGGCGATAGTCAATAACGACACAGGGATCACCATTCTTTTTACGAACAACAAGTGTTTGACTTGAGTACGGCGATGAGCACGGCTCAATGACATCATTGGCAAGCCATTCGTTGACTTGTTTTTCAACTATGTCACGTTCCACAAAAGGCAAACGGCGAGGTGAATGATAGATTGGCTTTTCGTCGACCAAAGTAACACTCAGTTCGACATCAGTTGATTTAGTCTTTTTCGGCAAGTAGGATTGGAGGAATTGTTGAACGTCATCACGGATTTTTCTGGGAATGCTGCGGTCCACATCAAACTCTGGGGTATCGTCCTCGATGTGCAGGATGAAATTTTCGGACAAAGACGTCGAAGTGGGGTCAGTTTTTGTAAATTTTATTCCATCCGGGGCAACAGTCATGGTTGCTTGATGAATAACATCACAACCAATTAGGATGGGGTACGTCATGGAGGAGTCGGGTACAACACGAAAAGTTGTATCAAAGTTAATTCCATCAATTTGGATGGAAGAAGTAAATGTACCTATCACTGGGGTCTTTGCTGAACCAAATCCAGTAAGGGGTGAAGTATTGTGCGTCAATTCAGGAGAACCAATGAATTTCCATATACCATGCTGCATTAAAGTTAAGGGACTTCCAGTATCAATTAACGCAGAGTATTTGGTATTTAAAAGTGTAATTACTTTACATGTGTGAGGAGTAATTTCTTTAATGGAACTAACAACATCGGGTGATTTCTGAGTCGCGGTTTTAAGACATTGGGATGAAATATGACCAAAATTTTTACAAATTAAACAGCGTTTTCCACGATTTTTATCTGGGCAGTTTCGCGAAATATGGTTTGTACCATTGCAGTTATAACAAGTTAAATGTTTGGAAGAAATCGAAGTTTGGTTTTGTGATTTAGAATTTTGAGGATAATGATGAAGTTTAGAATCAAAAGTGCGACTAGTATTTGTTTCATTATGGGTACGAGAATGATTATTAGAAAAACGATTTTTACTCTGAAAAATCTTTTCGTAAATATTAAGCTTTTCTTTGAATTCTGTCATCGATTTGCTACCGTATAATATCATTTTATTAGCGTTAGAATCATTTATTCCTCGCATGCAGTAATCTATAATTGAACTTTCATCAATTTGTGCATCAGATCTAGCTGCTATCTCGCGGAGTGCTATTAAATATTCGGCAAGTGATTCTTTTTCATCTAATTTGCGCCTACTTAATTCGACATGTATTTCGCGGGAGTTAAATCTTTGACCAAATTCATTTATCAACGCGGTTTTCAAGGAAGAAAAGGTTGTTAAGGCGTTCTGACTCTGAATGAAAGTTTTTGCTGCGCCTATCAACAATTTTTTACATATTAGAAGTTTTTGCAACTCAAGAGTTACTTTATACAATGAAAAGAAATTTTCGACATCCTTAATAAATGAATAAACATAATAAGAATTTAGACCTGAGAACGAACGTTCTTCGATTAACACATCTTTCAGAAATAACCATGAAAAACGGTCAACAACAGCTGCATTCGATTTAGACGAATCATCAGAAAACGAGAATGTTTTAACACTGAATGGATTTGTTTGGATATTTTGTTCTTCTGGCGTCGGATGGGATATGTTTTGACTACTGGGGGAAGCCACCTGCGATAACGGTTTAGGGGAAATTTCCGTTCCTTCTTTTTCGCGCTTACTACTACTACAGACTACTTCCTGTTCTGTTTCATCATCAGAATTTGAGTCTAACATTTCATGCAATGATTTTAAATCAGAAAGCGAAAGTAAAATTCGTTCACACAATTCTTCAGCAGAGCCCTCCAAATCTAAATTTAAAATATCACATATACAGATAAAGTTAGTTAAAGATAACTCTTTCAGCAGAGATTCCTTAGCGTTTTGCAAATTGAAATCAGAATCAAAACCTGCGAAAACACAAAGTTTTCTTCGACTAGTGTGGTCGTAAATTTCGTTAGGGTAAACTATGGAAAATAATAATTTAATGTTCCGAATAGATCCATTTTTTAAGAAGTTTGAAAGAAAAGGTATGTTATCCAAAATTAAGGAAGTCATAATTGCGAACTTACCATGGACAACTGAAAATTCAAAGTAATCCAAACGCACAATTCTTGAAAAAAATATTCACATTCACACTTCAGGAGATTGGTTTTTGTTGCTAGGGGTAATTAGGGTGACCAGGAAGAAAGGCCAGAGCCCCCAATTATGGGATCAAATATACAACTGCAAGTTAAGACGGACACTTTATTATTTAAAAGGGACATGGGACAAAACAGTTAACAGTTAAAACAATGAGGAAGAAATATCGGCAATTAACATCGTCTCATAACATTCAATAGAGCTCGTCATAGCTCAGTTAAAGCGCGAAGCTCTTGCTTCCGCGGCTTACATTCAGCGTCTGCCTAGGTACTATGTGATGCGGCGCGTCACCACTAATGTATACATACGCGCGTAGAATGGGAACCGACGGGACTATTTTCCCACACTCTTAAAGACCAGAAACCTCTTTTACCATTCTCCGAAAGTGCCATTGTCGAGAAACAAGTTAACGAATGGCTCACAAACAAAATCATAGAATCCTGCTCTTTGGAGTATGCCAGTACTGTGGTTGTGGTGAAAAAGAAAAATGGTGATCATAGTTTGTATTGACTACAGACCCTTAAACCGGATTGTAGAAAAAGATCCTTACCCAATTCCCAACATAGACGATATTTTAGATAAATTACAAGATGCTAGTGTTTTCAGTACCATTGATTTAAAAAACAGATTTTTTCATGTGTCCGTTGACGAAAAAGTCGTCCCTATACAGCTTTTGTCACTAATAGTGGCCAGTATCAATTTTTATGTATGCCATTTGATCTCTGCAAATCCCCTTCAGTATTTCAAAGATTTATAAATACTGTTTTTCGTGAATTGATTGTTCAAGGATTTGTTTTGCCGTACATGGACGATCTTGTTATCACTGCAACAGATGAAACCGAAGGTATCGAGCGTCGCAAACAAGTTCTTAAAGTAGCTAGTGAATATGGCCTAGAGATAAATTTTAAAAAGTGTCAATTCTTGCAAAAGAAAATTGAGTTTCTTGGACATATTGTTGAAAATGGCAAACTTTGTCCTTCTCCTTCGAAAATAGCTGCCGTTGTAAATTACCCAGAACCTAAAAATGCTAAAGAATTGCAGAGCTATTTGAACATTTTTATAATAGATAGTAAAAGTGTAGTGAAATTTAAAACAGAGTGTTGATTGAAAACAACTCAAATTAAATTGAAAATGCTAGAATATAAACAAAATGCTTTTTTACTTAAATTATCAATTCGCCCTGACCCAAAAATTTTAAAAAATTCGGATTAGCTGTGTGCCAAATCCCATTACTGTAAGTGGCATAGATTCATCAGGACTTTGTGTGTAGAAAACAAACACTTCCTTTTATAATATTAGAGAATAATGGCATGTATAGAAAAGATTGAATTGGATTTTCAATTTTATGGGGCAAGGTTCTGAACAGGTAGTTTCTATATAGTATTGATTTACGTTAAACATTAAGACATGGTTTAGAAAATATAGCAGGGTAAATTTTTGGTAGATAATACAGTTGAAATTATTCATGGATCTTATACCCTCTGCAGCATGATACAGATATACTGATAGTGTTAGTAATGATCTATGAAAACGAAACGAGTTGTATAATATTTATAATGAAGCAAATGGTATTTCATTTGCTTCCCCCCCCCATAATTTCAACATGTTTGTGCCATGGCATCCCAGTCCAGACTTATTATTAGTTCCTCAAAATAAGAAAGCCAGTTATTTTCAATTGAAAAAGTAAATTTGTATAAACTAACTCCCACCCTGTTGTAGGTTATTTCATTTTCAATATTACTATTAAACTTAAATAAAGGGAAAATTTTGATTTAGATCGCAATTTTTTAAGAAAAATCCCTTGGATTTGAATCAGCATATCCTGCAACTAACCAATTTGAATAATTTTTCTCAATTCCATTATTACTCTGGCAGTCTACATCTGAGGTTTGCATTACACCATTTGAGCCATACTGTTATCCGAGACATTAAAAAGTGCTGCTTTAAAAAGCATTTGCATAAACCATACCTAAATTTGATTTGTTTTATATTTTTTATTGCAAAGGCACCTAAACAAATATATCTATTCCAACCATGGGACTTATAAAGTCAGAGCACAAAACAAAAAAAAGGTTAGAAAATTATTGAATCTATTTCCTTCGAAAGTTCTTGAACCTTCCAATAGCATGAATGGATGTCCTCTCCAAATAGCATTAAACATTCCAAAAGGTCGTCACAGTTCATGTCATCTATTTCAATATATAAGACACATTTTGGACTACTATAGATGCCAAAATGATGCAAATGCTTGACCAGGAAATCATGCCTGGTCAATAATGTAAATTCCACCACCGCTATATAGCGAGAGCATGCAGGGATGTCACAAAAGGCCTTCCTCCTTTTACGTTTTGGGACATTAGCCTCTTTGGAGTTGTCTTTTAATTTATTCTTGATTGATTGAACTACAGATCCCAACTACTGTTAATGCACTGGTTTGCAAATGGATTAAAAATATGCTTGAGACAAGAATGGCTCAAGTCTCCTTACTGGGTGACACACATTGGCGAGCTCCTAAACAGGATTCACTTTTTGGACCTAGGTTATGCTGATGACATAACACTGTCATAAGAGGCAAGTTCCAAAATACTGTAACGGACCTCATGAGCACTGCCCTAAAAAAGATTGAAAATTTGTGCAGAGAAGTGAATATGTCAGTTAACCTCAGCAAAACTAACCTAGCCTCTGCAACCGGAAATAGGCACATGATAAAATACTTTGGAACACCAGTACACCATACTCGGACGAGGTTAAGTACCTAGGAGTTATCTTCAATAAGACCTTGACAAGGAGCTCACATCTCCAAAACTGCATGAGCAAGGCAGAAGAGTGTTCTGTGCTTCTAGACGTGCCAGGGGATATAACTAGGGTCTAATGCCAAAAATGGTACACTGGATTACTCCAATGGTATTTTATGGGGTCATTACCTGGTGGAGTAGAACCTGTGTAATGAGACAGTGAAGAAAGAACTCACTAGTCTACAGAGAATGGTGACCATTGCAGTTACAAGTACTATGCGTGTCACTCCCAAACATAGTCTAGAAATGCTTGTAGGCCTCCCTGCCACTACATAAACAAGTGGAATTAGAGGCAATTTTGTGTTTCACAATGCCTCAAACTCATGGATCTATGGAAATTGTCCTATAAAATGACTATGTTCAAAAATGTGCAGGTAAAAAAACATCCTTTTCTACTAATGAGATCTTATTGGATGTTAAAGCAGTTAAGAACTGTAGATTTGTCTCCAATCTGATCAGGGAAGGTGATGAAATTTTGTACACAGATGGTTCAAAAACATCTCAAGGCACTGGTTCAGGTGCTTTCTGTCGTCCTCATCAAAAAATAAAGCTATCTTTCTCTCTGGGTAAGATGGCCACTATATATCAGGCTGAGGTTCTAGCGATCTCTGCTTGTACTTACAACTGCTTCCATGGGGAATTGTTAAGAGGGTCATAAAGATCTTCTCGACAGCCAATCAGCCCTGCAGAGTCACTGCTTTTCTTCAAAAACAGTGTGGGAATGTCACAATACTCTCTAGACAATTTCTACACTATCCTAAATATAAGGACGCCACTGTAGCCCAGTTATAAGAGTAACAGATTAGGAATTGGAGTGTTTGCTAGTTCAAAATTCGGTTCAATCAGACTATCATGTACACTGGTGCTGCTGCATGTTAAATCTGCCATGGACTCAAATGTCCTCATGTTGCAGTGTTTTAGAGAGTAGGGTGTCAACTCAGATGTTGTTTCTGTCATCGGACCATGGTTCAAAGTTACAAGGTTTTGTCTTCAGATTTTTCCCCTTCATCATTGATCACGGACCGTCACCAATAGCCTATTGTGTTGCTCCAGTGGGATATAATTAATGTCATATTGTTAACTGCTTGCCTTCATTTAAGTTTCTTGCTTGAACAATAAACAGTTTTTCTTTCTATTATCATTGAAAAGGAAATTTAGTTTTGTTGTCAACTATAAGGGGGTGATCAGAAAGTTTCCGTTCAAAGTCTGTACCGTCCAGATTTGGTATGCCAGTCATGCAAAAGCGCCTTGAGCAATTAGGCAATCCTCTCACTGCTTCACCAGGTTGAATATACTCCTTTGGTAAAACTCCTGTCTCTGCTGCTTGAAAAAGTTCGAAACTGCCTGCTGCACTTCTACGTCCAACAGAAACCGTCGACCTTTCAAAGAGTTTTTTAAAGGACCAAAGGCATGAAAATTGCAAGGGGAGAGATCAGGACTGTAAGGCGGGTGCTCGTTTGTCTCCTGAGTGTAACTTCTTTACAACATTTGCGGTATGGGGACATGTGCTATCCTGAAGCAGAATCACCCCATTTTGCAGTTTTCCCATACGTTTTGCATTAATTGCATGTCGTAAACTCTCCAGCATTTTATAGTACCGCACCTCAGTGATGTAGACACTTGGATCCTTGAAATCAATAAGCAATGGGCCCTGGTAATCAAAAAACAGGGTAAGCATCACTTTTCCAGCAGATGACTGACTCTTGAACCTTCCAGGATGACACCACTGTATGGTCACCCGTCTTAAAGTCCTGATATCTCCCCATGCAATTTTCAGGCCTTCGGCCCCTTAAAAAAGTCCTTGAAAGATCGACGGTTCCTATCGGACGTAGAAATGCAGCAGGCAGTTTTGGACTTCTTCAAGCAGAAGAAACAGGAATTTTACCAATGGGGTATATCCAACCTGGTGATGCAGTGGGATGATTGTCTAAATGCTCAAGGTGCTTTTGCATGACTGGCATACCAAATCTGGACTGTACAGCCTTCGAACAGAAACTTTTTGATCGCCCCTTATATGTGTATCTATCCTAAATTCATTGATTTTAATGGGTGCCATGTTGTTTTTTATAGGGAGACTTGGAGTATGAAATTCAACCAAAGGACACAATTGTCTTCATATCTACTCTACATGGTGGATAAAAATTCATTAAATTATTCATTTTTCATTGCTTTGTACATATATCTTTTAATAAATTGTATTTAAAGTTTTATTAATTGGTTATTTTACTCCCTTTAGTCATACTATCAAATGATGTAATCTCCTGGTACCTGTAAATAATCAAATAATTAATGATCATTTTACTCCAAAACTAACATTTTAACAAATGTTCCCGTACATCCTCAGCTTACAAGTGAAAACACCAAATCAAAATTTTCAAGATATGAAGGAGTTTTAGCTTTTCTTGACCGAACTGGGGGGGGGTGATCTTTGGATTGATAGTTATTTTTTCGTTGTATGAAGATTACATTTCTTGAGAAATATATTTTGTCAATTCAGCTAGTACATAAAATTGTATCCTCTTCGTTATCACTTAACTTTGTTTTTTGACTTAATTTTTCACTTAAAGGCTGCCAATATTTCCATTTTATTTTTTAGTTGCAAACTAGTTAACTTGTTTTTGGTTGATTAAAAAATAGGTTTCTATCACATTCTTCTATGTAAGTGTAATTGAGTTTTTTTTCCATCCGACCTGATGTGTAGATGGCGGTTGTAGTTTGAAAAGAATGACTATGGTAGAAAGTGCCAACCTTATAAAGCTAAAGTTTGAAGGTTGGTGATGCTACGTTGTTTAGTATATGTTTGGCAGTCATCAATAGTGAACGCTCTCAGTGCATTTGCAAACATGAAAAAAAATTAGTAACCGTTATGTGATAGAATACTTTCATTTGAAAGGCCTCAGTCCAACCAATATCAAAGCGGAGCTAGATTCTACTCTGGGGAAGACTGCTCCTTCGTTTACAACAGTAAAATATTAGGTAACAGAGTTTAAACGAGGACGTACCAGCTGCCGAGACGAACATCGCAGTGGTCAACCAAATAAGGTGTCCTTGTCAGAAATGGTGCAGAAAATCCACAAAATGGTATCAGATAACCATCGACTGAAAGTGCACGAGCTATCAGATATGGTAGGCATTTCAAAAAGTGCTGTGCATCGAATATTGACTGAAAATTTGGACATGAAAGTAGTGCGCAAGATGGTTGCCGCGATTACTCACAATGGAACAAAAACAGCGTCGTGAGCATGTTTCAATCGAGTGTTTGGCGAAGTTTCACAGCAATAAAGCCGAGTTTTTGCGTCAATTCATAACCATGGATGAAACATGAGTCCATCACTTCACACCTGAGACGAAGGAAGAGTCAAAACAATGGATTGAAAGGGGAGAATCTGCTCCAAAGTAGGCAAAGGCAGTTCCATCTGCAGGCAAGGTCATGGCGTCAGTTTTTTGGGATGCGCGGGGGATAATTTTCATTGATTATCTTCAGAAAGGAAAAACAATCAACTGTGAGTATTGTGCGAACTTATAGCAGCGTTTAAAGGTTAAAATCAAGAAAAAACTGCCGCATTTAGCGAAAAAGAACGTTGTTTCATCAAGACAGTGCACCAGTTCATACATCCGCTATCGAGATGGCCCAAATCAATGAATTAAAGTTCGAATTGCTTCCTCACGCACCCTATTCGTCAAATTTAGCCCCCTCAGATTATTTTCTGTTTCCAAACTTGAAAAAATGGCTCGGTGGTAAAAAATTTGCCAACAATGAAGAGGTGGAGTCTGCAGTTGATGGCTATTTTGAGGAGCTCGACGATTCTCACTATAAACAGGGTATCGAGGCTATTGAACATCGCTGGGGGAAATGTATAGAGCTAAAAGGAGACTATGTAGAGAAATAAAGATATTTCCCCCAAAATATTTTGTGTTCTCTTTGTTAGGTCGGGTACTTCTGGGACTACCCTCGTATGTTGATTGGTTTGATAGTTATATAATTTTTGGATGTTGGAGCAGTTTTAATTTTCAAAACAATCCAAAACCTGACAATTCATAGGTCACAAAAGGAACACAAACTTTAAAGACCCAAGAGCAGTAAACTGAAAAAGTCAGGATTTTTTTTATATGTAAACAATCAAATTTATTTGATTAAAATCAGAATTTTTATTCAAATTTAATTTTAATTATTTTAATCCATTCCCCTTGAGTTTAAATTGGTTAGACATGAGGTATGCAAATCGGTAGTTTCTAGATGGTTTTGATTTATATTAAACATTAATATTTTTTATGGTTTAGGAAATATAACAAGTTAAATTTTAGCAACGTTAAAACATGACAGAAAATCAGTAAAGCTAATTAAATACTAAAGTAAATGGGAAAATATCTTAATTTCCAAGTATAAGCAATGGATTTTCATCTAGTTCTTGAGTGAGTTGGATTACTTTGATTCTAACCCATAACCAGACATAAAATTTATAGATGTAGATAAATAAGGTTGAGGAGTCCAACACACATAATCTTATATAATCAAAAATCATTCAAATTTCAGAATTTTTTTGCAGTATGTATTACAAAAGTTTATGGAATTTCTTTAAAAGACTTGTTTTTGAGAGAGAAAAAAATCAAATCACCAATAAAATAAAAAGAATTTGTATCCAGTTTCTCATGATAATATTCCTACTATTAGTATACACTGTGTGAAGTGCCAAAACATTATGACCACCTACTCAATAACGCGTTGCGCCTCCTCTGGCATGCAAAACGGCTGCAACTCGCCTGGGCATAGATGCCACAAGTTCTTGTTACATGACTGGAGACAGGTTGTACCAAATTAAGCAGCGGTCACGCAAAGTCGAGATATTTGGACATGGTGGTGTTTGAACTCTGAGCTGTTGATTAAGTTGAATTCATCAGTATGCTCCTCGAACCACTCCAACACAATTCGAGCCTCGTGACAAGGGGCGTTGTCCTGGAAGATTCCATTTCCAGTTGGGAAGACAGACGCCATGTAAGGGTGCAACTGATCCGCAATGATGTTCAGATAATTCGCAGCGTTCATGGTCTGTTCTACCACAACTACGGGTCCCAGAGTCGCCCATGAGATTGTCCTCCAAAGCATAATTCCCTTTCCAATTCTTTAAAAACAAAAGTTACACTAGCAGTGTTAAGAAGTCATTGGAATCAATGCATGCAATTTCACGATGAAATTTAAAATAAATTATTGCTCACAACAATTTTGGTAACTTGAGTGAATATAGTTAGCTTCTTCACCCATCACAGAGAAGGACGGTTCAAAAGTGGCTTTCTGGATCTTATTCTGCAGAGTTTTTGTCGACGGTGTTATTTTGTCTTTATGTTTCTTATACCTAGATTGAAAGTTTTCAGATCTGTGAATTGTGTGTGTGGAGTATTATGAAAGGTACCATATTATCATGTATGAAATGTATAAGGTCTGCACCATTGAACGAATATGGTTGCTCAAAATAAGATATGTCGCTCCTTTATAGTCATCCTTTCTTTCAAAGTGATAATGGGACGTATTGAAAATCTGATACTGCTAATTGCACGATGGTACATCCACCATGCTCTCTGTTGTAAGAAGTCTGGATAGTTTGCTTCAGTCTATTTTCCACAAGCAAACACAGTTGGTAATGGGTAGCGATTGTATGTGGAGATGTTAATTGGATTATTATGGATAGAACTAGCAGAGATATAATTATACTTTAATCTGTATCAGGTGCAGATGGGTTTCATCAACTCAGTGGATATTATCTCATATGGTAATGAGACGGGTGATTTGCTGGCAAAGGAGGAACGAGCAGATCTCCCGACAAAGTGATTTTCACCTGGAAATATTCTTTTTGTACACATCGGAAAACCACAAAATATATCCATCCCCGTGTTCTTGATAGCCCGTTGTGTTGCTCTATAGTACGACGTTAAATAAAAATTACCGAAAAAAATTACCCCATGTTCTTAGTGTGAAGTAAAGTGCCCTGAACTGTCATTGCTTTTAAAAGGTTCAAGAGTACTTTGGAAAAACTTAGAAACAGGCTCACAAAATATGTGACTGAGAATGTAGGTAAAATATCTCCAACTTGTCCCTCAACTCCGACAGCTTCTCACGTTTTAGAATATATTGGTGTCAATGTAGGACAGTTCCTAGATTATCAGTTGTTGTTCACTGCAGCCTGTACAAGATGGTCTTTTGAACTTGGTATAGGTTATGCCTTCACCAAGGGCATGAGTAACAACAATTTTCACGGATTTTACAATTCGGATTATATTCTCTGGTAACATGGTCTCTATTTTGTATGCATCTGAGTTTTAAAAGGTTTTGCAACAGTTCTCTATCAGAAATGTTTTGCTTATGCTCTCCCTGCACTAATGAATGTGACCATTGCGCCATAAATCCTAACAAACCAACCACCACTGCTCTAATAACTGAGGTAATAATTATCTTTAATATCCCTGTTATTTTCGTGCAACTTTTCTATAATTACATAAATCATCTCAAGAATTTGATACATGTTTTTGCAAGAACAAGAACTCTGCTGCCTCACACTAGATACTGTAGCTCTCAATAACCTTGTCATTATTGCTTCAAAACTATAGGCGGCATCCAAAATTTTCCTTGGCTGAGAAAGTGATCATAATGATGGTTATCACTTCAAACTTCACGATCGATACCTCGATTCATCCTGCCATTTATGTCCAAAAAGAGGTGTGTTGTGAAAAATTAAGAAGTAAAGCGGGTTTGTAAATGAAATTTATACACAGAATTGATTAAAAATGCAGAATGCTAAAGAATTTCTTCATAAATCAGAACTGGTAGGTGTCCTCTATTTGGATGACGACAGTGGCGGACTAAGCGGCCGCGTAGGGCCCCGGAATACCAAAGGGGCCCCGAGGTCTTAAAAAATCTTTTCATTAGGGTTCGAGAAAAGTTGGGACAGCGTCTTTACAATGTGTGTGCTTCTTCAAGTGCAGTGAAAAGTGTTCCTAATACAAGAAAGTCAGCAAAAGCAGATGCTGTATTAGCTATAAAACTTGGTTTTACCCATATAAAAGAGGCTTTAATTGAAATGTGTAATTCAGAAGATAAAAAGTTAACATAGTGGAGACGACTTCCCTTCTGAAGAAAATGGACAATTATGATACCGCCCTAAAGACAGATATTTGGAATACTATGTTACAAAGAATAAATGTTACTTGTAAATTACTGCACAATCAGTGAAATAAGAGCTATTGAAAGGGTATATCCTTCTGAAGGCATTAGAAAATTTTATCAATAATTTCAGAGATGTTGAAAAGTAGGCAACTGATTTATCAAGGCTGTCATTTCATGTGGAAGATGGACAAACTCGCAGACAAAACTGAGACAAAATGTTTTTGGATGAAAACAAAGAAGTTGGACATGAATTTACAAAAGAAAATTTCATAGTCAATTCATTTTATGTCATATGTGATAACACCAAGACAGAATTATCTCAAACACCTCAGACGTAAAAGTTGGTGTGGAGCCTTTTCGAATATTTTTTGATTGGGATTCATCAATAAAAGGAAATCAAAAAAAGAAAAAAAAAACACGATAAAAAAAGAGGAAGAATATTTATAAAAATGACATTGGTATATATACTTTTGAAAACGAATTTGACCATTTTTTAATATTTCTAAAAGAAAACTAGTACACCATAAAAACCACACCAAACATCTATCAAGCCGCCAAAGAATTGTGTTGCACATTTCCAACTGTTGAAATATTATTGAAAAATTTTTTAACAAATTCTCTTATATAATGCATCAGGAGGAAATTCGCTTTTTGTTTTAAAGCGTGTAAAAAATTATTTAAGGAGTCCTAAGGGAGAAGAAAGGTTAATTAATATGGCCATTCTATATATAGAGCAAGAAATCGTAAACCGTGTTGATACTTCCAAAATAATTGACGAATTTGCAAGAAATAAAACACGACGGAAATACACATAAAAAATGTTTTTTTTTTAATAAATAAATTTTTTGTGTTTTGGTATGAAATTTTTTTTTATTACTTTCCTTTTTTTTAAACTTAATGAATTTTCT
The DNA here is from genome assembly GCA_947359465.1 of Metellina segmentata. Classification (NCBI taxonomy): domain Eukaryota; kingdom Metazoa; phylum Arthropoda; class Arachnida; order Araneae; family Tetragnathidae; genus Metellina; species Metellina segmentata. The sequence continues at coordinate 27,388,760 of OX375882.1, forward strand.
TGAATTTTTTTTTTTTTAACTTGAGTTTGAGGGCCCCTAAAATTTTACCGCTTGGGGCCTCCACTTGACTTGATCCGCCACTGGATGACAAGTCCCCTCATGATAAGATGTGTTTCTTTTATCTCTGATCCGTATAAAGGAAACGAATAGAAATCTCAAGACACCCCAAAACTAATGTATAGTAGCATACATTAACTTTACTGAAGAATACAATTTTCTAAACCCAATTATTATTCCAATGGAAGGAAATCGAATAAATTAAATTTTCAATATTTCGGGTGCTTAGTCTCCCGACCACTCTTCTAAGGGTACCACACAATTTACTCCAAGACAGTTCAAATTTTATCTTCATCTAAAGTTAAATTTTGCAGTGTAGCTTATAATGTGCTGTATAATATGTCTGAGTGTACAAGCAAAATTACTTTTAAAAAATTGGTTAGAAGAGCAGATTAGTTTGGTTATGCAGAATTATTAACGAAATGGACACAAATTTTCCATTTTGCTAAAAAAGATTCAACAGGAAAAAAAATTTACTTCTTCCTGTAGTGTCCATATAATTTACTCCATTCCCTGTATACACTTGATTGTGAGTACATCTCATGCTTCATTCATTATGAAATAAATAATAGAAAAACCATTTTATATAAAATTGATCGTGTATTTTTATTGAGAAACTGATTATATTTTTTAATGTTTTAACCCTTTGTTTTGTGCAGTGTATGAAAGTTTGTTGGAAGTAAATTTAACAATCTCTTCACATTTTTTCAAAGTAATGCTGAAATTTTAAGAATCTAAGATATTCTCTCCCTTTTAAGCAAAATATTTTTATTGTCTTAAAACCAAACTGAAAAATTCATAGTAAAGCAAATCTTGCCTAAATTTAAAATTTTGCTGTGATAACTGATTTAATATTTATTCAGATGAAAATAAATTGGTTACTCTAGTAAGACATGTTTTTTTCATTGATAAGTTTGTTCAACCTTGAATGATAGAAATTTTAATCATGAACAATTAAATCCTTAATTCTGTTGATATATGAGGTATACACTCTTAAATTTGGTTTTGGAGCACTAGTGTCCTGATGAATAAATACATGATAAACTTCTTCCACGTGGGCATCCTTTCGAACATAATCAGGCTCATAGACCAAATTTCGACCATTCACCAAATTTCTGCACCTAGAAGGTGATTTTTCATAGAGGTGACTTCAAACAATGGTTTCATTGTATTATATACTAGCCACTGCGTGGCCAGCACGGCGTTGCCCGTGACAGTTCTCGTGGGATCACGTGTGACCACTGGTCGCTAAGCCCCGGTGATTGCTACGAATTCCCATTTGGTTTGCGAAGCAAACGAAATGGGAATTCGTAGCCTATTGGATAACAGCCATAACGTCGTTGCCGGTGGTGTTGGTTTGCTTCGCAAACCAAATCGGAATTCGTGGCCTATTGGATAACAGCCCTCACGGCGTTGTCCGTGGTGTTGGTTTGCTTGGCAAACCAAATGGAAATTTGTAGCGTATTGGAATGAATTCCCAAACCAAATTATGAACATTGTGAACTATGGTTTGCTTCGAAAACCAACACCACGGGCACGGTAATGGCCTTGTCATTATCAAATTCCGCCAAATTCGAATTGAGTAAAGATCGAATCGGCGTAACGTCACAATCTCTTGAGAAAATATAAATATTTAATTGAAAAATTATTTGTCAAAGAAAATCAAATGTAAGGTATCTATCTGAAATAAAATTTTTCGCAGATTTCAAATCCGTTGAAATTTTCAATCTATCTTTAACGATCCCGATTTTACAAAAAAGAACTAAACAATGTCAGTCAAAATGTTTGTTGTACAACCGTTTAAGCGCGCGGATACTACGCATTTCCATTTAATTGCGAAAAGACGGAAGGTGAAAAAATTGGCATGGTTCCAAAGGCTGACGTAAATAGTGACGATTGTGACGTGACGTAAGAGGGGAAAATAGCAAAATTCTGTCCTTTCTTCAATTGCCGAAATGGAACAGTAGATGTAAGGGTGGAAAAAGCTAATAAATTCATTTAAAAATGTTCTAGATTGAATTTTAAAATTCGAGCGCGATAGAAAAATTGCAAAAAATTCGGACTACCTGTGTGCCGAATCCCATTATTGTACGTGCCATAGATTCGTCAGGACAGTTCACACACACATTCATTTTATAATATTAGAGATATGGAAAAAAAGTACTGTTTACATTTTTTATCATTTCTCGGGAAACAAATGCAACACAAGAATACATTTAGATATTGGGTGCTAAATAGTTTTTAGAGTATTAGGAATGATTATACTTTTATTGTTAAGACTACAAATGTGTGCGTGAACTATCGAAAGAGCGTTTGAGGCTGTGTTTCGTCATTTTTTACTTTGTCTTGATTTTATACATACTAGAAGTCGTAGTTTCTAAGTTTGCTTTGAAAAACTGTTTACAGATAACTCGTTTTATAAAAATTATCTATCATCTTAAAAATTAAGCGCTTTATATTACTATACTGTAGAGCAAAGAAGCCTGGAAACCAAAATTTACCATGAAAAATTTTCAACCAGCCCTTATCTTAAAATTTACACGTTTAAGTAACATTTTTCTTTTAATTTTCATTTGATTTAAAATTGTGGTTGTTATAATAAACTCACATTTTTTATAGTATTTTTAATTTTTTTTTATAAAACAACTTTTTATTTCATGACAATTACCGGGAAAATTTTTATAAATCTGATTTTCTGAAGGACTTTAAATATACCGGACCATGTGGTATTTTGGTCATCCGCTACATAGCACTTAGATAGTCAGTCCACCCTTGTTGTAAACACTTGATCACCATAAAAAAAATAACCTATAGTCTATAGTTCTGAGATTAAAGAATAGAAACTTGGTTTTCAAGAATTGAATCACAAACTTGCAGTTTTATCTTTTAATGTTGAACGAAAAGCTCAAAGAGAAGTTACATCTACAAAAGGAAGAGGGCGCGCTGCAGAAATCTTCAAGAAATTCAAGTTCTTACCATCACTTAGAACAGGAGATCCCAACCTTTTAGTATTTGCGTACCACTTGAAATTTTTAGAAATTTTTGGCGTACCACCAGTCCTATATTTTTTTAGAAGCATATCTTAAGTCAGAAAAGTTCCCAATGCCTTGTTTTAGTTTAATTAAAATACTAAGAAAGCTTCAGATTTTATGATTAATGCACTTATATTTCGTATTAACGATGTTTTAATGAAGGAAAAAATAAAACGATTATTGAAAATTACAGTTTTATTTTTTACTCGCAGGTCTAAAAACAACTAATTTTAAATAATTAGTACAAACTAAGCAAACAAAGATTGACGTATTCATAAATCAATTTTTAGTGCGAAACTTGTTGCTTATCAGGAGCAATGGAGCTTAACTTCACTCTTAAGTCCTCTTCAACACTTACTCTGTTTCTATATTATTTTTTTGTACACAAAAGTTCAGAAAAACCACTTTCACACATGTAACTAGTAACAAATGGCATAAGAAATAGCGTAACGTGGTTGTACATACTAAAAAATCGAACAAACTTCGTAGAATATTTGGGTCGCTCGTATCATCCTTGCGTACCACCTGAAACGTTGCCGCGTACCACCGGTTGAGAATCCCTAACTTAGAAGATAAAAAACAACGTATCTTAAAAGTAGCAATGCGGAAAGAAGTGACTGTGCCGGATGTGGAAATCTTTTTCTCCGGCCCTTTACGCGATAATCCCTTTCTCACTTCTAAAGTGAAAAAAAACTTTAATTTTTTCAAATTATTTATTTCTAAGCAATTTTCAAGAACAAAAATTTGAAATACGAATGATTTTGCCACAAAACGAACAGAAAATTCAAATCTCCTGCGTACATCTTTTTTATTTCGGTACCACCTAGATTTTCCGAACTATCTGACCAAAGCTCCAATTCCTCTGCTCTTAATTTGACGAAGTGGTCACGATATAAAAAAAAAACACTTTATTCGCGTTCCCAAGTTCATTTTCCAATTCTTTGTGACTGTTTTTTCCTTCCGAAACGTTACATCAGGATTCGACAGTTCTATTATTTTAAGAAAATTGTTCAAATTGGAATCATTAAATTCCCACGTTCTTCGTTAGCATTGCATCCCGTTTCGAATTTCTTTCCCTGGGCCTTGAACGAGTTGTCGGATGACAGCAAAACATCAAAGAAGTCTTTGTCACAGCCTTGGCGGAGAAAGCATCTCTTGGCGAAACAATCAACCCTCCCAGCAACCCTACCGCGTATCTTCGTTCCGAACTGGGTTGGGTCCTATTTTGGAATTCCGATTTCCGAATCAAACGCATCGCACGAACAGGAATTCTGTTCGTGAAAGGAAAAATGTGGTTCAGAATCATTCTTCTGGTATTTGTTCTGGTTCTGGTGAGAGCCGAAACGAAAATCAAGTGCGAGAAATGCGAACCAGATAAGTGCGTTCCGCCGTCCGAGGATTGCTTAACGGGGCTTGTGCGAGATTTGTGCGGCTGCTGCTACGTTTGCGGTCGGCGAGAGGGAGAGCTGTGCGACGGGGACGTTCTGCCCATACCTTACCGCAACCGGGGCCACGGCCCGTGCGGGGAGCACCTCGAATGCCGGCAGCGCACCGACCTTGCTCCCGGTGACCCACCGGAGGCCCAGTGTGTGTGCGTCAAAAACGAAACCTTCTGTGGAAGTGATGGGAAGACCTACGAAAACGAGTGTCAGATGACCGAGGCCAGATACAAGGAGAGAAATGGACTCCAGGCTGTTCACAGAGGACCCTGCAAGAGTGGTATGGTTTACTTTCGTAACTTATTTAATTGTTTTTCTGCAGAAAAATATCCAATTACCGAAAAATGAATGGAAAAAGGCACACACAAATAAAGTAAGAAAACATAAAACAAAACAGTTCATTGAAAATTTCTTATCATATGGAAATCATTTACAAAATATATGAACATCTGAGAGAGAAAGTTACTCAGTTAAAAAAATCTATTTGTAGCAAAATTTTAATTTTTTGACAGTAAATAATTGACCGAAACAAGTTTTTCAATCTTATAAAACATGGCATGATACCGCTGGAAATGTTCCACTAAACTAATTACTGAAGTTAATCAATGAAAATCGAAGTTTTCTGTTAAACGCCCCATAAGTAGAAAAACAGACAAGTCTGAAACGCGGTACCCCAGTTGGAAGAGTCTCGGATTAACAACCGGAGCGTTGAAAGTTCTTAACTCGACCCAACTGAAGACCGTCGTGGGGTGGGGGATCTGGTGCACGTTAAATCTACCGTGGCCTCAATTATTCTGACGTTGGCTTGGTGCGGAAGTTTGTAGAGTGTGGTGCCAGCTCAGGTGTTGAAACTTATCATCTGACCTGAGAGGGAAGACCGAGCCACCCTGTTTGATCCAGTCTCCGGTAAAACAAAAGCTATTCTGAACTCCGGGTGTAACGAAAGGAATCCCCTTTCAATAGCAATCATTAGGTACTACCACAGTTCTCAAACAGTTATAAACGGTAAAGTTTGAGATTTTTTAATTCCTTTACTTTTTGAATATTGATCAAAATTTTTATTCATATTGAAACTAAATTTGCTCTTAATTCAAATCGGGAATTTATATAGTATACAAAAGCAGCTGAGTCGTAATCTTGAGAGTATAGATTAGAGTTGGTGGGTAATATCCTTGGAATTCGAGAACTAAGAGTTCGTGCCAAGAGTTGCAATGACATCCAACGATGGATGTAAACGAAAAGAATATGTACACTTCTGTGAACCAGTTCTTCCACAATGTTATTGAGTACAAAGAATGTCAATATTGATTCTTTAAGGTTGAAGGTGGAGCTAGGTGTGTATATCTCTCTTCTGCAATGCAAGAATTACTGTCTGTCAACCACGAGAGCTGCTCCCGCAAAAATTCTGCACCTGTCTAGATAGAAATTGTCATCCCATTTCCCATTTTGACGCTTGAAGATAGGTATTACAATTTGTCAAACTGGAGCACAGGGCTAAATTGACTGCCCCGGGGCCCTTGCTTGCGCTTAAATCAGTTTAACGGCTGGAGGCCAGCGCGTGACTGACTATATTGACTTTTTCTTGTTCTGAAACTTTTAAAACTTCACCGGTCACACCTCTCCCGTGTATGTTATTATGAAGAGGGGCGCATTATTCTTGCAACACGGGCGACAAATATCTTAGAATGGCCCTGCTGGCGCACTTTATACGACAAATTGGAAACATATTTGTAATGATTTTGCTGTTGGAAAGAAACTTGCAAATTACTGCTTTCTGCATCCAACAATCGCCAAACCAAAATTAAATTAAGATATCTACCAGTTACCCCTTTTCTAAATGAACAAGCCATGTTCCTATAAGCGAACGCCACCATCTAGATTTTGGTACCGTTGGTTTTAGGTTAGCTTATAAATTAAAAAAGGGTTGTTTTGGGTTTTTATGGCGCAAGGGCTATATTTTTGCCGAACTGCGCCAAACACAGTTCAGCGTCACGTAAAAAAATGTGAAAGGAGAAAATAGGAATTTAACTGAGTAGTGGGATGAAATCAGAAAAAGGTACGATAAAGGGAGGCAGGCTCGGGAAATTACTCTGTCAAAAGTGGCAAAATTTGGCGAATTATTAGGGACCAAGTAGATCCCATGCGTGTGTGAATTTATTGCAGTGTTCCCACTGTCAGGGAAAACCTGGAATTGTCAGGGAATTTAATTTTGTCCAGAAAAGTCAGTGAAAACTAAGCATTTTCGTCCAAAACATGGAAAATGCCCTCAGTGACCTGGAAAATGATTGAATTGAATGAATGAGGAAGACATTTTGGAGAGAAGTAGCTATAAAATTCGTACACAGTTTCAAAAAAACTTTATTTTATGAATAGAATTGCTAATATTTAACCGGTCAAGAATTTTGTTTCGTCCACCGAAGAATTCCATGCTTATGGTACATTAAATCACAAACTGATTGAAGTCAAATAAAGACGACCAACCGGTTAGCCTCTTGATCGGAAGGTTCCTGGTTCGAACCCGGGTAGGTCCATGGATGTTTGTAATCATATGGTGTAGAGGCAGCCTGGTGCACCTTAAATCAGTCGTGGCCGCAAGTCCTCACGTTGGCTCGGTGTGGAAGTTTGGAGAGTGGTGTGCCAGCTCAGGTGTTGCCTCGTCATCTGACTGTGGTTTAAAATTACACGGTGTTGACCTCGTATCTTTTCCTTTGGGGATTGATCTCGGACCGTCGTCAATTGCCCGTTGTGTTGCTCTAGTACAACGTTAATTAAAAATTACCAAGTCAAATATATTGGATTATTTGAATGAGTTATTTTGATGCAAAATTATTCGTGCTTTGTGTATTAATTTTTTGTTACAAATTCTTAAATTTGTTGTTATTATTGGCTATTGAACGTTAAATTATTTTTTGGTTTTTCATCTTAAAAATGTGGTGCATTGATTGAGTATAACCTGAAATTTTGTAAAAATTTGTCTGGAAAACCTGGGAAAGTCAGGGAATTTTATTTCTGAAACAGAGTGGGAACCCTGTTATTTTGATTATGCATTGGATTACCAATGTTAATATCCCACGTTCGGGGAGGGGTTCTAACCATCGACCTTAAAATGAAATAGACGGAGCATGCGACCGCAGTTTCAAGTTATTTCGTGCAGTTGCTCGGTTTGAAGATGTGTCACGTGGTTGTGGGTAAAAGCAGGAATCCTAATCTATTAATTGGTTAACATGACTATCCACAGTTATTAAAAACACTAGTCTGCGCTTCTATAGCCAATCGGATAAATCGATTTGTGATTTACCCTTCAGAGATCTTACGACAGCGACTCCGCCCACATGATCCGTCTATTTTATTTTAAGGTCGATGGTTCTAACAGCATAGATATTGGAGAGAAGGGGGTTGGACCATTAGGAGTTAAAATCTCTGTACTCTTGATTTCGCCGTCATATGACCTGTTCGAATCGGGATTCCCTGCATATATAATGTACTAATATAATATTAATTAGTTTTATATATGTATAAAGGACGTGTGTGTATATTTTCTATAAAAATCTACACCGTTTGACCAATCCACATCAAATTTGGTACACTTATACTTCAGAATGCGGAAAACATAGGCAATTTCTTTTCTGTCTTCAAACCAATCTGTAGCCATGAAAATTGGCACACGGGTAGTCGTAAAAGTGCCCCTCAAACACCCAATTTTAAAATCTAAAGTTTGTTTTTCTGCAATAAATGGACATGGACAAGTAAACACGTCCTACAGGATTTGTGTATTTGAGTTAAACACAGGGGAATACCACGGTCATATTTTAGTTGTCGCGGTCATATTTGAAACCCGAACAACGCCGGGTTATTCAGCTATTTACAGGTCCGGATTTAAGAGTATGCCGCCTATAGGCTAAAGTCCATTTGCCGCCCCCTCTGTAGTTCATATTTGCTTAATACATTTGTTTTATACAACAAAAGGTTAGAGTTCATTGGTGTTTTCATCTTTTTTAAACATGAAGTTAATTTAGTTTAGATAAAACTAAAATTTTAATGGTTTACATAATAAATTATATAATCAAATTAGTTAACTACGTGTTTTTTTTTTACTTACTTCTTTTAAGATTCGTTAAAAAATGAAAAGGGTTTCGAACTTAATTAATTAATTTGTTCTTGGAGATCAGTGATCACTATTTTAAACATATTTTTATATTTTAATGCTAATGACTATCTTTTGCGTAATTGAAGAACTGTGTTCAATTTGAATTAAGTTGTCCTACACGGAAATGAAATTACACAAAATGTAGTTAATTACTGGTTTATTTGTTAAAAAAATGTACAAACTTCTCTAAAACAACTCACCCCATGTAATCTTCATGTTCAAGTTTACATAGCTTTCTTGCGAGCTTTCTTAATGGCAAACTCGTTAATAATGTCCTCATATGAAAGTGTTTTTGTTGTATTTGCTTCAATACAAAGTAATGAAAGTGAGTTTAACCGTATTTCAGAAATAATAGTTTGCAGATAGTTCTTAACTCTTCTTTGGCAGGAAAAACTGCGTTCTCCCACGCAATTTGTAGCAGGTATACACAAACTTATCCTTAAGGCCGGTTTACACGCTACGATAAATTGTAGCAATTTAACGTAACGATCGAATTGTTACGATTTATCGTTGGGTGTAAACAGGACATTGTAGCGATTAATTGGAATTGGAATTGGATTGGATGGTTGATGCCGGTCGGCATCAATTTCTGCGAATCGTAACGATATGTTGGAAATTGTAAACAAGTGGCAACCATTTCTAGCTACGACATGACTCCGTTTGCATTTGCATCTGCATCTGAACGGTTGTGTCGAATAGTTCGTTCTAGTCTTTCGTGCGCAGATATCGCTCTTCTCATAACAGTATCAGTTTTCGCAATAAACGGAGAAACTAACCTTAACAACTCAAAATTAGTCTCTTCGTCCATTCTCAAATAAATTCGCCGGTCGTTTGGTCCATTTCCCAATTCTTTCAATAATTTTACATGAGAGAATTCCCTTTTCTTTAGCAACCACTGGCGGCTCCACTTTGTTCTTGGTCTTCGCGACTTTTTCACTTTTCTCGCTAAACAACCGATATATAACAACAACACTACTTCATCCATGGTTAAAGCTTATTTAGAGGTCGATAGCGGTCGACAACGAATATTTGACAAGAAATTGTTACGATTTATCGTAACGTGTAAACAATACTCACACTTTCGATTTATTGGAACAATAAATTTGTCAATCACATCGTAACGATTTATCGTAGCGTGTAAACCCGCCTTTACAGCAATGTGCAAATTGGGGTAAACATCTTGTAAGGAATAACACCTCAGAAATTTCGAAATTCCTTTCAACGATATATCAGATGGGTGATCATTACCCACAGCACAGTGATTTTTAAAGTGGATGCACTCTTCAGTGAAATCCGAATCGAAATAATTTGTGTAGACGTGGTAAAGTTTGGTGGCCTTTTTCCTCAGTTCCTCTTCCATATTTGTAATGTTATTACTCAACTGAGTTTAGAAGTAGAATCGGTCTTGAAACTCGTCATATGCCATTTTTATTTTCTTGAATTCACAAACAAAGAAGTCTCTAATTGGTAAAAACGTGTTTATTTTAAGGTCATCCCTGCCAGTAAAGTTAACTTCTCCACTTCGGTCTTCGTCAGGCCAAACTTTTCTTTTTGACTGTCTTTTATTGTCTTTTTCATAAGATGTAGTTTTGGTTATATCGGGACAGCAACGGACTATATATGCAGCAACGGGCTATTTGCGATGGATCAATCCGGAAAGGAAAGATACAAGGACAAAGCCTCATAAATTTGAACCAGGGTCAGATGACGATCTCCCAAATACAGGTGTGAAAAATAAAACGTCGATTCACAGTATTCGATTTAACGTTGTTCACAAATTTTAAATAAATCGATAACGTCTGAAGTAAATTTAGATTTTATGGATTTCTATTTTTATTTTTGCCGCGCGCGCGACGACTTTTATTAGGGGATGCCGGCATCTAGGTTTCCAATGCTGTCTTGTGACAAATATGGCTCTTGAAATACAACACCCAACCAACCAGCTGTGTATGTAGCTGAAGAAAAACACAAAAATTTACAACTTGTGTTAGTTTCTCAATCACACAACCTGTATGATTTTCTCTACACACGGAAGCCCGATCCATGTGTAGATTTTATCTGGCTTACAATAGCTTCGATGTACTAAAAGTTATTTACAATTTTAAGCATTTTATTAAAACTATGCAAACAATTTTAACTAAATCTGTGGATGAATTTTCGAATGTAACGCTTGGCACGACAAATTCAGGGCAACATGGCGCCTAAGAAATTTGGTTTTGGTTTAGATTTTCGGTTTAAAAAAAAAAAAAACTTTTGGAAAAAAATTGATTTTTTTGGCAATAAAAGATAAAAAATAGAGCAAAAATGTCCTATGAAGAAAAAAAAAATTTTTTTATTGCCTCAGTTACACTATAAATAGCATAATATTTACTGCTTGCGTGTGTGTAATAAGTTCTGTGATATACTCAGCTTTCGAAAAAATATTAGTGTATTTATTGCAAAGGCTCCTGAAAAATTTGTCTGTTTCCTAATTTTTTTTTTGTTATCCACAGATTCTTAAAATGTTTCTGAAATATATGTATTTATTCAAAATTTCCACCCATGCGAGTAGTTACTTCTCAAGGAGGTGGCACACGATGCATAAAACTAGAACCAAAATATCCGATGAGCACCTTGAGAACTCACTGAGAATTGCAACTCTTCCATTGAACCTAATATCGAAGCATTAGTGTCTCAAACAATGTGGAGCATCTCACAATTTCACGTTGCTGTCTTGTCTTTTATTATAAAATATTCGTGAATTGAGGAAACTTAAATTACTTATATACACCTAATTCTGTTTTTACACGATAGATACGTTCCTAAAGAACACGTGTAAAAAATTCGTGTAAAAAAAGACATTGTATCTATGGTAGAAATGAAAATAGGGTTCTGGATCTAAAAAATCAGTACAAATAATTTTTTTAAAACCATATCAAAATATTAGTTTTAAGCGTATAATTTTATTTCAACAAAATATACATGTAATAATATGTAATGAAAATGTATCAAAATAAATTTGCCTTTGAAATGAAAAAAATTCATTAACAAAAAAATCTGTTTTACACGTAACAAGATTTTATTCATTTTCACTTTCTGACAATAAATTGCGCATACGTTTGGTTACGACTGGAATATCACTGATCAATAAAAATGTTGAGGACATCGTCTTCCTATATTAATGAATTTCTCTGATTTCTTGTCCAAAATCAGCACGAGTCTCCTCTGGTGCTTATGTTTCACCGGTTTTACGAACGGATTCTGTTATTAATCGTTGTGTTAGTGTTTTGGTTTGGCCGTTATATAATTATATGTAAGAGGCTGTCAACAACTTGAGTTCACGTTAAAACTTCCAACGCGTTCCTCCTTAGTGCGTGTAATATAGAAACGATACTATTATGCCACAAATAAAAAAGATAGTTTCTTAGAATTTAGAACAAACGAATTCTTAAAATTTTGCTTGGCCCGCTCGGGTTAAATCAAAATGACTCGCGTAAAAAAATAATGAAATATTTATTTGGAATTCGTGTTAAATCAAATTCGTGTAAAAAATGTTCGTGCAAAAACAGAATTAGGTGTAAGTTCTACGGTTTTTTTTCCCCCTGGGCACAGCCCTGATTATGTGTCATATGGTTACAATATTTGACTCAACAGACCCCAAAATCGGGTGGTGTCGAGAGTACTGTAGTACCGGAGCTCGTGAAGTGAAGTTTTAGTGCTGTATTGTGTTTTTTCAACTAAATCTTTTTATGGCAGAAAGTTGGATTTCAAAATACCGTATGGCTAAAATAGCCCCTCAGATATAAATAATTCTAAAATTTGTTATTCTTGTGCTAAAATTATCGAACAAATTATTGTTTGATTGAGTTAAACCTTTCCATCCCCTGAATGGTGTTCCTTATTGTTGAAAAGTACGTTTATCTTTTAAATTATACTATCAAAATAGTAAAAAACAGACTTCACTAGTAAATCTGGATAAAATAGTTTTATGAAGACGTTGGTGGAGTTTTACGGAGAAACATTTTGTCCCATATATTTCGTCTTTAAAATGACTCACCAGAACCGCTGCATATAAGTGCCCTTGAAATACAACTGTATTCTACCAAGTTAATAATTGCCTTTTGATAAAAATGGACCGTTCTCGGATATGAGTAAATGTATATAACCGCGATATATTGTGTGATTTCAGTTCAACTTTACTAAATTTTTCTTTGACTAAAACCTTTCTTATTATTGATAAGTACAGCAGGTACTTCACTGACCTAAAATTGCCGAATTAAATGTATTATGACTCCCGAAAGCAAATAATACCTTTTACATATATGTCAATAATCCACTTATTTTTCTTTGTTGTCTTGCATACAACTAAAAGAGAAAACAAATTCATGAAAAAATAACTGAGAATCTTGCAATTATTATTTATTCTGTTAACTTATTATGTCAATAAAAATTCTTTATTTGCTAACCAACACATAAATCATAAAAAAAAAAATTAGAAACACAATCATACTTTTATACTGTTTCTGTGTTTCACTAAATTGTTGTCTTACCAAAAATATGAGATGGAATTTCTGTGCCAAACAAATCTCTATTATTATAAAATGAAGTTTCTGTGTGTGCGTGTACTGACAAATTTATGGCATTTACAATAATAAAATTTGGCACACATGTAGTCCCGAATTTTTTTGCAATTTTATATACCAGCCCGATTTTTAAAATTTAATCTTGAAAATTTTAAAATTAATTTAATGCGATGTTTAATTATTATTTTCTTTCCTCCGAATGGCAACAGTCATGAATCGGTATTGAATGAATCCGTATTTACTGTGCGTATATGTAGCCGTTGCCGTGTAGCCGCCCTATTACTGCATACCCTTTATGAAATTTATTGCCTTTTTAAAAGCATATTAACTTTTAGTTTGCGTTAACTTTTAAGCTATTATTAATTCATTTTTGGAACTGGATAACGGTTGTGCAATACGTTTGTTATTGTTTCTTTTTTAGACTACGATAGTTTGGATTTTGATTTTTGAAGCATATTCACTTTTAGTTTGGATTATTTGGATATTTTTTTTAAAGTTTAGCGGTATTTATTTGATTTTTTGTGCAATTTCTGGTTTGTTTCATTCATGCAATCTTTTGTTTGTTTCTGTATAGTATTTCGGTTTTTGTATAGTAAATTTTTATCATTTTTGTTTCGATGTCTTATGGAAAGAAAAGCGATATTTAATTCAAATTTTAAATTTAATGTAGAACATTTTAAAATTAATTTATTATTATATTTTTGTTTTATTTGGTTTCCTAAAAATGTCCACAGTATTGAAAGGGTCTTTACTGCACTCACGCCAATCTTGGAGTTTGATCATTTATGCAAACTAAGAACATTTCTTCTATGCAGTTCTATGCTCACAGGATGATGATGTGCTATTCGAATTTCAACGTTTTACTGAGAAGCAAAGACATGTTCCATCAATTCATTGTCGCCATGTATTCCGAGATATCGGCATAATATTTTTGTGAGACGCATTTCAAAATGCTTAAACATTAGAAAACACATGGAATCATATAAACCTTTTGCCATTATCATTTTTGAGAGTGAAATTATGCGTTTATTCAGGTCAGGTTGTAAGGAACGCATCGCTTACTGTTATAATTATGTATGAGATAGCCAAATGATTGATCCTGTCATTGCGAAATTAATAGGCAGTTGATAAATGTAGCAGAAAGCAAGCCTTACATGTCCCTGCCTCTTTCCACTATTTGGCTAACATCCAAAATTGTGGTTGAAAGGAACCTTACCAGTGATGGAACTTTTCAGACTCATTTCATCATTCTTATTTTAGAATTATCATCTGTGTTCTTTCAATTTTGACGCTGTCATCAAATCGAATTAAGTGGGGTTTTAGACGTGCCGGGTTTGGAGATTGGTTTAAGCAATGTACCATCAGGGCTGTAGTGGAGGGTATACGGCGGTATACGCCGAAAACCCTCTGGTTTTTCGTGCAAATTCCGTATAGCATCTACTGTTTCTTAAAAACTACGCATACCGCTTTGCTTTTCCTAGAAAACATCTCGCGCAACATCACGTGAAACGCAGATAGTTGTAGAAGCAAAATAACTGTCGATCAAATAAAATCCAGACATTGTTCTGATGTTAATGAAGAAATTTGTCAACTTTTGAAGGATATATCCATGTTTGATCCAGAAAATAGAAATACAGGGGATTTTCGCCATGGAGAAAAGAAGGTCAAAAGGATATGTCGACGTTTTGGTATAGATGAAATGTGCACTATTTAGGGTTTGAGGAACCGATGAAAACGCCCAAGTTGATCCAGAAAAATTAAAGTCTCTTTTAAGAACAATTGAAATATTACCATGTTCCACGGCCAAGTGCAAGCGCGGGTTTAGTTTAATGAATAACATAGTGTCACAGATTTGAGATAATCTTTATTGATTTCAAACGTCTCCAATGTAATGTTTATTAATGTAAATGGACTATATAGAACACTTTCAACCGGGAAAAATTTGTAAATTCTTGGTTGGCCAACCATCGCTCTTCAGTAGACAAGAGATCAAGAGTATACGCTACAAAACGATACACCGAGACGGATTTCTCTCGTCAAGCAGTTTGGAAAATATTTCAAAGAAAATGATAAGCCTTAAAATTTATTTTTTAAAAGTTGCATCCTACTTTATATGTGTTTAAATATTTGTCTCTTAACATTTCCTGTAATTACTTTATATCATAGTTAAATATTAATATAGTGCTAGTTTCAAATTTGAATATCACTCGAAGCTAGTCTGCATATTTTGCTTTGCATAAATACAGTAAACTTCCCAATAACTCAAAGCTTGTGAACACGAATTTCTGTATAAGTCGAAGTTTCTTCAAAGTTCCACAATTCCTTTCCTGAAATATAAAATTAATATAGGCTTTTTTCTCTCGATAATTTGTCCTTCGATTAATTTTTAACATTCCCCCACGGGCGCTCGTAAGAGGGGAACAATGGGGGGGGGGGTAACCTCCTGACTTGTGGATTTCCTATATATATATATATCCCCCATGCTGTCCCGTTGTCCCCATGCACAGCTTCGGGACGCTCAAATGTCCCGTCTTCGGAAAGTGATCAATCCACTGTAATAATTTCAAAAAGAAGCGCCAAAAACAAAATCGACGGCCCTCATCTTTTTTGTAACTTTTTGTAAACACTTTAGGCGTCTAGAATTTTGGAATTCACGCTATAAAAGAGCATTTTGTTTTTTTCCCTCCATCCCTAGTCAGAAGCATGCTAGCTCGTTCCTTAATTTAGTGTAGGCGTAGACAGCTCGTGCATCTTTCTTGACGATTGATTATTGTTTTTTTTTATCGACGTCTGTTATTATAGTCAATTTAAATTTCTTGCACGTGAAACCTTCATTTCAACAATGCCTAAACGGAAGTTCACTTTTAATGTTAATTTATAAACTAAGTACCCGTTAATCATTAAACACAAAAGTACATTTTTAAAAATCCTGGCAAGAATTTCATTTTTCTCTATATTAAAAAAAAAGTTGCCGCCGCAGGATTGAAAACTGTGTTGTTTAGCTCGATTCTTAGACTGTTTCCCGAGAAGGTACTGATCAGAAAAAAACGAAATTAACATGGTTTGTTCTTCATCGTATTCCCTGGACAATTGTTAAGTAATTTGTTCGATGCGGCTATTAGTTTAGGGTTTATTAAGTGTCAAAATTGAAAAAAACGAAATTTCTTCCGTGAGTGAGCAAAACACATTCAAATTTTCAGTCTTCAGCCGTGAGTTTTTTTTAAGATTACCTCTCAATGTAAATTTTTGCAGCTCGTCGAGTTTTTTTGGAAATTTCAAATTGGTTCTTGATGATATATGGCGAGCGAAAGCGAGCATGGGGCGGAGCCCCCTAATGTATTAAAAATCAACACCAAATATACTTGAGAAAATTTGTTCTTCAGAAATATAAGACCACATAAATTATTTATAAAATAAACGTGTTAATTCCTGTTTTCTTTTCATACTCAAACTATTACCTAAAAATTAGTAGATGTCCTGTTTTGAGAAAAAAAATCAATGGTCACGTTAACCATTACCGAAACATAAATACATGGTGAGGATACACATGTGAATACGGCTTAATATTTTTTGTTCACTACCTTCCCTTAAAGTTTGGCCTGGGAGGCTTGAAACATCTTGCATGGGAGGCATTTTCTGTCAAGCTAAATGCGGGTGGCGGTTGTGTTTTTGCGGCGGAACGATATATCCTGTGCGTATTCCGAACACGACGTCGCTAGGCTAGGTATTCGAAACGATTTTAACACTTCGCTAATAAAAATTCCAAAAAATGAATTTCTCAATTAATATGGTCAACGTTAATTAGATCAATCGCCAAAACGGCAAAAACAACATTTTAAGGTAACCCCAATATGTATCACTTATCACTTCGAGAGCGTTTGGGTATCGTAAGTAAAATCTTTGCTGGCCGTCTGGTTTGTTTGTTTTGAAAATCCCTCTATGTCATCAGACGTAAATAACAAAACAAATCCTGTTAATATAAACTTAAATAAAGTTACTAACAAATAAATACTCCAACTGTATAGAATAATTTTCATTTGAGAAAAGAAAATCCGACTTCAAGGAAATCAGACTTCGTGTTGAATTATTTACTCTAACCTTCCAAATCTACCCACGGATATCTTGGAAGAGAGATCTTGTTCCTCACAATGAGTTAAGAGTCGAGCTAGCAGATAAAAGGACGTGGCTGTCAAGTTTCATTGTGCCGATGCCAGCAGAAACTGCATAATGATAGGGTGTGATTATGCGATTCCAATTTATTTGTGAATATTCTGTAGCTATCTCTAATCAACTCGTTCCGCGCCATGTATTACGAGTTAAGATTTGGAGTTCGCCACTTTGATATCGTTTTTCATCTGATATACCTCTCGAAATTTTTTCTTGTATTTTGTTCGTCATGAATTTATTTCCGCAACAAGTTACTGTGGATTAGAGAATAGTTTATTAAATCATACGCAAATTATATTGTATTGAAGATGAATAGTTTTATCGAAATATTAACGTTATTCCAGCGTGTAATGATACGGATCTGCATTGTCAAACGCACTTGGGCGCATTTTTTCTTTCGTTCATTTGGGGGTCACTTTTACATTTTCTGTCAATATTAACAACAATAAAATTTTCATTTGATTATGCTTCACAATTGTTGCATTCATACCCATGATAGATATACAGACAAGAAAAGTAAACATTTAATTGTGACCCATTCTAACAATTGTTCTTTGAACACAACTGCATTTCAGTTTGGGTAAGAATTTGCATTATCTGCTCTTAGTAGTGATTTTCAGGGGATTTTATTTGGTTTGGGGTATTTATAGTTGTTTTTGAAAGTCTAGAAACAAAATTTTAGATAAGCCAGAAATTTCATTTTAGAGAAGTTAAGTAAAGCGTGATCGTCAAAACAAATTTTATAGGTGCAAAATACACTTAAGACCTTTTAATTTCGAATCCTGAAGGAGGAATATTTATCAGTTAAGAGAAAAAGGCAAGTACATTTAGAAGTCGTGATTATTAAATAACGCTAACGTTTTTTGCAAATTACTAACATTTTTTACAAATTAAAAGTTAAAGGACAAATATATACAGAGGTCGGAAGCTGCCCCTTTGTGCTATACATTTTTTGTTATGTTCTAAATTGGTCTGAGTTTTGTGCATGAAAAGGAATTATGAAAACAGTTTGAGAAGAAAACAGACAACACACAAGCAATCATTGACCTAAAATTAGGTACAGCAAACATGTCATCGTTATGAGTAGATTAATTATAATTTTTGTAATTTTATTGTCTAGTTTCAAAAGCTATTTTTTAAGGGCTGCGGTAAAATTGTATCTCGATACGATGACATACATAACGATTTGGGTTGGCCAATCTTGCAGATATTGTATTTATGAAGGAAATGAAAAATGAAACTACTTGAAAATTATCAGTTTTTTATTGGATCAATATTAAAATTGTTTACTTAAAGAAGAGTTTAGTGAACGCTTTGCATTGTATGGAAGTGCAAGTAATTTGACTTATGGAGTGGAGGTAAAGGGATTTCAGAGATAAAATTATCTGTGTGGGAAAGAGATAACTCACATCTGTCGAAAGTAGCGGTTATTGTACTTTCCGTTAGGTTAAACACTCATACGTGTTCATTTTATTTTGTATATGTTCTAAAATTGTATTGATATATGAGCTTTTTTTTTTTTTTTTTGACAGACACAGACTGGACGACACAATTATATCTAATTTTAAACGAAGTTTCTTGCTGTTTTTTTAACGTGAACTTGTAATTTCAACATTGTAAACAAACATCGATGCGTTTCCAGAGTTTTTTGTAAATAAATTGAAAACACCATTCCACATGTGTGCATATTGTACCGGATGAAATGGTGTGATGATAGAAATAGTAGCGTAAAATACAATATCTTTGGGTTTCACCACTACAACATTAATTTGAACATTCTACAGCTTTATAGATATGTAGCAAAATTACTGGAATTTTGAGTGTTCTCAAGGGGCTTGAGATATAGGAGATCGTAATGTCAGTGTAATGTCAGATGAAAAGAGTTTATGTTTATGTCAACTACACAGAACTTTATGACCTATGTCAAATGGAGTGCTGTAATAGTACTTCTAGGGTTAACTATAGACAGTTGTTCACTTGAAAATAGTTTTTTATTATCTCCGATTAGGGAATTCTTGAATAAGTCGGTTTGGTCAGAGAAGCCGCGTTTAGATTGAGGAAACTCAATTATTTTGAGGTTTCGAACGTGTCAATGATAGCATTTAAAATTCACTGTCGAACATTCATGATTAGACTTTGAGAAGTAATATTCATATTTTAATAAAATTAGAAAAATGCCTACAGCATACAAAATTCTTGAAATGTTTCCAGGAAAAGATAGTTTTAACACCTTTGTTCTAAAACTACAAACGATGCTATTTTTGAGATGATCAGGCACTATTTTCTTCACTTCAATGTTCCTGTAAAAACATAACCGACGCTTGTTTATGGCGACCACACGATTTCACCAAAGTTAGTTAAGTTCAGCCAAAATATATAATCTTTTAAAAATTTCCCTTTTTTTTTTCAGAACTTTTCCTGTTTCTACGAACGTTTCCTCGGCCCTTTCGGTCTAATCATTCCTCGTGTTGCAACAATTTGACCGCAGAGCGACCAACCAAACCGTGATCCTTTAAGAAGCGTTGATGAACTGAACTGGAAAAATAAATTTAACAACCTTTACAGGGGAGACAGAAACGCGACAGTGGTATTAGGCTTTTGTTCAGTTTTGTCTATAAATGCATAAATTTCCTGAAAAATGCAAAATTCCGAAGCAGCTTCATCTTCGGAAAGACGGCTTTTGAAGAGAGATGTTATTTCCAGCGCTTTTTCATTGCTTCCTGTTTCTCAAGACCATCAACACATCCCTTTATTTTTCTCCCTTTTTTTTCTACACCAGAATCGCGGAGCTCACAAACAACCTTTGAACCTACGCACTGCCAGACGTCGGGAGTGGTTACTACATTTGGCTAGTTTTCGCGTACAATGCTACCGAGACAAAGTTTGTAAAAGTGGGCAAACTGCATGGATTCTAAAAAAAATCTTCGAAGCTCGCGTGAAACACAACTGATCAATGGAATTGAACTTTTATAATTGACCACCTTCGAAAACCAAAATTTCGGTCGGGGAGGTCTTGTACTGACAAACACCTCTGTTTTGTGTAAAATTGTGCTTTGAAATTTCTATCCGACTTGGTTGTCAAAATTCTGATAGATATTCCTCAGAAAGACAGACAAATTTACGAAAACACGATTCCTTATATTTATCTGCATTTTGCTATCAATCTAATTCTTATCTGATAATGTCAAACAATATTTATTTATTTAAACTTTAAATTGCCTCTAAATTTAGCCCAAGGGTTTTAATTAATTTCTTAGTTTACGAAAAGTTCTAAATCTAAAACTGACTAATACTATCATTTTATGAATCAAAATTTTCAAAATATGGTAAGTTTCTAAGTAAGGATATCAAAATTTTCTTCGTTAAAATTCATGAAATAAGAAAAAATATGTGCCACAAACTTAATTAAAGCATCCTCAAATACTTTCGGCTCCTTTACTTTTTAATTCATTGAAAATATAAAAAAAATTCGTGTACTTTTTTTGTCCTCATTCTTGAATTTTACCGAAGGAAATGAATAAATTTCGAGACCAAAATGTTGCATGGCATATTCAAGCCACTACTACCTAAATAGAATTCACGCACAATTTTAAAGTACTTTCTATTGAATTTTCCATCCTTATTTTAATATTAGATTATCAGTTTGGTCTCGGAATTTTTTAATCTGTTTGTCGTGATTAAATTTTATTATACGAGAGCTGTTCAATAAAGAATGATCATAAATTAATAAAAAATAATTTCCTGTACTAATCCTCCCAATTTTTATGCTCATTCTCAAAATACTCTCAATTACATGCAATGCACTTATCCCATTTCTTTTCCAGTCTTCAAACACATGCTGGAAGCCATTTTTTGACAGGTCCTTCAAAGCCAAAAAAAAAAAACTTTTACCACTGCCTGACTATATAAAGAATGGGGAACACACATGACATTGGTTTTTGTAAGATCTGACGATTTTTTAAGGCGAAAACAAAATTTCAATACAGTGTATTGCACTTCGCGTGTCACATCCATTTTTGCTGTAGGCGTAAGTAAAACTATGCGTTCTTGGCCGGCTGCCAAGGCCTCAGCAATGACGTCATGACTGTGAAACTTGCGCTATCTTTTTTCCATTATCTCTACTCATTCAATGTGAATTTTATTTTTCTTGATTTTTTTAATCACCTTTAAAAAAATTATGATCATTTTTTATTGAACAGCCCTCGTATTTCCTACCCAGTGAAACAAGGGCTTAAATAAGCTATTTTCAATCTTTTTCATGTTGTGGCATAAATTAATTTTTAAAAAAATTGCGACACACACCAAAACATATTATATTTTTTGACGATCTATCAAAAAATAGGAGTAGTTTTGATTGGTTTGTAAAAAAATAATAGTTATTACACATCCTTTTTGCTCCAAAGAGGCTCTTTCCAGTCATTTTGAAACAATTATTCTGATGCTTTGTGATAAATTAATAATACTCAAATTTATTTAAACTGCTATTAATAATACGGGCACTTGAAATTACTTAAGTACACAAAACTAATATGTGGAAATGAAATAAATCACAGTCAATAAACCCATTTTACCGTCCGTTTGGAACACAAGTTGAAAATCACTTATCTTAAACCATGAACATGTAAACTTAATAAAATATTTTCTTGGAACTTTTTCACAGCAAAAATATTAATGCTTCGCAACAGTTATAATCTTGCATTACATTGTTTTTAAACAGAATTATCAGTAAACTTTATTTAATGATTGTCTCATCTGTTTTCTTCCTCAGCTCCAAAGATTGTGACACCCCCTGAAGATGCCTCCAACTATACTAATGGCCATGTAGCTTTGTCATGTGAAGCTATGGGATTTCCTATACCAGCCATTGAATGGAGAGTTGATAAAGGCACTGGAGACACAATTCCGTTGCCTAGTAAGAGCTTATGGACATTTTAGAGTTTGTTAGAATTTTAACGCGGATTTAATTATAGTTCTTCAAACATCCGAATTTGAGTGTGCAGATCTATTTATCAGTTCACATTTTAAACAGATCTATAATTAATAAAATTGACTATGCTGTCATCGTTAGTGAAAATTTTGTTATTACTAATGGGATGTTTATAAATTTTTTAAACTGCATTTTATTTTTATTCCTTGTAAATACTATAATCTAAACGACAAAAAGAAATACACTTCCCTAGAATAATGAACCGGACGCCCGCAGATATGCATAACATTCGACTACTTGTTTAGGGATGTTTTTCGTGGTATGGCCTGGGACCTTTGCATGTTGTCCCTGTTCAATTGAACGCCGACGCCTACATGAACTTTTCTACAATCAGGTTCTTCCTACGCTCTGGCAATTTTATGAAATGGACGAATGTTACTTCCAGGACGACAACGCTCCATGTCATGTTGCAGCCTCTGCCAAGCAGTGGCATCAAGATATGGATGTAAAAAGTCTTCCCTGACCTACTCAGAGTCCCAACCTAAACCCCATAGAACATTTGTGGGATGAGTTTGAGCAACGCTTACGGGCCGGAGAACCACGTCCGAAATCTACAGCTGAGCTGGCGACATTCTTGTAGCAGGAATGGACACAAATACCCATAGCTGTGTATCCAAACCTTGTTGAAAGTATGCCCAGAAGGGTGGCTAGTGTAATTGCAGCACGTGGGGGACCATCCCCCTATTAAAGCATGTATCCTTTCACTTATACCATCACATATTGCTGTCCTGTTCATTATTGTAGGTAGTGTATTTTGAAGTACAGTTGATGTCGTTTTAACGCATTAGAATTTAACGAACTTTCATCAAGTCTATCCCAACCAATTCAATAAACGATGGACCTCTTCGTCTGTCCGTCTCGCGCTACAATAATTTTACAGCTAGTGGCAGCAGAATGACCAAGCGTCGTCTGCTACAGGAGGTACGAAATTTAACTTGTCAAATTTCTGTTCAGAATGAAGTTTCTAGTTTTCTTATTTTCTTCTTCTTTTTGTGTGTGTGTGTGTGTGTTTCTTATTTTTTGTATCGCTTTATTTTCCTGGAGCGGAAAGGCACGTGGAGCACAGTTCGGGAACCACTGTTCTAAGGTATAGTGTAATGATGTTCCCACTGGAACATTGGTTGGTTCGTAATAATTCGTATATGTGGAGATAGCTAGGAAATGGGTCATAGCCTATTACTTACTGAACTAATTGTATATCTTTGATTCGAGTACAGGTGGAAACTTTTGAAAAGAGATCGTGAGTTCACAAGGCCTCTATCCTATTCTACCTGTCACAGTTGGAGATGGTCTCAAGTGAACCTCTTTAAATGTGAGATGGAAGCTAGGTGGATTGTTGGTTGTCCTCTTGGGTAGTCTTTCTCTGCTTCCTTGGCTATGGAATCAGTTTTTCGTTCCTCTCGTGAGTCTTAATCCAAGTTCCAATGCTGGTTTCTTGTGGAAAAGGGACAGGATTTCTTTTATGAGAGAACATAGAATGACAGCATGTCATAACAAAATAACATTGGAATTTTTTTCAAAAATCTAGAAATGCTTGAAAACCTGAGAAACGGGATCGAAAAAAGTATCTCTATTTAACTCAGATATCCATACGGTTTTAGAGATCTGGGTGAATATTTTAAGATATTTTGTAACCGCATTTGCTGAAAAATTATCATGCTTATGATGTTGTCAAAAAGTGTATTTATTATTTAATCACAATAATGCTAATACGAAAGCAATATCCTTATTTTTCTTGATTTTCTCGAATAGGCGATGATCCCAAAGTTGCTGTCCAATCTCGAGGGGGTCCAAGTAGATATGAAATTACATCTTGGCTTCAGTTGCTGAGCGTTCAACCGGAAGATGATGCCATCTACTGGTGCATCGCAAAGAATGAAGAAGGCGAGTCTTCTGCTGCTGCGAGAATCATTTTACTCGAGTCAAAAAGTGAGTTATGGTTCTTTTGCGACGAGTGTTAATATAAACAATGAAGGACAGGAGGCCTTCCAGCCAAACCGTTACTATTTTCTGCACAAAGCTTCTGAAATTATGTATATTTAAGTCACTTCAGAAGGTCTAAAAAAAGCTGACACCGTGAGATAAATGGGGTGTTAAAATTAACTATCAGTGATATTGCCTTTTCGAAGTTGAAAGCAACCTGCGAGTTGAAGGCGACGCAGGTTCGATTCCTCTAACTCATCCTGGGTGTACTGTCTTGTGTTTGGTGCAGCTTGGCAAAATATGGGCCTTGCACCATGTCACCCAACCAATCAAAGCTAAATGAGAAGAAGGTGCCATTTTCTAGAGCCAGAGTGGTCCACAACATACGATTAGTTGGGTTTTTTGGCGGAAGGGACATATTCGGTCATGCTACGACAAACACAAAACAGACAACATCAAACGCAACATACGGATCATGAAAGTCATCTATTTAAATAGGTAATTTTTTTTTTGCTAATTTTAGTTAACGTCGTACTAGAGCAACACAACGGGCTATTGACGACGGTCCGGAATCAGTCCCTTAAGGGAAAGATTCGAGGACAACACCTCGTAATTTTGAACCACGGTCAGATGACAAAGCAACACCTGAGCTGGCACCCCACTCTCCAAACTTCCACGCCAACCCAACGTGAGGACTTTCGGCCACGACAGATTTAAGGTGCACCAGCCGCCTCTACACCATACGTTTACAAACATCCATGCCCGGACCCGGATTCGAACCAGGAACCTTCCGATCCAGAGGCTAACACCTTAACCACTATACCGGTTGGTCGGCTCTATTTAAATAGGACTGTAAAGATTCATCGAATCCAAGAATCATCGAGTCCAAGAATGTCTTTTTGTGATTTATTTTCGGACATCAAACAAACAGTACAAACGGTACAACACAACACAACAAACGATAATATTACGCTGAGATACATAAATTCAAGTTTCAAGAAAAAGGAGGGAGCTCATCAAGAAAGCTCACACCCGAAGCCGTGCCATTCAGGAAGTCTTTGAAATTGTTTTGAATCACATTACTTTACGAACGATCACGTGGTCTCGCCGAGAGTGTCAGCAAGAAGCTCCACTGTCAACAACACCCACGTGGTACATTCCTATTCTCAACATCCTGGCCCCCACATGAACCATAGGGGTTCATCAAAATTTCCTGGTAAATACATAATACTAAGATTTCACACATAAAAATATTAACTTTAGGATATATAATCTAGTTTTCAAATATTAAACACTTCATACAAAAATACAAGTTCGAGAATATTTGTTCAAGGAAACTTATTAACAAGTTCAAAATTCTATTCATGGTACATGATTAATATTAATATTTTTACTAACATATATGAAAGAATAGTTCCAAAATCCTTGTGAACATAGCAAGATTCTAAAATTAGAACAATATTTTAAATTATTAAATCCTCAAAACAAAATAAATAGAATTCAAAATATTTAATAGAATAGTTCAAGAAATGATACCAAGAATTAACGACATACTACTTTTAAGTTTTGTTCATGTTGAAATCGATCAAATATTTAAACAGATAATACTGAATTCAGGAAGGGAAATAAAATTTAAAAAATCTATACAGCAGATGAAAATGTTCAATGTACACAATTTAAGAATATCAACAGTAAAATAGCAATTTTTTTTTTAAAGATAAAAACATTTAAATCAAGCTTACCAATAAAATACAAGTTAAATAATACTAGAAATAATGCAAAGGTATAAATACTTTCAACATAAAATTATATCTAAGATGAAAAAAAAATAATCAATAAAATTAGATAATCAAATTTTAGCACAAAACACATTAAAAACTTCTTAGTAACTAAAGTTTTACTTCTTCTTGCTGGAGTTCCAAATTGTACAACAATTGCACAGGACGTTTAATAACTGATGACTCAGTTTTTATTTTGCAAGCCCTCACCTTGCCATCTCTTCCAGGAAATAATTCAAGAATTCTCCCTAATTTCCAAAAATTTCGGGATAAATGATCATCTTTTACTAAAACTATATCGTTAACTTTAAATTGGGGAATGCTGTTTTTAACCAAACTGGAATGGGCTGATCTTAAATTTAACAAATATTCATTTCTCCACCTGTACCAAAAGGATCTCATTAATCTTTCTCGATAATTATATGCCTTTATCAATGTTTTCCTAGAAGAGAAATTTGAATCAAGGTGAAGTCTCACAGAGGGCAGCGAAGTTATTCTTTTTCCTAAAAGAAAATGTGCTGGGGTTAAAGCATTTGGCTCATCCGTGTCACTTCCAACATAGGTAATAGGCCGAGAGTTAATCATTCCTTCTATTTCGGTAAGGAGAGTTTGTAACTGTTCAATGGTCAGAGAAGACTTTCCAAGTGTCTTTCGCAGAGCTGCTTTTACTGTACGCACCATGCGTTCATAAAATCCGCCCCACCAGGCGGCTCTTTCCACTATATACTTCCATTTTATGCCATTTGAAGCATAAAAATTTTCCACCTCCGGATGATTCATAACTGACCACATTAGTTTTAGCTCCAATTCAGCACGTTTAAATGTACGCGCATTGTCCGATATCACCACTGAACACAAGCCTCGTCGGGAAATGAAGCGTCGGAAGGCAAGAAGAAAGGTATCAGTCGACAGACTACCGACGAGTTCAAGATGGACACTTCTTGTCACTGCACAAGTTATCAAGAGAATATATTGTTTTGCATCACTATCTTTCACAAATAGCGGACCAGCAAAATCAACACCGATAGTTGAAAATGGAGCTGATTGTTCCACTCGTTCAGCTGGTAGTGGGGCAACATTCTGGTTTCCTGGAGAAGAATTAAATCTCTTGCAAATGACACATTTTTTGAGAACAGCTTTGATAGTTTGCCTTGCTTTTAAGATCCAATAATTTTCTCTCACTTGCACTAGTGTGTGAGATACACCCGAATGAAATACTCTTTCATGGGATTCCCAAATCAATAGTTCCGTTAATTGTGATTTAGAGGGGAGTATGATAGGATGCTTTCCGCCCATTGTAAAGTTGGTTTTCTGTAACCGTCCCTTTACTCGCAGAACATCTTCGTGGTCTAAAAACGGGTTTAAGCATAATAATTGTGAGTCTTTAGGAAGAGGTTTACCATTCTTCAGGAATGTAATTTCTTTGAAGTAAGAGTTATTTTGAACAGTTCTTACCCAAAACTGCTCAGCACTATTGAGTTCTTCAGATGTAAGAGGACCCTTTTGACTGTTCTTTCCTTTGAGTACATCCACGAAACGTCGTACCCAAGCAGTTACTCTCAATAGTTTGCGAAGGTTGCTAAATTTTCCCGGATCAATAATGTTTTCATGTACAACTGCAGAGCTAACTAAAACTTTCGAGTTATATTCGGATTCGATCTCACTGCCTATGGAGTCATATTCAAATAACTTTACCTTGGGCCAAGTGTTTTCTGGTTCATTTAACCATTCAGGGCCATGCCACCACCTTTTCGAGGTAATCAAATCTTTACTTAAACATCCTCTAGTCAACAAGTCTGCAGGATTGTGTTTACTTATACAATGGCTCCAAGCACTTGGGTCCGTAACTTCCTGAATTTCTGCGACTCGGTTTGACACAAATGGCTTCCATCTGGACGCCGAGCCTTTTATCCAATGGAGCGCAATCGTCGAGTCACTCCACAGAAAAACCCCTTCAATAGTTTTAAAGATGTCGCTTAGATATTTAACTAGTCTAGTGGCTATTACAGCACCCATCAACTCCAAACGGGGCAATGTTAATCTTTTTATAGGTGCAACTCTTGATCTGGAGATTACTAAACTAGTTTGAAAAGTGTCTTGCGATGTTTTGTATCTTAAATATGCCACGGCTCCAAAAGCCTTTAAAGAGGAATCGCAGAACACGTGTAACTGTAAATATTCTCCACTTATTACACTCATGGTGGAAAAGTAATGTCGAGGTATAATTAATTTTTGCAATTCTTGTATTTCGTTACACCAGGTTTTCCACCTTTCTTTAATTTCTCCCGAGATCAATTCATCCCATTCCACACCAAGCTGCCATAACTCTTGCAAAAGGCACTTTATTCGAATCAGAAAAGGCGTTATAAATCCACAAGGATCGTAAATTTTTGCAGCGGTGTGAAGGACGTTTCTTTTAGTGCATACATTGTCATCCAAAGTTGACAACAATGATCTTAAGTCAAGTCCCAGAGTGTCTTCATTATTGTTCCAAATGAGTCCTAACACTTTCAAGTGTGAATCTGATTGTTCATTTATTTCAATTAAAGAATTAGATTTCCTCCATAAGTCTTTTAAATCTTTAGAATTAGTGTCAAATTTTCTCATACTCATGTTCGCGTCTTTCAAGATCGAAGCAGCATCAGAAGACAGCTTAAATGCTTCTTGTACGGTGGAACTTCCATAAAAAAGGTCATCCACATAAAGTGAGTTACTTAACATTTCATGTGCGAGAGGGTGTGTATCCTTGTATGCTTTAATATGATTTTTGATAGTTGCAGCCAAAACGTAAGGAGAACATGTGACACCGAAACAATGTCTATTAAAGTGATACACTGTTACGGGTTGAGATTTGTCACAGTTTTTATAATACAGAAAACATAAATAATTCCGGTCAAAATCCGCGACTTGAATTTGAAGGAAAGCTCGAGCTATATCTCCACAGAACACAATTTTGTGTTCTCTGAATTTTATAACATCTATAAGGTTGGCGTTCAAGTTTTCTCCCGAAAGAAGGCAATCATTAAGGCTATTATTAGTCCCTTGTTTACTACTGGCATCATATACAACTCTTGTTTTAGTGCTAGAAGATAATTCTCTATAAACGTCTCTATGTGGCATTGTATACCCATTAAAACACCCATCATTACACATTTCAATAATTCCTTCTCTTAATTGCTCTTTCATTACTGCGTTATACCTTTCAAACAATAACTCATCACAATTAAATCTTTTTTCTAATGAAAAGAATCTTCTTTTCGCCACTTCAAGATTATTTGATAAATTTTCTCGCGAAGTTTCTGATTTCCACAAAAGCGGTGCTTCGTAACGCCCGTTTACAAACCGCAATTGAGTTTCAAAATTACTCATACAATCCGAAGTTTTTTTTCTATCCAGTTCGTAATCGCACAAAAAAGGTTCCATATCCCATAAGCATTTTAAATCATTCTCAACTGAAGAGCAAACAACCTTCAAGCAAGAAGTTGTGTCTGGCATTAGCTCTGCTGGCACCTGCCCTGCCAACGTATTTCCAAATACTGTTGGTTGAAGATACAAGTTATTACTTATTTGTTTAACTTTTCCCCGAAGAGCAGAGTACATGAAGTCGGCTCCCAATAGCACTTGTATCGGCTTTGTTTCGTTCCATGAATCAGCAATTTTACATTCGTCGGAGAGAATGTTTTGGATTAATTTGTGATTGATATTCGAATACAGCTGGGCTCCACTTATCTCATCGGTGACTAATGCTTGAATATCTATGCATGGGTATGGTGGGAATCTGCTGCGAAGAGTGATGTTTACAAGATCAAGTTCCTCTTCGGAGGGATTGCGTTTTGAGAAAGTGTAAATAAGAAGCTTTTCTGTCTTTAATGGTTTCACATTCAATGTTTTCGCCAAGTCTCTTCTGATAAAGGATTTTTGTGAGCCCGAATCAAATAACAATCTTGCAATTAACTTTTTAGATCCACTTTCTACTTGTACACTAGAAGTTTGTAGTAAAGTGGTATAACTATTCACTGAATTTTCACCCTTAAAAACGGAAGACAATACGGTTTGATTTTCCGGAACTTGTGTAACTTTGGCTTTTTCTAGAGTCTGCACTTGAGATACGTTTTTATTTTTAGTTTCGGGGCAAAATAATAAATTATGCTGTAAACTCTGACACGCTTCACAGGGCTGGATTTTTACTTTACACTGGGAAATTAAATGTTTACTAGCTAGACAACGATAACAACGTCCATCCTTTTTTAGCTTGTAGCGTTTCTATTCATTCGTGAACGATCTACATTTTGATCCGATATGCGAGTTTGAGTTACAGAAAATACAAACATTTCTCACAACTGTGTTTAATGCGGCTGAGGTTGGGACATTAGTTTTAAATCTAGGTGGTTGATAATAACCTTTCGAGCGAGAAGTTTCGTGAGTTTTCAGTGGCAGTCCAGAAACCACATTAGCCGCTTCTCGAGATTCAATTTCAAATTTAATAAATTTTATCAGTTCGTTAACATCACCGGTCTTTTCAGG
The DNA here is from genome assembly GCA_947359465.1 of Metellina segmentata. NCBI lineage: Eukaryota > Metazoa > Arthropoda > Arachnida > Araneae > Tetragnathidae > Metellina > Metellina segmentata. The sequence goes on from OX375882.1 coordinate 27,419,376, forward strand.
ATCCCTCTTGCGATGAAATTCTACCACTAGATTATAAGGTAACTGTTTTAATAAAATTGGTATCAATAAATGACCGTAAGTACCGGACGCAATTCCCATGGCGTTCAAATTTCGTATACAGACTTCGCTTTCGTCATGCAAGCTTCTAAGTCCTTTAAGATTTGAAGAAACCTTAACTGGCTCAATTTCTAACAGTTTATTCATGAAACAACTGATTAAATGTTCTTGTTTACCATATCTATCTTTTAACAAATTTAAACAAGATTTGTAATTTTCTTCCGTGAGAGAAAATCCGGCAACAGTTTTGTAAGCTTCACCCGATAGAAAAGATTTTAAATACATAAATTTATCAACATTACTTAATAACTCATTTGAGTCGATTGCACTTGTGAAGCTGTTGAAAAATTCCAGAAATGTGTTTGAATCACCATTAAATGTGGGAATGTTTAGTTTAGGCAAATTAATAGCAACTTGTGACTTTTTAATATTCAAATCGAAACGTTAGAACCTTGAGAAGATACAGAATGTTCAATTTGAAACTTCTGTAGTTTACTTTTTATTTTAAATTTAGCATCACTTATGTGTTCATCATATTCAATTGAACTTTGAATTTCGGTTTCGAACACAGCATTATCATTAATTAATTCCTCAATTTTAGAATTTAGAGTTTTAAGTTCACTTTGCTTTTCTTCTAGACTTAGCAAATATTCCGAAAGTTTATCTTTGTCACTTTCACTTTCGGTATCAAGACTTTTTAAGAAAGAATCCACTTTAGTAATTAATTTAGTACAAGAACTTCGAGTAAGCTTACGTTTTGATTTTAATTTATCAACATTCTCCATATTTAATTCTGTTGTGTTTAAATGAACGTTTACAGTACCTGTCAAGTTCAAACTCACTGTTTGAATGATACCACGAATCCGGGTTCAGAGCCGTCAAATAATCCAGGTTCAGGGCCGTCAACGTAATCCAAGTAATTGATGGTTTATTCCAAATGATTCATGTATCCGACTAGTATCACAAAGTCCTAATATAACATATTCCCGGGTTTCGGCACCATTGTAAAGATTCATCGAATCCAAGAATCATCGAGTCCAAGAATGTCTTTTTGTGATTTATTTTCGGACATCAAACAAACAGTACAACACAACACAACAAACGATAATATTACGCTGAGATACATAAATTCAAGTTTCAAGAAAAAGGAGGGAGCTCATCAAGAAAGCTCACACCCGAAGCCGTGCCATTCAGGAAGTCTTTGAAATTGTTTTGAATCACATTACTTTACGAACGATCACGTGGTCTCGCCGAGAGTGTCAGCAAGAAGCTCCACTCTCAACAACACCCACGTGGTACATTCCTATTCTCAACAAGGACTAAAGAAAATTTATTTAATTTGTGTGTACAAATTTGTAGGATTAAATTTTCTAGAAGGCATATACAAGAATGTCAGTGAGATAAGACAAAATAGGTGTCAGTCAAGTTCTAAGAAAACGCAATCAGGGCATTACATTATATTTCTTAGGATCTGGTACCAAGTGTTTCTTGGATCAGGACTGGCCTTCGACTGGAGACAAATTCATATTCTATGTTCATCGATATTAAAATTTAAAAGATTTTTGCTGAATGGATTTCTGTAAAAGCCTGGAGAATTTTTATACCAATTACCCAGAAATTGTTAAGCGTCGCATGGAAGCACATTTTTGTACCAGTAACCTTTTCAAATATGAACCAAAAGCAAATTAACTGTTGACTAATTTAAAAAAAAAGAGGATTAGAAGGATATCTTGAGGATTTCTAGATTAACTTTGGACTACAATCGTATGAAAAAAAGTGTAACGCATCAATGATGTTTAATAATTGTCCCTGTCATCAGTTTCTTCCTCATTCATCTTCCATTTGCTATTTGGAGGATATATTAGAAACATGGAGATTAATTGGATAACTTAAGACTTTATTTAGATGTCAATTTTTGTCAGTTGTTGAGATAAAAATAAAGGAAATTATTTCAAAAGCAGGGTTATTTATTTGGCGAAAAATCATGTTTTTTAATCTGTAGTCTACTTTAGAATAGGTGGCTCAGGGTGTGTTTTCTTTTCCCAACCAAATCGGCAACAATCATAATAACCACTTAGAACAATTTCATTTCCTTCTCCACTAAAGTTGAGGCTAGGGACTAACAAAAGACATTAGTTGTAAGTTTTCTCTACTGAAGTAATGAAAAGTCTATGGTGTGACATCCCTACCGCGAGAATAAGAAGGCTCCGCAAGTAGCAAATCGTAGTAGGCCTTTCTTCTAAATTCTGTTTCATTGTAATATTGAACTAGTTCAGAACGTTATGGATGATGAATTAGATGAAAAGAAATATATCGATAGCAGAGCTAAGTGCTGGCAAGTTCTTGAAAGATACATTCCTAAAGTATAGCAGACATCTTGATATTTTAATTTAAGATACTAATCATACGTATTAGAGCATAAGTATCTAGTCGTTTAAATTTTTTGTCAGACTCCCATTTTTTGTAGAAAAAAAAGGTTCACAACATCAGGTTTTGGTAGCGTTTTAAAAAATATTATGCTCTAAAGAAATGCGTATTACTTTTGTTGTTTGAAGTGCATGAATCTATACTTTCCCATAAATTTAGTTTTATCATCGTCATAAAACATATTAAGATAATCTTAGTACTTGGTACATGTGTATGCATTTTCACCCAACATTAAATGAGTTGAAAGTGGGATTAGTTCTAAATTGATGTGTGTGAGTACAAGTTTTCTTTTAAGTGATTAAGTCTTAATTATATTTATTTCATATTACTGAAAATAAACTTTTATAGCTGCCAAGTAAATGTGCCTAAAAGAATTAATAATTTCAAATCAATTTTGAAAATTGTGAAACTAAATGAATGTTTCGAGTTGTATATTATTCTCTGCTTTATTTGATTTATTTACCAATTTATTGTTTTTCTTGTTTTAATAAATTGATTAACTTATTTTGTCATCTATTTATAAACATGGGAAAAATTGCAGAAAGTCGTCATTGAGGGTTCAAAGGTACCCTTAATAAATTTCCCGTTATTTCCATAAGGCAAAAGACAATTTTTGTTACTTTAGTTTCCTATTACGATAAATTATGATCTTAGTGATGTTAAAAGAAATATTTTTATTTTTTAGGCGACTCTACCAAATCAGAGAGAAGCAATGGTTTGTAACAGATAAAACTGATAAACCTGTGAATTATTTAAGTGCCTTATAACTGCCATATTTTTTATTTGTTTTATGATGAAAAGCTGCATCAAGATCAAAATTGGTTTTTGACAGTATTTTGTCTTGTGGAAGTTTATGGAAACTTGCAATGTTGTGATTTCAATTAAATGTCAAGTGTACTTTTTCTGTATGTGCCTTATAACACATATATTTCAATTGACATATATTTTGATGAAAAAATTTATGTTTAGTATGAAACTAATATGGTTACTTTTATATAATTTTACATTTATATTTATATGTTATCATATAAATACATACCAGAGATTATATGTAATTATTTTCTAATATTAAAATAAGGTTTGATTTCATAAAATAAAAATAGGACTATTTGACTTATTCATTTGGAGGATACAATTATATATGAATTGATTATTCTGAATTTAAATAAAACGTTACTTAAACTATTTCATTCGAAACTCGCACGTTATTGGATAAAAGATTCATAAGTTGACTGTTTTCATTTTCTAACACATACTTATGAAAAGAAAAATCCAGTGAACTTAACTAAATTGTGCTTTAGTCATTATTTTTTTGAATGTTTGTGTCCAATTTATCGTACTTACTGCTTCACAGCATGCTAAATTGTGTGTTTTTTATATATGTATACAAGAATAAAGTTTGTGCTTTGAAATTTGAATAGTTTTTTGTTGTTTTAGTCTCATCACATAAGTTTGGAAGAGAGTCCATTAACTTTCAGAACAGTCTGGACTCTGATATCTTGTACAGAAAGAATTAACACTCCATTTAAGCTATATGTATGAAAAGCCAAATAAATCTGCCTAAAAGCAGATAAATAATAATCTTCAAATAGGATTTAATGTACTAATAAGCACTTGATTGAATATATATATTTCCCTAAAACAAAAATGCTTTTATATCTTCAATTTAAAATAAGCATTAAGACAAGAAACATAGTTTATGATTCAATTGATGAATAATCAATTTATATTGCAGTATTTAGATATTAATTTTTTGGCAGTCTCAATACTACTGTACTTTATAAATCTAAGGACTTCATGTCATAAATTTGATGTCTAAAAGGTGGAAAAGAAAATACTTGTGATAAGATTAGAAGGGTGATGGGATTAGAAGCTTTCACCATTCCAATTTTAAAAATGTGAACAGTTCTACTGAAAAGTTATTTACTGCTTTTTGAAAATATCAACACCAGACTGAATTTTATGGTATACAAGCCACTGCGTTGCCAGCACGGCTTTGCCCGTGACCAGGCCCTGATATATCCTTAGGCCCGTGAGTCACGGGCCTATGGCCCCCATAATTTAGAGGGCCCCTAAATTTCAAAAGTATCTAAAAAAAATTTTAAAGTTTTTAAGTAGTGACATAAATTGTTGGGTATTTACGTAAATGTCGGTCGACCGTTTCCCCCACTATCACATTCTTGTAATTACATTAATCATCTAACTATTATGTTTTTAATTTTCATCTGCTTTATTTTGTTTTGCCAAGAGTTATAAGTAATGTCACGATTTTCTCAAACTTTTTGGTGACATCTGTGAAACGAACAACAGTCAAATACGTAAGTATCAATTATTGCTATAAAATTAGTTTTTGTGATGAACAAATAACATGGGGAGGGGGGCTTCCTGCGTGTTGTGCCTACTATACCAAATTTTCTAAATCGGGCCCTGCCCGTGACAGTTTATTTCGTGGTATCGTGTGTGACCTCTGCTCGCTAACCCCCGATGATTGCTACGAATTCCCATTTGGTTTGCTTGGCAAGGCAAATGGGAATTCGTAGCCTATTGGATAACAGCCATCACTACTACTCCCGTGGTGTTGGTTTGCTTTTCGAAAACCAAATGGGAATTCGTAGCCTATTGGATAAAGCCATCACGGCATTGCGCGTGGTGTTGGTTTGCTTCGCAAAACAATGGGAATTCGTAGCCCATTGGAAAAAAGCCATCACGGATTCCCATTTGGTTTGCGATTTTGTAGCCTATTGGATAACAGCCATAACGGAGTTGCCCGTGACAGTTCTTTTTGTGGGGGTCACATTGCTCGTGGTATTGGTTTGCTTCGCTAACCAAGAGATATAAATATTTAATTGACGAATTATTTATTAAAAGAAAATCAGACGTATAAGGTATCTAACTGGTGTAAAATTTTCCGCAGATCTCGAATCCGTTAAAATTTTTATACTATCTTTAACGATCGTTGAGATAGAAAATAGCACTGAGAAGAACACCAGTAATAACTTTAATAATTTCTTTTGTTTCACTCGAATCTGTTTCTCAGGAAATCAAAATGAATGAATCTTGAATGAAACGGAGGTCATTCGAATCTGTTCGCTCACATTCAAGACGAAAGGTGAAAAAAACGTGTCATGGTTCCAAAAGCTGACGTCAATTGTGACGTGAGGGAGAAAAGTCTAAATTTTGATGCTTCTTCATTTCCCGAAAGAAGAAAGGACGGTGAAAAAACTAATAAATTCATTTCAAAATGTTCTAGACTAAATTTTAAAATTCGCCCCGACCCAAAAATTGAAAAAAAATTTGGACTGTTACTGTTTTTACTGTTAGTGCCATAGATTCGTTTTGCGGGCAAGAAACAAACACTTCCTTTTATAAAAGAAGAGATACAATTTAAAAATTATTTATATAAAGGAAATCATATTTTTAGGTATCGATCTAATGTGAAATTTTTCGTTGTTTTCAAATCTGTTGAAATTTTTGCTCTATCTTTAACAGATGTAGAAAAGAAAAACTACATAATTCCAGTAAAACTTTATTTGTTTTTTCCGTCCGTTGAAAAATCGTTTCTTGCAAATAAAAAAGGAAACACGGTAAAAATAAATTTAGAATCTGTCATCTCTTTATGGTGTTACCAGTCTAATGCAAACAATAATAATTAAATTCATTTTAAAATGTTCTATCCCATTAATGTAAGTGCCATAGATTCTTCAGGACAATAGTTACAAACACTTTCTTTTACAATAGTAGAGATAAAAGAAAACAAATATTAAAAGAGACATTCATAATTCTGTGTATGATTTTTTTCCCAGCATTTAAAGGTATAAATATAAATTTAATATCTAGAGCAAACGGTGCACTACAAGAATAGCACTGTGGCTTTACTGATGGTGAAATGGTTTGAATTGTTTAAATTTTATTTTATCTCAACGTTCATTTTAAACTTTTGACAAGTGTAGTCAAACAAAATTTCGAGTAACATCAGTTTTTAATACCACTATAAAAAAAAATTTTAGTATTAATTTAGTATTGCAGAGTATCATAATTAAATTGTTTCAAAATCACTTAAAAAGTAGGTAATTAATTTCTTTGTAGATCATTCAAAATTATGTCTTTTTGGTCATATTGGCAAAATGTATAAATTGGTGTGGTAGAACTTTAGTATGCCATGTGATAAAAAGATTAAAAATCACTGGTGTAGAGTATTAAGGTGGAAAAATAAAAGCTGAATTTACATTTTACTCTCTATCTTTATATAGACATGATCACCATCAAATCAGTATTGATACATATGTCCTTGAAACATCCACCAATAATGTTGATTTCTTAGATTTCATGAAACAAATTCCAATACCTCATTTTCTAGGTATACAATCACTTATGTGGAAGATCTTAAACTAGAGAGGAATTCTGAAAAAGATATACTAACTGCAGAAAATAGATTTTTGATGAAAATTTTGTTACAGATCCTTCTTAGATTTTAACTTGAATTTTTTTTTGTGCACATGATAAGAGTTCATAAAACAGCTAGATTACTTCAAACATTGAGTATTCAAATTGTGTCAGATTTGAGAGAGTGAACAATGAATAATAAAAGAATTTAACTCCCATTTTGATTAACACTATTGCAACTAATTGGGATTAGAATGTAGACTGATGTAGTTTCCAATTTAGAATGTAAGAGTAATGATACAATTTGTTAGAAACTAGGGGGCTCCGCCTCCTGCTCGCAATCCTGCGGGGGCAACTGCGGTAACATTTTTTTTAATATAGAGAGATGTTTCAAATGAAATGTAGTAGCAAGTAATGATTAGAGGAAAATGTATATTAGCAAAATCCACTAATATTTCACATTTAAATTACTTGATAATGTTAAATTACTAAAATTATACTGCTGTTTGCAAAAAATGCTACACCATGAAGGAGTCATCAGAATTAAATGAAATTTAATACACAAACGGCTTGTATTTGTACAAATAAATGAATAAATTTTGAAAGCAAAAAAAACAAACAATATTAAGTATCCGAAATCAGTATTTGGTGTAGCCACCACGCGCTGCAATAAGTGCTGCTATACGACGTGGCATGGAGTGAAACAGAAGTTGAATGTCTGCTTGTGGAAGAGAATTCCATATTGTTTGTATGCGCATCCAAAGTTCGTCTTTTGAAGCTGTAGGACGCGGTCCATGACGTTCCTCATGTTCGGTGAGGTTGTTCATGTTCATGAGGTTCCCCATGTTCGGTCCATGACGTCACGGCGAGGGCTTCGCCCCCTGCTCGCTACCGCTAGCCAACCCCTGGCGATTGACACGCAAGCCCGTTTGGTTTGCTTCGCAAACCAAGACTGTAGCGTTTGGCACTAAATAATTTAACCAAAACTCGACTCATGAGTTTTTATTTACATTTATATACAAAGTTTAATTGATCACACTTCAGCTAGAATGACGTTGGTCAAAACACATTAAATCTCATCCCAGGGTGGGATATCCGAGAAAATTATACAATATGTGAACTCTGGTAGAGGTTCTACCGCAATAATTTCCCAGGATGGGAGCCAGAACAAAACGTTGTCCCCCCTCTCGGCAAATATTCAAACTATCATCTCCCTTCGAGAGCGTCCAGTATTCCAAAACTCCATAGATATCAGAACAGAGCCGCCATCCTTTTCGTCTCCCCGACGCCGCATCTAAATTCGATGACACCTGTCTATGGTCATGAGATGTCTTTCCTGGCGTCGCTGAAGGGCCCCACTTTACACTATGTTATCCTATAGTGGTGCTGAGAGATATCTATTTTTAGAAGTAGTGTATGAAATTTGTTTCTTCACTCAGCCTCGTAATAGGGTCCCTTTTTTGTCCACACTCAACGTGGCAGGATGTTTGTCACCTTGTTCAGTATTAGGCAGACGTCACAGCTCCCCCACCGTTAGAGTTCGACATAACGGAGAGTTTCCTTAAGGTTGTTTCTCGAACCCAAACTTAGAACGGTAACTCCTCGTATGAATATACACGAGAGGCAATAGGAGAGTATACATAAAAAAACCAATGCACAACAATTAAACCTAATTACTTCGTGATACGCAGCAGAGTATCATTATACAAAAATATAAACAAAAAAAAAACAATTTACTATGTATACAATTTCTTTAAGGAATGTAATTCCAATTTTGGTTCTCATGCCGCAATTCTAATCGGCAATTTTATTATGAGTTCCCGGTCTATGCTCAATTTTGTAGCTAAATGGCTGTAAGTATAGTGACCATCTTAAGAGACGTCGGTTTGTATCGGAATTAGAATCTAACCATGTTAAAGGTTTATGGTCAGTCTGTATCAAGAACGGATTTCCTTCCAGATAAAACCTCAGCTTTTTTAGAGCAAAGATGATAGCCGCACATTCACATTCTATCGCGCTATATATATTTTTTTCTTCTGACGGACTGAATTTCTTGCTCAAGTATAAAACGAGATGTTCTTTACCCTTAACCCTTTGGGATAGAACCACACCTATAGCAACATCTGAAGCATCGCAGTGAATTATAAATTCTATATTAAAATCCGGAGCATGCAGCACAGTCTTTGCGATGAGTCGATCTTTCAGGGTTTGGAAAGCTTCTTCACTTTCCTTGTCCCATTTGATGTCCTCTTTCTTTACTTCCTCCTATTACAGGGTCGTTAAGGGTGCAGATATTTCAGAATACCCTTTAAGGTAATGGCTATAGTAACCCGACATTCCCAGGAAACTCCTTATATCACCAGGGCCGGCTCTAGACATTTTGGCGCTCCGGGCAAAACCTTAATTTTGCGCCCCCCCCTCCCCGTTTTTTTTAAGTAAATCTCATGCGACCATATTAGAAAGTCAAGAAAACATTTAAAAAAAAAAAAAAAACGTTTTTTTAAAACTTAATCATCAGATAACAAGATAAGCAATTTAGCACTTAAGGCAAAATAACAAAAATTAAAATGTTGTTGTTCTGTTGTTTCTTATGCCTACACTGGCAGACCAGAGGAGTGCCAGGCCCATCGAAGACGGCAAGAGGCGAGGGGGGTGCGCCTTCCATGTTATTGAGCCCCATTGGGAGGAAGTCCGACTTTGTTCGACATACATGACACATCCGTTTTACAGGAAGGTCCCTTTCATACATCCATTCACTCACACATATCGTAATTTAGATCCCAATCAGAGGCCGATAACCCCCTGATCAGGTACCCCCAGAGGTATTGATTTGGTATGGGAACATGGGGGACATTGTGACCACGACCTATTTAACGTGCCCCAGTCACCATTAGTGAACACGACGGTCTTTAGCCAGGTCGAAGCGCCGATCTCACAATCATCAGAATTGGAGGCTCCGCCGAGGACAGAACCAACAACCCTCCTGATGCGAGCCCGACGCTCTACTGACTGAGTAATGCTAAGTGAACCAATATCCCATATTATAAATAAATTCTAACTAACCAAAGTAATTAAAATGCCCTTTTTCTAACTTTTCTTTCGGCAAACTCACGAACCAGTGATTTCAAGTCTAATTTGTCACTAATTTGGTGTTCTATAGCTATCATTGCCAATCCATTGAGACGATTTTGCGTCGCATCGTTCTGAGATAATTTTTTATTATTTTTAGTTTTGAAAATCTTCTTTCCCCTGAAGCCACAGTGACTGGCAATGTAAGTAGGGTTCTTAATGCTATGCTGAGGTTTGGTGCGAATTTAAGTGTAGCGATAAACTTGAGAACTTCGACAGGGGTTTCCTTTTTTGTTAATAATGACGAAACAATGCTTATTTCATCGGCTAGTTCCAGGGTGTTAAGATCGCTTGGATTTCCATCAGTTAAAACTACTTCCAAATATTTGCAATGAGCCAGTAGCTCATTTCTGGGCATGTCTTTTAGACCAAAAATATTATACAAAAAGCTGAAATAATTTCTGTGAGTATTTAGCAAATTATATCTGGTTTCCAAGGCATTTATTGCTTGATCTATAGTGTGAAAAAAAAATCTATTTTATATTTTTGTTTGAGGTCTTGAACGGGTTCATCCGGGTCTTCATACAAAAACGTTCTTGTTTTGCTTCTGACACGATGACGTGGTGTGGTGGTTTCGAAATTAGCTTCCACGTCAATCTCTGAAGCAAGCTCGGTTGCTTCTAAAATGATGCTTTCAAAAGCTTCATCTGATCTCAGGTTTTCAAAGAAGAATTTGCAGTTGCTAAGCATATCAATAGCTTGAGACATATTAAAATTTACAGTTTGCAAAAGTTTGCTGATGGGGTTAATATGACTCAAAATTTTGTACCAGATCACAACAGAGCATATAAATTTGAACTGCTTCAAATTATTTAATAATCCGCTAGCCTCGTCTCTGATCATATTATCGATTTCTGAATCTTCATATATGCTGTACAAAGCATCGTGAATTAGACCAATTTGAAACCGCAGAGCTTTTAATGAGTCGACTCGACTTTCCCATCGCGTATAACTCAATGGTTTTAGGGTGTAAGTATCAATATATTTCAGTAATATTGCCCAACGAAAAGAAGAGGAAGAAAAAAAATGTATATAACTTTTGAACAATATTGAAGAAGTTGGCTGCCTCAAACGAGGATTTTGCCATATCGTTTACAACCAAATTTAGCGAATGGCTGCTGCATGGAACATAAAATGCTCTGGGGTTTATATTTCTGATTCTTGTTTGTACTCCCGATTTTTCTCCTCTCATATTGGAACCATTGTCATACCCTTGACTGCGCATGTTTTCTACTTTAAGCCTATTTTTCTCTAGCTCTTCTAGTAAAACCTCCGACAATTCCTTAGCTGTTGATCTCTCAATGGGTAGAAAACCCAAAAAATGTTCGTTGATATTAACTTGAACTTCAGACTCTGATTCCTGTATGGAGACAAATCTTACCACAAATGTCATCTGTTCTACTTTACTTGCATCGGGAGTACAGTCAAGAATCACGGAATAATACTTGGCCTTTTGAACTTGCTCAATGATGTGGAGCTTTATGTTGTCATGCAATAATTCAATTATTTCATTTTGTATAGTTTTCCCTAGATATGTAGCTTTGATTTCTTCTTTATTGAGGACTATGCGAACGTGTTCCTCCATTTTTGGATCAAACTCAGCCAATAACTGAATTAACTTCAAAAAGTTTCCATTATTGTGTTCATACAGTTTATCACTTGTTCCTCGAAAAGCTAGAGAGCTCTCACCTAGCATTTTAACGACTGATATAATGCGTAAAAGAACTTCAGACCAGTGATTTATCTCAGAATCAATATGAGTCTCTGAGAAACTGCATCTATTGTTTCACCTATTTTCAATCTTTGCTTCAATTCAAGCCATGATTTCAAACAATCTATATGAGTTTTAGCATTTTCATGATGTGCTAAAGAGTCCCCTAAATGCTTCCAGTCTTTAAATCCCCGATTGCCAAGAGCGCTCAAGCTAGATGGTGCAGCAAAAGGTCGACATGGAAAACAGTACAAAGCGTTTTGAAATACGGAATATACTATCCATTCTCTTAAAACCTCTTCTCCATTTCTAAGCCTTTTCTTGTAATGTTTTGGTGAGAATAGCATCGGACATTTGGTTTCTGGAACAAATTAATTAAAATAAAAGATAATACTGATATAAAAAAAAGCCATGATTTAATTTAAATTATAATTTCTGAAATCCCCCACTTGTGCGCCACTGGCTTAAAAAAAACGTATTATATTCAACTTCAGACTCAATTACCTTTCATTCGATACCACACAAGCCATGATTTGATTTAAACTCTAATTTTCAAAATCCCCCCCCCCCTTATGCGTCACTGACTTAAAAAAATGTATTTCATTCAACTCCAGACTCAATTACCTTTCATTTGATACCACACTGTTTTGATCTAAACTCTAATTTTTTAAATCTACCCCCCACCCTTTTTTTGGCTTATGTCTGATGGATTTTATTAGTTTTTAAAAATGAAAACAAAAATTAAAACACAAACCTTCACAGAAGCCAAACGCACTGGACAATTTGCACAAGCACTTTTTTAAAGCTTTTTTGCACTAACAATTTAAACAAACTATTTTATTTCGCACCAGCCGAAGTCTAGTGGCAAATAATGCATTGTTTTAAGTCTACTTCCTTTTTATATGCAGTTAAAAGGGGCTGTTAGATCTTGTTTCGCTTGGTTTCAAAATTGTTGTTTCCTGTACAGTCGTGTTGCCACGGGCCGAAAAACTTGTCAATTCTTGAAAGGCGTTGGCTGAGTGGTTTTGTAATGTTGAATTGAATTCAAGTAGGTTTTGCCTTAATGTTTAAATATATTATATTATTTGAATTATGTGCTTAGAAATAAAAATGATAAATTCCGCCTCTTAATCTTGTCAACTATCAGTCAAATCTTGCAACGCGTTTTTGAGAAAATTCCCGTGAACCGATTTCAATGAAATTTGGTATACTTCCAAGGGTCCGATGACAATGCAATATTATGAAAAATAATTTATTGATATATCAGAATGACAAAAAAATATTCTTTACTTTTTAGTTTTAGTGCATTTTATAAAAGCCTGTAACTTAATTTTTTTTATCAGTTCATTTTCATTTTCCATGATTTTGGCGCCCCTAGATCATTGCGCTCCGGGCGGCCGCCCGGATCGCCCTACCCTGGAACCGGCCCTGATATCACTCTTCGTCGAGGGGCGTGGAAACTCTTTAAGGCATCTAATTTTAGCTTGAGCGAGAGTTCGGATACCTCTTCCCACGACATGTCCAAGGAATGGGACTCTGTCTTGCCCAAATTTACATTTAGAGGGTTTAACCTTCAGTTTCACCCTGGATAACTGAGATAATTCTTCGTTTATATCCCGTATGTGTTGATCCAAATCTGTGGGAAATATAACAATATCGTCAATATTAGGTACTGCGATGTCATCGCAGCCTTGCAAAATTTCAACCATAAGTTTGCTGAAAAAGAATGGGGCGTTTTTCAACCCGAAAGGAAGAACTAAAGGACGGTAGGACCTAAATGAGGTTACGAATCCGGCTACATGCTGCGCCTCTTGTGAGGGGATCTGCCAGTACCCCTTTGTGAGATCTAGAACTGATACATATGTAACGGATGCAACTTTGGCGTCGGTCGCCTAATTTTGGCGCTAAACTAACTTGTTCAGGATTCCATTCAGCAGCTGGCCGCCATATCCATCTAACCACTAAAACCGGTAGAAAGTGTCGGCCTCGAAAAAAGCATTAAACGTTCTAAAACTCAACAAAACTTTATTAACATAATAAGAGGTAAAAAAACTATTCTAAACGTGTGCCACGAGTAACAGACAGCGCGGACACACCATGCTAAGCAGCAGAGAGGTATAAGGGAATGCAGGAAGGTCAACAGGCTATTTATAACAGGCCAATCTTATTCTTCCGCCGTGCGTCACAAAACATAGTTCACTAAACGTCATATAGCATTGATGCCACACTACCTTCTCAACCCTTTCTTCAATATTAGGGAGCGGAAAAAATTCCGTCCGCGTAATTGAGTTTAAGCGTCGATAATCTATACAGGGTCGAGGATCCTTACCCTCAACCTCAACAAGAATCATTGGTGAAGCATAATCTGATTCCCCAATTTCTATAATTTTACCAGCTAACATTTTCTCAATTTCATTTTTCTGTTTGCCGCGGTGACGTTTGGTACGGTCTCGCTCTCAGTAGAGTGCCTATATAATAAGAGTGGCGACAAGGGACCAAATTTGGCCTAATGCGCATGCGCGGCAGCCATTTTTCTACCAGAATCGTCTCAAAGAAGGTTGCTGGGCGAATTAATATATCATTTCAAGGAGAACAAAAATCAGATGATTGTTATAATATGGATACATTCGGTATAAATGAATCATATAAACGCTCAATTACATGCGTAATTGATGAGATGGATTGCACAACGCGCTAACTTAGATTGCGGGAAACACCACGTTGTTAAAAAAAAGCTATTTACTTAAAAAGTCTTCAAATTTATGCTGACAAAACACTACAATAATAATAAATAAACATTCTGAAACACGAAATGGAACATGAATAAGTTATATTTTCTTTTTAATTTAATATACACACGTTTTTCTCGAACACCCAAAAAGTTCCCATGTTAAGTCTACGGGAGCTAGGAAAAGACCGCCTCGGGCGGTAGAAAAGGCCTCTAAGCCAATCAGAAAGTGTTTCCCGTATGTCGCCACTCTTATGATATAGGCACTCTAGCTCTCAGTGGTTTATCAGAAGTAAGCACAATGTCATGTTCTACTATATCGGTTAACCCTGGGTTATCCGAGAATACTCTGGCATGTCTCTTTAGGAAATCGCGCAATTTATCAATTTGAGAGTCAGTTAGTTTGTTTCCCAACTCGCTATTCTCAATTATTTCTTCCATATCCAGAGTATCTGGGCCTTCATTTAAAACCGAAACGTCCCAATCAGACTCTTCTATATTCTCCATATCTCCCTCCCACTCTATCAAATTTATAATTTCTGGCCTTCTATTATATGGCTTTATCATATTGACATGATAAATATGGTATTTCTCTTTCCCTTCGCCTATCTTGATCATATAGTTTGTGTCTGAGATTCGGGCGTCTATAATGCCTGCCCCTTTCCGATGAGCAGCCAGTTTATTTGACCGCGATGTGGCCAAAACCAAAACTTGGTCTCCTACCCTAAAGTCTCGGCGGACAGCATTCCTATCATACCACAACTTTTGTTTTTGTTGCGCGTCACCCATATTCTCTACCACTAACTTTTGGGATTTCCGTAATCGATTTAAAATTTGAAACACATGTTCCGTTACAGGATTGCTTTCCTCAGAATTTTATGCCCAATGGTCGTACAGCAGAACCTCAGGAGTCCTAAGGTTCTTCCCAAAAACCAGTTCCGACGGGGAGAATCCTATAGATTTATGGGTTACTATTCGTAACGCCAACAGAGCTGCACGCGTCGATGTTAAGTTTACTAAATACTTCCTTAATAATGGGCGCTAGTTTCATCGGCGCTTTCTTTTTATCTTTATAGCACCTCTTAGGAGTCACACGTTCGTACGTAATTTTCTATATCTTTATAGCACCCAGGCCAATGAAACCGCCTTGCCAACCTATCTTTCGTTTTAAACATACCAGCATGCGCCGCTAATTCATCGTGTACAAGTCCCATTATCCTCATTCTATATTCTGCTGGGACAACAATTAGCTTTCTCTCATCCTCGATCTCATTCTTTTGGATTTTATACAGTAATTCGTTCTCAACTACATATTCTTTGCATATATTTTTGTCCTCTGCCCCTAAACCTTTCCAACTCACACTCAAGGTTTCACATTTTCGCTGCCTCTCTCTAAGCTGCTCGGGCGCGCAATCAACCAGTGCCTGATTTTCTCCGCCTATGCTATCATTCCGAGCGGAGTAGTTTTCTTCCATTACATCGCCTTCGCTATCTGATCCCTCCTTAAGGGGACACTACTGCTTTAACATATAAGAAAATGACTAAAAAGTGACTATACTTTAAAAACCTGTAAAAAAATATCTATCAAAGATAACTATATACAATTTTCAGAAATGACTAACAAGGAATCATTGTTTTGAAAAATAGAGAAAGTTTAAACTATGTGTTTATAGAAAAATAATTATTAAACTAAATATTTTCAAAAAGTGAAAATTTAGATTTTACATATTATCACGCTGCGCGCAGGATATTTCAGGTAAATTCATTTACATTAAAAAAAAATTTATTTTAAATTAAAGGTAATAGTCAAATTAACATTTTAGACTACAGGATTGTATTTTAAATAAATAGAAAATTTTCTAGGTGGATTTTATAAAGAAAATCAATTTCTCATAAAATTTTCAGCATAATTTTTATCATAAAACTTTTTTTTTTTAAATTAGATTCATAATAATAGTCTATTTATATTATATTAATGTTATACACATTTGCTGAAAATTTCAAGAAAATTGCTTTAGTAGAACAAGAAATATCCAGCGCGCAAAGTGAAAAAATCATGTTCTGAGAAAATCGCATTTAAAGTTAAAATTTAACAACAAGATATTATTTGTATGATATTCAAAGAATATTGTGAATGAAAAATGTATTTAAGTATCATTACAGCTTATTTGAATAATATTTTTGATTATAATTGTCTTTAATGAGAAAAAAAAACACAAATACCTTGATAATTTGATGTTGAGATTTATATTTTTTAACGTAATAATTCATTAAACAAAGAAAATGCAATATTGCAGCTTTAATATTTGTCAAAATTAAGTATCCTAAAATACAAATTTAATTAAAAGTTAAAAAATTAGACACACAAATAACTTTTATATTATAATTTAATAATAGTTAATAATACGAAACACACATTTTTTAAAATTTCCCAGCTTCATATAAACACCCTTCTTTTTTTTTTAATTTTTCTTGTTTTAAAATTTTAGTCATGCGCTTTGCACGTCTACACTCTAACGACATTTCTAGAGTTTGCTTTTCTGCTTGTTTTACTCGTGCACTGTCGAGACTTAAAGCTGTATTTATGGAATATTTCCCAATTTTTAATCCCAAATGTCTCATTACTTCTATTCTTCCCAACTGTCCATTATTGAAGGAAATAATAGCCTCGTTCATTGCTATATCTGCAATTTTTCTGCCTGATCCACTTTGTTTCGGACACATTTTCCAAACAAGGGCATTCAATGACTCATTTGGATTTTGTGTCCGACCACCAACACAACGTCTGAGCAACTTGGGATCAGACAGATCCTTAAAAATGTTTTTAACACAGTCCATAACTGCAGCTGGTATAACATTTTTATGTTGATAGACTTTATCAATGTGTTTATGTCGTTGAAATTGACACCAAGAGTTCTCACCTAGAGGACAAAAGTCATGTAACGGTTCATCATCCGTTGAACGAGTGTGGCAATAAATAGCCCATATGGCTTTGCGCATATCGACCCAGGAAGTTTTATTGCTTCTAATGGCATTGCCGTAATATATTGACCATTTTTCAATAATTTTATCAGTCAATCGGCCTTTTCCACTGAGGGGTTTTCCATCACTTAACTTTTTACCACTAAAATGTTTTTTCATTTCACGAAGACGTCTTCCCATTCTTTTTTGAACATGGCCGACACATTCAATCTTAGTGACTTTCACGTCTGGACCATAAATTTCAGCCTTTTCAATTTCAAGGAAAGTTTTAGTATCACCGTCGCCAATATAATTAATATATTGGCAATTATGATTGGCTTCGGAACGTTGAAACATCCTAACCATTCCGACAACTTCCATTTTTGCCGCTGATCCTTCGTGGTTTTTCACACATGATTTCTTATGGTTTTCTTTCCACAATTCGTATTCCAGTCCAGATTTCGGTTCTTTCCACTGGTCACAGCCTTTGCAAAATGATGCCATGACTTCAGTATCAACGACTTTTCCCGTCTCCGCTCCAATTAGAGTTGCAACACCAATTTGGGAAGAATGTCCTCTGGTCTTCCAAGACCCATCACCACTAACCGTTATTTTTGAATCTCCCGTCAAGTGTACTTCTTCTTCGGCAGCTTGTTTCATAGAAAGTTTAGCAATATTGCCAGAAGAAACAGATATTTTTTTTAAGTTGGTACTATACGTACGTATGCTTGCCAGTGGAGGTAAGTCCATGATCCCCAAAAAAGTTTTCATTCCGGCTAATCCTTGTCCAATACACCGCATGGCGTACACAAACCTCAAGTTTATTGCACTGATATTTCTTTTTTCTCCCATCATATTACTGTTTCTAACTGCAGTTAGCTCTTTGCAGTGATCACAGTTCAGACTGAATTTTGATGATAATCCATATGTGAAGTTTCTTGAATTGCAATGTTACTCCCACATATTTTACAGCATAAATATTTTGATATTTCAGAAAAAAAACTTGTAATATCAATCAGTCTAAATCCATTGAAGTCTGAAGAAACAGTTGTATCTTCAAAACAAGAGCTTTTCAATTTTTTGTATGAAGAAGAAACATTAGCGACATCTGATTCTTTTGAAAATCGATTGGCATAAAACTTGCGTTTTTTAGGTCTTACACCAGATGCTCGTTTGTTGTTTGAAGAACTCATAATTATCAAGATAATCAAAAGAAACTAGAGCAGTCGAATAGTTCTAAAAAGAACTGTTTTTTTTTTCAAATATGTTTACAATTGATGTAAAAAAATGTGTCGAAAAATAAAAACGCAAACGCAACTATACAATCGTAAACAAACAATTGAAAGAAAAGTTAAAGTTGCAGTAAGTTCACATTTGAAACGTAAATCAAGAACTGTGAGGCTTTTCAGGTAGCAGATATTTAATTTTATAAAATCTGTATTATTCTTTAAAACTTAAGATAAAAATCAGTTTCGGTTTCGGTAGTTTGACAACTTCATTTTTTGGCAGTCATTTTGCAAAAGTGACTTCCGGATAAAAGTAAATATCTCGCGATTGGTTACACGTACATTAAAATGTTTGGTGTCGTTTTATTCAGAAAAATATGCAGTTTAATAATATATCAAAAATGAAAAAACGATTTTTTGACCTTTTTAAAGCAGTAGTGTCCCCTTAACAATGCACTCGTCTTGAGGAGGGTTTATTGTCACGCTGTTTTCTTTTAGGGGGGATCCTCTACAACCCTCTCTCTATATCGACTAGCGCGTCTTTGTTGGAATGGCTCCGCGTTGCGTGGACGATTCTATTTAGGACCTTAGGTAGGTCGGTAGATATTAAACTCGTGAAAAGTGAATCGATTCTTCAGTTCGATTCTTTCGTCACTTGTTTTAATAGACACTGAGCTATGATAATTTATTTATCTCGTAGTCTTTTTTTGTGTCTTCAATGATTTTGAAGCTGATTTATTGAATGAATGAATTCGAAATGTAATTCGATTTTCATCAAGAATAGGTGTTCGAGGTTTCCCTCAGAGAAGTGTTCTTATATCTGTAAGGTATCCTTCATAAGTAAATCTGATTGATTCTATACAAAAACCAACAAAAATGTCATCAGTGTGGAATAAATACATCCTCGGGTCTAGTCCTGGTGATATTTTAACAAATAAATACTCATAGTTCACTGTAGATCAAAACAAGTGACGAAAGAATCGAACTGAAGAATCGATTCACTTTTCACGAGTTTAATACATACCGACCTACCCACGGTACTAAATAGAATCGTCGTCGCAACGCGGAGCCATTCCAACAAAGACGCGCTAGTCTCTCTATCGCGGCTTTGACTCAGATCGCGTGACAGCATTAATCTCAGCCAGCATTTTCTTTCCATTCGCAGGTAATCGGTTGATTAGTTCTGCAGTGCGGTTACTCAGTAAGTACCTATTCTGACATAAATTTTTGTCTATCACTGCCGCCTTTGTAATAACCCTCCCAAAATCACCCTCTAATTTGACTATCGCTATAGGTAGACACTTAGATTACGAATCAAGTGGGGTACGCACATGGACTAGCTCGCCCGTCCACGTTTTTTTTTGGATCATAATTAACGCTAGTTAAATCTATGCTAGCCCCAGATTCCCTCAGAATTTCACACTCACGACTGTTTACCAATCCTACGCTTGTATAAGGTTCACAAACTCCCCTTTTAAACCATCAACTAACCTTAATTGATTTATCTCTCTTGGTCTTCTCTCTTTCAGTTTAGGACAGAAAGGTCTGAGATGATCTAAGCTATTACACTCGTATCAGCGCACTCTCCTTTTGTCAAATTCCTTTGTCCGATCAAAGCGATTAACTTTTTCCGGAGAAGCAGGGGAGGGGGGGGGGGTCTTTCGACCCCCCAAAATTTCCCTTTACTTCCGTCTTTCTACGGGGTTCGTTAAACTTAACACCCTGAAACTCCTTCTTTCCACCTGACATAGGTTTCCGAAAGTTTTGTCCGACCGTTTCGAATCGGTCTAATTTGTCTGCCAACTCAAGTGGCGAAATAATTTCTCCCCAAGTGTCAATGAAATGCTTCTCGTCCGATCACCGAAGTTAAGCTATTATAAGCGCTTTCAACTTTTCAAACGCGTCTATTCCTAGACCTCCAAACCATCCTTTCATATAGTTTTCCAATTCATAGGCGAAAACTTGTCAATGACTGTTCGCTTTCCGAGTGTGCTGCACGAATTTTACTCTAAATGCCTCGGGGCCCAGCTTGTACCTATTCAAAAGGATTTTCTTAGCATCTGTATATGTCTTAGACTCGTCTTGCGTCTCTCTGACAATGATTTGCCCACTTTCTATAGGAAGCAATGCTATTAGTTGAGTTATTCACTCCTCTTCGTCTATCGACGCGCCTCTAGCCTGCCTTTCAAAAGTAGTGAGATACAGACCAATATCCGTTTCGTCCGGATTAAAATTAGGCATAAATCTTTTTATTCCCGGAGAGGTTCTCCTCATGGTTGATTCTAGAGGGGTCGATTCGCGAGTTAGATTTCCTGCCGTAATACGCAATTTTGCTTATTCGAATTTCCTCTCTTTATCCCTTTTCTTTTACTGAATTTGTTCTTTCCTTTCTTCTAATTCCAACTACCTTTTCCTTTCTTCCCGCACCGATTCTACAGAACCTTTCACCATTTCCTCATCATAATTTTGTATTTTTTTAATGAGCCCGATAATTTGAGCCTTATTTATTGATTCTACTGCTAACACGCCAAAATCATCTGCTACCTCGAGCAACTCGGCTTTAGTTGCTCTCATTAAAATGCCATAGCCTAAAATCGAGCAATACCATACCTATACTTTCAATTAATACAATCTTCAATTTAATTTTCTAAGACAGTTCACGATAATTCTTACAGTGGAAATTTCTAACTCACTAGCTTTACACTAAAACTACTGATAAGAGAAGAACATTTCACACAGTAAAAAAAAAATCCCTAGTATAAATCACTCTATGGTTTCTGAGTATCACTACAAAGCATAACAATTGTAAACACAATCGAAATAATTACCTTAATTTTAGCACACAACAGTTAATTTAAATTGAACAAAACACCCCCATTGCCTCAAGTACATTCAATAAAAGGAGTACTCACTCTTTTGCAGTTTTCTTCTAAAGACACTCCTTCGGAAGGTTCCCGGTGCACAGGCAACACCAGACATAGTTAGATACTTGACACACCTCTTCATTATTCTAGCACAGCCAGGTTGGCTCGATGAACAGTTCCACAGGTCTTGCTTCGAATTCAGCAACGCAGGTTTCTGCAGCCAGGTTGGCTCAACGGACAAATTCCACAAGTTTCGCTTCGAATTCAAAAGCTCGTAAAGTTTCAGCAGCCAGGTTGGCTCAATTAAAGTTCAATGTTCGAAAATTTCCCACATTTAAATATATATATATATATATATATATCAGGAACCAAATTGAAATTTCTAAAAAAACTCGACGAGCCGCAAAAAGTTCGCGTTGAGAGATACTCTAGAAAATTCACTACTGAAGACTGAAAATTTGTACGTCTTTTGCTCACTCTCGTTAGAAATTTCGCTTTTTCAATTTTGACACCTAATAAACCCTTAACTAATAGCCGCATCGGAAAAAAATCTTTACAATTGTCCAGGGAACACGATGATTAATGTTAATTTCGTAATTTTCTGACCCGTACTATCTCGGGAGACTGCCTAAGAATCGAGCTAAACCACAGTTTTCAATACTGCGATAGCGGCGGCGGTAACTTTTTTTTTAAAGAGACATAATTATACCTGTTAAAAACAGCACTTCAAGGCAGAAATATTTTTAGCTATCCCTTTCATTTGAAATTTAGATATTTTGAATAGAATCAACCAAAAATCTACGTCTCACAATAGAACTTGTAATTCTACACGATATAAAAAATTGCATATACCTCCAAATAAGCTATCCCAGAAAATAATTTTTCATCTTTAACCATAAATAGGTAATAAAGATGAAAATTGTCTGTAATTCTTGGGTTGCTATTCATTTTTCTTTTTTATATACTATAAGTATATTCTTAGGAATGTTGGAATTATTTTTATATTACATTCTTGAGCCACTAAAGGTTGCATTGCATCCTATAAAATACTCTGTTTATGAAAAAAATAACACAAAACATTAGTCATAATGAAAAAATTTTCTGCAGTATAATACAAGCATTCCAATTTTGCACATAAATATTTATACCTGTGAATTTTAATATTTTCATTTTGTTTTCCGTTGGTTAATTTTTATTTAAAATTACTTAGGAAATTTTATGTATCCATCATCTTTAGACTGCTTGCATAATTTCAGTATTTCTGAAATTTAAATGAAAAGCCCATCCGATAAATGAGTATATTAACAAAATAGACTATGCATTGAAGTGGAAAGTTATATTTGAATGATTGATTTTTTATTGGAGCTCTAAATTTTACTAAATTGGCATTTCTTGGGGAATGCTATTACACTTATTCTATGCCATTCATAGAGAAATTAATTTCTTGTATGCAATATGTAAGCCTTTTTTGTGTGCTAGGAAAAATCTTTGCAATACTTATCAATGCTCAGAGGAAATTTGAAAAATAGGCATATTAGATTTCAATTTATGTATATTTTCATCTCTTTTTTACTATTTACTTACTCAAATAACATTTTTTTTTTCAAATGAGTACTTTTGAAAGCTAAATATTAATGAGAAGTAGTAAATTTTTCATGCAACCTTATGCAAGTTCCTTTTATTTTAGTGACATGATTTTTTTTCTTAAAAATGAACCAAATGGAACCATTGCTTATGCTTGGCATTTGTGTGGTTCTCTGTTCTATTGACTCTTATCATGTGATGAACTTTGTTAATTCCTAAATCAATTTTAATTTTTCAAAAATTTACCCTGCAATATTTACTAATAAATTAATTTTTCATCATAAATATTGATGTTTAACATTCATCAAAACTATCTAGAAACTACACTGTGATTTCATATTGTATGTCCAAATAATTCAAATGTGTGCAAGCAAGGGCTTTTAACTAAAATTATATAAAAATAAAAAATTTGATTTAATTCAAACAAATTCGAATTTGGAAAATCTATAAATTTTTTGCCTACAGATCATGTTTATGAATCCTGCTATGAGTGTTACAAGACACGTAACAGCAAAATTAAAACTCTTAAAATATTTCTCCAAATTTGAGTTATGTTGGTGTTTTTAACACAAACTATGAAATAACAATTTCAACTTGCATGCTGAATACATAAATTAGATTTAAAAAAGGTGTAGTCATGGATAGGATTTAAAAAAAATGTTGGGTTAAATTAATCAATTTTAGTATCCTAATTTCATAACCGAGAACTGCCACATTGCATAGGATATATTCATGGGATAGCCCTAGTGCCATCCCCAAATATTTTTGTTGTTGAAATAATACAATGTTGGAAATTATTGCAATTCTATAAAAGAAAAAGAGGACTGAACCTCTTCAAATTAAAAATATACCTGATTAACACAGGTCATAACTGCTGCATAACTAAACCATATCAGAAATTCACAATGCTAGCAGAAAGAAACTATTTGCTGGAAAAACTTTGTTTTTCTTTTAAATATGCAACGCATAAATTTAGTTTACTTTATTTGCTATTGCATTTCACTTTCTCAAGTTTGTCTTATTGGTGGAAGACCAAGAGGCGTTGGCTTCTCTCCTGCTTATTCATCAAAATTTTATGAACCTAGTCTAGCATTTTCTGGAATAGAATAAGTAACAAGTTTGTTGCTAAATTACTGAAGACAACTTTGTCTTCAAGCTTTCAGCAAATATCAAGGATTACCCTGGTATAAAATCTGAAAAATAAATAAATATTATCGCACATGGTATACAAAAGAAACTTCATCACAAGAACTGAATAGTATATTTTTAGAACAGCATAGTTCCACATATGGTTTAAAATTAGCTGTTCGTAATACCTCTATATTAAAAAAACTTGCTTTTTTCGCTCGATTGTCAGTTGGTTTCCTGAGAAAATTACCAAATTAACATGGTTTGTTAAAAATAGTACAGGGAACAAGATGGAGAAGGTTTTTTACTGATGCAGCTATTAGTTTAGGGTCCATTAAGTGTTACAATAAAAAAAGCGAAATCACTTGCGAAAGGAGTGTTGGTTTGCGTAGCATACACCGGGTCCTTGCTGTGACGTCATGGCACAGAATGTCCTACCAGGAATATACAAATTATTAAGATAATTTTGCCATCGCAGGAGATGTTGGTTTGCAAAGGCCCCTAGTTACCTTAACACCTTTCAGCATAGATTTGCTTGTATGACTCAAATTCTTCCTTGTAATCTGCAGATTAGCAATAAATATCTCAAAATAAGTACAAAGTCCAAAATGCAAAACTAGGACCTGAAATGGAAGTCCTTCAAGAGAAAAAAGGCCCACAAATGCAAGTAAGAAAATCTAGGATCATTAATAACAGTGGTTATATGAATTCACATAAACATTTTGAAATTGCATTCAAGTAGAGTATTTTGACAACAAAGGAAAAATGTTTATTTGACATCGACACCAGACTTTCTGCTTGTAAAATCTAATCATGCTTCCATGAGTTAGAATCATTAATCTCGATTTGCGGATCAATAAAAAGAAACATCTAAAAAAATTATCATTTAATGAGTTCATTTTCATTGTACAATCTACATTAGAAATAAATATCAGAATGAACAAATTCTAGAATTCAGTGATACAAATATAGTTTTTTTATTTTCTTCTTTATATTGGAATCAATGTTGGCGAGACGTTCCCTTTTCTTTACAGCTCTCTCTACTTCATTCACCGTATACACTCCAGAAGCAGAGACAACTAAATTTGTCACATACCCATGGTTTGAGCCAGCACGTCCTACTCTGCCAACCCTAAGTAAATAATCTGAGGCATTATTTGGAAAGTCAAAGTTAATTACATGTTTTACAGTCTGGGTATCAAGACCTCTTGATGCAAGATCAGTACAACACAAAACACTGAACATTCCTTTCTGGAAACGACGAATAATTCCTGATCTTTTCCGAGCTTCTATACCACCATGAAATTTTTCATTGGGCACTCCATTCTCTTCAAGAAATTTTGATAACCAATCACATGTTTCAGATTTATTGCAGAAAACAAGGACTGGTTTCTTTTTATCATAATCCTTTTTCACTAATTCTAAAACTTCTCCAGATCTGCTGTCATTGCTGACTCGGATGAATCTTTGCTCAATATGAGATGGCACTCTGTGAAGGTATGGAGAGCATATTTTAGTGAAATTCTTTTCATTAAACTCATCACAGAAAATTTCAGACACGTTAGAAGGATAGATGGAGCTGGAAAGTACCAACTGTGCTCCAAAAGAAGCTTGTTCTGAGCTTGCTTGAATTGGAACTCTCTGGAATAAGTATTTGATATCGTCAATAAAACTATCATCGAGTAAAGTGTCAGCTTCATCCAATGCTAAATGGCGAACATTGGCCAGTTTAAATTTTCCCTTGCTGAAAAGCTTTAGCAAGCAGCCTACAGATGCAACAAGCAAATCAACTTGCGTATCTGGAAAAAGCTTCAAGTGATCTAGCCTTGTGCCATTAGACACTAAAACCTTAACATTGACATTACAGCATTGACCCAGTTTGTAAGCTACATCTCCAATTTGTTCGGTCAGTTCTCGTCCTGGGGATATGACAATACCTAAAGGTGTATCCGGATACAGCTGTGTAGTCTTTTTCAGCAAGGATATATGATGGAGAAAGGGAGCTAAATATGAAATGGTCTTCCCAGCACCAGTTTCAGTAGCAATCAAAACATTCTCACCTGACAAAATTCTAGGAATGACAAGGGTCTGTTCTCGTGTGGGCTTTTTAAATTTAAAGTCATTCAGTAAACAATTCACTATATCAGGGTTTAAATCCATCTTGGAGAACTCGTTCGGAAAGTGCACATCATCAACATATTCATTGGGATCGTTCGATGGCAAAGATGGATTGGATTCGTAACGATTAATTGTAAATTTTTGACCAGAAGACTTCGTCTTAAACCAAAACTCCGATTGCAAAGGCAACTTATAACGTTCATTATAAATTTGACCCAAGTAAAAGTTAAAATCGCCGTGTGTACTTGAAATAACAGGAATGCTAGTATTTCCTCTGTACGTGATTTTTCTTTGTTTCTTAAAGTTCAGTTCCTTCATATATTCCTTGAGCTTTGCTTTATCTACATGTTTTTCAACATATTTCGGCACTTTTATTACAGGAACAGGTAAGGGCACCTGGACAGAATAACATCTCTGAAGGAATAACGAAGCTTTTTTGGAGACAATCATATCAGCTGGAAAAATGTATAAAAATGAGAGAAATCAATTGAAGCTTTGAAATCTTGAATATAGTTTTCAATGTCGAGATACGCTCATTGAAAACATGAATTTGTTGATATATAACTTGCGAAAGCACGATAATACGATACGGAGCACATTGTAATGTTATTTGTTTTCAATTTTACACCAGTTAAAAGTACAGTTTAGGAACGGTCAGATTAATGCTCACGTTATAAAAATATTTGAGATATTTATTATGTTGGGTTGGTGTGGAAGTTTGGAGAGTGGGGTACCAGCTCAGGTGTTTGCTTCGTCATCCGACCGTGGTTCAAAATTCCGAGGTGTTGTCCTCGAATATCTCCCTGAAAAAGGACTGATCCCGGACTGTCGTCGATAGCTCATTGTGTTGCTCTTGTACGACGTTAACTAAAATTACCATTACCATTGAGATATTTATTTCTAATTATTAGAGTAAAAATGCTTTCCGTAATTAGTTAGGTAAAGTACACAAATTCAAACATTACGAGTCATCGAATAAATCCAAAATAATCAAATACCGAGTTTATTTTGAAACTAATGAAGTTAAACTGCATTAAAATCTTCAACATTTTAAAAAAAGAAGTGCACTGTTTAAAAAATTAACTGATACTAATACAAATTTGGTTGAGAAACAATGACATGTTTTTCTTGCTTTTCGAAGATTTTAAAATCTTACAGAGTTTGGTAAAGGCTCTGTTGGTAGAGCAACTCACGAATATTAATTAATTTATATTTGAAAATGGTGACATGAAAAGGCAGACAATTGTTTTGTTTATTTTCAAATCTTGTTTTTGTAACTACGGAAACGAAATTATGTATTTGGTGTTCTGAGAGTTATTTAAATATGCCTCTTGCCGGTAATAATTCTTTCCTGTGTTTTTATTTTTCTTCAAAGATCCGTCAAAAAATATGAATGAATTTGATTGTGTTAGAAATTCGTTATTTGAGTTGTATTATTTCCAAAATATAGTAATTTCTCATATTTATCTGAATAACAATACGTATTCAACCACTTGTTAAAATCACACAACGCAGAAAAATTTTTGTGACATGATTTCATACAAAATGACACAAAAATTAACTCTTAGAAATAACTTCTTTGTGGTTCTTTCAAATAAGCTCTATGTTATCATTCCCCTTGTCCTCCACAAATTTTACAGAAACTACGAAATATTTTCTCAAAAAGTTCACACCATTCAAAAATTTGTACTGAAAAAGTCAGGTCAGTAGAATCATCCCAGAAGGTACAAGAAATAATGATTTTCTAGAAAGCGGTTGTTACATCGACCCTTTCAAAAAAAAATTTCGATAAATTGGTTTAGGAATGCAGGCATCGCGTTATTTGGTGGAAGATTAGAAGACAACTTGAACTTTCGTGCAAAAGTTTATATTTCAATAGGAAAACACAGTTGCACACACAAGTATATAAAAGCTTCATTCGATTTTTTATTTTAGAATTCCAAGTTTTTTTATCCTGATTGAGCATAAGCCAGAATTTACAGTTTAGTTATGCCATTAAATGATAGTCTTGTTTTACCAGTCTTTTTGTGTTTAATCTTGAAAATGCCCAGGGGATTTTTATATCAACATCATAGGAAGGTACCTCACTGCAGGTAATTTAAGAACACAATGTAAATTTGCGTCTCCAAATTTGCGACTCAAATTTTTATTTCCCAATGAATATTTGGGCAAGCTTATGATGGGTTGTTCCAAAACTCTCCATTTAGTAATGGAAAAATATTGCCACTGTACCATGTTCTTGTGTTTAACCTCGATTTGAAGGAAAACATTACGATGTATAATTTTACTTTTGAAATGTTTTTATTTTGAGAATTATGTTCATATCTATTCTATTTTCGGTGGAGTGGTAGCATCCGCAACGTTAGGCCGCCAAAGCGATTGTTTACGCCAAATCAAGATGGCGGCCGATGTAAGCAATTCCAAGATGGCCGCCATATACAACGTGAACCTTTGCTTACAGTGCATAAATAATAATAATTTGTTTAAAAATTAAGAAAAAAGCAATATAAATTTCACTTGAAAATTTTCTAATATTTCAGTCTGGTTTTCTCCGAACATGTGCGCAATTTTGCGTCAATTTCATCCTAGTTTTGTCACTTAAAAAAAATATATATTAAATAAAAAAAAAAAATTATAATTGTTAAAAAAAAAAAATAATAATAATAATAAAAAAAACGTGATTTTTTTAAAACGTCCGGATTTTCATCAATTTTGAATTGGAAACTTTGCAATGCATAGAAAATTCAAAACAAGAAATCTTTTTTTAATAAGGTAGTTCTTTTCTGTGATCATAATCCACACAAAGGTTTTTGATGAGAAACCAAAAATCTAAAAATTCTTCTGCTATCCATAAGTGTGAAAAAATATTTTTTCACAATTTTTCTAGCAATAAGCATTATGTGAACAACTCAATGGGGATATTCCAGGTTATAGAGCCATATATGGAAAAGCAAGACAAATATTTTTATTGTAACGACTTTACAAGAGGAAATTGTTTTTTAGAGAAGTCAAAGCGTATTGCGCTTAAGGTTTCAATGCGTTTAAACCAGTATACCGGGAGAAATTTGTTTGTAGATAAGTCACAGCGTATAACGCGCGATCCCCGCCTGCCGGCTACCTCGCCGCCCCTCCGGGGCCGGCGAGGACCTTTCACCGTTGGCTTCCATGCGTATAAGTCACCGTATTGGGTGCCCACCCAAGCATAGTCCAGTGTTTGTAATATAACCAAAAGCTAAACAAAAATCAAACTTACCCTCATAGCCGGGTCCTTGAAATTCTGACAATGGTTAACAGTCATATGCTCGAATCGATAACCCTTGAACTCTTTGTCCTTCGGGTATTGATACCAGCATATGACTTCCAATAGTCAGAAATTTTTGTAGTTCCTTGCAAAATTCAGCTCTGAATTACCTCAGCCAAAACTTTCTGGTTCCTATTTTTCACCTCAACCATAAAACATTTATCCGTCCCTCGTTCAAGTCCTCCAAACACCCATTTACCCTCCAATTTCTTACTCCTGTTATACTTTCTTTTGCCAAATTTTTGTCCTATCTTTCTACATTTCCACTCCTACCTATCACCAGCATCCTTTCTCAATGTTAAAATCATATCATTCTCACATGAAAGACATTTCACCTTCTTCCCAATCAAGCTACTACATGTTTGCAAAAAAAAAAAAAAAACATTTGGATGGTATGTAGTATCCGATACGTTACAACTTTCAAGCAATGTATTGCCAATTGTGGTAACCTTCCTGTTTTCGCGCTTTTCTTAGTTTTAAGGCAACCCTAGATATTTTCTCCTGACGATAATAAACGGGTCTCATGATTGGTTAAGGAAGAAAATACGCTTTTCCACTTTTATTTTTAATGTAGAACGGAATTAAAA
Organism: Metellina segmentata; assembly: GCA_947359465.1. Lineage (NCBI taxonomy): Eukaryota > Metazoa > Arthropoda > Arachnida > Araneae > Tetragnathidae > Metellina > Metellina segmentata. The sequence goes on from OX375882.1 coordinate 27,449,580, forward strand.
TTTAGACAGTCTTTGAAATTGTTGGGTGCATATGAATTTTGCTCTTGATTTATAAAATCGACTTGTTTTATTTATTTTCAAAATTTTTAGGATAAGTTTGGAAAGCAGATTGTAAGTTACAATTTTTTAAATTTGTCACTTTATTTAAATTTCAATTAAAATTTCGAAAAAAAATTTGGATTAAATTTGATTTTTGAAATTGCAGATTGGAATTTAGAATTTTTTTCCTCTTTTGGTTGCTCATTTCCCCTTAGTTGATTTGATATAGCAGTGGATAGTGTTATTGAACGTTAGAAAATGTTTGGTGGAGTGGTAGCATCCGATACGTTAGGCCGCCAAAGCGATTGTTTACGCCAAATCAAGATGGCGGCCGATGTAAGCAATTCCAAGATGGCCGCCACATACAACGTGAACCTTTGCATACAGTGCATAAATAATAATAATAATTTGTTTAAAAATTAAGAAAAAAGCAATATAAATTTCACTTGAAAATTTTCTAATATTTCAGTCTGGTTTTCTCCGAACATGTACGCAATTTTGCGTCAATTTCATCCTAGTTTTGTCACTTTAAAAAAATAATTTTTAATTGTTAAAAAAAAAAAAAATTATAAAAAAAAAACCGCGATTTTTTTTTAAAACGTCCGGATTTTCATCAATTTTGAATTAGAAACTTTGCAATGCATAGAAAATTCAAAACAAGAAGGTAATTTAATATGGTAGTTCTTTTCTGTGATCATAATCCACACAAAGGTTTTTGATGAGAAAAAAAAAATCTAAAAATTCTTCTGCTATCTATAAATGTGAAAAAATATTTTTTCACAATTTTTCTAGCAATTAGCATTATGTGAGCAACTCAATGGGGATATTCCAGGTTACAGAGACATATATGGATAAGCAAAACAAATATTTTTATTGTAACGACTTTACAAGAGGAAATTGTTTTTTAGAGAAGTTAAAGCGTATTGCGCTTAAGGTTTCAATGCGTTTAAACCAGTATACCGGGAGAAATTTGTTTGTAGATAAGTCACAGCGTATAACGCGCGATCCCCGCCTGCCGGCTACCTTTCACCGTTGGCTTCCATGCGTATAAGTCACCGTATTGGGTGCCCACCCAAGCATAGTCCAGTGTTTGTAATATAACCAAAAGCTAAACAAAAATCAAACTTACCCTCATAGCCGGGTCCTTGAAATTCTGACTATGGTTAACAGTCATATGCTCGAATCGATAACCCTTGAACTCTTTGTCCTTCGGGTATTGATACCAGCATATGACTTCCAATAGTCATACATTTTTGTAGTTCCTTGCAAAATTCAGCTCTGAATTACCTCAGCTAAAACTTTCTGGTTCCTATTTTTCACCTCAACCATAAAACATTTATCCGTCCCTCGTTCAAGTCCTCCAAACACCCATTTACCCTCCAATTTCTTACTCCTGTTATACTTTCTTTTGCCAAACTTTTGTCCTATCTTTCTACATTTCCACTCCTACCTATCACCAGCATCCTTTCTCAATGTTAAAATCATATCATTCTCACATGAAAGACATTTCACCTTCTTCCCAATCAAGCTACTACATGTTTGCAAAAAAAAAAAAAAAACATTTTCTAACGTTCAATAACACTATCCACTGCTATATCAAATCAACTAAGGGGAAATGAGCAACCAAAAGAGGAAAAAAATTCTAAATTCCAATCTGCAATTTCAAAAATCAAATTTAATCCAAATTTTTTTTCGAAATTTTAATTGAAATTTAAATAAAGTGACAAATTTAAAAAATTGTAACTTACAATCTGCTTTCCAAACTTATCCTAAAAATTTTGAAAATTAATAAAACAAGTCGATTTTATAAATCAAGAGCAAAATTCATATGCACCCAACAATTTCAAAGACTGTCTAAATTTTAATTCCGTTCTACATTAAAAATAAAAGTGGAAAAGCGTATTTTCTTCCTTAACCAATCATGAGACCCGTTTATTATCGTCAGGAGAAAATATCTAGGGTTGCCTTAAAACTAAGAAAAACCGAAAACGGGAAGGTTACCACAATTGGCAATATATCGCTCGAAAGTTGTAACGTATCGGATACTACATACCATCCCTATTTTCTTTCTGTACTTAACTATATACTTGTATTGGCTGGTTACAAAATGCTACTTTTACTGAATGCTTTTAACAATTTGTCAAACACATATCAGGACTCCTAACACGTCACCTTTTTATTTTTTGTCACCTTTTTGACATTTTGTCACCTTTTCAGGGGTTTAAGTTCTTAAATTGTATTTGGAGAAGAAAAATTTTTGGTGCGCAGTTAAAAAAATTCATTTTTTCTAAAAAAAAACAGGGTTTGCACAGATTCAATTTCGAAATTCGTGCTACATTCCACCGCAAGAATAAATTAAAAAACGTACCGTTTCAATTGTAAAAGGATAATTCACGTTGCCCGCGGTGTATTAGCAGCAAGTTCTGGAAATTTTCTTACGGGGAAAAGGATATCAGTAAAACCAAGCAGCGAAGTTCAAGGGAAGCAGGGCCATCTGCACGTCCAACCCCTCATACCTAATTACAGGGCTCCTCACATGTAACCTTTTTGTCACCTTTTCAGGGGTTTTAGGTTCTTAAATTCTATTTGGAGAAGAAAAATTTGGGGTGCGTAGTTTAAAAAAAATTCCTATTTCCTCTGAAAAAACAGAGTTTGCAAATTCCTTAAGAACTCCTTAAAATGGATTTTCGATTTTAAGCACTCTTAAAACTCCTTATTTTTATGTGCTACTCCTTGAAAACTCCTTTTTTTTATTTTCGCCTTTTCAATTTCAAAATGCGCGCTACGTTCCACCGCAAGAGTGGATTCAAAAACATACCGTTTCAATTGTAAAAGGATACCTCACGTTGCCCTCGGTGTATTAGCAGAAAGTTCTGGAAATTTTTAGAAAAGGACAAAATTAATTTCAGACATTTCAGCAACAAAAATGAGACATAATCTTTCAAAGAAAAGGAAGAAATTCAAGCTGTGTCAAAAATAAACTAATTAAAAATCATAAATTACGATTTTTTTCATGATAATATTTTTAGAACGATGTACTTTTTAAATGAAGAAAATAAAAATATCCTTCCAAAGAAAGAAAAAGAACAGATAGGGGTGGCTGCGGAGGATCGTTTTATTTTCTATGTTTATACTTGAATATATTTAGCATTATTGTTATTTGTCACTTTTTAACCCTTTTTTTGCTCGATTAGTCACTTTTTAACCCTTTTATTTTTCTCGATTAGTCACCTTTTGTCACCTTTTTTTACTTGATTAGTCACTTTTTGTTACTTTTTTGGTTCAATTAGTCACTTTTGTCACCTTTTTAGACCTTGAAACCTGTTAGGAGCCCTGACATATAGGTAAAGCTTCATAGAATTGTAATGCACCTACCTCATAAATTACACCTACCTCAAAATTTCCACCTGTTTGTTGCTGTAGACCTGAATTGTACCACATTTTCAATAAGAGATGCTTGAAGAAATGCATCCAGTTAGTTTGTTACATTGGCACTTTTGTTGATAAATTAGAAATAAGTTGTTCTGATCTTAAATGTAAAAGCTCATCTCAATTTTTATCTGGCAGCTTGGAGAGTAAATTGGAAACCTATTTGTTAGAATTTTTACTTGATTCCTGTTGGGTCCACCGATAACTCATAATCAACTCACAAATACTTTAGTGGACTGTATCTTTATTGCTCATAACAAAACTCAACATTCAGGAAGATGCGCTCATACACCTTCTCCTGGTACATGCTCAAGCTCCACTGACTGGGTTCCAGATTGTACATTTCCACTGTTATACATAGATGGCGCTGGTACCTTATAACCTAAGAATTACTCGCTTTAACAATGCCAATAAGGTCTATTCTAGTACTCTACCTATTTTCACCACCAACATTTACCTAAATAAAGATAAAAGTTAGACATTCAACAGTCACCTTCTGTTTCTGTAGCCACTGCTGCCACCTGGACATAATGGCTAGAGCAGTTCTCATATTAAGCAGACAGTAAAATACCTATTGAGTAAATGTTTTACTGTATGTGCTACCAAACATTCGTTAAAATAGAGTCCACCTTCTAGAAGAAGACAATTGTGTCATGTGGTTTGGGATGAGTCTATTTTTTAAATAAAGTGATAGTTTGGACTGTAAACAATGTGCTTACACAACTGACATCTTTAGCCTGGATTCTGTTTCTAAGTTGTCATTTGATGTTGTAAACAATAGCAGTGATGATGATTTGGTAGGGGTAAAACCAGCTCTGATTGCTGCACATACTTTTGCGGCAGCCCCCCTCCCAATGACTTTTAACACCATTCCAAAATCAACTGACCCAAGGTTGGGGGGGGGGGTCTTCTCATCACAACCACACTATAGCTAATGGGCAAAAAGTTCTGGTTTCCTTGATAAACTGTCCATGTTGTATCAAAAATGCAGTGGCTTTCTGCAGTATCTCAATATTTTGAGTTTGGTGTCTACTTCAGTAAGTTCATGATTTTTCATCTGGAATTGTCAATATATGTTTAACAAATTCTCATGCTATCATCTATGGTGGAGTGGTAGCATCCGATACGTTAGGCCGCCAAAGCGATTGTTTACGCCAAATCAAGATGGCGGCCGATGTAAGCAATTCCAAGATGGCCGCCACATACAACGTGAACCTTTGCATACAGTGCATAAATAATAATAATAATTTGTTTAAAAATTAAGAAAAAAGCAATATAAATTTCACTTGAAAATTTTCTAATATTTCAGTCTGGTTTTCTCCGAACATGTACGCAATTTTGCGTCAATTTCATCCTAGTTTTGTCACTTTAAAAAAATAATTTTTAATTGTTAAAAAAAAAAAAAATTATAAAAAAAAACCGCGATTTTTTTTTAAAACGTCCGGATTTTCATCAATTTTGAATTAGAAACTTTGCAATGCATAGAAAATTCAAAACAAGAAGGTAATTTAATATGGTAGTTCTTTTCTGTGATCATAATCCACACAAAGGTTTTTGATGAGAAAAAAAAAATCTAAAAATTCTTCTGCTATCTATAAATGTGAAAAAATATTTTTTCACAATTTTTCTAGCAATTAGCATTATGTGAGCAACTCAATGGGGATATTCCAGGTTACAGAGACATATATGGATAAGCAAAACAAATATTTTTATTGTAACGACTTTACAAGAGGAAATTGTTTTTTAGAGAAGTTAAAGCGTATTGCGCTTAAGGTTTCAATGCGTTTAAACCAGTATACCGGGAGAAATTTGTTTGTAGATAAGTCACAGCGTATAACGCGCGATCCCCGCCTGCCGGCTACCTTTCACCGTTGGCTTCCATGCGTATAAGTCACCGTATTGGGTGCCCACCCAAGCATAGTCCAGTGTTTGTAATATAACCAAAAGCTAAACAAAAATCAAACTTACCCTCATAGCCGGGTCCTTGAAATTCTGACTATGGTTAACAGTCATATGCTCGAATCGATAACCCTTGAACTCTTTGTCCTTCGGGTATTGATACCAGCATATGACTTCCAATAGTCATACATTTTTGTAGTTCCTTGCAAAATTCAGCTCTGAATTACCTCAGCTAAAACTTTCTGGTTCCTATTTTTCACCTCAACCATAAAACATTTATCCGTCCCTCGTTCAAGTCCTCCAAACACCCATTTACCCTCCAATTTCTTACTCCTGTTATACTTTCTTTTGCCAAACTTTTGTCCTATCTTTCTACATTTCCACTCCTACCTATCACCAGCATCCTTTCTCAATGTTAAAATCATATCATTCTCACATGAAAGACATTTCACCCTCTTCCCAATCAAGCTACTACATGTTTGCAAAAAAAAAAAAAAACTTTTTCTAACGTTCAATAACACTATCCACTGCTATATCAAATCAACTAGGGGGAAATGAGCAACCAAAAGGGGAAAAAAATTCTAAATTCCAATCTGCAATTTCAAAAATCAAATTTTTTTTCGAAATTTTAATTAAGTGACAAATTTAAAAAATTGTAACTTACAATCTGCTTTCCAAACTTATCCTAAAAATTTTGAAAATAAATAAAACAAGTCGATTTTATAAATCAAGAGCAAAATTCATATGCACCCAACAATTTCAAAGACTGTCTAAATTTTAATTCCGTTCTACATTAAAAATAAAAGTGGAAAAGCGTATTTTCTTCCTTAACCAATCATGAGACCCGTTTATTATCGTCAGGAGAAAATATCTAGGGTTGCCTTAAAACTAAGAAAAGCGCGAAAACAGGAAGGTTACCACAATTGGCAATACATTGCTTGAAAGTTGTAACATATCGGATACTACATACCATCCTCATCTATTATTAATATTTCACATGTATATTATTTGCATTTTTTGTTGTACGCTTCTTGCTAATGTTAAGCTTTCTGAAATACCCTGGGTGTAGCTTGTCCACATTTGGACCTTGCAACATAAAACCCCAAAATCTCAATTACCCTGAGTATTACTTTAAAACTATTACCATGTAACTACTTTAGAAGTGAACTTACTGAAAAGATCACATACCTACTGATATTTGACATAACAAACTCAAAAATGAAAATAAATTGATATAAGGTCACACACATAATGATTTTTCCTGCGTTTTTAATGTTGAAAAGCAGGACTTATCATAACTTAAAGTAATCTTATTTTCCCCTTCTCAAAAACATTTTGTAAAGGTCCATAAGATTTCATGTGTACACTATATTCTTGTATTGACATGTTTAGAAATTTTCTTGCAGAATTGTCTAACATTTTAAAATATAAAACAAATCTGAAATTTTGTTTTTACGTGTAGAAATCTGATGCTTTTAATTTGTTGCATATTGTGTCTCCCATGACAACTGCTCCAGATGCAAAATTTGCCAAGATATTATTGCCATAGAAATGTACCTTGTCCTGTTTTCCATAGGGATCCTTGAAAAAATAGATGTATTCAAGTTTGTCATATTGGCGCACTTAATGCCTGTTTCGAAATATATTTCAAATTTTTATTTGTCATAGAGAAGATTTATCTATGCTGGTAAACTAACTCTTAATGCTATGAACATTCATTAAAAATAAAATGCAATTAGGATTCCCTCTTAGTTATTCTTACTCCAAACGATGAGGATCCCTGTTTCCATAGCACCCACTACTACCTAAACATAATGCAGGAAGCAGTTCTCATGGTAGACAGAAGGTACATTCATATTCTAAAAAATTGACTACTGATAGAGATTACACTTTTAGAGTAGGTAGTGTTTGATCAGTGGACCCCTTCAATTGGAATTTTTTTATTTGACATCAAGTACAACTACAAGTTAAACACAAAATATATGGTTGAATTTCCAAAATAATACTCAATTGCATATTTTTGAAAATAAAAATTTCTTCTGATCTACTCTTACAAGACACCTAAATTTTTGTTTCCATTTTGGTTTATCCTTTTCATGGGTTTGGGGCACATGTTATTCCATAACTAATGTTCTCACTCCTTGAAATGCTTTCAGTTACTGTTTTAAGTATTATGTTTGGTGCAACATGGCTAAATATAGCCCTTCTGTTATCTAACCCAACTAAGCAAATTTAGGTTACTCATGGGAAAATGGTTTTGTATTTAAGAATAGCTAAATTACACAGGGGAACAATTTTGAACACATTTTTTGTTGGCTTCGGTTTTTCAGCTGTTTTAGAGATAAATAGGCATGCTAATTTCAAAACTGTAGTTGAAGTGTGTCTTCCTCCACAATGGAAATTTATTTGGTTCAGTCCCAATAGGCTATTCAGTTTGTTTGCTTGAAGGATATGAAGACATAAAGAGAATCATTGATTTGTTGCAATATCACATGGCACCAATGGATCATCTGTGTTGGCCTTAAAATGGCCTGCATCCCTTTTTTTTTGCGTATGTGAGGCAGCAGAGCTCGTGAGAAGCATTGTGCGCAGTTGAATTGACTGCCAAGATCTGACCTGAAACCTGGTGATCCAAACATTCTAGATCAGACACTTGTCGACAGAAAGAACATCATATTTCAACCTCTGTATATAAATCTGGGTCCAATGAAGCAATTTGTTAAAGCTTTGTCAATTGAAGGAGACTTTCAAGTATCTCATTTCGGCACATTTCCAAGCCTGTCATTTGAAAAGATAAAGGCAGGTGTGTTTGATGTTCCACATATTCGGTAGCTCGTCTAAGATGAATATTTCATTGGAAAAATGACAGAACTTCAAAAGAATGCTTGGTTGTCATTAAAAAACATTGTCAAAGACTTTCTTGTAAATACACAAGCGCATAATTATACCAAAATTGTCCAGCAACCCTTGGAGAGCTTCAAAATGCTTGGTGATTGAAGCGATTCCACCAAGATTTGAAGGTCATGGAGGCACGGTATCAAGGTAGATGGGATGTACGAGTACATATGCTGGCTGACTATTGTTGGAGCATCAAGCGAGAATGTCCACAGATTAAATACTACTCCAGAAAAAGCTATAAGCGAAAAAAATTTCTTAATATGTATGTTTATTGTTTGGCAAAAGAAACTTTACAATTTGTATGAACTCAATTTGCCTTTGTATGATTAAAACTATTCTTTGTAAACAGTATATTAGGTAAGTTTTCCCTTTATATGCACATTTTGTATGATTTTTGAGACAAAGAGGTGGTATCCTGTAGCTTAAAAAGTTGATGTGATAGACAAAAACTGCAGTTACTTTTGGATCCAGAAACCAAAAGTTAGTCAAAAACAAGCCACAGATCTAAGACAATGAAATTGCTGTTCCCAGTGTTATCTATTCGAGATCGTTTTTTCATTCAAAAATCTTGGTCCAAGTCCTTGGTGTAATGAGATAGAACAGAAAATGGTCATAGATATTAGATCAGTTGAACCTTTTGCTACTTAATTTACAGCATTTTCATTTTTCTTGGCTGAAAGATGCTTACAGTGAGGGCTATTTTAGAGCCACTTTGCATAGAGGTCATTTGGAAATTCCTTACATTCTTTTTGAAGTCCATTAAAGAAGTATAACTATCCTAACTTCAGGATGTTGATAAATGACTTATCACAGTATTTCATTTTGGTTACCTGCCAATTTTTCAGAAGTTTTCCAGAAAAACACTTGGTTTTCTGGACTTCTAGATAGAAAATATTTTCTGGATTGTTTAACTAGAAAATTTTCAAGCAACACTAATTTCAAAGAAAGATTCCAAGCTGTGGCAACCATGACAAAACATCAAAAACAGTGGCACTAATTTTCAAAATGTACCCATTAAACAATCAAGAGAGCTTTAATTAATCATTTTTGCATATATTTTGAATAAAAAAAGTATCACCAAAAAAATTGGTTTCATTGAGTTTGAACTGCCATCAAGTGTATAACAGTAGTGATGCCCAGGGCTACTTTTTTCTTTGAATTGCTTTTATAAAGTCCGATTTGGCTTAGTTCCAACTAATTTTGTGCTTTTAATTTTTTTTCTATTTTAAGAATTATTTTAGGAATTTTTTATTTCTGACAGTTTTGCATTGACTTTTTGTTGTAAAAATCTTCTGAAATTTTCTTAGAGGTTTTCAGGTATTGTATTGGAAGAGCATATCTTTTGAGAAAAAGAAAATACAATTTTTTGCAACTAGTATCCCTGGCACTTGATTTGGTTGTATATACATGTGTTTTTAGTTCAAAATCTTCTTTAAGCCATACATCCATGTCTAATTAGCCCTCATCTAACTTAAATTGAATGTAGAGCGACAATTATTTTATTATTGTTATACTGCTTTACTTTACAATCTGAAATATTGCAATATGATTTTCCTTGTCTGCTTTTTTCTATATCATCTGGTTTGATCTTGGTTGTACTTGGAAGAATCTATGGTCATTGAATGCAATTTCTATTTCAGGTTCCCCACCTACTGTTTTCAGTTTTCAGCGTCTTGAAGATTTCCCGTCTTATATTTCATGCATAAAGTGCTTTGGAAAACCAATAATTCCACCTTTGGTAGGATCCTTAATAGTTTTATTATTTATACTTTGGGCCCTACTTGTTTGAAACAATACTTTTATGTATTGATGCTACAAGAGCTTTTAGGAATGAATTTTAGTTTTGAACTTGAATTTTAAAATGATCAATTTCAAATAGTTATATTGGTACTGAGGACCAGCTAAGTTGAACTCTTGCTCAAGGGTACCATTCCTCACCAACTATGGATTATTGCAAGGCATATACTGAATTGGATTCAAGTGCAGGCAATTCAGTTGCAAAGGCAGTCGAGCCAAATCATTATAAAATGCAAGCTTGTGTAAATTAACATTGCATAATTATTATTATTACTTGTCGAATCTTTTTATTTATAAGCTACAAAAGAAAACTTGCCAATCAAAAAGTCAAGTTTCTTATTTAGAGCAACAAAAAGATGTAGATAATTTGAAATTTAATAATAGTTCTTAATTGCATAATATGATCTTAAAATGACTATAAAGCTAAAGCCATTTTATGAAAAGACTGCCATTAAAAAAGGGATACATGTCTCAGTGTTTTGTTTTTCAATTATGCGATTAAAAAAAATATTTTTAAAAAAAATATATTTAAAGCTTTAATGCAATATTGATGTACATGAGTACCTACATTGATTTTTAAAGTTTATGCATTGCACTTTATCATTTAGTTGACTAGAAAAGAAATAGATGAGATTTCTGCTTTCAAAGAAGCAGCTATCAGGAAAGAAGCTGATGTTTTGAACATGAAAAAAGAAAATTCATCCCTCTCGAAAAAAGTTAGAGAAGTTTACTACAAAGTTCAGGTGAGCAGAGTTTTTTATTCCTGATGTTGTGGCCCCTAAATTACAATTATCATTTGTCCCGAAAAGTTTTAATACATAGAACAAGTAAAATATAAGACAGTAATAAAGCAATACAAATAGATCATGCAAACATAATACAGAGATTTAAAACAAAATGAAAATAATCTTATGAATAGATTAGACAATGAGTTGCTTCCTATTAGCACTTGAAAATAATTTTGCCTGAGAAGGCAAGGCAAAAAGAAAGATTGTTGGCATTCATGACCATGGCATTGAGATCAAGTGACTGCCTAGAATTCCAGTGGTACACAGGGGGCTGGTGTGGCTCAATGGGTTTTCCAAATTGCTCTTGCAACCTATGAGTTGTTGGCTCAATTCATGCAATTTTGAGCGTATTTTTATCTTCTGTGCCAGTAGAATTGCTTGTGTGTGTCTGTGCACATTGTCTGATGTCTCTCTTGTTTGATACAGCTTGACTAAATGTGGCTTTGAGCTATACAAACCATACCAACCACTAGATGGGATTCAAGTACGGTTATCAGACCTAAAAATAGAAATTTCCGACTTTTCAGGGAAAGGATGGGCAATAAAAACTCAGTTGATGGGGTATTAATAAAAAAAAAACTCAAATATTGAAATGGTCAAATAAACATCATTAAAAACAAAAATAACAGTTCTACAAATAAAAATATAACAGCATTTCAAGTAAAAAATACCTGTCAAATAAAAAAAAATCTGATTTTATACATACTGTTCTGGGAATTTCTGTTAATGATTAATGCATTCACAAAGCAACACCATGTTTGTATTATATTGATGATTTCTCTGAAAATTTCTGACAATTTTTAATGATCTGCTGAATCTGGACAGTGCATGCTAATTGGCCACTTTTCCAAATGTCTGGTAACCTTAACCCAAACCAATCATAGCTCATTGCCATCCTGAATGCTGTAACGCTCTCAGTTCTCAGACTGTTGGGTGATAAAGGGGAATCATTTTGACACAGCTATGCATAAAATTTCCATACTAGATCTAAACATGCAATTTTACATTTTTCATACATGTCCTGAAAACTAGTTTTAATTTTATTATCTGTTTTTGTTTTTCAGGGTGATTCACTAGGAACATTTCTTTAAAAAAATACAATATAATTTTGAAAGGGGAAAACATTATAAATTAATATTTGTATACGAAGTGTATAATCAACTCTAACATATTATGGTTTCAGTTAACCATTTTTGTAGCCTTGTGGCTTGTGGAATATGACAGTTCTGTTTTTGAGACACCCTGCAGAACGATTTCTTTATGGACTAGCAAGCTCTGTTTTACACACTGCACAGTGTTATCTGATATTGTGAATCCTCCTCCTGGATGTGCATCAAAAACGGCTTCCTGTTGTATCATTTCGTTGCATAGTTGGTTCCTGACTGAAATTTCTTAAACTCTTTATGATACTGCTTCAAAGATCCAGAATTCTAATAACTTTGAATGAAAAACATATTTAATAGTGAACACCATTGTAATTGATGCTAGCTAATGGACAGATCATGGCACAAAATCTTGAATATGGATATAAATTTCATATTGTATGGTACTTTGCATTCAAATTTCAGCTTGAAATGTTTTCCCCTTTCAAAATTGTAGCCCCTTTTCTATATAAAGTCCCAAGTTAATCACCCTATTTATTAGATATTGACTATATTAAACATGATTATCTTTTGCTGAATGAAATATATAATTAATTGTTTACTTTAGGAACATCTTGTTTCTTCTTATGATGAAGATGACTTCATTCCAAATAGCGAATTTTTATTGCCTGGAAAGAGTGCCTTGAGTTTTAATTCAATGAATGCTCAGTTGGGTTTTTCAAATGTTACCTCATTTGCTGATGAAATGCATGTGTCCATGAGCAAGCTTCCATCTAGTGGCATTTGCAGCACAGTACATCGAGGAGTCATTGTTTGTCCAAATGAAATCAATTCAGGGAAGAAATATGATGATCTGCCCAATATCCCTTCACAATGTTCTTTCAACCCATCTGATCAAAAAACGAACTGTCATCAGTTTTTAAATTCTGAATGTCACTTATGCCAAGTAGACTGTCATCAAGATTTCATTTCTAAAAGTATGGATCACTATGAGAACATTTCAACTGAACCTATGTGCAGCGTGTCCGACGATGAACAATGTGGTTCTGTTATGGAAGATACAGATTTTGAATCTTTGCCGACCGTTATTTCCGCCAAAAAATTTAACATGCAAGACACTGATGATGAAAGCAATGTTACATGTCTCACTCAAAGTACAGATCTGGAGAAATACATGGATTGCTCGATCGAATTCTCCAGTCCTGATGACTTAGCAGCTATGGCTAATTCCCATACGTCGAGTCAGAATGCCATGTCCTGTAGATCTGACGATGCGAGTTCGGAGACCCTTGTGAATACCGAGAGTGAGCTGACACCTTGTGCATCAGCTATGGCAGAATTAAATGGGTATTCAGATGATACTCAAACTGGAATTTCCAAGCCACTGTCCAATGTTAACTCTGCAGAAACGTCGGCATCAAGTACGCATGATAGAGCCCATTCTGTTGACAGCTATATGGAGATTCTTAAAACCTGTACTCGGAAATCAAAAACTATACTCATGAAAAAATCTCAAAGTGAACCATCCCATTCTAATGCGGCTAATCAAATTGCAAAAGGAAGAGATTTTTTATTCCCAGAAAAAGAATCTGTGACCTCTTTAGAGAATTTGGAAGACAATTCAGAATCAAATTCTGAGAATCAAGAGGACGGCACTCGAAAAATTGAAGTCTCTATGCTTCCTCCTACAAAATCTTCAGACTGGAGTAGTATTCAGTCTATTTCCGAGTCAAAATCGGAAGACGGCAACTTGTATAAAAAAACTCATGTGCGGACCAACTCTTACACTTTGGATTATCCATCATCGGCTTTAATAATGGCTCATGCTAACTGTGATTGCAAGTCTCAAGATGCAGATAATACAAGCCCTCATTCTTGCACTCCTGAAAAGAAAATTAAGGCTTCGTTAAATCTTGCTTTCAAAAAAGAAAAGGTTAACATTGTTCTTCCTCCAACACCTGACAGAGATAAGCTATTTCCCATTTTAAATACTTCAAACTCTTCCCCCATTCATACTTTGGATATCCAAAGTTCAGACTCTAAATTAAAAACAGTATTATCAAATAGTACATCCAAAAGCTATTTTTTAGACCCTAGTCTTTTATCAATTGCTGATAACAGTAAAGATCTGGATGTTGCCACACAAAATGATGACATGGAATTGATTGAAATTTCTGCTGAAGGTATGGATTCTGAAGTTGAATATCCTATGGAAAATGTAGGAACTGAATCTATTGATAGTCATCAAAGCAACTTGAATCCCATACCTGTTGAAATTCCATTAGAAAAAGTGAATTCAGAATTCGTTGATTCATCCTTTAACAGCAAAATGAAAACTGTGCCTCCTACAACTAATGAAGTGTTGAATATTGATGATGAAGTCACAAAAACGTATGTATTTTTGATTTTTGGGATATCTATTTTGCATTTATAGATTTGGATACTGTTTAAATAAACTATTGGGACTGTTTTAAAGATAATATTTCTTATATAAAAACTTATGATTGGCTATATTCTCTTACCTAATTGTCCTTTCAGGTGCTTTTTTTTTATCAAAGAATGACTAGTTTCCAATTAAAAAAGAAACTTTATATTTATATATATTTATAATTACTTTTTATCTCTTGATAGTATTATTTGATGAGTTTTAGTTTAAATGAGACACTATAGTCAGTTCTGATTATGCTCTTTAGAGCTAGAATATTTCATGACAGTGATAAAAGTGATCATTAATTTTGTACTGGGTGTTCAAAACTTTCTGTACTGACTTTAAGAGGAGAAAGGAAACACCAAATGAAACCTTATTCACTCAGATACATGTGTTCAAGTGCCACACATATTTATCAGATGGCGATTCTTCTGGCTGTAGAAATGAGAGACAGCATGTGTGTGAAAAATTTTATCAACTCTTGTTTTTCAGTTTATTAGTAGTAGTTTGGAAACAGTTTCACATCAGATCCGACTACCAACAGTCATACACACCTGACAGAATCGATGCATGGAAATGTTCCATGGAAGCAGTGTGTGCATTGATCATCACTGATCAGTATTATGTCTCTTTAGAGATGTGATCAGAGAATATTCTATTTAGAACCTAATTTTTCAGAAAATTATAATGTTTCATTTTATTAACTGCAGAAATGAACACGGAGCTTATTTTGTGTATCATTCACAATATGTATAAGCAGTGTGTTATAGAAATTAGTTATAACTGTTATTTTTTATTGGAAAGCTTGCAAGATTGTTCTATTTTTATCATAAAATAAAATTTTGCTATTTACATCACATGGATGTAAAGGGAAAGTTTTGACATGCTGTGCAACATTATATAACACTAATTTATCATGCCTAACATAATTTGTTTTGTTATTTCACTTATTATGTATAATAATTCTTCCTTATGAACTAAGTTAATAATATTGCATAAAACTAATGGTATTAATTTTGATTATTTAAAATTTTTTCGAGATTTTTCATTCTCAGAAAAAGGATATTTAGTATTAGATTTGTAGCAGTTTATAAAGCTACTAGGGGGCCTGCCCCCTGCTCACTGACGCTCGCCAACCCCCGGAGGATTGCTTCGCTATCCTCATTGGTTCGCTTCGCTCGCCTCAATGAAGACATGTGTCCTAGCAGAAGGGATTGTTTACAAAATATGTTACCAAAAAAATGTTTTTCAAATCTAAATTTGCTGTATTACAGAAAAAATATATACAGTATCTCTAAAATCAGAATTCAAATGAAAACTTTGTGCAAATTTTGACTCGAAATGTGAGCGTTGCTTTGGAAATTGAATACCCAGCATGTTGTTTGTGTGTACATTTTCCCAGCACTCGCACTTTTTCATTGAGTTTGTTGCCGAAAGTTGTTGTGCAAGCGTCTTGTTGAACTATAATTGTTAGCCCTGAAAAGGACTGTTTTTTAAATGGCCCTGAAAAGATCCTCCGCTTTCTTTGATTTCTATTATAAACTAACTGCAACAGCTCATTAAAATTTCCTTTTTTTTTTTCAATAAAATATTATTCGATAACGCTATAAATTCAATCGATGCGTGAGACTTCGCGATAAACAAACAATCGTACAGTGTTGCCAAAACGCGATTACAAATAACGTCTTTTTTGCGTGCCACGTAAGAGAATTATATATATAGATTGCAAAAGTTAAAATCTAGCAAATTTTTACTCAAAAATATGATTTTTCTAACCATTAAACATTAAATAAAATGTTAAAATTTAAAAATTCTATGAAGAAAATCACAAACTATAATTTGTTTCTGCATTATTTTTTTTTACAAAAATCTGAATCTATTATGGTTTGTAAATGATGAAATGTAAACTTCAGAAAGTGATTAGATAGCAGAAAGTGATTATTAGTGAATGTTTATATAACTCTCTTTATTTTTAATGTTAGACTTAACAAAATATTGCTACATTTTAAAATTAGGATTTTTTTTCATCTCATGTATCAGGGTGTCAAGATTTAAATCACTTGATTTAAATCAACGATTAAAATCATGATTTTAATCAAATGATTTTTTTTTTTAAATCACTGATTTAAATCACAACTAATCTTACATTTTTATATCTAAGTAACTCCATCATAGGAAAATGACAGAAGTGGTCAAATGCTTTAATTTTTCTGCACTCATGGGGATTTCATCACTAATGGTTACACCTAGCTCAGAGAGAACTGGGTCAATTACTGCATGATAAAATATTGTAACAGCCAGTTGTAACTTATTAGAATATACTATATACTGGAAACAGTAATGTAAACACACATGACATAAATCTAAATGCCAGGAAGAGTAATGTATAAACATTTCTGATTAACAGCTCTCATAATATAAACATTTAAAGGAAGTATACAACAGTTTGATTCAAAATTATAAACGAAAGAGGTGGCTGATTTTATTAGCTAAAAAAACACAAGTGGGAAGTAAAGTTTTTGAGGCATTTGTTAGTTAGCTCCCAAAGTGTGTGCCGTAGTGATGGGGAAAATGACTCTTTTCAGGGATCGGATCGGAACCGCTCACTCACTAAAAAGAGCTAGCTCTTTTTGATGACTCACCGCTCCTTTGAGATATATAATAATGTATATAACATATCGAAATGTATACAATATGTTTGGGCCATCGAACATCCCTCGTTGTCACGTGAGCGCATGTGTCCAGACGAAGAGGCGCCAAGCGTGCTTGAAACACCCACACACACAACACTTGAAACACTCACTCATCCAGCAATTGCGCAGTTTACCTCTAAAATCAACAAAAGGAGGGAGACGGGGCCCGAGGACGATAGGCATTGCAGCATAGGGCTGCTAATCTGTAAAATTTAATTGTTAAGGCATAAGATGGCCCAAAACCATGTAAATTCATATAACTTTGAAATTGTCCATAAAGAATAAATTACTTTGAGGACACTTCTACTTTGTAATTCCCGTCATGAACCCGTTGAGATTACAGAAGTAGCAATTAAAATATCCAAACACGTTAAAAATCTCATTTTTGACCAAGAATTCTAAAAAAGTTTTCGATTTTATTGGATAAAGTATTTATTTGACTTTCCAAAACATATTTAATTTTTTCTCTGTTAATTACTTGAAGAAGTATTAAGATTTTAATCAAGGCGGGAAAACAAGAAGTAAGAATGGAAAACACTGGAAATGGCCATTAAAAGGCCAAAACCATTGCAAAATCTAAATTTAAACCTTACTTTTTTTTGCAAATATAATTTTAGAAAGTTTTTTCAAATATTTAAATGGTTTCTCTTTTGGAAATGGAGTGAACTTTTTTAAAGAGAAGGAAGAACAAAATTGTTTACACAAAGAGCAAACGCAAGGGAGCAAGCGATGCACTTGAAACTACCTTTAACTCTAAATTAATATTTTTGCATTATTTCCTCACTTCAAATGTTATAATACAAAAACTTATAACTGGATTCTAGTAAACTTTTGAGAGTTTGATATTTATAATGTTGTCAAGTGAATGAACTAGAATAATTATGCTGAGTTCAAAAGTTTCTAAATTATTACTATTTATTTAAGAAATAGGACTGTAAAACTATAAAAAATCTTCTATTCATTTTTCAATCACTTGTAAAATTGTTGTTTATTTAAATATCCTTTTATTCTAGTTCATTCCCTAGAAATATGCATGTAGTTTATTTTGGTAGCATCATTTTTCAAATTGGTTGAATAGATTTTCATGCAGCACATTTGAAGTTTTTGACACATTTCTTTAAAATTTCATACATAATTATCATATTTTTACAAAATTATTAATGTATACTTTTAATATTTATAGCCCATTGCTATTGTTTAAAACACAAAACATAAAGATATCATTATAATGTTTCTATACCACATTTAAAAAAAGTGTCTTGGACGTGTTTGGATACATTAAGATTTCTTTCTAAAACCACTTAGTTACCAAATGAGACTTCCTAATTTAAATGATATTTTAAAATCAAATAATAAAAATATTAATAATTTATTTAAGTACTTAAGATTTTTAACTATTTATTTTAAGATATAGGTATATAATACCCTCGAATACTCGTTGTCCCAAAGATTTTCAAAATCCAAGTCCCCTCCCTGTCTTTTAATAAAATATTTTCAAAATGCCTTGTTTTGTGAAGGCAATGCAATAAAAACGAGTTATGTTTAATTTAATTTTGTGTAGCTTTATTAAAATGATATCACTCCTGAGAAATCAAGGTTTTATTATAATTATTATATTAATGTTAAGTGAATAACATAATAACTGTTAGAACATGTTTTAATAACAACCTTAAGACTAGTTTTAATTAGTGCTAAAAGGCGTGGTATGACTTAAGCCGTTAAAACGCCCTTTCAACCTAAAATGGAATTTAAAATAAAAATAATAACATTTATGATTTAATAATACATAGATATTTAAAAATTTTAAACTTCAAAAAAGTAACAAAAAGCTAGGGAGCGCAAAAGAACGAATGCGGAATTGACTCTTCGAGAGTGATAGTTATCGAAAAGAGCCAAAGAGTTAACTCCCAAAAGAATCAACTCCCAAAAGAATCAGTGAGCGCAAACGATCGAATGCGGAAATGATTCTTCGAAAGTGCCAACTCACGAAAAGAGTTAACTCCCAAAAGAATCAACTCCCAAAGAATCAACTCCCAAAAGAATCACTGAGCTGGTGATCGCATGTGGAAATGACTCTTCGAGAGTGGAAGCGCTGATTCGTTAAAAAAGAGTTACCGCTCTTCAGCCCTGATTGGTTAAAAAAGAGCTATAGCTCTTTTTTGACGAATCAGCGCTCGCTCACTCCGTCAAGAGAGCTAACTCTTTGAGTCAGCTCCTGAGCGGATCGCCCATCTCTAGTGTGCCGCAGCACCCTGGGGTGCCGCGTAGAGATACGAGAGGTGCTGCGAAGCGCCTGTAACCTCCAATCTAAGCTATTTCTAAGCAACAGAAAAAAGGGTTAAGGTCACTTATCAAAAATCGGTTCACTCCCCAACCAAGAGCATGATGAAGGTAATTTTATTTGTTAGATTTCTATTTTCACCAACCTATGTTTTCTTATTAAGTAAAATTAAAGTGTTTGTGTGTGAATTTTTTAATACTAGTTGTATTAATTATGTTTATGTTCTTAATTTTCTAATTTCTTTTTCAAAGTGCTACAAATATGAAATGTGTATATATATATAATAATATACCACAGATAAATATTACATGATGACTAGGGTGCTGTGAGAAAATTATAATTCTCTTAAGGGTGCCCCCACTTGAATAAGTTTGGGAACCTGTGTGTTTGTTTATTCTTGCAGTTAGCAATAGTAATCTCTATTGAGTAGAAATATACATTTTCACACATAGCCATTAAAATGTCAGCAGGAAAAAAGAAAGATCCAATATGAATTAAAACTAATTGAAAATCCAATTATTATTGCTGCTTTGCAGGGTTTTTTTTAATCAGAATTTACTATAGTCTGATTATTTCTGAGTTCTATTCTACTTCTCAGACTATAGTTTAGGTCTGTAACTTACACTTGCTGATAAATTTGTTAACATGATGATGTAATTTTCTCAAGAAAAACTATGTAGGATGTCAGCTTGTGTTTTAAAGTTAAATAAATGTTAAGTAAATATTGATTTACCATGTCACAAATTCTGATTGCATACTTAAAATAAATATTGGTTTACATGTCATGTCACAAACTCAATTTTTTATTTAACAAATTTATATATATTTATTATATAAACAGTGTTTAGGGCCTGCAGAAATTTAAATAGAAAAATCTTATTTAAATCAAAATAATCCGATTTAAATCAAATAAATCCGATCAATTGATTTTTTTAAAAAAATCATGATTTTTTTACACCATGTCATGTATTCATTCTTACATTAAAAAATATGTACCGCACATATTTAAATTTTTTATGCATTTAGAAAAGAAAACTCTTGATTATTCTCCCGTTGTAGAATATTCTTGAAAATATTCTCCAAAAGATTATTACCATGAATTTTACATTTCTATGTCTCTTTGTGGAATGCTCTGGTTTCGCAGTTTGATGCGTTTCAGTCTGGGTACCATTCATGAATGTAATCTCACAGTGGCTTGCCCATTTCCAACAGTTACTCCATTCACTAGGTGTAAGTCAGTCATCTCAGCATTCATAATACAATATATGTTACACATACAAAGTCAGCACCTGAAGTGACAATGACTCAAACTGACCAAACAATGACTCAAACTGCTATGTTGCCAAACAGTGCCCTTCAGCAAATGCAAGTGGTATTTATTTACATACATTCCAGGTCATACAGAACACTAGCTCATCACCATCAAATTCATTTTCAAGAGTTCTCGCAACAGATTTGCATTTTTTTAAATGTCTAACAGGATCAAAAATAGCATATGACTTAGTAATTTTGTAATTGAAATAATAATTGATTACATCTGCCTTTGAAAGGGATGCTTTTTTTTTATCAAAGGTCAAATAAATCAGTCAAGATTTATTAAATGTACTGCAGTTAGAAATCTGCTGGGTTTGCTACTCTGGACATTTTTTGCTGAACAAAAGCTAATCAGAGTGGGAAATCTGTTTGATATAAAAAAAACTACCAGCTGACATTCACAGACAGCTGTTGAGTTTTTCTAAATTGAGCTACACAAAAAATGTATATTTATAGTACATTGAGTCAAAGTCGAAAGAAATCTGACAAAAGATGGCGAAAGAAAGTGACAGATGCATGAATGTTCCAATGACAAACATCTGTTGTACTAGAAGTTTTGGAACACCCTGTACATCACACATATATACAAATTTAGAATATGCTACTACTTTCTTCCATTGCACATTTTTGTCACGTTTTGTCTGCCCTAGTTAATCACAAAGTAGAATATCTAGTTTTTTAATGTATCAACTATGTCTTCTGCATGAAAGAAAGTAAGATCCTATTTATTCTTATATGCATGCTAAAACATTTTGAAAGATATTTAACTGTACTGTCATTTATAAGCTCAGAGAATTTTTTCTAGGTCTTCCATGGCTGAGAGTGAAGTTAGAAATGACAATATTCAACTTTTTTTGAACCAAATATTCAAAGATATCCAAGAAAGTCAGAAGATACGAGTGAACCAGTTACTTAAAGAGCAGAATAGGCAGTGGTTGCAACTGCAAGAAGAGTTCAAGGAACAAGAACGATTACTCTGTGCCAAACTTAATTTAGTCACGATCCCACCTGTTAGTGGTAAGTTTTGAATTCCAAGAATATTTCTTCAGTGTGTTAATTTTAAAGTATATAAGGATTTGAATAAAAAGTCTAAATCCTGAGACATCAAATTGGAGGTTGGCATCTGTTTGTGTCCAGAAAGTTATTCAGATCAGTTCTTTTCATCTGATGACTTACAATGTTGCATTACCTGTATTCAAACCTACTAAATGCCACTGAATCTCTAGTTTCTAATGATCCTGATGTAAGATAAGGGTATTTTAGAAACTTGTACAGGAACTAGATTCAGTACATATTTTATTTGAAATAGTTTTCTATGTTTGATCCCTTCTAATGTTGCAGTACAGTGTCACCCCTAAATATATTCACTTTTTGAAAGAAAACAAAACATAATATAGAAGGCCAAAGTTTTAATTATTTTAGAAATTCAAAAGCTTAAATTGTACACTAAATTATGCCTTGTTTTATTGTACTTATGTAAATTTACAAATTAAATTCAAAATCTTTGATTAAACTTTTAAAAGTAATATATTGAGCAATATAGTAGAATGGTTTTTGAAAATGGAAATTTCATTTCATCCAGGGGTTGTTGCAACTTAGTTGGTATTCCCACTTTTGCTTATAACCTGCAAGTTGTAACAAGTAGAGGTTTGATTCCTCCCTGGGTGAATTTCTCTCGTGTCATTAAAACGTTTCTTGTGTGTATGTTCATTCACTTGACATTGTTAGATGGCTGCTTGGCCAAGTATGACTCTTGTGCCATAAAACTCAATCCAACCAATAATTCCATCTTATTCAGATTTTTGAAACATCCATCTTTTTTATCAATGCTGATTGACATTTTCACATGGTGGCTGGATGCATTCTATTCTGTTATGTAAATGTTCGATTAAGGGCATTAAATACTTACTGGTAAGGGGAAATGAGATTCATTATGTAAAAGGTGTGAACCTATCTTTTCAAAGTTAATCATTCATTCAAGAAACTTCTAACCCAGGTTTTGACTCCTGTTCTTCTTTTTGCCAGTTTACACAAACAATGACAGTCTTTTGTATGAGGTTGAGTTAAATGGACAATAGTTAATAAAAGAATAATTCTTCATTTCTTGTACGACATCCTAAGATCAGTTGAAACCCTTCTTAAATAGGTTAACCTTTATTTACGTTGTTCTCAACAATCCTAAGCAGTCAGGATGATCTTAAAAGTTATTTTGAATATGTCTCGTAAATTTCTTACATATCTTTTGGAGTTGATGATGAACCTCAACTTTCCCAACTTCACAATGTTGGTACATACCTCTGAGTGATTTCATATCATGTAAGTAGAGCTGTGGGGAAAAGTTAAGGTAATCAAAAGTAAGGTTTAAAGCAGGGATGGGCAAACTTTTTCGGTCGCAGGCCAAAAATCAAAAAAAAAAAAAAAAAAAAAAAAAAAGTTTGGCGGGCCAAGATAAATTTTTTTAAAATTTTAAAAACAATATACAAGTATTACAATTTAAATATGTTAATGAGATAAATGAAATTGCGATTTCATTTTTAAAAGTTCCTTATATTGAGGTTCGAAGTGAGATGTACTGATTCTAAGGAACGAGGCTAAATGCTCATCTGTCAGTCTACTTCTGAAATAATTCTTTCTAAGGTTCATAGTTGAAAACACTTGCTCACATATTTAAGATGAAGCAAACATAGCACTGATTTTCTGGGCGTGAGGTATTAAATTTGGGAAATTTACTTTCGATAATGATTTGTAAAACTCTAACTTTGGCATATTTAGAAACAACTGCATGAGATGATTGTTAGATTGCAACTCAATTAGTTCAAGCTGCAAATCTGACCTCACTGCTTCACAATTTACGTTGAAAGGCATGGTAAAAATATCCAATTCTGTTTGAATGGCACTGAAATCTTGAAATCTGCGTTCGAACTCAAAATGCAGTTTTTTCAAGCCATCTTCATAATTCTTAAGTTTTTCTTCATTTACTGAGGGTATTGAATTTAACCTCGAGGAATGAGACAGGTCGTTCTTAGCTAGCTGCCCAGCAAACAGATTAAGTTTAAAAGCTTTGAGATGGGCCCAGATATCGTCGATAAATTGATTTCCCCCTTGCATCTTGACATTCAAGTTGCTCATATGACAAAGAAGATCTGTGAAAAATGCAAAGTCCGAAAGCCATTCAGTATCTTTCTAACATTTCGCACTACGCAGAACACTGTTTCTCATGGAAGAACGACACAATGTCGTCTTTCAGCTGCCAAACTCGCTCGAAAACAGATCCTGCACTAAACCCCCTTACTTTCGTGTAATACAGTACATCAGAGTATTCAGATTGCACGGACTGAAGAAATTCTATCCGCGGGCCGGATAAAACCTTCTGGGGGGCCGGAGTTGGCCCGCGGGCCGGAGTTGGCCCATCCCTGGTTTAAAGTAAGTGCCTTTCTAACTGCCACTTTCAAAGAACCTGACTATTGTATGAAAATTTCTGCTTCCACAAACCAAGAATTCGTTGATTGCAAGTGAAAAAGAGTAATGCAGTTTAATGTGCAATATAAAGAGAGGTTACTGTATTTTGATTATTCAGCTACTGAGTTGCCATAGGCAAATAAAAGGCAACTTTTCGCTAATATTTTTCAACTTTAGCAATTAGGGGTACTTTTATAATCAAAATCGTTTCAAAAACAACTAATTTCAAAAATCTACTGACTTTTAAAATTTTGATGACTTTTTTTTTTGAAAATTCATCAAAAGTCAACGAAATTTGAATCTTTTTTGAACTAATAACAAGCAAAAACATTTTTTTAATTTTTCTTTAGAGAAAAATTTTCAAGGGTTGCCAATTTTGGAGTTTCATCACCAAGCATGGAAAAAAAAACCATCAGAATCTGGTTGCTAGATGAAAGCATTAAGGAAAAAAGATGTTTTTATTTAAATTTCTTGGCAAGATCTTGAACATGTGTTTCCTACTTAAAAAATGTTGTGTGTTAGTAAATTCCTTTTTGTATCCGAGCTACTTGAATAGAGTTTAAGGGGAGACTTTGTGTGCTTCTATTTTTTAAAATCAATGATGCTGCTTCACAAGGCTTTGGCTGTGGTAGCCCTGCATACATTATCTGGCTTTTCTCTACACATTTTTTGAAGCCTTAGAAACTGATAGTGGATCATAGTCATTTCTTTCTTAGTTGCTAAGAATAGAATCTTGTATAAATTATTAATTCGAAATTTAAAATTCTGTAGATTCTATTCAAGATTCATGTTGTTTATCAAATTTTATATTTAAGATATGTAATTTTTGTTGCTTATATTTTATGTTTTTGAATACTTCACAAGTTCAATAAAGACGAATTAATGCTTGTTTAGTGTCATTTCAGTAAGTAGTTTTAGTATTCTTTTAATATAACATTTTATATTGCTAACTCATCTCTAAAACATCCACTTTTTGCAAAATGTGACTGTTTTTGTTTTTGAAAAAAGAATACTTGTCTAACTGGCTCATAAACAAATTTTCATGAAATAAACTTACTAAGAAAAGTTGAAAATCTCTTAACTTGGCTTCTTTCAAATGCAATGTTGCAAGATAAAAACAATATATTGCTTCATTAAAATGTAGTTGAGGGGAATACGAGGTCACATTGCAACCTTGCATTCCCCTAAACTACATTTTAAAGAAGCAAGATATTGTTTTTATCTTGCAACATTGCATTTGGAAAAAAAAAAAAAAAAAAAACATTTGAAAACTAAGAAAAACATTTCGATCGTTTTACTTTAAAATTTTTTTTTTATAAATCTGCTGTATTTAATTTTTATGTTTCAATTTCAGATCATGATTTTCCTAGCATGTCATCCCAACACTTACGTGATAGTTTGAGTGATAGAGGAGCTATGGAAGAAATTCCTACTAAACAAAATATTCGTCCAAACGTAAAAGCCTCAAGCATAAGTGATATTTCCAACAAAGAATGTTTCAGTACTTCAGAAACTGATAATGGAAACTACTATTCTGAAAGTCATCTTTCTGGACCCTTGAACAGCAATAATATTCAAGAACTTAAAACATCAGATATTTTATTTTCTAGTAGCAGTGGAACTTTATCTACATCTATTGCTTTCGGTGATTCAAAACTCCTTCCATCTAACGTTTTATTGGATAGATCTGGTGATATGGAAGCAAACATCTGTGTTGAATCAGCATCTGCCATCGAAGATACTGCAGAAATTTTCAATGATGGATTAGAAGTAGTGTCAAGTAGATATTCCAGACAATTAGTTACTAATAATAATGATTACCTACATGGCAGTTTACCTTCTGCACTGGACCATCAATGTGATGATGTGCATTCTAGCTTTTCCACCAAGCCTCCAACGAGCGTTGATGGAGAATCTGAAATTTTTACATCAAATCCATCCGTTTCTAGAACAAGTGATGTACCGTCTAGTTTATCACTGCCCCAAAGTGCTGTTTTTCCATGTGTGAGCAGTTGCCCAGAAAATTCACATAAGACTGATTATCAAAATAGTAACATATTGCTACAGTCTTCATATGATCTTCCTAATTTGATCAAATATTACCCTCTTCCAGTTTCTAGTATTACTTCAGAAGAAACAACCACAAATTTGAAAAGATTAGTTTCGTCACAAAGCTATGAAACACATCAAGGAGGTTGTGAGTTACAGCAACAAATTTTGGGTGATAGGGAAGTGTGCACTCTTAGTCCCCTAAGTCCTTGTATCTGCTTTGCTGTTCATCAACAAGAGTTTAATGCTGATTGTCCACACTGTCATGCTTGTATGAATTGTGATACCAACTGCTTAAAACATTTAAATTATCCCCAAAGCAATTTTAGAGACTTGAATGGTTATGGCAACTGTGACGATCCAACTGCTGAAAAATATGAGGATCTTGAAGGAAATTTTAATCCAGTGTACTCTGGATTGTCACCAGAAAATCATAGTGGGAATAGTGTTAATGAAAAGAAAATGTATTCACTGCAGAATGCATCAAATGGAAATGTGAAAAAAGAGGCTGCCATGAAGATCTGTAAAGCAAACAGAGACCAGTTGATCCAAAGTGGTGGATTGAAATCTGCATGTAATGACAAGATGTATCCTTGTTCTGGTTCAACCAATAATACCTGTAGATCTCATGAAGTTAGGTGCAAGCCCATGGTTGTTTCTAAATCTCCAAAGAAAGGAGAAAGAGATTTTCCAACAAGTCATAAGTCTAAGAAAATCCCAATTGATGAATCTTTTCTTTGTAAAGCAGATACTCTGAAAAAAATTATATCTCCTTCATTGACCAACTTTAAGCGAAGACAAAGTAAAGATATATTAGAAACAGTAAGTTATTAATCTTTTACAAATATTTCATTTTTATACACTAGCATGAAAATAATATTTTAAACTTAATGAAGTCCTGAAATTTTCAAAAATTAAAATCTTTTAAGCAATTTGCTATAATTTACAAACATGTTATTTTTTATTTATAAACTTTTTTTAAATGCTCGATATTTATTTTCATGTGGGCAAACTAAAAGTAATAGTCACTGAATTTTTTCATATAAGAATTCTAAGAATTGCAATTTGGTCCCTGTACCTTGAATTATGATGCAGCATCTCATAATTCATTTTTGTTTGCTGAAATTTTTTTTAAATATGTGATAGGAATACAAATATGTTTTGATTTTGTAAAAGTTATTCTAGGTTCCAAATAATTTTGTAGTATGATGTCTAATTTTAAAAACGTATGTGACCTTTAGCCAGAAAAAATGAAACTATACTAATTTAGTTTAATATTACTAGTCTCCTACAAAATAGACTTCTCTGACTGAACACAGTTCTGCTACTGACGTAAATTTTTTGGGGTCGCCTTCAGATACTTTGTTGCCATCTGTTTTAATGTCTTCCATATCCTTCCTGAAACTTATATCTCTTTGAGCGTCATCTTTTGTCTTGAGTATTGGCCAAAAGTCACATGGCAAACTATATTTAAGAAGTAGGAGGTGTGGCCAAACTTTATCTGTCCATTTTTCAGCAGCATTTTGCCAAAGCAAATCGGTGGGCTACATACACTGGAGAATAGTGCTGACTCACTCTCTATGGTTTTCAATCTCTGTAAACTTTGGTCTAATCCAACAACAAATGGGAAACTGTTGGATGACAGAGATTGATAACATTCTACTAATATTTTGTGGAGTGTTTGAGCCCTCTGAATACGTGCTTGGTCACTCATATCTAAGCAAATAGACTTGAGATTTTCCTTGTGTGTCTGATCCTTCCCTTTCAATCAGCTAGCACATAAGTGGATTCTCCAATTGCTTTGGCAACCAAATACTAAATGGGACCGCAGTAGCCAGTTGAAAGAATAACGGATTAGCAACCAGATGGTTGCGAATTTTAATCCAACCAAAGAATGGCGCATATTAAATCTGTTGTGGTCTCAAATTTCTTCACATTGGCATGGTTTGAAAGTATGGGGGTTGGTAAGCTGGCTCAGGTAAAAAAATGATATATAGACAAATCCAGAAATACCTGTACTATCAGGACTGGTTACTGTACTATCAGAGCAATTTAGTAAATATTATTTCACTGACAGGTTGGTAAAGCAAAATACTACACTTCTATATATTACTTTCAGATCTTTTGGTTTATGGGGTTTTAACATTATTTGGTTTCAAATATTCTTAGTAAACTTATTTCAAAAGCTCCTAAGTCTATATTAATTAAAATGCCTCTGAATTTGAAATCTTGTTTCTCATAGCCAGTTTACAATTTAGTATCTTGTTTTTTATCGTTCCTAAAAAGTTTTGATTTGAAGACTTACTAGAATTTGATATTAAAACTATGATATGTTTTTATTATATAAAAAAGTTATTTTTGAAGTAAGGATGTCTAAGACACTATGTTAAATTTTATTGTACTTTTGCGTGATATATCATGTATATTATGAAATTATCCTTACAGAAGAGTACAATTATTTGCTTTCAGATTAAAGATCCTAATATCCAGAAAAAACTTGAGAAACTTCCAGCTTTGGTAAAAGGATATTTAACAAGACGGCTGTTTCAGACAGAAAGGGTACAAGATCTGGTAAAGACTTTGAAGGTAAGCAATGAATCCAATCTACCAATTGCAACTGATTTCTGTATACACCTATACCTCGCTATACGGCTCTTTATACGGCATTTCACAATAACGGCCTTTATTAATTATGCCACTTTTTCGATTTATGGCCCTCAATGTTTCGTTATATGGTCAAAAAAATGCTGTAGATACTCTTAGCGACCTCCTGTTTAGTTCCAGCTTCTCCCTTTAGGCAGCACTGCTACATTTTACATCACGAAAATATGAGTAACGTTTCGCACAACATTGTCATCATTTTACAGCATTGTCGCTTTAATGTAGTTAGACGTGTTTATTCTTGTTAGTTTTCTGGTTGGGTTTTGATTCTGTTTGAATTAATTGGTGAATTGTAATTATATTTGGTACATATGTATTAGAAAGACTGTATTTTCGTTACAAATTTAATTAATTCATTAATTTGTTTAAATATAATCGTCCCTTTTTTAGGAAAAAATGCCACGAAAAGTTCATTGAATTTGGAAATTGATACTGATAAAAATAAAAAAAGAAGACAAATCTGTCACACTAGAGTTTTTATTATATGTATACATATGTGCATATTAATTCCTTTTGTTTTTTAATTTATGTGTTTATTTTTTGAATTTCTGTTTGTTATTACATTGTTTTGTACTTTTACTTTTATGTAAGCACTTTTTTGGAAATAAAAAGAATAAAATGCTTTATGAACTAAAAACTAATTATTTTATAAAAAATTGAAACAGATCCAATTGAATTTGTATGTGTTTGTATCAACATAATTGATTCGTTATATGGCTTTTCGCTTCATGGCCAACTTTTCCTGAACGTATCTAGGCCGTAAAGCGAGGTATGGGTGTATTAGAAATCATGGTTTTGAACAGGTACTAAAGGTATACATGTATGTGGGTGACATATTAAAGAATTTGAGATCTGTGTTTTTAGTACATTGGTATTTACTAACTGTATATGTATATCACTTCATGATTGTTCTTAATATAAAGAGATTTACAGGTTTTATTATTTATTTGCTGGTTTCACGTCATGACCGAGTATAAATGAATTAATTGAATATTTTTGCAATTTCATTGAACTTTTAAGATTTTGACGCATTTTACAACATTTTAACGCAGGAGATGACAAAACAAAAATTTAGGAGCCAGGACCCTTGCAATACATATCATACTAATATTTTTTCAAACGCTGAGTATATTGCAGAACTCATTACATATGCACGGTAAATAATATGCTATTTATAGTGTAACTGAGGCAATAAAAATAACATTTTACTATCTACATTAGACATTTTGCTTCATTTTTAACCTTTAATGGTCTAAAAAAATCAAAAAAAATTTTCATGAAAAATTAATGTTTTTTACAGAAACAGAAAATTTAGGTGCCAGTCCAATTTTTTTAGGCGACCTGGTGCCTGGAATTTGGCGTGCCCTGTTCTAACGTTTTAAATAGTTAAATAAACTTTTCTGGTTTTCAATGAAAATGAGAAATAATTTTGTGATAAGTGAATGGATAAGAATCAAATTAGCAAATTTTGTAAAATGCACATGAATCTTTGCACAGAAGTATGCAAATGCAGACATGTTTATTTAAATACATGTATGCTTGTGCATTTAAATATGTAATACAGATTTGGAATCCTGAGTTCATGAATGCCAAAGATTCCATGGATTCATAAATACTCATGTAATTGGGTTAATTCGTGCATAGGAAATTTTGATCTTTGCAAAATGAATTGAAAGTGGAGAGTGTGATTAGAATCTTTAACTACTTTTCTTTTCTCATTCAGGACACAGTTTTAATCATTGGAAAATTAAGCGAAGAACTAACTGCAAAAGGAAATCCCGTTTCAGAGCAGGATGTGGATTTTCATCGGCAATTGATTGTACAGGTATTGCAAAATTAATTCATAAATGTCTATTAAATAACTACTTTAAACTGGCTGGTTAATCTTGCTTCTAAATGTCTTTAGTGTTACATAATTATTGCTAATACTTCTCTCTCTCTCTCTCAGATTCCATTAATTTAATATTTTTTGCTGCAAACTTTTCTAGTGTGATAAAATAATGTAACTAGTGTCCTCAGATTTGTTTTGTGAAATATTTTTTCTTTATAGCTAATGGCCACTTTTCAAAATGTGTATGACATATTTTGCACCTACAGCATCAAAGAACAAATGCAAATAATTTCTGAGTCTCGAAGCTTTCAATTGAAGAAAAAAGCTACTGAAGAGAGTAGCATATCTTTGGCTGTTCCCGTAGTAAGTTTTAATTTGATTAAACTTTTCGTTAAGCATTAAAATAGTTGAAAATGTTCTATAAAAATAGGATTTGTTAATTCATAGATTTACTGTTATCTGTTTTTTGATTTTTAAATATCAGCTTTTTAGTACTTCATTTAACTTTTGCATGCCTTCTCACTACCACAGAATATCTAGTTAGTATAACTTCATGTAGTCAACATCAAATATGGACAACAGTACTATGGATTGGGAAATTTTTATTTCTCTCTCTATTCCTATTCTGCATAGTTTAAACTGTGTAATATAGTTTTTAAATTACACTTTTTAGAGTTGAATTTCTGCTGAAATCCTATTATTTTCTCGATATCATTTTGTTATATTCAACCTTTGATCCTAGCTTGTACAATCATAAAGAATTGTTTCATTAATTCTGTTAAGTGTTTAGAATGGATTCAAGCTGTTTAGGACAGTTTTAATGTATTACTTTTGCTATTTTATCTTGCAGGTTCCTGAAAAATCAAATTCATCCATTCCCTCTAAAAAGTCCAAACTCTCTGCAGCAACTGTTAAAAGTTTAGAAAGAAAAAGAAGGTGATGTTTCATTATTAACCCTATTGTTTCTTTAACTTCTATATTTAATGAACTGAATTAAACTTGGTTAACAGAACCATGGCAACAAAGTGGAATATATTGGATATTATATTTCAAGATGAGATTTTGTATAAAATCCAGGGTGTAAAAAAATCATGATTAAAAAAAATCAATTAATTGGATTTAAAAAATTTTTAATCCGATTTAAAAAAAATTTTAATTAGATTTTTTATTTAAATTTCTGTATGCCCTATACATTGTTTTTACAATAATTGTTTATAAATTTGTTGAACAAAAAATTGAGTTTATGACATGGTAAATCAATATTTACTTAACATTCGTTAAACTTTAAAACACAAGTTGACATCCTACATAGTTTTTCTCGAGTAAATTACATCATCATCTTAACAAATTTATCAGTAAGTGTAAGTGAGACCTAAACTATAGTGTGAGAAATAGAATAGAGGACAGAGAAATAATCAGACTATAGTAAATTCCAATAATAAATGAATTTTCACTTTTAATTCATATTGGATCTTTCTTTCTTCCTGGTGACATTTTAATGGCAGTGTGTGAAAAAGTATATTTCAACTCTTTAATCTTTATTGCACATCACAAGAAAAAGCTAACTTAAAAACGTCTCAAAAAACTTTACTTCCTACTTGTGTAGGTTTTTTTGCTATTGAAATCAGTCACCCCCCTTTAGTTTATAATTTTGAATCAAATTGTTGAATACTTTCTTTAAGTGTTTATATTATGAGTGCTGTTAATCAGGAATGTTTATACATTACTCTTCCTGGCATTTAGATTTATGATGCCATGTGTGTTTACATTACTGTTTCCAGTATATAGTATATTCTAATAAGTTACAACTGGCTGTTACATTCTTTTATAATACGCAGTAATTGACCCAGTTCCCTCTGTGCTGGGTGTAGCCATTAGTGCTGAATTTGAAAAACAATGTATGCACTTAGGCTAAAATATACTTCTTATCTGAGTATATTTTTGGGAATTTTATTTTACGTATTTTGTGTTGAATTCATATTACAACATAAAAAATTGTCTTGGTTCATGCTCCTTTTAACTTTTGATTACAAAAGTGAGTGCCTAATCTCATAAACAAATACATTTTAAGGTAAAACCATTTTGCCAATTTTTTTTTGTTTTAACATTTGTCTCTGGTTAAACTGTCATTTTTCGTTAGACAATCCATTGCAAATTGTTTATTTCAGGGGTTCCCAAAGTGTGTGCTGCAGCACTCTGAGGTGCCACGTAGAGCAATGAGGGGTGCAGTGAAGCGCCCATGATCTCTTATTGAATTTTTTGCTTAGCAAAAGACTTAATATACGTTTTGCTAAGCAAATAATATACCACTGATAGATATATGACAAGGGTGCTGTGGTAATTTTTAATTAATGTCACACTGGAGCAACACAACAGGCTATTGACTACTCTGGGATCAATCCCCTAAGGGAAAGAACCGAGTACAACATCACGTCATTTTGAACCTTTGGTCAGATGACGAGGGAACACCTGAGCTGGCACCTCACTCTCCAAACTTCTACACCAACCCAACAAGCGAACTTTCAGCCACAAGAGATTTAAGGTGCACCAGACGCCTCTACACCATAAGCTTACAAACATCCATGCCCGGTCTAGGATCCGAACCAGGAACCTTCTGATCTAGAGGCTAACACCTTAACCACCAGACCGGTAGGTTGGCTACAAGGGTGCCGTGAGAAAATTCTAATTCTCTTAAGGGTGCCATGACTTGGATAAGTTTGGGAACCCCTGGTCTATTTAATTTTACAAAATTAGGGCAGTCAATAAGAAAACCCATATTGAAGATGATCATGACAGATCTTTAAAAAAAATTTCTTTATTCAAAAGGTTTTTGATAATGATGAATCAAAATGTTTCTCAAAAAGAAATATTCAGTTGTGATCCACAGTTTTGTCTTTCCAACTGGTAACAGTACATGATCGCCTTTGCCTCTAATTTGCATCGCATAGATATCTCCATTGAGCCTTCTGTGATTCTGGAGAAGTAATGGACAGTAACGTAGATGTATAGGTATTATGAGCCAAGATAAGGGCAATGTTTTTTTTTCTTTTGTAATGATTGTGCCTTAGCCATTGAAAGTAAAAAACAATGGTCAGATTAAAAAGAAAAAAATATATATCTTTGGAAAATTTCTATGTAAAAATATTTTTTAATTTAAAAGATGTTTTCTATTGAAAATGCCCATTTTTAAATAGTTAACTTTCAAATATATTTTTGAAAACAACTTTATGTTTTGCCAAATCAATAAAAATTTGTATTTTTAAGGAAATCAAATCTTGGAACCTTTTACTTAAATGTGTTGCCTCATCATCTACCACCACCTAAAAATATGTCTCCTATTGCTTCTAACTTTCTCTTATCCTGTCCATGCATATAATGAAATCTATTTATAGTATATGTATTTTTACAGGTCAGGAATTGATAGTAGAACTTACACAATTGAAGATTTTAAAGGTTGTAGACCCAGGTAATTTTTGACTTGTACCTTTTCTTTCAAGTAATATTAAATTCTTTTAAAATAATTTAGAAATT
This sequence comes from Metellina segmentata, assembly GCA_947359465.1. Taxonomy (NCBI): domain Eukaryota; kingdom Metazoa; phylum Arthropoda; class Arachnida; order Araneae; family Tetragnathidae; genus Metellina; species Metellina segmentata. Next base: position 27,483,780 of record OX375882.1, read on the forward strand.
TTTTTATCAAAATTAAAATGGGCACATTTCACTCAACAGCTGTGCATAACCTTACTCTCCTGAAATGTAATGTAAATCAAAGCCATCTTTGTTAAAGCATTTCTGTCTGTATCTAAAATAAATTTAACACAACTGTTTGATATTTTTAATGACTGGTATTTTTCATAGCATACTATGTGTACTGGTTGATAATGCAGATTTTTTCAAAAGATGAAGTTATGCATACGTTGATATATATGGGATTTGACGTATGCTATTTTGTTGTGTTGACAAACTTCATAACCTCAAGTCAAATTTTCTGAAATTTTAACATAGTACAGGATGTACATCAGGGTAATAATACAGGTTAACATAGTACAGGGTAATATAACATCATACAGGGTGTCTACTGGTCCCAAAAAAATACCCAAATCATAAATTTTGTCCTGAAAATGTATAAAAAAAATTTTTAAGCGAAAGCAAAAGGTGGCTGCAGCTGAACTTAAATTAAATGGAAAAAATTAAAAAAAATAATAATAATAAAAAAAAATAATAATAATAATGCAAACTGCAAATGATGAAATTGAACAATTAAGACAGAGAAATTATGCAAACTGTAAAGAAAATGAAAATGGTGTAATTTCCCCAATCCAACCACATTCAGAGACAGTTTTTTTAAACACACAAATTCTTATATAATAATTTTACCAACTTCATTTGATGCATAAAAAGAAGACATTTACATGACGAAATGTTTTCAAAGTAATTGTTGATTTCTGCGATGCTTATTAAAACTTCAAGTATTTAGAAAACGATATAATGAATATAATATAGAATATTTGTTTAATGTTGATCTACTTTGACTTAATTTATGGTTTGTCTTTATTTTTAAAAATTTTATTTATATTATTTATAAATTTTATTTTACTAGAGTCCTCTTTTCTCGAGATTAGACTGTAAGCAATAAAAAAAAAGTGTGATTTTAAAGCATAATTGCATCTAACTGACCCACATAATCATGTAAAATCAGATCATGCATTTATTTTAGGAAGCCCTAAAAGGTCCCAAAAATGTCCCTAAATGGACCAACAGAAATTTAGTAGGCATCCTATCATAGATGTTTTTGCCCTTAAAAATGTTGAATTCTGTGCCAAAAAAAAGCACTTGGTGTGCACATGTTTTAATCCATTACTTTATTTTAAAGAAAAGTACTGCTGAAAGGTATGGTATCTTCAGTAAGATAGTGGTGAATTTTGGCTTAAACACTTTAAATTTGGTGATTTCGATGTTCAAGACGAAGAACGTCTAGATCAACCGAAAAAGTTTGAAGACCAACGACTAGGTGAAACCATTTATACTGATCACTACTGCCAACAAATAATCAATTTGAACCATGCTTTGAACGTAAAACGACCATAATGGGCCAAAAGACACTGCAAAGAAAGTAGTTTTGCTTAATGATAATGCACTATCACACACTTCTAAAAAATTAAAAGGCATGTTAAAAGATCTTGCATGGGAAGTATCAACTCACCCAACGTATTCACCAGACCTTGCTCCTTTAGATTACCACTTGTAACGATCAATGACACACTAGTGATCTAGCACACTAGTGCATCACTGCCACTTGTTATGATCTAGCACACTAGTGTAGCTAGTGATGGATATTACTTTGAATAAAGCACTTTTGATGTTTCTCTTGAAATTGACGCATTTTCTTTGATAAAAAAAATCTGTATTTATATTAACCAGCACACCTAGTAAATAATGGATTGTAATATCAAATACTTATGGTGCCAGTTGACTTAACTGGTACCATGTGTGTTTGATAATTATAATAACTGAAAAGATTCTTTAAAGTTAATTGTTTTGCATTCATGTAAATTTTAAATGAAGGAATCTCTTATAAAAATACTAAGCAACAGTTATCCATATTTAATTTATTAACAGCAAATCTTGTTTGGGAAATGCAGTAATTATAAACATTTTTTCAGCTTTGTTCATTTGTTTTCTCTAAATCTTTTTTAAGATCCCATAGTGGTGTAACATATTTGTAATCTATTAATTACTGGCAGAATGTATTTAAAAGCAATTCCTGACTTATTCTTTTTTATAAATAAACTTTACTTGGAATTAAGAGAAGGCTTAAATTATTCCAAGCATGAAAAATTATTTTTGATTATTCCTCAGTACTTATTTTTTTAATATGTAAGCTTATTAATTTGTACATATGGCTAATAAATTAATATTTAATTTCAAATATGTGGTGTTTTTAGAATTTGCACCAAATCCCGTGTGACTTCTCCCTCTCGCATTTATAAATCTGCAGTAGATTTGAATCTCAAAAGTAAAACAAGTAAGTTTCAACATTGTTTTTCTATTTCTTAGCTGCAATTTCTAATTCAAATATTCAGATAGAATATCAGTAACTGGTTACAAGTAAATACTGTACTGGATTACTCTAAAATATTATAAAATACTGTTGATTTTATGAGCTTTATTCATTCAATTTTCACACTTCAGTTGAACTCTCAATCTTCACTTGAACAGAAATCGGCATTTTTGTATATTGGTGACTGGCACGAGATTAATTCTCCAATTTTGTAGTAAAGCTCAAATGTGCTTAATTTGCACTAGGAGCTGCATGATGTTGCTGTGCATGGAAGAGTTCTTGCTGCTCTAATGAAGCATTTTACTCTTCTTTTCTTTCAGGCAACTCTTTTAAGAAGTTAATAAATTCAAATATATAATTTTATTAACTCTTCTCATAATAAATAATTTAGAAATATATGCAAAAATGAAAATTTATGTTTTGTGAAAGTATGATTTGAATTTATTTTCTCTTAACAGATTAATTTGTTATAATTAGTAATTATAAAAATTTGTAATCAAATTTTGCTGTTTGGCAGTAAAACCAATTAGTAAAAAAAAAGGAGTGATGTATAACATTCATTGTAATAAAAAACAAATTTTTGACCTTCCCACTACTTTGTTAGTATCTATTGTCATTGATATACTACTAGATACTTTACTATTAGTTGCTTCATTAAACAAATGGAATACATATATATATATATATATATATATATATATATGAAATGATACCTAAAAATAACCCCCTAATACAATTCTCACCAGAGACCAGTCCCTTAATCACCCCACTTCCCTTTCAGTCTTTCGTCTTGTTTGTCCAATAGGTCATATATCTTGCCATCCCCTTTCACCTTTGACCTCCCAGTCTGACTGGACCTCACACGATCACTTTTCCTCTCAAATCGCCTGTGAGATAAAATTACCTCTTCGCTTAACTCCCGACTTCTACCAATGAAATTTCTTGCTAGATTCCCTGTCCAATAGTCTTTCTTTTAATTCTCATCCCTCTGGCGAATTCATTGTGTACTATACACTTTTTCCATGAGCCCCTTAGAATAGGAAGCCACAGAACCGTTCCAAGTCTCCGTCCCCTTAACAACCTCCATGCCTGATAATATTACTAGGATGTTATTGAAATAATAAATATTTTGTTAGAGAATTTATGTCTCTTTTATGGAACCAGCACTACACTCCCCTCCAATGGATCATCCTCATCCGGATGCCTAGACCACTCTTGCCACTCCGTATCACGACTGCAGGCTTATAATTTATGTTATTATGACATATATATATATATATATATATATATATATATATATATATATATATATATACGCTTTTTCTTTATGATGTTTGCAAGAATGTATGAGCATTTTTTTAGTATACTGCTCCTCAAATGAATTTTCCAGAAATTACCCAGAAAACACCATTTTGTGGTGGCTGGGTAATGATACTCCTTGATGACACTCTGATCTACCAACACTGCCAGTTTCGGAAATATCTTGACATTTTCTTATCGCTTTTTGAATTTTCTTTTAGGTTCTGATAATTAATATAAATTTCCTTTGTTCTTGAAATTATATATAATGTTAACTATACACTCTCTATATAAAATCAATCACGTACTCTTTCAATTCCAAATGTTGTTTTAATTTTTTGTAGGAGGTCTGAAGACTCAACACTGGAAATAAAAAGATCAAATAAAATACTGTGCCTTTATTTTAAAATATTTTCAAGGCCCCCTTCCTAAATATGTTGAATGTATCAATATTTTATTACAATGTATATGTATAAAGTAAAAATAGAAAATATTCTTTATTATTCTTGTTTGTGCAGTTAAACTCTGTTGAATAAATAAAATTATATTTATGTAATCTTTAAATTTGTGGGATATTTATTTAGAAAGTGTTTGTGTGTGAATCATAGCCCATAAATTAGTGTTTTAACTGCAATCTACAGTTTTCTCTGCATTGCCTTTAATCATTGTCAGCAAAGCTAATTAATCACTTTTATCAAATGGACATTATATTATGTTTCTTGAAGGTTTTAATTTATTCCCTCTGAAAGTATTTTAATCTGCCTTTGATAAAAAGCTTTTATGTTCTCCAATTTATTTACAAAAATTAAATTCATTCATCAAATAACATTGACTCACAAACAAAAACCCTGAATGATACATACCAAAAATGAACTAATGAAGTTTTCTTTTAATTCAAATATTGCGTGAAAAAAATTCCAGCATCATAAAATGAACACAAAATTATTTCATTGCATTTTTAAGTTTATCCTGTCATTGGTGATGTGTTATAGATAATTAGTTTCAAGCTTATAGTAGTTATATCCCTAGTTTTTAGCTAAGTTAATCCCAATGTTATTTAAGATAATAAAATCAACAAAACAAAAGAACAATACAAGAGTGACAATCGAAAATAGTATTTATTACTGCACATGGCAAAAGTAACATCAGTTTGGATTTAATTTGGGAGAAAACCAACCATTCTATCAAACTCAGGTTAAACATTTTTTTTACACAAAATAACTTTAGAATGCATTTAAAAGCTTTACGTTTTGTATATATAACTTGAAATTGATCAATTTTTACTGAATGCATGTATTTGGATAACTCTTATTTCGTTCACAAATACCTTGTTCCATAAAAGTAAAGGAAAATTTGAGTGTTTTAAAAATTTTGTTCAGGAATTTAACAAGAAAATATTCTAAAATAAATTTTTTTTAATATTATTGTTTTTATTTGATAGGACCTCTTTGGATAAGGCTAAGTTGTAAAACTAAGTTTTGTAAAATGGATAACATTATACAGTTCAATTCATCCAGTAATCTCATATTGGCATACATTTAACCAATCTTAACTCTTTTTTAAAGTTTTTTTAACTCAGCACTTTTAATTAGTTAGAAAACCAGAAGTTTTGATTTTGGAATATAAATATTTGGGACTTATCAAAACCTTGAGCCAGTCACATTATGGAAGAACAGCATGCAACAAGGCATGACTTGAATGCATATTCCGTCTATGAAGAAAACATGTCAGTGTACATGCATATTTCAGATATTCACAATTATATTTTAAAATATTAAAAATCATTAGTTTTCGTTTGCAAACTAATAAAAAAAAAATTTTTATCAGTGTTTAATATTACTGTATGAATTGTTTTTATGAAATTACAAATTTGTATGAAATACGAGGTTTTAAAGACAAAGGTGGAAATAGTTGTCCCTATAGTTTAAATCTTTTTAGATTCGTTATAATTTGTTTCCTTCAAAAGGGAGACGACAATATCAAATATCCTTATACACTCATGTCCAAAATTATCTTTACATACCCAAAAATAATTATACTCCATGAAATATACCCAATCGATGTTCAACATTTTTGCTGGGAATGTGAAAGACAAGCCAAATTAGAATTATCTAATCAAAAGTGTTCAAACGGTTTCTGATATCAAATCAAAGCGTTACGTCATCCACCGGTGAATCAAGCGCTTTGCGCAAAGTGAATATATGAGAGAATTTCTGCAATACTAGGGGGCCTGCCCCTTGCTCGCTAACGCTCGCCAACCGCCGGAGGATTGCTTCGCAATCCTCATTGGTTCGCTGTGCGAACCTATGCTCGCTTCGCTCGCCTCAATGAAGACATGTGTCCTAGCAGAAGGGATTGTTTACAAAATATGTTACCAAAAAAATGTTTTTCAAATCTAAATTTGCTGTATTACAGAAAAAATATATACAGTATCTCTAAAATCAGAATTCAAATGAAAACTTTGTGCAAATTTTGACTCGAAATGTGAGCGTTGCTTTGGAAATTGAATACCCAGCATGTTGTTTGTGTGTACATTTTCCCAGCACTCAAACGACCCACACTTTTTCATTGAGTTTGTTGCCGAAAGTTGTAGTGCAAGCGTCTTGTTGAACTATAATTGTTGGCCCTGAAAAGGACCGTTTTTTAAATGGCCCTGAAAAGATCCTCCGCTTTCTTTGATTTCTATTATAAACTAACTGCAACAGCTCATTAAAATTTCCTTTTTTTTTTCAATAAACTTTCATCCGATAACGCTATAAATTCAATCGATGCGCGAGACTTCGCGATAAACAAACAATCGTACAGTGTTGCCAAAACGCGATTACAAATAACGTCTTTTTCGTGAGCCACGTAAGAGAATTATATATATAGACTAGGGGGCCCGCCCCATGCTCGCTGACGCTCGCCAACCCCCATTGCATAAACACAATTATTTTGAATCAATCATTCATAACCCAAATAAATTATTATTATTTTTTAACATTATATATATATATATATATATAATTTTTTTGGGGGGAGGGAGGGGGGGAAAGGGAATATACTTTGTTATTACAAAGTTTGGAAATGTTTTATTATAGAATGGGAACTATAGCTCCCTAATTTTATATCCTCCTCTATGGTCTAGAATGCTCTGAACCTCTACCATTCGCCAATAAAAATGTTTTCTACGCCACGTGCTTAAAAAATAAAAATGAATAGGAATATCTTAATCTCGAACTGAAGCGATCGATCTCACGATATTTTAGTTGAGAATATTTTATTAGTTTTGTTTTGATGTGGAACAATGTTTTGTAATGGTCTTTGTCTAAGGTGTATTAAATTATATAAATGTGTTTTTGTGTATAAAACTGACGTTGATTTCATTTTAAGCATTCGAAAGACAATCGATGTTTCTGCTGGTTTTGAAAAGGTAAGAATTATTTACTATATTCCACAACAATAGATGAAGAATCCATAAATCATCTGCATTTTTATGATTTGAACCTAGTTTGAAATGAAATTTTTTTCTACTAATCGACGGATATAATCGCAATTTAATTTAAACCAAATAAAACAACGCTTAAAATCTGAGTAATTTAGATTTTATTTTTAATTCTTGCTTAAATATTCTATAAATGTAAAAATCGTCTGACATGAATCTTTCCTTCTGAAGTATTCCAGAATTCAATTTTGCGCATGCGAATCATAAGGAAAAGAAAAAGCACAAAACGGTTAAAATGTTCTCTATTGTTATTTAATGTTTCATGAAATGTAACATGTAATGTTTCATAATGAAGGGCAGATCCTGCGCTACAAACCTTTTGAAGTTCTACGAAAAAATTACTGAGGAGCTGGATAATAAGAGCAGTGTGGATATCATGTACATAGATTTTCAAAAGGCTTTTGATAAAGTACCTCATGAGGCATTACTGTTTAAATTGGAAAGGCTGGGGATTCAGGGAAAAACATTAATATGGATAAAGAATTGGTTATTGGGTAGAAAGCAGAGAGTGCAGGTAAAAGGAAATTATTCACAGTGGACAGAAGTTATAAGTGGGGTGCCTCAGGGATCAGTTTTGGGACCAATTTTATTTATAATTTTCATAGATGATATAGGTCAGGGGATCAAGAATAGAATCAGTATATTTGCAGATGACTTAAAAATATGGGGGACAGTGGATACCAAGTTACAGATAGAAAATTTACAAGGGGATTTTGATAAGATATCCGAATGGGCTGTAAAATGGGGTATGTCATTTAATGTAGGGAAATGTCAAGTTCTGCATATGGGTTACAGGAATAGTGGAGCCGAGTACTGTCTGCAGGGAGTAAAGGTAAAGGAGGGAGAAACAGTCAAGGATCTTGGGGTGATAATTCACAGGGATTTTAAAATGGGTCACCAATGTTCAGCTGCGGGTAAAAAGGCTAATAGGTTATTGGGGTATATTAAAAAGACTGTAACTTCAAGGGATAAGAATATAATCTTGCCATTATATAAGGGTTTAGTAAGACCACATCTAGAATATGCTGTACAATTCTGGGCTCCATATATGAGAAAGGACATAGAATCAATTGAAAGGGTTCAGCACAGAGCTACAAAAATAATAAAGGGGCTAGCAAATTTCGACTATAATGAACGTTTAAGTAAGCTAAACATGTATACACTGGAAAGAAGAAGAAGGAGGGGGGATTTGATTCAGCTTTTCAAGTTTGTAAAACAAGGGGACACAGAGGGCTTAAATTTCAATAGGGATAACAGAACAAGGGGCCATGGGTATAAATTGAATAAGACACATTTTAATCGGGATTTAAGGAAAAACTACTACTTTAATAGGGTAATAGACAGTTGGAACGCGTTGCCAGAAAATATAGTTAATTCAAAGGGAGTGTACGAATTTAAGACACGATTGGATAGTCAGTGGGAATTGGAGAATTCATAAACAAAGGACCAGCCTTGTTGGGCTTGAGCCTGTAGCTGGTCGTCAATATTTGTATTTGTATTTGTTTCGGTAGTCTCAATTTCTGTGGTCTCAATCATTGGTATCTCATCATTGGTTGCGTGAACCAAACGTTAATGTAACTTATTTCATTAGAATTAAACTAATTGCATTTGGAAAGCAAAATTGTTTATTCATTTTTGAATAATTTAATTCCATTCTTGTTGACAGAATATATAGTATGTGTTCCCTCAGTTTCTTCAAGCTATGCTAAAACCATCATGAGTTTAAATCTGTAAAACACAAGAGGATGTATTTTTTTTTATCATTTTACAACTTTTATCAACTGGATATAACGTATTAAGTTTTCCGACTTCAATTGATCATTGTGTGGTTTTCTGTCACAAATAGTCCTTGGTCAGACCAAAATGAATGTTAGACTACCATTAATGAGCAAATAAAATATTATACAAATGAATAAAAATGTGCTTTTTGATTTATGTGTGATGTTTACAATTTTTTCGTTCAGTTTATCAGCAAACTTGTTTTCACTTATCTCTTGTTGTATCTTTATTATTTAATGACTCTTCTAAATTATTTTGGGAATCACATTTACTTCAAAGCGTTGTAAATATACACTCTATAACAAAAAAAAAAAATCGACGCACCAAGAAGTTGTCCTATTGCGATAAAAAATGGTGGATGTGAAGAACATGCATAGAAAAACAAACTATTAAAATTTCAGAACAATTGAATGATTTATTCCAGAGTTTGACCGTTACAAAGGAAGGAGGACAGTAAGGCGTTGGTCCACCTCTGGCCTGGATGCAAGCTGTCACCCGGCGTGGCATAGACTAAAAAAGTTCCCAGATGGTGTCCTGCGGAATTTCTTGCTAAATTATCGCCAACTGTTGGGCTAAATGGTCGACATTACGGGATGGTTGCAATCGCCTTCCCATAACGTCCCAAATGGGCTCTATGGGAGAGAGATCAGGAGACCTACTTGGCCAAGGAAGTGTTGGGAAAGCTTGAAGACAATTAATTCATAGCAGCACTTGCCGTGTGTGACCGGGCATTATCTTGTTGAAAAGTAAGTCCAGGGTGCCGCAAAAGGAACGGTAACACAACTGGTCGTAGAATGTCGTCTACGTACCGCTGTGCTGTAAATGTGCTGGTCCGTATTCGTACTGAAAATCAAGATCAAGCCAGCTTTTGCCCTTTTACTCTACGCGAGGTTTCTGTCCTCGCTGAGCTCGCCTTAGGACACCTGCGTTACCTTTTTACAGATGTACCGCCCCAGCCGAACTGCCTGCCTAAATGGGTCCTCGGAGCGGAGCACAAAATGATTACCAAAGTGGTCCGGCTATCAAAGGAGATGGCACCCCAGACCATAACGCCCTGTTATGGGCATGTGTGGAGTGCGATAGTCAGGGCAGGATCCCCACGCTGCCCTGGACGTCTCCAGACACAGTTGGAAACAGGACTTTTTTTTTGTTATAGTGTACGTAACAAATTTTGAAAATATTTCCCCGTCCCTAGGTATGCATGTTCCATGTTTTTAGGATAAGCGTGTTAGGACTCAAATTTACACTCTGTTGACTCCAGTGAAATTGATTGAAATACTCGATCATTCAATAACAGTAAAATTAATTTCATTAACACAAACTTAGCCGGTAAATTATTTTGTATACATCACACGCTCATTCAAAAAATCAAAGATTATTTTTTATCTTTAATTCTTTGATTTTAATTTATTTCATTAAGGAACATATTTCTGTGGCCTAACTATGTTGCCTGAAGTCTTTCAAACTAACTAACTCCAACACACACTCCCGTGCCTAGTGCCGTGAGACAATGTACCAGTTTAAATAAGTGTGGTTGTATGAGTAGCGCATGCCACCGAGGGGACATGTCTACCCAGGACAAATATTATGCTATAAACTTTGATTGTCTTTGCTCATTTGCTAATGTCTAACATCGTCGCTTAGGATCTACAATTTTTATGAAGCGGAAGTCTTACAATGCCATTACATAGATTGAAATACGTCACGACATTTCTTAGACGTGTAGTATTGCTTTTACCACATCATCCCAACTAATGACTAAATAATCCCATTTAAATCAGTAAATTGGTAGGAAAAAGGACAATGTCCGAATTCGATTATTTTGAGGTATGACCTCAAATCACTTCAAGGTAATAAAATTTATAACAGAGAAAGTGTCTTGCTGTCAATACATTGTGAAATAATCAAAACATTGAAAAGTACCTTAATACAAAAAGGTTCGATGCCCAAATTCGATTATTTTGAGTCCTTAAATCACTTTAAGATAATTAAATTTACTATTCAAAAAGTGTCAAGGTCCTGCTGTCAAAACATTACGAAAGAACCGAGGCATTGGAAAGTATTTTTTGTACGCTGTATTAAAAAAAAAAAATAGAAATTACTAAGTGTCAGACGTTATCAAAAACTTACAAAATAGATCTTGTTCCCTTTTTCTAACGACCGTGGTTCAAAATTACGAGGTTTTGTCCTCGAATCTTTCCCTTAACGGATGGATCTCGGACCGTCGCCAATAGCCCATTGTGTTGCTCTAGTACGACGTTAATTAAAAATTACCAATTACCTACCCTTTTTCTACCAAGGCTCAGATATATTTGTTGAAAGAATTCCAGTAAAGATTCAATAAATCTGAAATTTGTCAAGGTTAAAACGGGGTAAAAGTCATGCAGGATGACTGCAGGTTACAGTTCATCGAAACCCCAGAGTTAAGCGGCTGATTCTACTAACGACTTACACTGCATTGAAATTTGGATATACACAGTCCGTCGACACGTGTTAATCTTCAGTATGAAAATGATCAAACATTCTCCTCTGAAAATAAATCCCTGTTGTTTGAAATGATATTGTGTTCCATCATCAATTTACCCCATTGTTCACACATTGGTATTTGCGCACTATCGGTGGACTATGATCTCGTTGTCTGTTCTCTGCGGCCAATTGTTGTTCGCGGCACAATCGAAGAAGAGTCGAGCGTGCTTAGCAGCAACTAGGAACAACAGTATCTACCCATTCTGTACCTAATCTGCTCGCTCATCGGATGGTGCGCTATGCTTCACGATTTCGAAATAAAAGCTAATCCTCCAAACATGCGAGTTATTTTTCGTTTTCTTACCCGCGGTTCAACGGCCCAGGTACCCAGAGGATTTTGGAGCACTCGGCCGTAAAATAATCGATTGGTACTTAAACTTCAAAAGTGAAATTAGCATAAAAAGGGGACAAATCATTCACTTCGTAACAGCAAGCTCGCTCTCCTGATGTGCGATATAAATACTAGCGGCACGCGCGCCGGGAAAAGGAGGTTGCCCATCTTTGGCGATGTATCACTTCCTTGACTGTTGTCTAGAAAAGTAGAATGCAACCTGGTTCGTTCCTAGGATGTTTGTCAGCTCACGTAAAAACCTCATCAAGTCGAATTTCTCTAAAAAAGTTTCTTGCATCAAATAAATAATTTAGATAAATAAATTTTGATTTTGCAACTGAATCTTAAGATCAAAATACTCAGACTCATGAAGATCATCAGGGTCATTTCTTAGTGGTGCTGGGTATGCATAGGTATATGAAAAAGAAAATCGAAGTTTCGTGAATCACACTGGTAAAATGTACGTTTTAATACGTCTTATTGAAGTGACATACACTTCCATCTATCCTATGAAGTATTTACCTGTACGTCGAGTTCCTTTTGTAAATAAGATAATTCATTGATTAGATTTCTTTGTAATTAAAAAATTCATATGAAAATGTTGAAGGCTTTAAAATTAATTTTTGGTTTGGTTGTCAAAAAGCTTGAATCAGCGGGAGAAAGCAATACGACTCTTTTAATTCCGTTTGTTGCAATTTATAAGCAACAGAATTTTCTACTTTGGTTTTCGTATAAAAATACCTCAGGGAAGAGATTGGATATTTCAAAAATGTTTTGAGATGAAGAGATAGGTAATTAATTGTTAATTACCTATCTGATAGATAATTATTCATAGGTTACATGGTGAAGAGTGATGTAGACATCACTCTTCACATGTAGCAATATGAATAATTATCTTTTACATCGCACATTTGGCTAATTTCCTTTTATAAGCAAATAATTTGATTTTGGCTTCTAACTGTCGAGTTTGATAAAATATGATTACTTTAAATTTATTTATCACTGTAGGAAAGAAAATTTGTGGAAAAATAAAATAAAGTTACTTTTATTTGTTACATTTCTGTGTTAAAATTTAGTGGTAGGCAAAAATCTTTACAAAAACTTATTTTCTGTAACATGAAAACTTTTTGGAAACGCTGAGTAGCACTTTCTAAAAAGTTGGTGCGAAAAGTAACATTACACTGAAATAATCTGAAACGGTTGGACTTCATATATATGAGAAAATTCAACCCCGATTTGGTAGTTGATACGTTTGTACTATCTCCTAGATGTAAAGGTTTAAAGTTGAAAAAGCAATTTTTATACATAGAATATCTGTTTGATAAAATATTTACCTACATTAAAAAGAAGTTAAAGGTTACTTATGTATTTATATAAAGTCAAAGCATAACTTACACGCATTTTTATTTTGTTATTTTTTGTTTTGATCTCTTAAAGGCGCATCAGTCATGTTTACAGACATGTTTCTAGCTTTAATAAATAAATAACAACTCTAATAAATAACATAACAACAGATATACATAAAAATTGTACTAATAAATTTGTGAAGGTTTCCCAAACCTTTATTTCAATAACCAACTATGACAGTTATTGAAACAAATGTCTGATACCAGAACCAATAGAGGTCTTCAGATTATTCTAGAGATTTTTGTGTAAGAAAAAGCAAATTCTCTGTTCATTTCTTAAACAGCTTAAAAGTAGAGGAATTTATATGATTTTACAATCTTAGCCTTTGTGAATAACAAAAAACAAAAAACAAAAAAAACATAAATTGTCCACCAATTTTAAATGTTAGGTTTAACTTATAAAATTTATATCTGAATCAAAAGTGCTGAAACATTTTTCTAAACTTTATAAACAAGAAGAGTTTTACAGGATTTGAGATATATATAGTTATAAGATTAGAAAGTTTCAGTTTCTTTGAATTCTTTTTTGAAAGATTTCAATTCGAGATTCAGCCAGATACAAACCAGATTCAACCCCTAGAAATATAGAATTTACACAAAGCTTCTGATGGAAGAGTAAACATCTAGTTCTTGTGTACAATCAAAAGAACGAATTGTTAATTACATCAATGAAGCATTCAAACAGCTCATTTTAAAACCTATCCTTTATTAGAATTATTATGGAATTCTTGCCTGAAGAGTTGTTTCTTTTTGTAAATCCTTATCTCGCAGAAAAACAGACGTTTGTTTGTTTGTTTGTGGTCTAATGTGTTTGTAAAAAAATTTGTTTTGTAGATGTCAAAAGTGTATTCGAATACAACATTACATACGAATGCAAAATACCGTAAAACTCAATTATCTAGAAATCCGTTTCTTAGCAAATAAACGACTTTCTTTCGTTTACTTACCAATTATTCAATTTTGTTTAGTGTTCTGGTTATTTATTTTAATGGATAAATCTTTCAGAAACATTCAATTTGGAGGGATTATGTGCTAAACATTCTCATGGGAAACAGCTACCAAAACTTTTTTCGCTGCCTTTAGTAGTTCGGAAGGATTTAGAGAGCAACACGCACAACTCATATATGGCAACCATTTTTTCGCTCTTCGTGTCAACTCATTCATGCGATGTGCCGGAAAAATAAAAACATTTTTGTGAAGCGCAGCGAGCGCATTAAAATAAACAAAAAAAGAACGTCACATTCAGAACAATAGCTTTTTACCGAGCATACTGACATAAGCATCGAGAAATTTTGACATTCAGAAAGTTCAGTAGGAAGTAAAATTTATACTAGAACAAGATATCGTCTGCTGTTTTAAAAGGAACGCTGTTCTTTTTATAATTCGTGCAGATTATTTGGTAAATATATTTAATTGTTTCCTATATTCCCTCCCCCCATGTTTTGTTTCTATAACTATTTTATTCCAGAAATATATAATTTAATAAACCTGTTTAAGAAAATAACTTTGTTTCGTTGTAATTAAAACATCCCAGGATACTGAAAAGTGCAAAATTCATTTGTATTAAAAATATATTCTGTGATAAACTAAGGTTATTTGCCTTTCCAATTCTTTGTAGATTGCTTCAGTATTTTTTAGTTATTCGAACTTCAGAGAGTTTTGTATATTTATTTCTCGGATTTTCTACTGTTTTTCATAAATACGGCTTAGACAAGTTTTCTAATATAATGGGATCAAATGTTTTATATTTGCATTTATCGATTTTACTACACATGACAAGTGTTTCGCTTGTCATATCAAGTATATTATCATATCAAGTATGTATTCACTTTATAGTGTTACGGTTTTGAAAATATATATTTGGAACAAACTTAGCAATCTTCCTGAAAGAATCTCCAATTTTTTCAATACTATATGTTTCTCTTTTAAAAGCACTTAGATGCTCTAAAATGTGATTTTCATTCTATGAGTTAATATTTTTTATTTCATACGTTTAAATATTTATTCAAATTTCTATTCAGCTATTTTAAATTATTTTACTTGCACGCATTAATTCAAATAGGGATATAATGTATAAGCTAGTACTAGCCTTCAGTTAAAAGATTAACAAGTATTTAATAAATGTATTTTGTCGTAGTTTTACCATTTTCTTTTTAATTAAAGTACTTAAGACTTTAAATTCTCTTAAAGTATTATAGGTTATTAAAATACCTGATTTTATCAAAATAAAATAATTAAATTATTTAAAGTAAAAATATATCATTCAAACATTTTAATATTTAAATATGTGACTGGATATATATATATATATATATATATATAAATCATTATTCGTATAACACTAAAAACAATACTCACACGATAATACCATTCATATTTTAAGCATCCTAGTTTATTTTCAAGTTTTACATTTCATGGATTTCAACAGTATTTTGAAATATACTCATATAGAATAGATAAAATTGCTTTTTGCTTTGCAGATGAAATTAACTTCAAATTACCTTGCCAAATCTCTCAGCTTTTGTGACAGATAACAATTTAATCAACACGTGACCAGCACCCAACGAGCCAACCCCCAATGATTGCTACCCAATCATATTTAGTTCGCTTCGCGAATTATACTTTTCAACGATGAGGGAGGTGGGATTGCTTCACAATCAATCCCCATTTGGATCACTGCTGGATTGATCCCGGACCTCTAGTATGACGTTAATATTGCAGGTTCCCTTCCCTTCACATTGCGATGTTTATCGTCTGCGCGTGAGAAACGGAAAATTGCCTACATTTTTTTTGCGAGATGATCTGATCCGTATATAATCTGACCCCCGTACTTTAGCTTTAGAAAACGTTCCAAAAATTATCTGCTCATACACGGAAATATAGTGTAAATAAAAACAAAATGTTTATAAAAATGTCAAGAACTAAACATCTCATTTCCACATAAAAAGGAAATATTTTAGCGTAACTTATTGTAAAAATTCAGAGGAAATCTCATCATAATTTTAAAGGTTGTAGCTGATCCGTGTTCTTTGTTGTAATGGTACTTTTTAAGATTTTCATATTCGACTGTTGCTATGGAAACTGCGGCGCCGGTTCTTCTAAAAACAATGCAAATTTTCTAGCGCGTGCTCTCAAATTTTATGAATTAATGAATTAAAATATATAACTGTGTTTATCAACTGCGCGTGCTCCAAACTCATTAGCCCGTCGAACCACAGGACTCGCTATCTACCAATCACAAAGCGAATAAACCTGAAAAAAAAATCGAAAAATTTTCTTTTACAATAGAAAGAAAGAAAGACACCCAACTATACATTCCAAAATAATCTTAGGTCCTTGAAAATAGAGGTCAGTTCAAAAAATAGCACTTGAAAATCACGAGATTAAATGCAGACTTACGAATGTTTCTATGTGAGGGAAAAATGGGTAAAATTATTCCGGAAAACAACACAATTTCTTGTTAATTCAATTATATTCTACGTATTGTTGTTCTACTTGTAAAATAATATGCAACTAAACGTAATTTCATGTTTTTATTGTTTCTCGCCTAAATACGCATACTGGGTGTATACTCTATTTTGTGGCATAGAATTTTGCCAATTTGACATTTGAAATCTAATTGTATTTAAACACATAACAATGAATCCGAAATGTATTTTTATACAAATACATTTTTAAATGTGTACTTTACCATACAAAAAATGTAATATGAAAATTTTATTTATTATACTCGTATATCTGCTCGGTAAAAAATATTCTGGTTTAGGAAAAATATTAAATTATAAGATAAATGAAATAAGAATTTATTTATTACTGTTGTTTTCTTAAACACTTTATATGGGCGATTAAAGTAAGAACGCTTGTTTTTTAAGGGGGTCCGGGACACATCAGAAATTTTTTTTTATTAATTAATTTAGAATTTAGAATTTTTTTGTACTGATTACTCATCCAACTAATAAACAAAATCAAAACACAAAATTTTTCCAAAAGTTTTTTTTAAATATTTAAAATAAAATTTTTTGAAAAGTTTTTTAAAAATTTTAAATTCAAAATTTTTGAAATAAAGAGGGGTCATTTTAAATTGCTAAGGCTTAAAATATTCTTGGTCGATTTTCAAAATTCTTGTAGTAAATTATTCACAAATTTATAAACTTTAATTTTGATTCAGTAATTTAAAAAATATTAATTTAATAAAAAATAAAAAATATTTGAATGAAAATTTTTGAAAATTTTTAGGTACTTGTTTTTTAAAAGGTTATATTTTTAAAAGTAAATATTTGTTTCAAATTTGCTGAATCATAATTAAAGTATAATGTTTGAAAAAGATATATTCCAAATTTCAACCCTTAAACTGTATCGGTTTTCGACTTATAGCAATTTGAATACAGGAAATCTTGAAAAATGTATCATGGAGAAAAACGCATTTAAAGTTTTAAAGACAGATGTTGTTGCCATGACAACAACTGTCAAGAGTGTTAGATTTTCAAAACAACGCACCACAAAAATTATTACATCTTTAGTTCTAATTAAGATAGAAACAGGATTTAAACGTCATTTTAAGCAGAAAAACGCAGAGAAATTCTTAAAATAATAAAAAAAAAATTTCGTAAATTTGACGATTTTTGTGTTACGGACCCCCTTAACCTCCTACTTGACAGAATGTAATAATCCACGATTTGTTTAGGTAACAAAGCTTCTATGGTGTAACAGCTCATGTTCTTTTTGTATCACGCGTTGATTTAATATTATAATTTCATTTTATTTTGTGGTTGGTCAAGGTGTCGTTTATAAATAAAATACATTCAAGATTCAAGATTGTTGCTTAATTTCGTATGTATATGTGATTTAAATGTTAAAAAATGAATATGTTTTCATCGTAAAAAAAATAACCCAAAAATCTGGCATGCGTATCTCCTACGAGAGCATTTCGGAAAAAATTGTTTTCTTCTCTAAAATGCGTATAAATTTAAAACACATGTCATTTGTTAAGTACTTGCGTTATATAATGCAATTAATATCCAACGTAAAATAATTTGCGTGTCGTGAACGCAACAGGGCGGAAGTTCATGTTCGATTCACCTGAATTTCTGAACAATCAAGTAGCAGAATATTACCCGTACATTTTTTTAATAAGTGCCAGGATGAGGATTTTTTTCTGTTCATTTTATTTATTTTTAACCTTCATTAACCAAGCGTACGCTTTAGCTTTTTGATGCGTGCCGAATCTTGGCGACATTTTATTGGCGAAATTATGAACCATTCCCTCATTTTTTTCTTTAATATTGCTCAATTATGCGCAGCCTTTCAAAACTTTATCGACTCGAGAATCCTTTTAAAAGTAAAATGAAACGAAAACCTGAGCATGTGAATAATGTCTAGTGTGTGCGTACTGTGGGTAATACCTATATACACATTGGGGTAGGTATTTTGAATTAACCTTACCCTGGAGCAATAAAACGGGCTATTGTATACATGTAGGGGCAAGAGAGGGAGAAGAAAATCGGCTGCTGTGAATTCAGGAAGAAAAATGTCACGAAATCTTTTAGGCACAGTATGTAAAAATTGAAACAAAAATCTGTGGTGCCATACAAAGGTACTACGTGTAATGTATATTTAAAATGATAATTTATACTCATATTTTCAAAGTTCACATTTGTTATAGCCCGTCGAAAAATATCCTTGTTATTCACGCGTCCCTGGAGTTGTACAATTAAACTAAAAGTGTCATCTGACTTGGAATACGATCTACTAAAAATAAAGAATTTTATTTGTATTAAAGTCCGTATTCTTTTTACATTTTGCATCAATTCAATTTTTAAAAGTGTGATTCCAATTTTTGATTACACATTCTGATTTTCTGGAGCAAAATACACAAAATTATCATAAAATACATTTATTTTGTTAAATTTCAGTCTTTTTCGTACGTCTTCAAAATTAAAATTTTAAAACTTTTTAAAATTATTATTATCTTACCCCAAAAAAAGGGTATTCATCATTTTGGTTGCAAAGTAATATTTTTTAATTGTTATTAATTGTTAATAGTTATAATTGAAAATTAGTGGATTGAAAGGTGCATAGTTTTTGAGTACAATCGACTCAACTTGTTTCAAACAAAGGTTTGCAAAATTTAACAAAATTTCTTTTGGTAGTTTTGAGATAATCTTATTCAAAAGATAACTCATAATAACTTTGACAAGTTTTGAAATTTTAAAATGGAATTTCGCATTTATTTTATTTTTTCTATGATAATTTGTGTTCCAAAATGCTGTACTGGAAACTATTCAAGGTCAAATGTTGAATATGATGCCATTGCTCATCTGCTAAGTCACCAATGTCGGGAAAATGAGACGATGAGCTAAAGGTAAAATTATTATGCTTTGCTTATCCTCCAGAAGCTTCAAATTAGTCTCGTAATTCAAGTCAGAGTATCAAGAAATATATTGGGGTATGAAAAGGTGAATATATTCTAAATAGGTTAAAATGTATGCAAAATTTTTCCTCAGAAACACTTCAATTTTTTAAAAAATTTCAATTTTCAACATGTTTTATTGCAATTTTAAAACCATCGAGGCGAATGGAATATTGGCTGGGCGATTGTATGCAGTGAGTCCAACATATGCATACCTCAATCCAATCGAAAATATTTGGGAAATAATCAAATCGAATCTTGTGTGTGATTGAACGGAACTATTTATTAGTGAAAAAAATTTTGGCATCAGCTTATGGTGCACGATAAGTAATAAAACGTGGTCAAGACCATCGTATGACCTTGATTTTATGTCCCAGTGGATCCAAAAGTTACTAAAGTTTATTATTTTTTAAATGTTAAGTAATTGTAGAATGTCACACAAAAATATTATTAAAGCAAATTATTTTAATATTTTTATTACCTACTTGGAATGTTTATTCTATGATATAGTTAATACTTTAAAATTTTACCAACCCGGTGGTTTCTTGAAACATTCATTGTGAAAAATATCCGTCACAGGTTTTTGTAAAAATAAAATTTTAAATAAACTTGGTATCGAGAACAAATTAGAAATAAGTCAAAACATTTTGCATGGGTGACCTTTGTTTAACATTTCTACATATTCGGACGGACCCCGAATAGTATTTATTCTTATATTTTTGGAAATTATTTTAATACTTTCACAATAAAAAATAATTAATATAATTTTGATAGAGAAACTCTTAATTACAAGAAAAGTGATTGTTGCTGCTTGAAATTTTAGGAACTAGGGGGCCTGCCCCCTGCTCGCTAACGCTCGCCAACCCCCGGACAATCCTCATTGGTTCGCTGCGCGAACCTATGCTCGCTTCGCTCGCCTCAATGAAGACATCTGTCCTAGCAGAAGGGATTGTTTACAAAATATGTTACCAAAAAAATGTTTTTCAAATCTAAATTTGCTGTATTACAGAAAAAATATATACAGTATCTCTAAAATCAGAATTCAAATGAAAACTTTGTGCAAATTTTGACTCGAAATGTGAGCGTTGCTTTAGAAATTGAATACCCAGCATGTTGTTTGTGTGTACATTTTCCCAGCACTCAAACGACCCACACTTTTTCATTGAGTTTGTTGCCGAAAGTTGTAGTGCAAGCGTCTTGTTGAACTATAATTGTTGGCCCTGAAAAGGACCGTTTTTTAAATGGCCCTGAAAAGATCCTCCGCTTTCTTTGATTTCTATTATAAACTAACTGCAACAGCTCATTAAAATTTCCTTTTTTTTTTCAATAAAATTTCATCCGATAACGCTATAAATTTAATCGATGCGCGAGACTTCGCGATAAACAAACAATCGTACAGTGTTGCCAAAACGCGATTACAAATAACGTCTTTTTTGCGTGCCACGTAAGAGAATTATATATATAGATAATCCATATAAATAAGGAATGGAGTGTTTGTACATAGAATATTTTCTACCCATTTCAAGTTTTTTATCTGTTTAGGAGCCTTCTGATGCCAAATCCGTCTCTTGTCCGTCTATCTGTATGTATGTGTGTGCCCATGCTACTTTGAAACGGTTGAATATATTTTCATGAAACTTTGCATACTGAGTACTCGCATTCATTCAGTGACTGAGCTTGGCTGCGTAAGTCTGTCTGTTCGTCTTCCAGTTTTATGTCCGATTTTGTGCCTGCGTGTTTGCACAAGTATTGCATAAAATAAAGTCAACATATGTTAATGCAATGTTCTAACCATATTTTAGTTTAGTGAATACATTACTTAAAATTTCTTTATTTATATATTTAGGCAAGTTTCATGTTAAAACATCTGACTAACAGTACTGAAATCAACCTTAATTTGGTAGTTTTGAAGTAGTTGGAAGATATATTGGCAGGGCTGTAGTGGAGGGTATACGGCGGTATACGCCGTATTTAAAAACAACTGAAAAATTATCATGTTCCACGGTCGAGTGCGAGCGCGGGTTTAGTTTAATAAATAACATAGTGTAACAGATTTGAGATCATCTTTATTAATTTCAAACGTCTCCAATCTAATGTTTATTAATGCAAATGGACACATTCAACCGGAAAAAAATTTGTAAATTCTTGGTTGGCCAATCATCGCTCTTCAGTAGACAATACATCAAGAATATGCGCTACAAAAAGAGACAGAGACTGATTTCTCTTGTCAAGCAGTTTGGAAAATATTTTAATGAAAATGATAGAGGTAGGCCTTGAAATTTGTTAAAAAAATAATAATACTATCCTACTTTATACATGTTTAATTATTTTTTTTAACATTTCCTGTAATTATTTTATATCACATAGTTAAATATTTATAGTGATATTTTCAAATTTGAATATCACTCGATGCTAGTCTGCATATTTTGCTTTGAACAAATACAGTAAACTCCCAATAATTCGAATCCTCGAACTCGAATTTCTGCTTAGTCGAAGTTTCTTCAAAGTTCCACAGTTCCGTTTCTGTAACGTAAAATTCATATGGGCTTTTTTTTCTCTCAATGATTTGAACTTCGATTAATTCGAACATATTCCCCGGTTCTTTGTTTCTTTTGCAAATCCATTTCTATTATTAGTAAAGACTTTCATTGAAATGATCTTGTGATTAATTTGTTAACACTAGAACCGTACATATAAGTATCAAAAGTCATGAGATACCTCTCTACGAGCCTGTTTTAGCTCTTCGAAATGCAACAACTTGACGTGCCATGAAATCAACTTCTCGGTGGAAGTCGCCAGGAAGATATATTCAGTCATATGGCTCTTTCGATCATATCCCATATATGCTCCACGTGATTCATGTCTCGCGATCTAGGTGGTCAAATCATGTGCTGGAATTGTCCGGAATTTTCTTCAAACCAAACGTGAACAAAATGGGCCCCTGACACTGAGTATTATCGTCCTAGAACATCCCATGGTTATTAGGGTGCGAAGTTCATAAATGGCTGCAAATAGCCATCAAGCAGCTGAACATAGTGATTTCCTGTCAATGACCAGTTCAATTTTACTAGAGAAATAACTGCATGCCAGTAAACACTCCCACATAGTTATGGAACCACAACAGCTTGCACAATGCCTTGTTGACAATCGATGGATACATAGCCTCATAAGGTTTGAAACCTGACTCATCGGACCACGTTACCTTCTCCCAGTCATCTAGGGTCCAATGCATGTGTAGGTGGGCTCAGGTGAGGGGCTGAAGCTGATTATGTGTTGTGAGCTAAGGTATTCGAGTCGGTCTTCTGATGTCATATCTCATTAACGCCGAATTTCGTTGCATGGAACTCACCGTCACTAGTCAGTCCGTCATTGAATGTGGCAGTCAGTTGATACAGTGTCGTTCGTCTGTTAGTACGAATGCTTCTGTTCATACGTCGCTTGTCTTGATCATTCAGCAGACGTGACTGTATGGAGCGAGGAATCTTAAAGTTTTAACAACTTCCAGAATGCTATACCCTATGTGTCGAGCTCCAACTGTCATTCCACGTTCAAACTCTGTTAGTTCTTGTCGGGTAGCCATTACCTCGGTATTAATTATCCTACAAGACATCCAGAGTTCAACAGACAATACTGATAACAGGCTGATTCTTTAAACCCTTTTAACGCGATGCGAGTGTCACTTGTAATTTTGCATACTGCCCATGACTTTTGGGGTTCGTCAGTGTAATATTGATTAAGAATTCTCTAAGTAAATTATAAATTCCAATAATTTAAATTGATTCTGATGAATTGTAGAACATTTTGTAACCCTTAAATAGTCGTATTTAATGTACTAAAAACTTGCATAAATTATATATTTAATTAGTTTTCAAAGCAAACTTTTCGACTTTTTTATATTAAAACGCAATGATATACAATTATAGTACCTGAAACTGTTGGAATACATTTGCGAACCATTTGAAGCTTGCAAACTACTCTTAGGAACCTCAACAGAATCAACAAAATAAGGTTACATTAGTTACATGATTCAACAAATAGCAAAAAACGTTGAAAGTCAGAAGTCAAGCATACGCGAGCAAAATCTACGCGATGCGCAACGATACGATGATTAAATCGCAATTTTACTAGCTTTCTTTTATCAATTACTAGCAGAATTTCCCGACATTGCTTGGGTTGAATTGGTTAAATTAGGGTCCCGCCCCCTGCTCGCTAACACACGCCCACTCCCGGAGGATTGATTTGCAATCCTCATTGGTTCACTGCGCGAACCTTGCTCGCTTCGCTCGCATCAATGAAGACATTGTTTACAAAATATGATATTCCAAAAAAATATTTTTCAAATATAAATTTCTTAAACTACAAAAAATGATACAGTACCTCTGGAATCAGAACTCAAACAATTTGGAATTCAAATGAAAACTTTGAGCAAATTTTGACTCGAAATGTGAGCGCTGCTTTGGAGATCGAATACCCAGCATGTTGTTTGTAAGCTTCAAAAGCTCGACTAATATTCGGTTTTTTTTTCAATAAAATTTCATCCGATAACGCTATAAATTCAATTGAGGCACGAGGCTTTGTCGTAAACTAACAATCGTATAGTGTTGCCAAAACGCGATAACAAATGACGTCTTTTTTGTGTGCTACGTAAGAGAATTATATATATTCGTTCAAAAAGTAATCAGAATAAACCCTTCTATTTCATAGCAAAATGCAGATATCTTTTAAGTGTTGGGAAATAATTTGTGAACATAATTTTCGTACCTTCTACAATTTACTTTGGATGCTTTAATATACATGCTTTATCCATTTGTATAATCCAATTCACATATTCCGCACCTTAGTGTAAGAGAAAAACACAAAAGGTGATTCAAAGGACATATCTAGTTTTTGAGTTTTAGAGTAATAATGAATGCCTCTTAAGTTCATTTCCAGTAAAAATTGTCAAATAATGGTAAATACAGTTTTCCCTCTCCATTTTTTTTGGCTTGTGGCACTCATACACTAAGGTTAGGAGAGCTCCTAATTTCACCATCATTATGAGAATATGACAAATTAAATTTATGCGATACTCATGATTAATTTCTTTTGAAGAAAAATGCATTATTTTTCTTGAAAATTCCATTCTATGGAATGCGAAATAAAGTAACGCGTCTAAAATTAAATTTCTTCATACAGACAAAGCAAAGGCAATCGGTAATTTCCCCGGAAGGTCAATTTCACAGCATTCTTTTAAAAAACCATTGTTTTTTACGAATTTTTCACAGGTAGTTAAGTTGTACAATACGTTCAACTTTTAATGCAAGCAACCTCGACCTTCTGTTATTTAAGACCAAAAAAAAAATTCAAAACTCCAATACCGGCCAAGTTCTATTTAAAATTCGCTAAGAAATAAACCCATGTCTGTTGCGATACTTTTAACAAAATAAATAGTTCATTAAAATCTAACTCCTAAGTACTTTATTTACATGTAATTGAAAACATAAATACAGGATACTAAAACCATTCTATCATTGAAAAAATGTAGAATTCTGATAAACAAAAGATGTGAATAAACATGTTGAATATCGACCTCCCAAAATAGAGCAATCAAAAAACATTTATGAAGCATATTGATGGATTTATTTATAAAAAAAGCAGTCATAATACACTCATTGCCATAAAAATTTGCGCACCAAGAAAAAGGCTTAAAAATGAAACGAAATTTTACACATGTAAGTACTACTTTGATATAAGTAAGTGATTAGAAAATCAAAGAAAAAGGATCATTTATTGCAGAAAAAAGTATAAATGAACGGAAGTTTTAGTACTCTGTTGGACCCTCTCTAGCGCGAATGCACGATGCGATACGAGCGGGCATTGAGGCATACAAGTTCCTTATGATGTCCTGAGACATCTCGTTCCACAGTTGCTGTAAACGCGCCTCTAGTTCGACCAAACTCGTAGGTTGTCCAACTTGACGTCCCAAATGACCCCAGATGTGCTCGATTGGTGACAAATCTGGGGATCGAGCAGGCCGGGGAAGGGTGGTAATGTGGCGGAGGCAGTCTTGTGACATCCTTGCTGTGTGTGACTCAGCATTGTCTTGTCGAAAAATGGCTCCTGGGAGCCCTGTCATGAATGGCATCATATGTGGCTGAAGGATGTCATAGACATACCGCTGGGCTGTTATTGTGCTATTGATCAATATTAGAGTAGACCGTGTATCGTAAAGCAATGGTACCCTATACCATCACACCAGCTGTGGGAGCGGTGTGTCGCTGTAAAGCTAAGGCAGGATTGTGGCGTACACCACGGGGCCTCCACACACGAACACGACTGTCATCACTGCTCAAATTGAATCTAGATTCGTCGCTGAAGACGACCTGGTTCCATTCCGTTGCAGTCCAATCTCATCCTGCGCGACACCACTCCAAACGAGGCGTCGGTGGGTGGGTGTCATTGGCAGCACACGTAATGTGCGCTGCGATACCAGATGTCCTTCAGCCAGGCGCCTTGCGATGGTTCAGGAAGACACAGGGGCCCGTAGTGAAGGTGCTGCCTGTGTCTGGATAGCGGCCAATGAGGCAGTTGGCTCTACGCGTGCGTTTCGTATAATGTGACGGTCTTCTCGACGACTGGTCTGTCGAGGGCGTCCTGAGCTTGGTCGCCGTGTAAATGACATCCTCTGTCCACTGGTCCCAACACCTCCTTACAGTAAAATATGAACGGCCTACTTGACGAGCTACTCGCCGAGCTGACCACCCAGCTTCCATTATCCCCATGATTCTTCCCCTCTCGAACTCTGGCAGCTGCTCATATTGTCTTCGATGGCGGCGTAACGGCATGTCTACCTCAGCGTTTCTTTTGCAAAAGATTAAGTACACTCAAACAAGCTCTGCTTACCTGTCTTATACTCCAAGGAGAACGAAGTTCAACGCCCTCTAGTGGCATTACGCAATGCGCAATCACGCTGCATTTCTAATCATTTGCAAATCTGGCCTACATATACCTTCATGCCAAGTTTCGTTACGATCCCACAATTATTTCTTGGTGCGCAAATTTTTATGGCTATATGAGTGTACTTCGAAATAATCAAATATGACCAACATTTTGTTGTCTTGACTCCAGATGCATATACTCAAATTTCTAAATCGAATTAAAAAGTTAAAGATTAATTCTGGCGTTCTAGATACTGAGTATACTTTCATTATCTGTGGGTTTTTCGCGTAATTTTTTGGCTGACAGATGTAACTAGCTTCCTTAGAAAATACAATTAAAGTGCAATATTGAATATTTTAAAACTCTTTTTATCATCAATCAAATATTCATAAAATATATATTTTTATTTTGGAAAGAAATAAGTTAAAGCATAAAACTTTAGAATTTAAATTCATTGAAAAGAATGTTGCGTATATAAAAAATTGCTTTTCCAGCAATACAGGTAAAGCAATCTGTGTTTCAACCGCATAGTAATAATGCTTAATGTTATTTTTATGAGCATTTCTTCACACCCAGGACAAATTGAACTGGAGTTAATATAGCACCTCGGTTGCAATACCGTCATAACTAAAAAAAATGAATTTCTAATTTTAAGGTAGAAAGACTAAAACAAAAAATAGATGCTTCTTCATGTGTGCTGCAAAATTACCACAATTGTAGATTCTAGTAGACTGTCTGTTCTAGACTGTTTCCTGACTGTCTGTTTTCTAGCATTCAGAAACATGTCTTAAACAATATTTCTATTCTTATAACTAAAAATTGAGTTTTTTAGTTACAGCGGTATTGCAGCCGGGGTGCGATATATAGCCTACTTCTCATGCAGGTTTCTAACTAATAAATTAATCGCATTTGGTGTGGATTGATCAAAGGGTGAGATTTGTGTATGCATACAGAGACACCACAACTCTGCTTCACATACTACATGAATATCAGTACCATAAGCAAAATAGTTTCGAAAATTACCCGAGTTTAGAAATGCTCTTTTTATTCGAATTTAAGATCTGGACTTCAACAAATTTTGAAAAAGTATGTCTGTTGAGTTTCTTACTTTTAAACATCAGGTCAAGAATGTTAAAGGAAAATATTACTGCCGAATAAAATTCTACATCCTCGCTAGATTTGTTTTTAGAAAGGACAATAAAAGTGGAGATCCGAAAATATTAATGGCAATGAATAACCTAAGCAGGAGTTTGCATCGAATTTCGGGAAACCTCCTTTTCACATTTGTAAGTATTGTTTGGGGCTGATGCGACATCTAGAAAAGTGAACATGAGAAAAGCTATTGTGTGCTCGCATGAAAAGCAAATTGCATAATTATTACATTCATATTTTACAAAGAATACTTAGTTCATATATTAATTAAGTGTATTTATTATATTAAGTTCAGTTCAAATATTAAGAAAAGCATATATTAATTATATATATATATATATATATTAATTATATATATATATATATATATATATATATATATATATATATATATATATATATATATATATATATATATATATATATATATATATATATATATATATATATATATATATAATGTAGTTATTTTAACAAAACTATATTTTCCAACACTTTTTATAAAAGAATTACCGACTTTTTTATTATTTTTTTCAAGAAATGCTTTAAAAAATCAAAACTGAACATTTTCAAGAACTCTGGTCTCCAGAGGACCCTCTTTAGCTATGCCACTATGCCATTGAGTTACTGTTCGGAAAATCTCTAGGAAGATTCTTATATCTAAGACTCACTTGGTATTGGTAGATCGTGTAAATTATGTAAGAATTAACTATATTCTCCACTGTAGGTCATTGTACTTAAACGAATTTTTTTATAGCAGAATTCTATTTTTTTATAGCAGAATTTTATTTTTTATAGCTGTATAATAATTAAAGCGAGCTGTTAATTCTCCCAATTCCAAAAGGAAAGTGACGGGAAATTCTAATAAGGACATGACACATGCGACAAGTGAGTTTTGTCTCGAGAACTTAAACGGACCCAAAGAAGCCTCGAACTGCTCATGCATATTTTTCTCGCAATCAGAGTAGTGAATTCACAAATTTTAATATAAATCCTAACTATTACTATACCTTTTACAAGCTGTAAAAGATTGAGATACTTTAATGCTTGCACCTATTTCAGTCCAAAACCGAAAAGTATATATTGAAATAGAAAAAAATAAATGAAATAATAAGAGCTTAAAAATGTATGAAATAAGTTGAAAAAATGTTCCACTTTTGTATAGCCTTATCTTTATCATGTGTATATTTTCATACTAGATTTAAGTTCCAAAGGGTTTAAAATTCGAGAATATGTTTTACCACAAACTCAGTCGAAGTTATGCGTCACTTTTCGGTCTTCGCGTTCTGTTTGTCTTTGCTAATACCATCAAGTACTTACAGGGGTTGGACAAAATTATGGATACTCCTCGTGAAATGCATGCTTGAAAAGAAATGTTTATTCTAGTGAAATATGTAGGTGGCGCTGGTATTTTGGCCTACTGACGCAACCTATTCAACGTCGTAAATACGCTGCGCAGGTCAGTCGTTGTCGGGGCACTGTTCTGTGATGTTGTAATTTCATCATGTCAGAGCTAACAGACTTCGAACGTGGGCAAATTGTTGGAGCTCATCTGGTGGGTGCTTCCGTAAGCAAGGTAGCCGAAGTGTTTAGTGTTTCAAGAAGTACTGTATCTAAAATGTATAACGCATATTTGAAAAGCGGAAAAAACACCATCCGATAAATCACAGCGCGGACGAAGGTGTGTGTTGAGTGATCGTGACAGACGATCATTAAGGAGGATTGTGACTAAAAATAAGAAAACCACAGCTGCAAAAGTTACTGCTGAAATGAATGTCGTGTTCACAAACCCTGTGAGTACCAAAACAATAATAAGGGAGCTTTATAAACAGGGTATTTCTGACCGAGCTGCAATTCAAAAACCATTTATCAGTGATGCTAATACCTGCAACAGGAAAAAGTGGTGTTTAAGTCATAAAGCCTGGATATGGAGCAATTTAGGACAGTAATTTAATAGGATTAGTCTTGTTTCCCACTTCTGGCCGAGTTAACGTCTGGTGAACGCCATCCCAAGCCTATAATACAGACTGATTATTTTCAAGAGTGAAACATGGCGGGGGTTCTGTAATGGTTTGGGCAGCCATATCGTGGTTTTCTGTGGGCCCCATGATTTATCTGCAAGGGCACATTAAGGCCAAGGATTATGTGAACATTTTTACCGATCAAGTCCATCCCGTGGCACAAACTTTGTTCCCCAATGGTGATGGTGTCTTACAAGACGACAAAACCCCTGCTCACACAGCTCACATCGTCCAGGACTGGTTATCTGAGCATGAGGATGATTTGTCACATCTCCCCTGGCCACCACAGTCACCAGATCTCAATATTATTGAATATTTGTGGTCTACATTGGAGAGAAAAATGTGTGATCTTTATCCACCGCCATCATCGTTGTCTGAACTTGCCACCGTTTTGCAGGAAGAATGGTACAAGATTCCCTTGGAAAGCAAACAGGAACTGTATTTATCCATAAGACTGCAAGCTGTTTTGAATGCCAACGGTTTTCCTACACCATATTAGGCAAGGTTACGTGTTTTTTAGGTGTTTACATATTTTTGTCCAACCCCTGTAGTTGTACTCTATAATGTATGACATATTATCTGTCCAGACCCACTTCTTTCATTAAATCCTTTGTCCTGTCTGCTTTTGTAAACCCCGGTCTAATTAACTATCATGTAGAAAAACGTCTGTTGAGCAGCAAAGCGAGCTAAACATGACTATGCCAATTCTGTACTTCGGAAGAAAGTTCATTCTGCAAGTTTTGGGTCACAGCTGATTTAGAAACTTTTAATTTCTTAATTTTTAATACATTGTGCAAAAATACTTCCTAAAATACTTCATTTTTCAGATTGCATTTATAGGAAGAAATTGGCCCTGTTTTCTATTATAACTTCCACTGCCTTGAAATCATTGGTGTACAAAATTCAAAAACAGCGAATTCGGACATTGTTTTCTACCAAAAGTAGAAAATTATTTTCGTCAAAAATGTCGGATGCTAAGCTCACAGAACACTGAAATAAACTAAATTTCTGTTTCCTGATGCTTGCTTCAGGAAACTTTGAGGTGATATTGTAACACATCTCGAGCATGGAATCAAAATCAGTTCATAGATAACGAGAATAGTTGGTCAATTACGGAACAAGCAATTTATGACCTAAATTTAAATATAATTGGCATATGGCCACTGCTCGAATCTGTTTTTATAGCTCAAATTAAGACAAACTAATAATGAATATACATATTTCTTAAAAAGATAATTTGTAATTATTCCTCCGAACTGTTACTCCTCTATGGGAAAAAGTGCAAATATTTCTCACTAACAACACTTGGTAAACTACTTGTACATGATTAGGAGATCATTAGGCCAACCAAAAAACGCGGGTAGGGAACACATGTTTTCGAACGATAGAGAGATAATGCGAGATCGTGATGCAAGTGCCCTTCTCCGTGACCAGCGGAAGATACATAATTGCTCGTTTTGATCCATCCATCCTCTCTCACTCATCCTGCTTTTTCTTTGCACCGGCAGATCCGCTTCATCTTTGGCGATGAGAGACAGCGACAGGCGCGCCAAGTCGGCAACCCTGCGAGGCGGGAAGAGCAGCTCGGATGCTCCGCAGCTCTCAGTCACAGACCGTTGCTATGGCAATGCCGATCAACAATCCCGCCCCGCCACCGAAGCCATGCCTCGGATAGCCCTGTTGCCGGACCAGCTGTACGAGGAGAAGGAAGGCGAGAGCGGATCCGAGGATTCGGACGAGGGGATCGACGACTTCCGGGAGCAGTACGCCAGGGAGGTACGCAAGATAAGGGACAATATCCGGGCGATCCGGCGTATTAAGGCACGCAGCTCGCGCTCCTCCGCGGTGTCCTCCTCGCTGCCCCGGAGCGCACGTGGGACTGCACCCGGCCAGCTGAGAAGCCGATCGGTCAGCTGTTGGCAATTGGAACAGCAGCGCCCCCACCGGGAGAACGGTGAGTTTTTTTAAATTATGTTTTTTCTTAATTATATTGTCACTTAATTTGATATTCACTGTCGGCAGCAGTTGGTTTGAAATGAAACTGAAGTTCAAGGTATTGCCAGGAAATAAATATTTTTCTTTTGCACATTCGTGATATTCAAAATTATCTCATCTCTATCTTTAGTAAAAATATCGCATCTATCTTAATATATCGACTCCTGTATAGATTTCTTCAAGTACTGTGATTTGACAAAAACCCCAATGTATTGAATTTAAAAATCTGCATCACCATTTCGCAAATGTTTCTAGGCTCAACACCCTTTTTCTGATACAACTTTTTTCGTCGTCCACTTCTGGAAAACTCTACCTCATCTAATATTAAACTTCAAATACAAATCTGCCTTTGATTTTTGAATTTCCCCTAAATATTTGTGTAGCTGTGTGTGATTTTAGAATACGAAAAGACTAGTTTGGAAATAAAGCAACTTTGAACTGAAATTATAAAGCTATTTATCGAAATGAAACAAATAAAATTTGTACATATACGCACTAAATTGCTCACTGTTAATAAAATCAATATTACCAATCAAATGTTACATTAAAAATAATCACCGAGGAGGGATCAATCCGGTGTTGTGCTACCAATTTGTCTATAAAATGCTCTCTTTCGTAAGCGCCCTCCGTAATTACTCCACCACTGTCAATTATTTGCAGTAGGTTCCTCCTTTTAGCTAAAAGACAATACTGAAGTGTGAACTTACAGCACTGTAGTATGTATCTGTATCGGTAAGCGAACAAATGTTAGCTTAAAATACTTTTAGGCAACAATTTCTTAAGAAAC
Source organism: Metellina segmentata (assembly GCA_947359465.1). Lineage (NCBI taxonomy): Eukaryota > Metazoa > Arthropoda > Arachnida > Araneae > Tetragnathidae > Metellina > Metellina segmentata. Next base: position 27,516,258 of record OX375882.1, read on the forward strand.
TTACCCCTAACGTTTGCTTTTCAACACCCCCGGTCAAACAATGCCAAGATTTTTCAGCACCCTCTTTGGGAAAAAATTATCACTTGCGTAACAGGGTTAACTGTAAATTGCGTAATCTTTTATCACACACACACAAAAGCACGCACAGATACACGCAGATATATATCGCAAAAAAGAAAACATCAGCGAACTCGAAGAAAACAGTTTAGAAAATAACAGAATCACCTTAGAACAATGGGATGCAATTGAAAAGTAATTTCGGAATCTGATTGCGATAATACGACTTAAACTATATTTATTATAAATGTGGATTTAAATAAGGTATCAGGTATAAGTCTCATGGCGTCATCAATAGACATAACTAATTTTAAAACAAGTGAAGGTGATCTTTTCAAGTATGTTTGGGTCAACTAGTATATTTTATTACTCATTTTTCTCTCCGTATTCACTTCTTTGTATGGACCTCAGACAGGGGCAATCATTACTTCTAAAATTTATTTAGGTTGGAGTTTGGTACAATATGCTTAAAGAGGATTCGATACCATTTAATAATACGCAACCAAATCTATCCGAAATCAATTTAGATCAACGGGATGGTACGGCAAACTTTTCAAAACATCCATTACAGTATCGTGAAGTTAAAGTAAAAATTCAATTAGTTTGGTTAAATGGAAAGAGATTTTGTGGTTGAAATGTGTTTTCTTTACGAGTCGTGCTGAAGGTGGTATGAAATTTTAATATTCCATGTTGTTGTTTTATGAACTTATACAAATACAATATGGAACCATATTCTACAAACTGAAAAATTTTAGTTTTTAATTTGATATCACCTGTTAAAGCACAATTTTGTCGAGTATTTTAAATCCGATGACAAATTTGGACAGATTATTATCCTCTAAAAATTAAGACGTTTGTTTTGACGCTATTGACAGAAACTTAAGTAATAATGAAGTTAAATAGTTTTAGAAGTATTACGTTCGTAAAATTCTAACAAAAAAGTGTAAGAAATGTTGGATTTATGTGTACCAACCAATACTGTACTACGTAATGATATTTGAAGTGATAATTCAAGCGTAGACCGGCGTTGATAATTTACAGTCAATCCAATAACAGACTTTTATAATGGCACTTTCGTTGCACTGCTGGAAGAGGGAGGAAGCTTACACTTGAAAAGACACATGCATTTGTTTACTAATAACACTCAATAAAGCTAAAATGACTCCTTTTTTCGAAACTTTATTTATTCGTTATTTTTAACAATGAATAATGTGTCGAGCAATTCTTTGAAAAAGTTTGGTCTAGAAACACTATTTAAACTAAAATTGCTATAAAACTTATAATTCTGGCACTGGAAAGTTGATGAAAACGAATATAGGAAATTATCAAATTACATCTGAATTTGTATGAAAAACTTCTGGTGTTAAAAGTAAGCACCTACAGTCTTCTATCAGCGTCAGCTGAAGCACTTGTTTTGGATATTAAAGCATTTCTGTATTCAGAGGTGCTACAAATATTTTACTTGCTCATTAAAAAAAATCCAATTATTTGGGAGAAATTAAGTTCAAAAATACTTTTATTGGTTGATTCATCACAAAATACATTTGTGGATATTTATTACAACTCTTCTGTTAAATTAATTTATTAAAAACTTTAAAGTATCTTAGTAATTATTGTCGAAGAGCACTTGCCAGTTTCTTCTGTAAATCCACAGACCAATGCCCATTGTAGTAAAATAGATTGATAGAAGAGTTACATGTATTTATGATATATTTTGTTGTCTAGTGTTATTATTGTTATCGTTTACACATATGGAAGCTCAAATTTTATATTTTATTCGTTACAAGAAAATAGTGACGAAGTATCTTATCGAACTGGCTAAGATCGAACGGGAAAATTGATTCATTACGCAAGAAACTAACATTACCTGAGTTTTTATGCACACAGTACGGGTTTAATTCAGCATTGATTTGGATAAGATATTTTTTATTAGAGAAGTAAAAATTTATTGTGGTAATGGGGGCATTGAAAATATTCCAAACCACTTTCCTAAAGTGTAAACTTAGTAAAATGAAATGTAAACAAAAGGGAAAGTATTTATTTATTTGTACTTAAGCACTAAATTTTTTTTTATGTACCAGTTTAAGTTTTTGTGTTGTTATTGCCACTTTCTTTAGCTAGATGCGATACCATTTTTTTAAACAGATGATTCTGACTTGTATTACTATTTTTAGTATCTCAAAAACGTTTCTTAGAAGCTTGATTTTTTCCTATTCAGATATGAATATTAGTTAGTTTTGTCGTAATTTGTAGTTCGATTCAGTGAAAAAAACCATATTCCCTCTAGTTTTGGCAATATTAAAATCAGGTTGGTAACTGAATTTATGTTACACTGAAGCGACAGAACGGGCTTTTCGCGACGGTCCAGGATCTATAACGAAGGGAAAAATCCGAGGATATCTCGTTATTTCGAACCACGGTCAAATGACGAGGTTAACACCTAAGCAGGCACCGCACTCTCCAAACTTCCACGCAATACCAACGTGAGGAAATTTGAGATCGTGACAGATTTAAAGTGCATCAGTCCCCACTTATTTGATTGGATCGTGTTTCGAACTCACAACCCTCCGTTTGCTAATCTACGATTCTACCAACTTGGACACAACAAGCTTTTAAAATCAGGTGTTCGATATTAGATACACTCACCCTGTTTGTGGGAATTTAGTTGTGAGAGAAATAATCTTTCGCTTAAAATTACGCTTAAAGTACTTACGTTAAAAATTGAACTAGTGCTTTGTATATATATTCATCCCGCTTCATTTCCTTAAACCACGTCTTTTTTTTTATGTAAGCCAATTTTAAAAACAGGGAATATTTAAAAAGCTGACATTTTACTCTCATAATATAATTTTCAGTTGCCCTTTCGAAGATACTAGAGTGATTTAGATATTTATTACTGAACTGTGGTAGTAAAAGCTCTCTTAAAAAATTAATTTACGTTGAGCAATGAAATAATAATTTTTTTTTAGAGATTAGTAAATTATTTTGAGTATTAATTTTAAGAGACTACGGAAAATTTGTTCTCAATTAGTCAATTTGAAACAATATAAAGTGAGACTTTATGCGTTTTCCAGTTGAATCGTTTTTAAATGCAAATTACTTTCTAGAAATAAATGTAAGAAAACATTTAAAACGTATCAGTGATTCATGTATCTTGGTCGTTTTTATCATCTTCTAATCAACCTACCTACATACATCCCACATATATCTTCTTCCCTCATGCTACTGCCGGAGTCCTAATAAATTTCTCACGCCTCAAATAAAGTAATGCCGTCTAATATCTGCGGTAATCACCACTAAATTTCTTAGGCTGGATTGGAATTATCCTTATCCTCCTGCAGGTTAATATAAAACCCATCACTCTTATATTAGCAATATGGTCACCCAATGATAAATTGCTTATTGTGTTGAATCTTCTGCATTTATTATGCAATTGGAATGTACAAATTAATTATTTTAAAATAATTTTAAATGTTTTGAAAATCTATATACACTACCCTACAATAATGGACCGGACTCCAGCGGATTTGCATGAAATACGACTGCTTGTTTGGTTTTTTTTTCTCTGTATGGCCTGGAACCTTTGCATGTTGTTTCTTGTAAATTGAACGCCGACGCCTACATGAACATTTTGGACAATCATGTTCTTCTTACGCTCTGGCAATTTTATGGAATGGACGAATGTGACTTCCAGGACGACAACGCTCCATGTCATGTTGCAGCCTCTGTGAAGCAGTGGTATCAAGATATGAATGTAAAACGTCATCCTTGCCTTCTCAGAGTCCCGACCTAAACCCCATAGAGTATTTATAGGACCAGTTAGAGCGACTCTTACGGACCAGGGAACCACATCCGAAATCTACAGCTGAGCAGGTGACATTCTTGCAGCAGGAACGGACACAAATACCCATAGCTATGTATCAAAACCTTGTTGAAAGTATACCCAGAAGGGTTGCTAGTGTAATTGCAGTACGTGGGGGACCATCCCCTTATTAAAGCATGTATTATTTCCCCTATACTATCACATATTGTTGTCCGGTCCATTATTATAGGGTAGTGTATATTTCACTAACGTATGTGGCACAGGAATCGAAATGATTTTTTTTATTGTCGAATGAAACCAACTGATTTAAATTATGTAAGATCAATCATTGAGGGATTCATTCGCCAATATTGCCGCATAGTTAACTATCCTATGCTTCAGCTATGAAGCCGAATATTTCTAAAACTACTTGAAACTTACCGGACAGACCTTGTGTATTAAAGCTAAGTATTTGATGTTTCCTCCAGTTATAAATGAAATAGACTGTATCCATTCATGGATATGATCTTTACGAAATAAATAGTATATTATATCCGTCAATTGAGCATACAATAGTATTATTATCTCGAGTTCAGATGTTTGAGTGTCACTAGATTTCTTTGTAATATAGTATTGTTTCTGCCCACAACACACTTAATGACTAAATAACTACACCTATTGGTTGAAGGGAGGTATTAATTAAAGTCGCACTGGGGCAACACAATGGCTATAAGTTGAAAGACTTCATTGATTCTTTTATCCTTTATATATATTGTATTGATATTTTCCTTGTAATAAATAGAAGCTTTTGGATAGATTTTATTGGTCTTTTAAATAGAAAATAATTATTTGGGATGATTCTATAGGCATGTTTCTTAGAAAATAATCGTATTGGATGACACTGTTGGTGCTTTTCTTAGTAAAGAATCTTTCGGAAAGATTCTGCAGGTTGTAAAGTGAAATAAATAGTGCTCGTGAACCTCTCAGAGGGTTAAGCAGGTTCGCTAATAAATATACTATCAAATTCTTGATCAAGTTTTAGATTTTCTCTTGACTAATATTTCTCTTAACTAATATGATTTTTTATGCCACTAAAAGTACCTTCACTAATATTTCTTACTTTTTCTTACAGTTTTTTTACTTTAAGCAACTTAGCTCCTTATTAAAATGTGTAAAGATCTCAAAGAATAATAAACTTACAAAAAAAAAGCCTCATACGAAAAATGAGTTTATACAAAAGGGAAAAAGAACCGAAAAATGAATAACGGGATAAAATAGAAGACAATCTGGAGCGGCTTACATTGATATCGTAAACTCTATTTTAAAGGGGATAGTAGTTTGAATCATATTTTTAAACTACGGGCCAAGCGAAGCATGAATACAGGAAATTACGATTTTTAAACGAAATTTATGTCTTTGAAGTAGAACAGTTTTAGTGCGTGGTAATAGTTTTCAAACAAGTTTGAGAGTGACTGTTTAAGGTAAAAGGAGGTCCAAAAACTCTCTTATTAATAGAGAATCTAAAATATTTTAAAAGTGTTTATGTTATTTATGCAACATTTGTAAATAAATGATGACAGACATAAACCATGAGATGACATAAACAATGAGACAGTTCTTTAAATGGAATTAAAAAAAATAATGTAAGAATATTCGCTCGTTGGGTTTCATAGCGCATTTTTTCCAGTTGTATCAAATTTATTGGTTTAAAAAAAATGTCAAACTTTAAAACATTAATTTTTTTTTTAAAGAAAAAACCAATTAACCATATAAAACCCCATAGCCCCTCCGTATTTGTAAAAAATATACATATAACTGTTATAACTAATTACAATATATCATACTAGGGGGCCCGCCCCCAACTCGCTGACGCTCGCCAACCCCCGGAGGATTGCTTCGCAATCCTCTTTATTTCGCTGCGCGAACCTATGCTCGCTTCGCTCGCATCAATGAAGACATGTGTCCTAGCAGAAGGAATTGTTTACAAAATATGATATTCCAAAAAAATGTTTTTCAAATCTAAAATTGCTGTATTACAGAAAACATACATACAGTACCTCTAAAATCAGAATTCAAATGAAAACTTTGAGCAAATTTGGACTCGAAATGTGACCTCTGCTTTGGAAATTGAATACCCAGCATGTTGTTTGTGTACATTTCCCCAGCTCTCGAACACCCACACTTTTCATTGCGTTTGTTGTTAAAAGTTGTAGTGCAAGCGTCTTGTTGAACTATAATTGCTGGCCCTGAAAAGGACCGTTTTAAAATGGCCATGAAAAGATCATCCGTTTTCTTTTATTTCTATTATAAACTGCAACAGATCAACTAAAATTCATTTTTTTCAATAAAATTTCATCCGATAACGCTTATAAATTCAATTATATATATATATTGATGCGCGAGGTCATGTGGTAAACAAACAATCGTACAATGTTGCCAAAACGCGTCAACTAATAACGTCTTTTTTGCGTGCCACGTAAGAGAATTATATATATAGATTGAAGTATACTCGTTATTGCAACAGTATTATCATAGTCTAACTTTTTGCTTATTTATAATCCATTGCGATATAAGTTTATATTTCAATCAAGGAATCTGACATCTTTTGAGACACCTTTGTACATTAAATACAACTAGTCGCCTATCTTTTCGGCCTATGCTAAAAGAATAATTTTACTTTTAAAACTAACGACCATCAATGCTATCGGAAGATCTCGTGGGGACAAAAACCAGACCGTATTTTCCGCTTGCTAATCTTAACGCGGGTTTTATAGCAAGTTGCGCCTTTTTCAAAGGCGAGCAACAAGCAGAAAGTATGCTCCCTCCCACTTTAAGACATGTTAATCACGTACATACATTTGTGACAGTTTACCGTTATTAAAAATGTGCAAAGATAACGCGAAAATTATGAAATTCCATCACGGTGTACGATCTATATCGCCATTCAGAATGCCGACCATTCGTCGAAATGAAATCAGGCGCCATTATTTTTATGCTATTTTATTTTCCTTCTCGGGTAGCCGGGCACAAAGACCGATGCGTATGATACATTATTTCATAACCTCATGAAGCATGAAGATAAGCCACCGAGGTTAAGGTTACCCCCGCAATTTGCTCTCGTTACAGCGTACGGTCGGAGCTTGGAGACCGTAGATGTGATGCGAGAGATAACATTTTCTGACTTTCTCGTTCTGTTGGGGGAAAATCAGCGGTTTTCTCTCTATATATATTTCACCAACATACGTGGCACAGAAATCGGCGTTATTTGTATGTTAGCAAAGGGCAACAATGGCATGTTACTTAACAGGCGTTATGCCAACCTACCCCACATTAGGGGTAAGTTGGCAACGTTTGAACACTTTAGTAAACCATATTTAACGGGTAAATTATACTATTTTTAGTGATGTTTTCTTCATTAATTTGTAGTCAGGGAGTTATACTATCAGCAGTATTGATTATATTAGCTGAAAGCATTCCTGAAAAAAAATCAAAAACCAAAAACTATGCTAACTTGACCCGGTCTTCACTATATATCGATGCTAATATTCATTAGAAATGGATTTTAAAAAGGTATGCAATTTAAGTAGTAACACTTAAGTAGTAAAATTTAGTTTTGATTGTAGGTCTGCTAGTAGAGTATTATTTTATCAAAATTTACGAAATCTTTCTTAATTCTGCAATGGAAATCTGTACTAAGTATTGATGGTAAATCTCTGGCATCAGGAGGGTTCACGATATTAAATTTTAAAATTAGTTTTTGAATATGTATTCAATTGCTCTGTGCTGGATAGTGATTGTTGTGGGTGTTGAGGAAAGACCTAAGTTACTTCAGATATGTGGGTGTTTTCGGAACAATTTATTTTTACTTCTAAAATCGAAGGTTTATAAACACGTTAAGTCAAAAGTTTTCGGTCCACTTCAAGTGTTACGACCCTAGAAATTTAACCACTGTAATAGTGGGATAAGTCTAGAATTCAACATTTCTATTTTTGTTGCAAAAATGCAAGTTGTACTTTTGTAACGAATAGTTTCTCCCCGAGGATTGATCTAAAAAATATTACTTATATCTCGATTGAATTTTCAAAATACGAGTTTATTTTAGCTTTTCCAAAGCAAAAATTTTAAGAGCAATGCAGAGAGTTTTTTTTTATATATATGAGGTCATTATTATGGTTTGTAATGAAAAAATGTTACTAGTCATTTTCTTACATTTGTTTACCTTATTCTGGCATTTTATAGAATACGACATAGGTCAAATAACTATCTCTTTTCGCGTTCCAAATAAGGATCCTTTCAATCACATGAATTGTCATATTCTTTGTGCTTCATTTCAACCTCTGTGGGATTCGTAAACAAACAAAATCTCTGTCATTGAGATCAGAAAATCTGATGTCGTTTCCCTGATTTGACCGGGCCGTATTTTTTTTTCCTTCGGGCTAATTAAAAAAACAAGTCCATGCTGACAACGATTCAACAACTTAAACAAAACATTCGTGAAGAAATTGAACAAGTAACCACAGAAATGTTCTCAAACGTAATGTAAAATGTGGTCGAAGGAGTCAATACTTGCATAGCAATCAGAGGCGGTCATTGCCCGATGCCATATTCTATAATTTGTTATTAATTAAGTAAAAAATGTAAAAATAATTACTAAAAAAATTTTCCATTCAAAAAATTTTATAAAACAAAATGGTGCCCATATGTGTAAAAAACACCTCGTACACCCTGTTTTCGGTGTTTGGTCTCTGGAAACACATGCCAAACCGGTTTATATGTTGATATTAGTAATATTGATTTTCAATGCGTGTTATGAAACGTGTTTGGAAACTCCAGACTTAAAAAGGACGGAAAAATTACAATAATTCAAACTGTATTCAACTTTTGTTCCAAATGTGTTCGAATTCGATGGCGTAGGGAAAAAAAGAACCCGAAGGCTCGCGGAATGGCACCCTCCTCCGAATTGTAGATGGGAAAAAGCAGACGATGCGTGGAGGGAAACAATGCATTGTCTATTTTAGAAGTCTAGATCGTTTGTAGAGATAGGCGACATAATCGCATTCAGGAGAACCATAATGCACCGTCATAGCGTGCTCGTTCAGAGATTCAAGGACGAAAGTTTTTCCCAATTTCCAGTCTTTTTCTTCGGATTAAAGATTTTAATTTTAGTGATCTTTTCAGAAATAACTTTTATTTTCAAAAGATACGTTCTTTTTCAGGATTTCGCTTGAAATACGAATGCTTGGGGGCGTTGTACGTGATTAGTTTAACTTCAGTTACTATAGTTTTAAAAATTAACGATAATACATGTACGTTTTAATGAATGTATTAGTTTGTGTTTCATAGATAGTTACTTATCGTTCTACAAATGGCATAGAATTGCAGGGGTTCAAGTCACTGCCCTCTTTTTTTAGGTCGAAAGTGCCCTTTTGCAAGGATGTTTAACTCATGAAATTTTATATAAGCATGATTTTTACAAATTATCCCATAATATTGTTGTATAAAAGCCTTGAATATACATCAGAATTTTTGTTCATAAACTCATTCTAGTTTTTATGTTGTTTTTAAGTTTAAGTTAGATCCTTGGAGATGGTAAACATGTACTTCATTGATTAGACAATTCAGTGTGGGCTATGACCTTCTCTATGGTTCTGTTCCATCTTGACCTGCAATTGGCAATCTTTCTCCAATTCTTAGTTTTGAAAATGTCAAAGTCCTTATCTACACAATCAATACATCTACTCTTTAGTCTTCCTCTTGGCCTGACTCCATTATGTCTGAACAAAAATAATTTTTTTGTACTAGGACATTCGAATGATATGCAATGTCCATCTGACCCTCTGTACCTTTATATATTTAATAACATTTTCTTTTTGTATGGATGGTATAGTTCGAAATTACACCTTCTTCATACACCATTTGTTTGTATACCACCAAATATGCTTTTTAAAATCTTTCTGTCAAAGGTTCGCGAGTGTAGGTGGCGAAGGTTTGATTCCTCCCTGAGTATATTTCTTTGTTTTCTGTGTCAATAAAAACTTTTCTTGTGCGTGTATATCCATTACTTGATGTTGTTAGCCTTGTGCTTGTGGCGCAACTCTTGACCAAATATGGTCCTTGAGCCCTTCAGAAACAACCAACGAACCAAAGACCTGCAGTGCATTTTCAACATTCAAAGATCATAGTCCAAGCATGGGAGGGCACAGATCTAATTAAAATTTTGTATATTAGTAATTTGGTTCTAAGCATTGTTCTACCTGTTACATTAAAATTTTTATTGACAACTTATAATCATCAATTCTTTTTGTAAACATGAATGCTGCTTATACTTGTGTAAATGCAGCAGTCTTGTGTTAAATTGTTTTCATTTGCTACTTGCGATTGGGATGCGTAGAGCAATGAATACGCATGAAATAATACAAGAATATTTCCTCCAAAATAGAAGGTGCCTTTTCTGATTTCAACACTTGTCCCTAACAAGTTCAAACATGGTCCAGTGGCCCATGTTAACAAAGTCTGCATTGTTATTAGAAGGAAATTTGAGTTTTACAGATTCAGAATCATTAATAATTTTTTAAACATAAGTAATCTAATCACTGTCTCTGAGTTTAAAACCCTATTTAGTTATAAATCCTTCATTGTTTATCTCTATTTCAAGAAAACTTTAAATCATTTACATTGAAGAAATTCAGTAACTGACACTTTTTTGGAGACGCTAAATGCTTAGTATCATGATGGCGAGAAATACACTGTCATATTGTAACTCATATCGGTTTAAAATATATATAACACTAACACGATGTTTACAATTTTTTTTCTGACCTAAAAACTAATAGTTAGTCTTTAAACAGCCGTACAGTAAAAAAATATTTTGTTAATTAATGTGTGTGTGTGCGGGGGGGGGGGTTTCTGCTCTAAGCAGACGATAAATCATCTATTTTTTCTTTAACACTCTCTAGTTTCTTCATATGTTTTAGTTTTCGAAAAACAGTAGAATTTAAACACCATGTGGGAATTGATGTGTCTTGAGAGCAGCACGTAAATATCTTTTACTTGACTTGTATCTGATTAAAAATAATGCAATAATCCATGCGAGCGTTTCATAAAGTTCATCAAACTCAAAATATGTACATGACTAACGGTTGATTTCCGAAATCATGTAAGGAATTTCAAAGAGATACCCATCAAAAGTTTTGTACTGAAACATCTAAAATTTTAGACATAAAAGTTATTTAATGTAAAATTCAGTTATCAGTTTTTGTATGAAATGAAAAAATCAGTTTATGTCAATAAATTATGTCATAGGAGATCCATTGGTCTATGTTACCTCCAAATATTTAAATGTTAAATTACAATTTTTTCTGAAACAACTAGCAATTAAATAAAAAAAAGCCCTTGATATATCAGTTGTGTGATAAAAAGAACTCATAATTTGTACATGAAAAAATTACACAAACCTAGTTTAACGAGTTCTAGATTACTATCAAACACCAGTAAATTTATACCATTGTAATACAATAACTTCCCGCTTTTCACACTTCGGTATAACGCGTATTCGGCATATTCCAACTTGTCCCCGATTAATTTAAAGTTTGCGAACAGCAGAGAGAAGTACCCAAAGAGTTCTCGCAGTAGGCCTCAATAAGCTCAATCAGGACTCACCTTTAACAGGGTATAAAAACTAAGCATTGGCATCACCAGCCGGCCATTGTGACATGGATCTTGCCATATCACCGAATTCTCCTTTCGAGGAGGTACGTAAAGGAACTTTATGTCGCTTGGCGTCGTTTTTTCTACTCTTTTAGGTACTCTTTAGATCGTTTTGAATCGTGCGCCAAGAATAAGATCCCGTTATTTTTCGTAGGATACTGGTACAACTTTTATCTACATTTATTCTACCAGTTTAAGCCTTTGTAATACTTAAGCTTACAGGGCTTGGATTGAAATTTGAACATAAGCATCTATGCATTATTTCGATGACTATCAAGAAGCACTTTAACTTAGAAAGAGTTTCTTTTGAAGGGGACAAGATTTGAACGAAATATGTAAAGTATTTTTTCGGTCCAAAGATCGGATACTTTTAGGGCAGACCTCATATTGTTGGTTGTATTCCAACAGGACCAATATCTATAAATGTATAAATTCATGGTCGAGAATAAGTCCTGGATCTAGGGCGCTACACACATTTTAATCTGAAACAAAGGCATGGTCATCCCACTGTAAAATGCCAAAATGCTCATTGCCAAAGAATACTTAGGTTGAAACTCGGACCAGATACACCATAACTCAGAGTGACTAAACACACAAATTTACTTTAAGGTTACGCGGATTGTCGCTACACTAAATAGGACTATGACAAGCTTATTCTTCTATTGCCCTATAAGAGGGTACAAGATACAGCTTTAACGTTGAAAAAAGTTCCCACGAATCAAAAGGCTTGATTGACCACCGTTTTGATGAAAGTCACATTTCCATGACTGATTACGGATCTACTTTTACCGAGCGAATAGTCAGGTGGTGCTGTACGCTACAAAAGGGGGGGGGTGAGAGAAATTTCCCAACTATTTACACCCAGACTCAACACCTGTCGCATGCTTACTCGAGCGTGCGCTATCTGGCCTGCTGAATTTGCCACAACTGTCTAACTGCTATGCTGTCATGGATGAAAATCACGGCTCTTTTACTAAGCGTAAAAATAAAAAAATTGAGAAATGGGAAATCGTATTCAAATTTATGACAGTTGAAGGATGACTGTTTTTAAATTTTAACTTGCAGGGATTTTTTTTAGGTTTCTTAAGCAGAGACGTCTTTTTAGAATAATGAGTCCTGGGCAAAGCAGGTGATAAGGATCCCTATTCACCCATTCACAAGAATAGATATGTAAACGATCAACAAAATAAATCCTAGCTATTCGTTATTTAAATAAAATCAATGTTGTTTTTTAAACATAAAGCGCATGGTGGCCACTCACCACACACACACAAAATTTTTAAAAGCAAGATTTAAAAACTAACTTTTCTATACATTATAAATAATGGTTTAAATATATACGGTATGAACAAAATATTTTACTAAGTGCAAACTTTGCAACATTTCATATTTAGGAAATATTAATATAATCGGACCCTTAAAACTGATTTAAAAACATCACATTTTGTTTTTATAAGTACAAAACGTCCTTTGAAATCGATATTTTCATCAAATTGTATCAATGATGTTATTGATATTTTTTGGAATATTAATTTTGCTTTACTTCATACAAAAATTTTAAAAAAATTTTAGTGTCCCCAAAATAATTTCTGAAGATATTACGAGAAGTTCTGTAACTAATTTAGCATTCGGGCTTCAAACTTTCCAAACTCATAATGAAGAAGTGGCTGAACCAATTTATTTAAAAGTTATCTAATTATATTTTGATATAAATATTAAACTTTGCATCAAAAGGGGTGTTATTAATTGCAGTAAATTATAAAGTTTGCACACTTTAATATGAAGTGGCTTCGTAAGAAATTTGTATGTTTATTAATTTATTAAAAGTCATGTGGTGATTTTAATCAATTCTTCTGTACACCCATAATTTGACATGGACTAATATATGGCCTACTCTGTTCCAACTCCGTTGAAATGTACGCAGTTATAAGGAACAGAAGTTACAAATTCTACTTTAGATATATAGATTTTTAAACACTCCGCAAACAATATTTTTAAATTTGAAAAGCCAGATATGTATTTATACACCTATTTAAATTTTCAGTATCAAATATTGTAAATGTAGTATGAAGAAATGTTTTATAAGATTCTAAGACTTTACAGTTCTCCCCCTTCATTGTAATATTTAATGCATATTGTACGCATGATCACGAGAAGTTATAATTCGTTAAGTTCACACAAATGAAAACGGATACTTTTAAACGCATAATTCGTAACACAAGAAGCTATTATCTTTTCAATGTCTCGTCATTAAAAGGAACCATAATTTTATGTGAAACAAAAGAAACTGTTATCTTTAACTAGAAACAGATATATTTATTGGAGTTTGATAACAATATACAATATTAAATAGTATTGTATTCCCAATTATGTTATCTTTTCGCGAAACATATTGCTTCAAAGGGTTCATTAAGACTCGGGTATACTGCTTAAATTAAGAGCTAATCAGTCTATAAGCATTACTATCGCCGTCCCTGTAAAGATTCCACGCATTGTTGTATAAATTTGTTTGTTAGTATTTTTAAAGGTCTGTTTGAATAATATTTACATCGCATTTTCTTTTTGAAATATTTCTATCCTAAATTCCATGAGCCAGTGGAGTCAACAGGGAAATTATTGGAGTGAAATAGAGCTTTAATCTGTTCATAAAAAATTGAGTGCTTTTAGGACAACTAATTTTGTTTGAAAGCTTCATTACCACGTTATAAATCTATATAATATATGAGTAGATAACGAGTAACAAAGTATTTATATTATAAATCAGGGCACCCCACATAGGCGGTGCTGTCGTTGCAATGGCAACGGGGCCCGTGAATCAGGCCGGCAAAGAGGAAAAAATTCGATTTAAAAAATTCATAAAACTGGTGACGATGTTGAAAATAACTTTTTCAAAAGTCAAAATAAAATGTAAAAATACCTAAACTGTAGCATTGTCCACGATGAAACCAAGAAAAATGTAAAATAATTTATTCGTGTTTGTTTTTCAAGGACATACCTTTTCTATCTACATATATAATTCTCTTACGTGGCACGCAAAAAAGACGTTATTTGTTATCGCATTTTGGCAACATTGTACGGTTGTTTGTTCACTTAGTAGCCTCGCGCCTCAATTGAATTTATAGCGTTATCGGTTGAAATTTTATTGAAAACAAAAATGAATTTTAGTCGAGCTGTTGCAGTTTAGGTACAGCTACACTCTACGTTTATGAGTGATGGCAACGGCTTGGCGATTTTTTTTTTGGCGCACTTCTAGTAACGAGTTACGATAAATTAAGGCAACCCATCTTTCGCTGCTGTTGTTGTGGTTTTCATGGCAACCTCGGCAAACGGAAACTTTTAATTTTCATTTTGAATATTCTAGAAAGTTCTTCCAAAATCTGTTAAAATCGTTTGATTTCATTGGTTCGTTTGAAATTTTTTCTTTCCTCCCATTGGTTATTTTGTTTTTAAAATATCCTTTGATTTCATTGATCCTTTTAAATCGTTTTATGTGATACCATTGGTCCTTTTATTTGTATTTTGACAGTTGTGGAATTTTTATTTTGTTATAATAGCTTTCACGACAGGATTAAGAGTTTTGTTTTTTTGACCATTTTCGTTTTCATTATTTTTTTACGAGAGAATTCTGACTTTATCAAGTATTAGTTCTTGCTTTTTTTCTTTTGTAAATCTTTTTCCTTTTTCAACATGCTCACTGTATTTAGTGTAATTGTTAAGTTTGAGGTTATTCTTACCATTCGTAGCTTAGTTTCTCTGCTAGATCACAAATGTGTTTTGATATGTGCTTAAGCTTACTACTTTTTGTGATTTTTTTTTTAAATATACTTTTTAAAACGTTCTGAAATATGCTTAAAAAGTGTGTTGTAAAAAGAAAAAAAATTGTGACATTAAAAGAGTTAGAAAATAATTATTTCCTTGGCGACTTTAGAAGTGCGCCAAAAAACAATCGCCAAAGCCGTTGCCATCACTCATAAACGTAGAGTGTAGCTGTACCGCAGTTTATAATTAGAAATCGAAGAAAGCGGAGGATCTTTTCAGGGCCATTAAAAAACGGTCCTTTTCAATGCCAACCATTATAGTTCAACAAGACGCTTGCACTACAACTTTCGACGACAAACTCAATGAAAAAGTGTGGGTGACTCGAGAGTGCTGGAAATGTACACACAAACACCATGCTGGATATTCAATTTCAAAAGCAGCGCTCGCATTTCGACTCAAAATTTGATCAAAGTTATCATTTGAATTCTGATTCCAGGGTACTGTATATATATTTTTCTGTACTATAGCAAATTTAGATTTGAAAAATATTTTTTGGAGTATATTTTGTAAACAATCCCTTCTGCTAGGACATATGTCTTCATGGATGCGAGCGAAGCGAACCATTGAGGATTGCAAAGCAATCCTCCGGGGGTTGGCGAGTGTTAGCGAGCAGGGGACGGGCCCCCTAGTAAAGTTATATTTCTTTAAGTTTTATACTTTGTTTTCTTTATTATGTTAGTTATTATACTTTTTCTATTACTTGTTATATTCCTCCCTGAAGTGTTTAAAGGGATTTCAAAGTTATTGGACTGGGGAAAAGAAGTTCGGGTCACTAGGAGTTGACGGCCTTACCATCAATTCATTCGTAAAAATAACGAAAGGGTAGTTCAGATAATTAGTTCTAAATACCATTAAAAATTTAAATAGAAAAGAGAAAATAATAATAAACATATTTTATCGATTTCCAAGAACTTAATTTACTTTTGTTTTCGTATCCGTAGTTGCATATGGTGATAGGTGTTAAGTGTGTTCAGAAGTCAATTAAATTCATTGCTAGCTTATCACCGATTTTATGTGGGTAATTACGGTTGTGGCTCGTTATGATTTAAATAAGGTAGAAATCAGAATAATTTTGTACACGAATTTCATAATTTTTGTCATTGCAATTCCTTATCTCGCAACTTTCTGGATATAAATTTGTACAGCTACGCATTCCCAACCCGTGTACCCAGAAAATGACAGCATTCCAATGATTAGTTATTTAAACATAACATTTTTGAAATAGATAAAACCAATTGTGATTCATAATTTATCCATGATCAATTGCATCGTTCACATACGTTATCTGCCGGAGTATATAAAAGAATCTAAGCAAATAAAGAATTTTAAACAGAGTATTATGGATTATCTGAGTTCAAATCTTTCATAGGATTTTACTAATGTTGAGTCAATTGAAATGGATAATTTTTTATCCATGTGTCAGCCAAAAAGCAGCTCAACTTCTTATAAATACTTATCTTATATCAAGCCATAATTCATTTTTGGTTTTATGGCTGGATGAAGATGCAAATGGTTTTTGATTAACTAGTGACGGCAATCTATAAATCATTTTGCCTGAATGGAAACTAATGAACGATTCTTGTTAATTATTAATCTAGTAATAAATTAAGTGCGTTTTTGAAATTCACTGTTTTGGTATGAAATGAAAAATATGAGAAGTCTCTTCTGTTTTTAATTAACAAAATGTTCTGTACTTCGATAATTTCTTAAAACATAAAAGTAAATATATTTTTAATAACTACAGATCTTCCTAGAGGTAAAAGTTTCAAGAGAAAGAGTATTATACACCTGAACATTATTAAATTTAAATCTCTATAAATAAAAATGGAGTGTTTGTACATTAAATATTTTCAACCCTTCTATCCGTTTTGTACTCTTCTGATGCCAAATACGTATCTTGCGCGTTTGGTGTCTGTCTGTCTGTATGTGTGCCCCTGCTACGTCCAAACGGTTTAATATACACTCTAGAACAAAAATATCGAAGCACCAAGAAGGAGTTGTCCGATGGAGACAAAAATTGGTGGATAGGAAAATTATGTACAGATTATAAAATGATTAAAATTTCAGAACAATTGAATGATTTATTTCAGAGTTACAGTAACGAGCTCAATAAGGTGTTGACCCGCCTCTAGCCTGGATGCAAGCTGCCACACGGCGTGGCATAGACCGATAAAGCTCCCGGATGGTCTCCTGTGGTATTTCTTGCCAAATTTGCTCCAATTGTCGGACTACGTCATCAACATTCCCTACCGGATGCAGTCGCCTTGCCATCATATCCCAGACATGCTCGATGGGAGAGAGATCTGGTGATCTGGCTGGTCAAGGAAGTGTTTGACAAGCTTGAAGACAGTTCATAGCAACACGTGCCGTATGTGGTCTGGCATTGTCTTGCTGAAATATAAGCCCAGGGTACTGCGAAAGGAACGGTAGCAAAACAGGTCTCAGAATGTCGTCAACGTACCGCTGTGCAGTAAGTATACCTCTAATGACGACCAAAGGGATCCGGCTATCAAGGGAAATAGCACCCCAGACCATAACTCCTTGTTGGCCCGTGTGGCGTGCAATAGTGAAAGCAGGATCGGCACGCTGCCCTGGGCCTCTCCAGACACGTCTTCGATGATCGTCAGGACACAGTTGGAAGCGGGATTCGTCGCTAAAGACTATGCTTCCCCAGTCAGCATCATTCCAGCCTGATCGAGCCAAGTACCACTGTAATCTGGCTCGACAGTGTGCAGGCGTGAGTGGCAGGTGGCGTAACGGTCGGTACGAGCATAGATTTCGCTCTCTCAGCCGTCTGTGAATGGTCATAGTGGACATTCGTGTGTGGGTCGCACGACTGATGATTGATAGCGATGAATCAGGCGTTGTGACAGCTGATCTGACAATCACTCTGTCCTCGGGATCTGTTGTGGCCCTACGTCGACCGCTACCATCATGACGCTGAAATCTGCCATTGTCCACCCTCTCTTGCCCGCATCTTCTAATCGCCACATCGCTTCGACTCACATGACGAGCGATTTTCCGATTTGCCCAACCTGCCTCTTTCAATCCAATGATACGACCTCTTTCAAACTCTGAAAGTTGCTCGTAATGAGCTCGAATCCTGCGGCGAGGCATTTTTTCAGTCTTTGAAAGGTATCCTAAATCGCAATGCAGCAGAAATTTTTAACAACAGATCAGGAACAACTCCTTATATACATCTGCTGGATGCGCAGTTCCGATGCGCTGGAGATCGCACTATTCATTCATTGGACACCAAATTTTAATCATTTGCATATTTGGTCAAAACATTTTTGCATACGAAATTTCAAAGCAATCGGATGATTCCTTCTTGGTGCGTCGATTTTTTTTGTTTTAGAGTGTATTTGTCTCATGTGCGACTACTTAAAGACGGTTAAACTAACTATTGTCGAAGCTGAGAGGGCCTTCTCGGTCGTTGATTAAATTTGCAGTTCATTGAGAAGCATGTTGGGGGACGACACAATTAATACGATTTGTTTCCTTAGATCGTTCTTTCAAACTCAAAAGTGATTTTCCTGGTTATATAGACTTATTAACAAAGTACCAATCTGGCCTGATTGAAAATCGTGCCGGATTGCAATCCCTAGTCCTTACACACTAAAATCAAACGTTGTATCGCAGAAATTCACTTTGCGCAATGAGTCGGATTCACCGTCGGATAACGTAGCGCCTTGATTTGCATATCAGAAACAGTTTGATCACTTTTTAATTGGATGATCCTAATTAGACTTGTTTTTCCACACATTACTTGTAAAAATGGATAACATCGATTCGGTATTTTATGGAATATTATTTTTGGGTATGTAAAGAAAATTTCTGCAGAGTGTGTTTAAAGATTCTTTGTCGTAATGATCGTTTTTAGGGGGATTATTCTTCAAATTGAAGCTATAGTTAAGCAACTTCTTATATATTTTAAAAGTTTATTGGCAGAACAATGATTTAAAAAACTAGGTTAAATCGATTTATCATTTTTTTAAAATGGTTATAGGTTACCTTTGTAGGTCTGTACTAGGGATGTCAATAACCGTCAAGTTAAACCGATAAGTCTGGTTTTTTTTTTGTTTCGGTTAAACGGTTTTTTTCGGTGTTTTCATAGCACGGTTATAATCGCGGTTGTTAATTTAAAAACAAATAACCGGAAAAAAAACAGGTCCCGAAAATGCAAGAAAATTATATTCGTGGCCTGTTTTTATGGGATGCAAATGGTTCTTTTTTCATAACTGATTTTTCAAGATCCACATAGTTTATATATCCCTTTTTTAACCATCCCCGTGACATAGCTTGTTCTCATTCTCTGACTTTGCATTGTTTAGTCTATGAGAGTTGAAGTATAAACAAAGGGGTGAGAGATGATCTAAAGTACATTTATACCAAACAACATTTAATTACGATGTAAAATTCAACAGGAGATGCCTAACACATATCTTTACAGGCATTGAGTATGAATCTGGGAGTGAATATATTTAACTGGTAGTCTAGTTGTCCCTCTTATTTCACGTATTGAGGCATCACTGGCAAAAATTACCTGTGTTCATGATATTCCTAAGATGTTATTAGTAAAGTTGTCGCAAAGTTTTACCTCTGGTTCAAAATTTTTTATCCAACCCTCTTCTGTCCAAAGCGTCTCTTTCTGACCCCAGATTAAATAAACTTTATATGTATTCCACAGTTGCTAGTCAAGCAGTTTTCCAAGTCAGCGAAGAGTTAACGCACTGTTTGAATCAATTAGGGAAAAAATCGCCTCCTTCAGCAATACCAGAGAGTTCCGATTCAACAAACCCAAGCCTTCTTAGGGCAACACATGACAAAGTTTGACA
Source organism: Metellina segmentata (assembly GCA_947359465.1). Taxonomy (NCBI): domain Eukaryota; kingdom Metazoa; phylum Arthropoda; class Arachnida; order Araneae; family Tetragnathidae; genus Metellina; species Metellina segmentata. The sequence continues at coordinate 27,536,481 of OX375882.1, forward strand.
AAATCCATTTTTTCAAAATCGCAGGATGCAGATGCTTACTTTCCCAATAAGCTCAAGCTATATTTGAAGCAGCCTCTGTTTTTAAGGGATAGTAGAGCACTTGAATTTTGGGGTCAAAGAAAGACTTGTTCACCTGCATTAGCAGTGCTAGCTTTTAAGTATTTGACAGTTGTTGGAAGTTCAGTGCTATCTGTAAGATTAATATCTGCTCTGAATTCTGTGGTTTTGGATGACAGAAGTCGATTAACTAACCAGCATATAACTGAACGAGTATTTATGAGGAGAGTAAATAAAAAGTATTGGGTTGAATAGATAAAACAATATTAACAAGGTAACTAATGTTTTAATTATTTTATTAGTTTGCGTACTTTCATTTTGTAATAGTTAAGTTTTGGTTTATTTTAGAATTAATGTGAATTTTTGTAACAGTTGTGATAATGTGTATAAATAAAAATAGTTAACGACATTTAGCATTTTTTTTATATACAACTAAATTGAAACTCCTTGAAGTTTTTGAAATTCGTTATTTTTTCCGGTTATTTTAAAAACCGGTTTTTTTTTACTCGGTTAAACCGGGGTATATAACCAGACGAGGAAAAACAACCGGTTTACCGAAAACCGGTTTTTTCTGAGAGTTGTCATCCCTAGTCTGTACTAGACATTCAATTTTAAAGCAGATTCTTTCATTATTAGACGTACAACAAAATTTAATAAATGTAAAATGGAATGTATAAAAAATGTATTCATTTAAAAAAATATAGTGATGAATATCTTATCGAATTAATTTGTCATCCTTCCGTTTAAGATGGCGAAATTCGGCAAAGTCGTATGCCAGATGCAAGACTGCCCAATTAAAAAAAATATTGTTTTGTTGGCTATGAGAACAAGAGCATTTGCCGTAGATTCGTCATTTTTATGAATTGAGTTGAGCTTGAAAAGAACTTAAGAAAAGGATTTCCGAATCCCCCTCAAAATCGTCTTTTGTAGTAATAATCTTAATGTCACCTTTCGTCATTTTAAAGCTTTGTCATATAGCAAAGGTGCGATGTATGTGAAATATATTACACGGATGGAAATGCATATGTAGGATTTGTGTCCAAAAGTAAGTTGTACAAATTATAAAGATGTTAAAATATTTTATTCTATGAAAGCAAAAGGGATTATCTGATCATTTCTTCAATTTATAGTTTAGCCAGTTCAGCCAGAGTAAGGTCGGGTAATTTTGATAGTTGAGAATAAAAATGGCTAGATTAAAAGCGAGGGCATTGATAAATACAAATGTTTACAAAGAGCTTTATTTTTTCAAGGGCAGTAAATAGTGGGCCTCTTTAAAGCGAAATATTTTAAAGTTTTGTTGTATGCATGAAAGCAGAGGCTAGCACAACAGTGACTGGTAACAAAAAATTATTAATTTTAAAAGTTATAGAAAATGAAATTTTAATTTTGGCACCATTTCCAGTCTGAAAAATTCAAGGGGTAAAGAGTATTTTGGGGATAAAAAGGTCGATATTATCTAAAAAGGTTTTAATAATAAAGTATTTTCATTTTTAAAAATAGGCTTAGATCTAGTAGCTTCAGACATCTAGTTCTTGTAGTGAAAATTCCAGAATTAAAATTAAGACCTTCAATTATGATATGCCTATGGTAAGGATCAATAAAATCTGCGCATTTTGTATATTCTCAGATATGAACAGTGGAATCTCTAACTAGGTTAGTGGAGCTACAAATTTGTAGCAACTCAAAATTATTCTGACAGGTGCTACTATTGTATTTGAAAGTTTTTCCCATGCCTACATCTGTAGTATTAGGAAATAGCACTTGATCAAAATCTGTAAAGAATTTAAAATTATCATGTGTTTAAAAATCTTATAGAGAAAAAGAGAAGATCTTGATTAATTTGGGTTTAAACAAGATATGTGAAAATTTATACGGTCATAAATTAGAATATTTGTGGATTTTTAAAGACAAGTTCATCAATTTTTCGTAGGTAACTAACTCGTAATTTTCTATTGAGTGAAATACATGATGTTTGACTGGTTTCAATTAAAAGTAGTATTAAAGCAGAGTTTCAATTTCTCTCAAAATCTTTGTTGAATCCATTAAATTTCTGTATCGTTATTTTCATGATTATTTCCTTTCCTTACTTTGTTCAATTACGTTCGGTTTTTCTTTTTGTTGCATGCAAAAGTAGGAATGTATCACAGTTGCCTTTATTTAAGCGTTATGTTTATAACATCGTTAAAACTGAAAGGCAAAATTCTTTTCAATTACATATATGAAAGGCAAGGTATTAAATTTGCTGTTATGTGATGAACACCGCCATCAGTTCTTAAAAGTAGATGGGGTTGCCGTGACAGTGGATTTCTCCGTTGCGAGTTGTTGGCGTAGATTCGATTTCTGTAATTTAACCTGGATGAAATTTTCTCTTCTGTGTCACTAAAACTTTCATTGTGTGTATGCCCACTGTCTGACGCTGTTTGTCTTTTGTTTGGCCAAATATGTCCCTTGCGTCTTAAAACCCAAACAGCCAATCTTGACCGTAAACTGATCAGCAGACTAGCAGTTCGGAGACACAGCATCACTTCTTTTATTTTATATAGTATGAGGGATTTTCAGTATAAACAAATTCCAGACTATCTGAATTTATTTTTGCTATCCAAATGCTCTAGAATGATACGTATCAATGTTACCCTAAAATGTGGTTCATCACTGATTCGGTGATGTTTGGCATTTAGTTTAATTGGTGCTGAACAATCTACTATCATATATAAATCCGTCCGAAAAACGTATCATCCATAGAAATATTACTCCCTCACTTACCTCCCATTTAACTTGACAGAAAAATACCTCTCATAGATTTTAGACTTATATTTCGCTTTTCATATTTATATTTTTGTAAATAAATGGGATATACGGTGTGGTGGTGTAGAAATGATAGGTCCATCAGTAAAAACGAAAGTTTTGTTGGAAAAAAAAGTATTATTGTGTACAAAGTATTTTTTTATAAACTACATTAGTTCATATAATGAAAAAAAAATCATAAATAATACACAAATCATAGGAATTATAAGGTAAATAAAATTTATGCGAAACAGCTGTTTCAAAAAGATAGGTCCACTGAACCAAACATCAAATTAGCGTTCAATTAATAAGAAAGTTTTCCACCGTTTTTCGGAATGAGCTCATAAATCCAATTCGGCATGGTTTCTACAAGTTTTTGCAAACAATTTGTCTCGATTTTTGCCTATTCGGAGGAAATAGCTTTTTCAAGTATGTAGTACATTTGTACTGCCCTCCGCCTGCATACACTGCTCTTGCGAGTATGCCCCACATGTTTTCAACCGTATTCAGGTTGGGGTTGCAAGGTGGCTAGTCGATAATATGTACACTATTATCCAGAAACTATTCAAAAGTTTACTATGCGTATGCAAAGGAGCATTGTCCTGTTGGAACATGAAGCACGGGCCTCCAATGTGTTCTGATCGTGGAAGAAAATATTGCTAAAGCAGCGGTTGATAGCCTGAAGCATTCAAACGATTGTCTACAAATGCTGTATCAGTTTTTCCTGCAAGTCCAAATCTGGCCCATACCATAACGGAAACACCGCCAGCTTGCCTCTTCGAGAATATCTCTCTATCGTTACGCAGATCGTGCCAGTACTACTGCCAGCCATCAGGACCATCCAGGTTGAATTTTTTTTCATCACTGAATATCACTCGATGTCAGTTTTCTTTCCTTCATCACTTCCTGTGCGAATTTCAATCGCTTTTCTTTGTGCGAAGTTTCCTTAATTCCGGAGCCGCTTTCCTCTTCCAGTAAACTAAATTGCCGAACTTCTTCACCACTCTATGGACAGTAGATTTTGATATTGGAGGGTTTTGTCGCCTGACCAAAGTGGATAAGCTATTATTTCCTGATTTTAACTCCTTTACTATAGTCCTCCTTTGTCGGGGTGTCACTCTTGATGCCCGCCCAGATGATGAAAAATTGTTTCCAACATTATACGATCTGTTTAAAAGTTTGGTTATTTTTCTATTCGATTTTCCACACTTCTTAAAATGTATCAATTTACCCTGCTCAACCAGCGAATGACTGCAACGACGACCCATTTCATTCGATTACAACGTGATGTTCAAATCTGTTTAAATACCTCCACAGCAGCCAGCGTAATCCCGGAGTAAGCCAAAACTATGATATTTATGCAAACTTTCTAGAACTAAACATTTTGGTGCAAAGATTTATAAAGGCGGACCTATCTTTTCAAAACGGTCTCAAAATGGAAATTTGCATAAAATATGAAGGAATTATTTATTTTTAACTAATTGTTTCCTAAATAGTTGTAGCGATTATTGTATAGCTCTACGAAAAAAGTGATTCTTATTCTCAATTAAGAGTCGAAACTTTGAAAATTGCGGGGGACCTATCATTTCGATACACACTGTATATATCTGCTACTTTTAGTACCTTAGCATCAATTTAACAGTGAGAACGAACTCGATTCTTTTCGACTCTACATTGTTTTCCCATCTGTTGCTAGAAAAAGAAACGCTTCCCGTATATCTTTGTCATCGTACCACTTTATGAATGGAAATCCCACTCGCAAACCGATTATGAATCTCAATTAATCGATTCCTTGCTCAGCTGAGAAACTTAATCTGCCATTGACTTTCTTCTTCTTCTTCCCCTTTCCTACTCAGATAGATACAAGAGGGCTGAAAAGAAGAAAATGAAGTAATCGAAACCCGAACCGTGTATTTTTTCTCACGCCAGATAAACCTGATTGTCATTGGGTGATGTCCATTCATATTAATCGCCTGAAAGATTCCAGCGACATGAAATGGTGCCTCCCCTCCCGTCGAGGGACGGGGGGAGGGAGCGAATCGGTGTCACTCTGCAAAGATTTAGTTACTCTCGCGGCTCCTGATTCATAGATACGTCAGGAGTGACAGCAGATGGGGGATTTAAGATCCTTTCTTTCTTCGCATTGCCCTGGAAGCTGAGGGAAATATTAATGGGACTGACTTACCTGTGCGCTTGGGGAATGCTCACGCACGTTTTAGAAAGATCACGTCTGTAACTGCGAATTGTAGTACTGGGAATTGAAACGTTAAGATAGGCGACGTAGTGGCTGAAGTGAAAGGTCGTTGGTAAGCATTACGTTTGACTCTCCAGTACGGGGCCGAGATTCTGAAGCTACAAGCCAACGGGTTGACGTTCAACGATATCTCTAATGGTGTTTGTCATCGATGGCAAACAAATAGTTTGCGTGGTTTATAAATAAAATGTCACTCACACACAAGAGGCATTTGCCGTCTATCTAAATATCAGTGGCGGTATTATTCTTCAGGTGGAACGTGTTTTTTTTTTTTTTTTTGTATTTCAAATGAGACATCACTTGACATGTTTTACTAAAATACGATTTCAGCACTGTCAGCAAATAATGAATTACGAATCGAGATATATTTGGTGAACGCCAATTAGATAAGACGATAAACAGCCAAAACTATGGTAAACTACACTGTAAGATAACTCCGTTATATATCATGCGAGGGCATTTGGGTAGCTGAAGTAAAATCTCTTTCAACTCTAGATTGATTCACAACACTGCAAGACAGATAACTGAATTTACACTGGAACAACACAACGGGCCATTGGCGGTAGTTCGGGATCAATCCCAAAGTGAAGGATGAAAGAGCACCTCATAATTTTGAACCACGGTTTCGGTACACTGAAAATTCCTCTGATAGTCGACGCTTTTATTAACGAAACCCTTTTTATACGAACTCGTATGATTTTTCTAAATTACGAGCCATATTAAACTCCTTCCGTTCCACGTTCTTCGATTTCTAAAATAATATTCGATTCTTCGCTTTTGGACTCGAGCTAATCATCTAGCCCTTTGGAAACGGTCGAATAGATTGGGGTTATCATAGTACGCAGGTGACTGCGCTCACTTGATTGTTAAATTCCATACTTGCGAATTGATCTATGAGAATCTAGATTCCATAAGCAGCTGGATTCAAGCTAAATGTGTTTATTTTGTGTTTTACTATCTGCGGAAAGCATGGGGGAGGTATTAGCTCTAGAGATAAATGCTTACGAACCAGGAATTTTTTTTTTAATGAGTCAGACTTGAAAAAAAAATATTGTTTGATTTAAAATATCTAGAACAGTAGTCTCAATGCTGATAACACCGAAACATTTTTCCCGAATACTAAGGTTACATTTGGAATATAAAAACATGAAACTTTTGCTTGTGTAAAAAGTATAAAAATAATACAATTCTAATAATTAAAAAATTAAACTGTGGAACAAAAACAATGAACTCAATCAGTAGATTGAGATAATATCAGTAACAATTGTATTGTAATTCTAACGTACTTTTATGAATTATGAGAATTGTGTGGAAACATATATTAATTACCATTCACTGAATAACAACTTTTAGTTTCATAAAATGTATGCAAACGAATAAAATTGTAATAGTTTTAAAAATCAATCTCAACCAAAAGTATTGCAACCTCTCAACAGATTTGTCAACAAAAACAACGCACTTAATCAATTGATTCAAAGAATATCAGAAACACACTTGTACTGTCATTCTAAAGTACTTTTATGAATTGATAGAATCGTGAAAAAAATTATTTAGTTTCAATAACTATTCAGTGTGAATAACTCAACGTTATCAAAACTTAAATTTTTATCATAAAAATACAAATGTCACTTTTGAATTACTTTCCTGAATCTCGTAGAAAATTCATTTGGCCCAATTTTCAATAGACTTTCTGACGTATAGCAAAAATATGAAAAAGTTTCCCGATCTTGGCGATATCTCGATTAAAATTCTCAATAGGTTAAATCCAAATTATTAACGCGAAATCGCAAGTAATAAAAAAATACATATCCGAATTTTAAGCACAGTGGTAGTTGAATACGAATATTGACATTTAGCTCCACCCATTGCGACTGTCAAGATGAAACGTCGAAAATTTCTTTAGTTGAATACTTTCCTGCATCAAGCCCCATCCTAATATACAGAAGCACATTTTATTTCCTATTCCGGATGAACAGGTGTTCGAACATTCTTTTTTAGGTCTCGAAGCCTTTGTAAATAGACACATCATTCTGTCTCCCAAAGAACACTGAAATTGTTTATTATAAAAACGAAATAAGGGAGGGTGGAGAATTGCTGTGATTCTGATGCCAAATCTGCCTCTTGCGTGTTTGGTGTCTGTCTGTATGCATGTGCCCTATACACGTCCACACGGTTTAATATATTTTCCTGGAAATTTTCATACAGTGAGTACTTATCTTCATTTATTGAGTGAACTTAGTTGCGAAAGTCTGTCTGCCCGTCTTTCTGTTCTATGTTTGATTTTGTGCATGTGTGTTTGTGCAGGCATCACATGAATTTCATTCCAGATATTGAATTGAAATGTGTTTTATTTTATACATTATCTATTAGTTTAGTAAATGCAATATTAAACATTTCTTTAGTGTTATATTTGAGGAGTTTCATGCTAAAACACCTGAGTAAGTGTTCTTAAATTAACCATAATTTGGTAGTTTTGGAAAAATTGGAATGTATATTGAGTATTACGATTACTTTGATTTGCTTTACCAGTACTGCTGAAAAACCAATCATTTTTCAAAAATAATTTCTTAAATTTAATTTCAGCTCCGATACTTCATTTATTTCGAGTCTTATTTTTGTTCTTTGCGCAATGCAAACGATTTCCGAATATTTGGGACTGATGAAATTTTTCAACGAACGGGAATGAAAACGGACGCTTGTGTTGGTTAATCGCGCGTGCAGTGATATTTTCTGTTTCTTTCTCTCTGAATTAATTTCGAAATTTTGTGCACTTTTTAGCTGTAAGTTGTGGCAACTGCGAGATCAAGAGATAAAAAAGAATCACAAATCAATATCTTTAGAACAACTTTTTCACATCTTTTATTTTGCTTTATTTCGCTGTTTTCTGTTTTAAATATTTATTATTTTAATAAATGTATTTTCCTTCTCATCACACGCAACACCACCAGAAAGTATGCGACTTGAAGTGTCAGGTAAGTCAGAATAAAGCAAATTTTAAGTGTAATGATGCCATTATTGAAAGAATAATGCCGTTATTTAAAGAAGAACAAATTCTTTGTCATGAGGATAAGAGAAGATTGCGAAATTCCACATTGTCGCATGCCGCGGATATAAGATAGCCACGAGTAAAAAAATATTGTTTTGTTGACATGAGTGCGAGAGCACTCGCCGTAAATCGTCATATTTATTAATTGAGTTGAACAGGTAAAGAACTTAAAAAAGGTAATTCCAAATCTTCCTCAAAATCGTCTTTTGTAGTAGTAACCTTAGTGTCATCTTTCGTCATTTTGTAGCTTTTCATACAACAAGGGTGCGATGTATGTAAAATGTATTACATGAATGGATATGCATTTGTAGGATTTGTGTCCAAAGTAAGTTATAGAAATTATAAAGATGGCAAAAGGTGTTAAAATATTATTTTATTCTACGAAAAACGTAAATCATTACATTAATTTGATCATCTCTTCAATCTAGAGTAAACCAATTAAAACCGAGTAAGGTCGGATATTGGGCTAGTTAAAATATAAAAATTGTGCTTCATTTATGCACTAGAATATGAACTCTTAAATTGCTCGTCAAGATCTAGTTTCATTGTTACTTTTAGTTAAAATTATTAGGTGTAGATGTTTTAATTAAAGTCTAATGAAGCAACACAACGGGCTATTGGTGACGGTCCGAGATCAAACCCGAAGGGAAAGATCCGAATGACGACACCACGAAATTTTTAACCACCGTCAGATGAGGATAAAATTAAAATAAAGAGTTACTTGGAGAGTAAAATAAATGAATAATTTTCAAGTTTTATGATCAGACACAGCTTAATTTTTTATGTAACTCAGTGGTGTTTACATTGATGTGCCTTGTGGTAAAGTTATTCTTGCTTTGAAAAAGTAAATTTTACGATTTATATAAATTAATACACATTTGTTTCATTAGTTCGAAGGAATTTATTTCAGCATTGCCTCTATTAGTCTACTTAGCAAAAGACCACTAAACGGCAAAATAAATTCTTAAGAGAAATTTATCTTTAGTTTATATATTATATATTATTATTATTATTATAGTATATTTGACAAGTATATCGATTGTAAATAGAGTGTAGTGTGGCTCCGACGATAAGGCAGTCGACTTTGTGTCTATTTTTGAAGAGGTGTGAAAATTTGTTAGAAGAAAGGTTGCCGTATCACAATCTTGAATGGTGATCGCCGTGAATTGTTTTCCTTCGACAACTTGTTAGCACTACTATCGCTTTAGTTGAGAAACTTAAACCAGACTCTACGCTAAAGACGTCAGTTAAGAAACGCTTTGTATACGACGCCACCTGCCCTCGAAATGTACTTTACCTTTACGTTCGTCGAAAATTCCTGGACTCGACTGTCTTCTTACCATATGGGGCCGCGGTAGCACGGTTTGGAAGAGCATCGTATTAGCAACCGGAGGTTTACCAGTTCGAATCCAGCCAAAGACCGTCGTATACAAACGGGGCTGGGACACGTTAAAACCGCCGTGGCCTAAAATGTCTTCCCGTTGGCGTGGTGTGGTAATTTTGAGAGGTGGAGTCCAGCTCAGATGTGCCCTCGTCTGACCGTGTCTCAAAAATACATGGTGTTGTCCTCGTGTTTTTCACTTTGGGATTAATCCCGCCCTGTTGTGTTTCTCCTGTACGACGTTAATTTAAAATACCAATACCTCACTATATGTACGTTACATTCTTATTTGTTTGGATGCGACGATATTTTGTATGAATATAAATTTGCAAGGCGCAAACATTTATGTAAAAAATCTCCACCGCGTAAGTTTTTTAAAAACTCATTTGAAAAAGTTCATTGGAAACTCAATTCTGGTTACATATTTCTACTCTTTAAATCACACTTTTACTGCAACTCAACGACGTATATTCTGAATTGCATTAGAATACTAAAATCAATATAAGAAACACGTTTCCATAAAGATACACTGTTGAAAAGGAGAGAAGATATAAAGAACCAAGTGTGTTGGAAGGTGCGCAATTTTATAGTAGTATTCAATTCTTTGGATTTGAGGTCGTATTTCTTTCCGATAACGTTAGATAATCTAAATGCAGGTGAGTAATATTATCCACACTTCACTACCTGATGAAAATCCTAATCACGTTTAAAGACACCATATCGCTGAAATCAGTCTGAGCTAACCTCATCCTCTGTCTGAAGACTGAATAAGGCTACTTTCTATTTTTTCCTCGATCCATGCCGTAATTCTCTTTTCACCTTAACACCCATATTATTGTTCTTGACGGTGTCTTTGTGGGAAATTTGTACTTAAATCAGCTTGGTTAGTAGGTATAAAAACGGGTGTGCATTAGTTATCCTGAAAACTTAACTAGATTTTTAACATAACCATTTTTGTATTTTCAACAACACAAAATGCTTTTTTCTGTGAAATCTATAATGACTTTAGATAATGGATTTCAAAACACAAACTTGGCAGTTTCTGTTTTTAAGTGAGTAATACAAATAATTATTTTGCTCGGTCTGAAAGAATTCGTTTAAATATGAGGATATGAAATAATTATTTTAAAGTTGACGATACAGACTAGTTCTAAACAACTGGCACAACATTTTCAAATACTTTTCACTTATCGAAAGTACGTTGTACCTTTGCTAATACGAAAGGTTTTATTTAAATTAAATTATTTACTAATCGATGGAAATTCGTAGATTTTGCTGTTGACTTTAATGCGAATGATTCAGTGCCAATATGAGATTAAATTAGTATAGTTCGAAAACTACTGAATACTCTTAGATTTTGAATTAACGTTAATTGTTAAAATTGCGGTCGCTAACATTTCTTTCTTGTACTAGCTTTCGAGGATTATGAGATGAATAAGTGTCTAATCTAATTATAATAAATAGGAACAAATACATGCAATAGTGTGTTTAAGCAAGTTTTAAGGATTATGAGATGAATAAGTGTCTAATCTAATTATAATAAATAGGAACAGATACATGCAATAGTGTGTTTAAGCAAGTTTTAAGGATTATGAGATGAATAAGTGTCTAATCTAATTATAATAAATAGAAACAGATACATGCAATAGTGTGTTTAAGCAAGTTTTAAGGATTATGAGATGAATAAGTGTCTAATCTAATTATAATAAATAGGAACAGATACATGCAATAGTGTGTTTGCAACTTAATTTTCTCTCTGGAATGCAGTTTACTATCCTTAATGTGTAATCAGTGGCGAAATATTTTGTTCGTTTTCTACATAGGATGAAATTTTAGTTTAAAAAGTTTATTGAGTCCCGAACGAGAGAAACAATTTCATTTTTACATGATAAATACGTGATTGAATTTAAATTCTTGATTGAGAGTAGTTATGTAAGAAGGTGAGCTGAATAACTAAAGGAACTGATTTGGTGGATTATATCGTCGGCTTACCACTGAAAAAAAGTGAGATAAAAAGCAATTCCGAGGAAACGTAGGGAAACAATTATACTCACTGTGTTTCTTAAGAAATTTAACCTATATGCAAAGAAAAATGACTGAAGAGACTTCACTAGTCTGAAGATCACCACATTCTTGTTTGGAAAATCTAAAAACTCGTATCTTGAAAATTTGAGCCTTGACTCGTATCTTGAGTATTTCACTTGTAAGCCAACAAAAAAATGCTTTTGTCACTGTACACTTTGACCCACTTTTGGAATTCAAACACGTATGTAGTATAGCTCATGAATAATTTGTGAAGACAAATAAACTTAAATCACAAAAAAAAAATGTTAAAGTCCCAGTTATCAATACCGATTTGTTATTAAAAGGAGTGTCCCCGACTTGGTGTCTACGTTTGGGTGAAATCCATTCCTCTTGACGAAAGAATATCTATTATATTTTAAATATTTTCTTTTTATTTCTTATGGAAGGATAGGAATTTTACATTTTCTAAGGATATGAATGGGGAAACTGATCGCTGCAAGTTGTCGTATGTTGTGAGAAGCATGCTATATATGAGAGGGATTGGTGGATTATTCATTTCAATAATCCACTTGACCACAAACACAATGCTTTAACTGTAAGTAATGAGTCTGCGCACATAACTGGGAAATGTCCATAGCCCATCATAAATTGACTCAGACAAAAGTTTGTCCCATAGTAAATTGTTAGAGAACTTCCTCCAACTTTTTCTGACACTGGCTCGCTGTAATCTATTAACACCCACGGAAACATGTCATGATCGAGAATGACATTTCTCAATTGCAGAACAGGAAACAGAGCTGTCAACCCAGATGTCTGTATAGTGACCCCTTCCTTTCTACATTGCTTGGCGTGGTGTAGTTTTGAGAGTGGTGTGCCAGCTCACATGTGACCTCGACATCTGATCGTGGTTCAAAATTACGTGGTGCTGTCCTCGGATTTTTCCCTTCGGGTTTGATCCCGGACCGTCACCAACAGCAATTTGTGTTACTCCCACTGTGAAGTAAATTAAAATACATACCTACCTATCTTTTTACATTTCAATAATTAAGAATAAGTTCTAAAGTGTAGAATATTTATAAAAAATAAATTCATTCACTAAAACCTTAGTATCGATTATAGTTAGATTACAGTTAAACAGAGCTCGTTTTCAGAATCGAAAAAAAAATTTGTTGAAGTACAAAATTCGTTAGCTGGCATTTACGAGAATATTTCAAAGGTATAGTATGTGTGTGTGGCTCTTATATAACAGTCTCACGAAGTATTATTTATAAAATTGAGGATACAATTAGAAATTGAAAGGAATAATAAAATACAGTTTGTATAATCGCACCAACCAAAAAATGCTTGTTAATTTGAACGTTGTTTTTTAAATGATGGAATTTTGACGGTATTAACCCAAAATTCTAGAATATCGTGCTGGACCGTATGCTTCCTCCACTTATGCCACTTATTTTTTTTTTTAAATCAAATTTTAATAGAAATCTTGACGTAAAACTGACCAGGCTTCGTATCGGACATACCTTTTTTACTCATAGACATTTACTACTCAGAGAACCTGCTCCATTATGTTCATCTTGCACCACTACTTTATCCATAAAACATATTTTAACTGAATGTCCAAACTTTAATTACAATAGACCTAAACCGATTTGGAGTTTTTCACCCAACTCTGAAGGACCTGTTGACGAATTCGCCTCATAAAAATTTATTCATATTCCTCTCTGACATTGGTTTTATAAACTGTATTTACATTTTAAAATTTGACCTTATTCGAACTATAGTATGTCTTTATTTTAGCTCTTTTTAAATATTTTAAGAAAAACTGATTAATATGTATTGTCTGGCGCAGCATGGCCAAGTGTGGCCTTTATGCCATAAAACTCCAACCAACCACTTATTTGCGGGCTATTATAGGTTGACATAATCAACCCCTCCCCGCATTTTGACTTTGATAATGCTTGAAATCGATCGCATGTGTTGTGGGTGTTAGAATGTTTCCTCTTTATTCTGAAGTATTTCTTTTCGAAGCTAAATATTGTATCAGCAACTGGAGGGTTCAAAGACTGTTGTGTACGTGGAGGATGGTGCATGCTAAATCTGCCGTGGACTAAAATGCCCTTACATTGGCGTGGTATAGAAATTTGAAGAGTGGGATACTAGCTCAAGATGCTGACCTTGTTATCTGATTATGATTCAAAATTACGAGTTGCTCCAGTGCGATCTAAATTCAATTACGTACATACCTAAATCCTTTGTCCTTACGTTGGGACACAATAATTCTGATTCCAGCCGATAGATGGCTAAACTAATAAAGCTGTGTTACATCATAACCAGTTAACAGTTATCGATTTTACGAAAAGTAAAAAGAAATATAATTAGTAAAATAATAAGAATTTTAAATTTATCACTGTAATAATCATTCTCTCTCTATATTAAAAAAAGTTACCGCCGCCGCAGGATTGAAAACTGTGTTGTTTAGCTCGATTCTTAGATGGTTTCCCGAGAAAGTACTGATCAGAAAAAAAACGAAATTAACATGGTTTGTTCTTCATCGTATTCCCTGGACAATTGTTAAGATTTTTTTTCGATGCGGCTATTAGTTTAGGGTTTATTCAGTGTCAAAATTGAAAAAGCGAAATTTCTTCCGCGAGTGAGCAAAACACATACAAATTTTCAGTCTTCAGCCGTGAGTTTTTTTTAAAGAGTTCCTCTCAACGTAAATTTTTACAGCTCGTCGAGTTTTTTTTAGAAGTTTCAATTTGGTTCTTAATAGTATTTTTTTTTTTGAAATTCGGAAAAATTCGGGACATTTTCGTTATTTTCTTTAACTGCCGTATCTATATCTCATTGCTATTAGTTTTTAATTTTTAAAATATTGCAGTATACCTCAGAATGTACTCTTTCTTACCGTACAAGTATTTTTGTAATTGGTTAATAATTAAATTCGATGCGATCAAAAGTTGGTCACAAAAATTCGGAATCTTTGGATATTTTCGCTATTTTTTGTTAAAACTGTCATATCTACAGCTTAGTTATATTATTTTTTAAATTTGAGAACATCACTGAATGCATTACACTCTTTCTTATAGTACAATTACTTTTTAAACTGGTTAATAAATAAAATCGATGCAATTAAAAGTTGTTCATACAATTTTCGGAACTTTCAGATTGTAATTTCCGATACGAAACTAAAACTGTTATACCTGTATCGTATTACTATTAGTTTTTAATTTTGAAAACATCGCAGTATACCTCAGAATATACTCTTTCTTACGGTACAGTTATTTTAAAAATTGTTACTCTTTTAAATTCAAGCCTTCTATGTTGCCATCTTGGAAAACACTGTGGTGTGATATCTCCACAGCTAATATAAGACCCTATATCCCAACCCTATATCCCACAGAATTTCCGCCAACAGATGTTTCAACAAATACAGGGTTTTTTTACACCCTGGCATTAAATCAACCATCTATCAGATGACAGAAAAATTCATTTGGCCGGAAATGAAGACGGATGTAAGAGAACGGGCAAAGCCATGTATTAACTATCAGAAATGTGAAGTTAACAGCCGCACTAAATCTAAATATGCCGAATACCAAGAACCAGATGCAAGATTTAGTGTTATCCATATTGATCTAATTGGCCCATTACCACCTTCAAATGGCATGATGTATTGCATAGATCGTTTTTCTTACTGGATGGAAGTAGTCTCTTTGCCTGTTCTTACACCTGAAATTGTTGGCAAAGCATTCTATGAGCAATGTGTCAGTAGGTTTGGTGTACCTGGCAAAATAGTTACAGACCATGGGAGACAATTCGAGTCCCAGCTGTTCAGAATCTTGGCTGCAATATGTGGTGCTAAAGTATCACACACAATCCCTTATCCTCAATGCAATGGAAAAGTTGAGCGTTTGCATAGGACTTTGAAATGTGCAATTAAGGCCCATAATAATACCAAGTGGACAGAAACCTTACCAACTGTGTTACTGGGTTTAAGAGCTGCTATATTACCTGACAACCAACTACTGCATAGCCCAAATGGTATATGGAACCAATATTAAATTACCATGTAAGTTTTTTGATCCACCTACTACCAAAATTGATCCTGAAACCTTTGTAATCAAGTTACAGAATTTTATGGCAGAACTGAAGCCAGGTAAACCTTCCACTACTAGAAATCAGATATTTGTTAACAAGGATTTGAAATCTTGCTCTCGTGTATTTGTGAGGATAGACCGAGCATAAAAAAGCACTCGAACCACCATATGAGGACCATTTCCTGTGATCAAAAGATTTGAGAAATATTTTACAGTTTCAGTGAACAGTAAACAGGTAAACATATCAGTAGATAAGCTGAAACCAGCTTTTTTGTTAGTTACGGACACAGTGCCTGTCGAACCTACTGCTGTTAAGCAATCAGATGAGAATTCAGTTGCAAAAGACTCACCTCTTATCTGAGGATAAACATCTTATTACTCGACGTGGTAGAGTAATAAGGAAACCTGTAAGATTCCAGGACTGATTATGTTAGTAAACTGTAAAATATGTCTTATAGTACAACTAACTTGAGTAATGAAGATGTGTATATATGTTGTTGGAAATAATAATTCTTTAATTTATTTTTTTTCCCTTGTCAGAACAAATTGCAGAGGATCTTGTATATTGAGATTTCTTCTTGATTCTAAACTGGTTTAGGTATAATGAGTAACATGCAGAGGTATAATATTGTAATTTTCAACGTGCAAGTTACTTAATAGCATTTAACATTAGTATTTGCGGATTGTGATAGCTGTTGTAATGATTATGTTCTGGCACCACTGTCCCTGCCATAGTTTCTGATTATCGTAACTCAGTTACTGGTGGGGGAGTAATGTTGGGTCAGAATAATTCTGATTCCTGTCGATAGATGACTGAACTAATAAAGTTGTGTTATATCATAACCAGTTAACAATTATCGATTTTACGAAAAGATTCATTTTATAATATTAATTAAGCATTTGTTATTTTTATATTATTTGTATGAACTGAACTGAGGTAAAATTTTGACTGTAAACCGAACTATGCTTTATTTGTTGTGAGTATAAAATGGGTGTGTATTCTCACTCGTGATCATCAAACGTCTAGATGTCGAAAAAGCTCTAGAGATTTTTTCAAAAGATTTATTCACGCAACTTCAACAACGTTGATAGTTAGTGGGTTGCAAGACACTTATACTTCTATTCATCCTTGGGTGTATATCTCCTGTATAATTAAAGCTTTCCTGTGAGTGTATGTATCCATTTACTTGACGTTCTTTGGCACTGTTTGGCGAAATATGACTTGCGCCATAATACCCAATCCAACCAACCTTTGGTTTGGTTCATTCTAACATATGTGTGTGCTGTTTGTATAATAAAATGAAAAGAGTTCTATGATATCTGAAAGTGACTTGATAAATGCTTGTATAACCTTGCGCAATGTAAAAATATCCCTTGAAAGAGTGGCGGCTATACTTCATTTCAGAAAATGTCAATTCCGTTATAACGTATTCAACTGAAGAGTAATTCATGCTATTGAAGCATTATTTTGAATTTTATTTGACAGTCTATTAGTTTTATGCACATTTTAAACTTCTTTGAAGAGAAGAAATGACACGCCTATCTGCGTGCGTTTTTATAATTCCTTCAAGTTTAGGAAGTTTTTCAAAATATGCTTTTTCAACCCAATACGATGGTATTTATCCTGTTTTGTGAACTCCAATTACTTTTCTTTTTGTTGATATACAATTGCGATGGAAAATAATGATTGCTGTATTGAAACATAATGAATCGGTCTTTCTCAGTGTGTTTTGTTTCTATTTAAATTCCTTATATGCTAGTATTTCATTTGGATAAAATTCGACTGCAATCTCAAAGATACACTGCTCATAGTCGTATCACATTACTGTTGAGCCTTTAGATGGGTAAGTACTTGACAGAAATTCATAACCCCCAATCACAACTACCTCTACTGATGTCAAAATTTTAACAAAGATAAAATTATTGAACTCAAAAATGCACACCGAGTCGTTGAAACCATGCATTCGAGTTCTCGGGACGATAGCAAGTGGAAAGGAGTGCAGTGCTTTAATCGATTCCAAAACCATCGAAAGAACCGGCGACCCACCGCGCCCCTTCCCGACCTCTCTGACCCGAAGATCTTGCCCTTGCACTAATGTTACCCAGCAATCGAGCCGTGGTATGCGAGTATTTGAACTGCATTTTCAGTCACGCGCGAGACGAGTTGAAACCGCTGGCCGGAGAGTCGCTCCAAGACCGACGAGACAGCCACTTCATCACGAGTTTGTGAAAAGGCTCTCGCAGTTTGGTTTCTCAAGTCCCTTCTGCTTTGAGCTTTGAACTTCGAGGAATCTAAGCGATCTTCGGGAACGAAGGAGAAAATTCGAGTGCCGACTTCCATATTCTATGTTATGAATGCTATCTCCCATGGCAGATTGGGGGAATTTGAATATTGGGTGATTCGTTCTCTTCCTAGTGGATTCTTGATTTTTTTGTGCATGTGAATTCCAAGCAACAAAGCATGTCAACCGAGCATCAAAGCTAAAAACTCTAATCGACACTCAATATTTTTCATTGTATATGATTGGATTTGTCCATCTATAGTCATATTTTGTGATATTAGGGGTAATTAGACTGGTACCGACGGCTTAAACTATTTCACGACTGGGATCTGAACCTACAGTCTGTTGAGCGCCAGAGCATAGACGTGAAAATGTAAGCATAGTGAGCATTAATATTGAGAGGAGTTTAAAAAATTGTGACCAACATGTCGACTAGTAGTCACGTGACTGTACTGTGAAAAATTGGCTCGGTTGGCCCATTTGGTATCTTATCACCTAGTTTGACGATAGAACATCTTATGACAAGGACAATGCTCATTTCTATAGTGGTGACGAAAGTCGTGAAATGTCACTTATTTCTACTACTATCAGATGATCAATCAGACCAATCAAATGATGAACCTATGGATGGGGGTTTTCTCCCCTTCCGTGGATCAATCATTTAATGAATGTTAGGTTCCACTCAACAGACGAAAGTAGTCTAAGGCCTGGTGCACACATCCGGTTTTTCAACGTGCAGCGACGTTGCCGCAACGCAAGTGCGGTCTGTGATACATTAAATCCAATGGAGTAAGTGCACTCATGCCTCCGGTGCCGCTGCGGCGATGCACGTCCAACTTGCGTGTAATTTGCACCGCAGTTCCCCACGGCGCAGCAACACGCTTCTCCGGTCTCAAGTACCTTGTTTTCATAATAAATGGAATATAAATAATAATTAATAAATGGCTGTATCCAGTAACATCTGTTTTGTGAAATGAGTACTTGCGTCAATTCACGGTTACGTGTGCAAAGTTGGGCTTCGGTGCCGCACGTTGAAAAATAGGATGTGTGCACGGATGTGGGGCCTAAGGGTCACGTTTCAACTAGTTTTAATTACATGATCCTGTGAGCATAAAAGTTTTATCCTTGCTCACTCTGCTTTTATATTTCTTTTATACATATTTCTACTTTTAAATTTAACTGACTCCGATGAAAGGCGTTAATTATTTAATTGAGAAACGAGAGAACGATTGAAATCACTTACAAGAGATTAAATTTCGTTACAGGACTGGGTAGCCCCACATTTTTTTTATTTTAAACCTTTAAATTTTATTTATTAGCAATAATAAATTCATATTCATTTTTTATCTTATCTAACTATCTTACACTAACCAACATAAATAACTTCATTAAAAGAGAAATGTTTCTATAACAATTTTTAAACGTTTATTTAAACAATGAATATAAGGGACCCGACAATGTTTCTTCTTACGCATCTATTTTCAAGAGTCTCTAAGTCTTTCAAAGTCATATGCTGTAATAAACGCATAAAAGGCAAAGGTACTGTGACAGTGACTTGGGTACTCTTTCTCCGATTTTAAGAAACATGATAAATGTGCGATTTCGGGAAGAAATGCGAGACTTTCACAAATTACTTTGGCAGTTTTCACCTTTGAAAAACCTGACATGAAAAGGTAAAAATCAATTTAAAAAATTATTTTTTTCTCCTATTAATGGAATTATATATGTTCGAACTTCGCAAACTTGCCCTATTTCTGAGAAAATAAAAATAAATTTAAATTGTAGAAAGACAAAAAATGATAATTTTAAGTGCATATAGATTCCACTTATTTCATCATAATATTCACATATTCATCAGCAAAGTATCACATTTCCCAATTTTTTGTAATTTTAGATATTTAATTGAAAGATATTCCGAAATAACATTAAAAATAATATTGCATACTTCGAAACACAGATTGTAAAAGAAGAGTGTAAACAGAAAAAAAAATTTGTAGTAAAACTAAAAGTTTCGATTTTCTAGTATTGAGGAAACAATGCTTTAAAAAACTGTTTGCCGATTTTTTTTTTGTCCCTAAATTATACGCCTACACAGAGTTTGTCTTCAAACAATGAATTGATTGTTCCACCTCTGCTTCTTCATTATTTACTGACTGTCACGCAAACCCTCGGTAAAACACGTTACGAAATAACGGAAGACTACTGTTTCCATTTCCATTTGTAGTTTGCGGCGTAGTTTTCTACTGTACTAGCCGGGCTGCGCCGGCTAGCGCTCTTCGGTTTGTAATAGCTTTCAAAACTGAATAAAACTCGAATATTCAAGACATTTGCTCATTTTTGAATGAAAAGGCCAAATCTATGTTTTACTCTATGTATAGCCATTAGGAGCAGGCTAAAGATAAATATTTGCATGGTAAATCTTTCAATTAATGCACAGTTTTTGATAGAAATGGTAGGAAAGGTTTCAGATCTTATTAACATTTTCCAACCGGTCTAGTGGTTAAGGTGTTGGCCTCTGGATCGGAAGGTTCCTGGTTGGAATCCGGGGTCAGGGTATGGATGTAAATTGTACTGT
This sequence comes from Metellina segmentata, assembly GCA_947359465.1. Lineage (NCBI taxonomy): Eukaryota > Metazoa > Arthropoda > Arachnida > Araneae > Tetragnathidae > Metellina > Metellina segmentata. Next base: position 27,556,982 of record OX375882.1, read on the forward strand.
CCTTTGATTCGGGCAATGATGGTCCTCCCACTGGGTGCTTCTTCACAAGTGGCCATCACTTTCGGCCTTGTAGGGACCAATGATTAAGTTAATATGTGTCCGCCATTGGAAAAAAAATTTATTTAAACACAAACCAATACACTACAACTCAAAACTGCAAAAAAATATTTGCATCAGAAGGTATGAGATATATATGAGGTATCAAAAAAATTTCTGTGTCGTTATCATCAATTCGTTTTGCTTCAACAATATTTTGTTGTTTTTCGTAAGTCTCAAAACTTCAAATTGAGACCACAGTTTGTGTTTTTTCAGGCAACTTGCAACTGTTAGCGACCGTGAACCTCTTAGAATTACTGGCAGTACCTGTCGGAAATCTCCACCCAGTAAAATAACGTTTCCTCCAAATGGCTCAGGATATTTTGTAAGATCTTGAAGTATACGATCTATTGTTAAAAACGCATGCACATGAGTCGTTGGAGCTTCGTCTCATAACATCAGTTTTGACTCCAATAATAATTTGGCTGAGTGGGATTTTAAATATGGAATGGGTAGTTCTTCCTCCAGGTAATAATGTAGCTGCTATTCCAGTTGATGGGACAGGAGTAACGTTATCACCTCTTCCTCTTATTGCATGTAGTAATGGGATATAAATAAAAGTCTTCCCAGTTTCCGCATGTCCATCTAGGAAGAAATGCTTTTTAACGTTTTTGTGATTGCTATATATGGCATCCAGAACAGTTTGAACAACTAATTGCTGTTCAATGTTAAATTCATCCATTTTTATCTGAGCTTTTCTTTGGAGTAGACTTGTTGTTACTTTGTTCCTCTACACTATCATATGTGGATGCAGATACATAAAAAGGTAAATTTAAATCTGGCAGTTTAAGTTTTGTTAAACTTAAACCATATGCCTTTAAAAGCTCATTAATTTCGGCAAGTGCATATTGAGATCCAGGTCTCTCCAGAGTATCTATGAACAAAATCGTCACAGAGAGAATTTTTATGTTGCACCCAAAGTTCAGGAACATTTTCAACTTCCACAAATCCACAAATAATAGCAAATATAACTCGTACGAAACTTGGAATTTTTATCATTGCAGCATCAGCTAATGTTTTATGCCAATGTTCATCTCCTTGAAGAAACCCAAGCTCTTTGCATGGTTGTTGAAAAGTGGTGCAAACTATCCCATTGTTTTTAAATCCTCAAAATTCATTGCACCATTTTTATGAAACAAAAACATTCGTAGGTAGTATTTTTCACTATCCTATACATTAACTACAGCCATTCTACCAATTATCTTCTGATCTCCTCTCTGCTTTTTTTCCCATTTCATTTCATTTTTATCAAATACATAATAATGTGGAATATTAGTGTACGTAAAACCAGGGTGTCAAGATTTAAATCAACGATTAAAATCATGATTTTAATCAAATGATTTTTAAAAAAAATCATTGATTTAAATCACAACCAATCTTACATTTTTATATTTTTGTAAATACACTCTAGAAAAATCACAGAATTTGTCAAATGCTTTGAACTTTCTGCACACATGGTGATTTCAGCACTAATGGCTACAGCTCGTACTGATGAGCTTTTAAAAAAAATGTTTGGCACTGGACACTTTCAAATAATTTGAGGTGTCTATGGACTAAGTAATCTGTTGAGTCAGGGATTCTGACAAACAGTAAAGTAAAAAATAAGTTGACATCTATTTGAAAGTTTTTACAATGTTCATGCATAATTTTATGTTACAAAAAATAAAGCAGTAGGCCTACATCTACGTAAATGTCAAGACAGCCAAAGAAAATCCCCACAAAGTAGGCCTAAACTACTTGTTACCCCTTTAATTTATTGACCAATGGCTTAGCTATAGTGATTTTTCAACTACTTTTTTTTAATTGAGACATAAATACAAAATAACACAGTTAATGTGATTAATAATTTATTAAATAAAAAATTCAACTGAACTTTCTATTTGAAAGGATAAAAGTTTTTCAGCCGTTTCATTCGCGCTCCGATCTCTATCTTCAGCATTTCTTGTAGCTCTCCACTGTTGCCATTCGACGCTACACAAATAACGTCGATTTCGGGTCCACGTGCGTACATTAGTGTTTGCTGAGCCGTTTCATTTACGCGGCACGTTAGGGTTTTTTCAGCCGTTTCATTCGCGCTCCGATCTCTATCTTCAGCATTTCTTGTAGCTCTCCACTGTTGCCATTCGACGCTAAACAAATAACGTCGATTTCGGGTCCACGTGCGTACATTAGTGTTTGCTGAGCCGTTTCATTTACGCGGCACGTTAGGGTTTTTTCAGCCGTTTCATTCGCGCTCCGATCTCTATCTTCAGCATTTCTTGTAGCTCTCCACTGTTGCCATTCGACGCTAAACAAATAACGTCGATTTCGGGTCCACGTGCGTACATTAGTGTTTGCTGAGCCGTTTCATTTACGCGGCACGTTAGGGTTTTTTCAGCCGTTTCATTCGCGCTCCGATCTCTATCTTCAGCATTTCTTGTAGCTCTCCACTGTTGCCATTCGACGCTACACAAATAACGTCGATTTCGGGTCCACGTGCGTACATTAGTGCTTGCTGAGCCGTTTCATTTACGCGGCACGTTAGGGTTTTTTCAGCCGTTTCATTCGCGCTCCGATCTCTATCTTCAGCATTTCTTGTAGCTCTCCACTGTTGCCACCGACGATACACAAATAACGTCGATTTAGGGTCCGCGTAGGTTAGTGTTTTATTTATATAGATTAAAACAATTGCGTGATAGCTCACAGCTACGTTCCGTCTTCATTTTTATGCGTATATGCTAGAAACCAAAGGGAGGAGTTCCAAAATGAAATGAAAATAAAATAGTCTATTTTAATAGAGTGAGAAAGGAGGAGCCATATAGTACCTACTCACCTAAATAGGTCCAAAAATAAACAGCCTCTGTTAGTTACCCCAAAGAATAGTTCTACATCGATTCTGACTGCTCTTTTACGGGGAAAAAAAATTTCGTGTTTGGACTTAAGTCTCGCTAGAATAAGACAATTCCGTTCTGTGCACTGTCTGAAAAATTCTCAACCAATAATAAATTGCAACTATAGATGTGCTTATAAATTTCATTTCACATAAAACATTTATGTAGCTTTTCGCTGTACTGATAACTGCTCGCCTTAAATTTGGAAAGTTTTTTATTGCGATTTTTAAATCTTTTTTACCTATTTATATAGTAAGACATAAAAAAACTAGGGGGCCCGCCCCCTGCCAATACCTCCTAGAGATAAGAAAGCCGAACCACTACGTCACTAGAAAGTAGTGACGTCACAAAAATTAGGCGATGATAGGAACGCACACTGGTTACGAAGAAGCCTGAAATATCTACGTACACTGTGTGGTGAAAATTGCGGAAGGATTGTTTTTAACTTTATATATTTTTAATAACTCAAAGGCAGTATTAATATATCTTTGAGTGTTCAGTTCCTCAACTACGAGGTAACTATGATGAAAAATCCCAAGTTTCAAGACTTCAGCTTCCCATCTGATCCAGAGCTCGGAAGAAAATGGATATCGGCAATTCCGAGGAAGGATTATGTCTTAACTAACAATTTTAAAGTAAGTGAAGATATTTTTTAAAGTTGGCATTGTATTCTGTAGTTTTATAATGATCGAAGCATATAGAAAACCTCATGAATTGAAAAAATATAAAGATAGTTTTGTGTGGTGACTTTTGTTTTTAAGTAAAATTATAACGTAATTTGTTAAAAGCCAGCAAGAACCCGGATTGGATATATGCAGTAAAAAGACTTGGTTGAAACTTATACATGACTTATAAATGATAAAGATATGGTAAATGATAAATAATTGAGTATATATAAAGTTACGGTTTAAAATGTATAAATCAATAATAGTGATAACAATACAGCAAAACATCTTAATTGACTTTAATTATGATTAAAAAACAATTCGAACAAATAATGAATAAGCCTATTACAGTATTATTTTGTTTATATATCCTAAACCTCTCCCATGTCATAATATCAACTTGGAAAGTTTGCTGTTGAGTGACATGAATTTAATATCCATAGACAGTATTGAGATAAGAGTTGAAAAATAATAATTTTCATTGAGTAAAATGCATGTTTTGATCATTTGTAAGGCATTAATTTTGTAAAATACTCCATGTTTATGACAGTAGCCAATCAACAAAAATAGTAATAATGCAATTTTACTTTTAAAAAAATAATAAAAGCATTATAGAAGAAGAGAAAATTTTGTCGAGTAATAATTCATAATTATCCTTCTGCGTCCTTCTGAAACTGTCTGGGGGAGCTCTGCATTTCTGTATAGACATATCGCACCCTGGTAAGAAAAGTGACACAGCTCAAAATTGCAGAATTTGAGAAACATCACTTAAAGGATACTATAAAACATTGAAATAGTATAAGCTTTCTTTAAATTTTAGGTAAGTATTTATGGTGGTAACTTCTATTATATTCTACAGGGTGTCCTAAAAGATCCTGTACTCCAACTTTAAAAAAATTTATTGCCAGTGTTTTTTTTTTAATTATTGAATTTTATCGTCTGCATATTGTTTTATCGACTCTTTAATTTTTATCGTTTGATTTTCTTTGCACTCAAGTTGTGCGATAAAAGAGTTCCATGTCATTTTGTTCTTCGTTGCAAGATAAATTTATCATGCATTCAGAGAATTGTCCTGTTTGAGGCTTATTTAGAATATAAATCGCATGAAAGATGTAAAGATTTTTGGCGACAGAAATATCCAAAGGATGCAATACTAAGTAAAGATACCCTGTATCAACTTATTCACCAATTTGTTGCATTATTAGAAGTGAATGAATGAGACTCTTGGTTCCAACAAGACGTTGCAACTTGCCATTCAAAATGTTTTGAAACAACCATGAGCATGCTTCAAGATTTTTTGGCGATCACCTCGTCTCAATAAACCTTTGGTCATCTCGTTCCCTAATCTGCACATTCCTGATTTTTTTCCTGTGGAGATATTTAAAGAACAAAGTTTATGAAGATAATCACCAAACAATAGGAAATCTGAAAATTGTCATTACTCAGCATCTTGAAACGTGTTTCTAAAAATATGAGCAAACTTCAGTCTTGCCTCCAAGAAAAAGATGGAAATTTTGAACATTTATTGTAAACGTAAGTTCAAATTGTTTTTTTCTACGTTAGGTTGAAAGTGCTTTTTACCATTAGCATAAAAATTATTGTTTTGAAGTCTGTTGTTTTTGTATAGTAAATTTACGAATCATCAGTACAGGAACTTTTAGGACACCCTGTATTTAATAGTAATATAGGGCACCTCATACATATTTTTCAATAACATAACATCAAAATTTTAATTTTTTGACTTCACTTTTCTAGCCGGGGTGCGATTTATGTGTGTTTGTGCGTTAGAAATTTAAATAAGAACTCTATTTTAAAATTATTACATAATTTTAGGTTTCTGAACTTCACTTTGTCAAGTGACATCAGGTACGTCGCAGAAGAGTTCGACGAAAAAAATGGAAGGAAAATTTATGTTAGCCTTTGTAAGCCTCGGCTTCAAAAGGCAGCGATCCCCAGCATTTGGAAGGTGTTGAAATGATCAATGTGCCAACTTGCTATTCTGTATTAAAAAAAGAAAAGGGCATTTTATTTCTTATTACCTCAACGTCAGCACTAGTGATATCCTTGTCTGTAGTTGTTGATTCAGATTGTTTTATAAAAGCCTATAAAGAGAATGTTATGATCTCTGAAATTGGAAATTACAAACTTCCCTTTCATATTAATAACATCAATACTTTAGATTCCATTCTTTTGGAAACATCAAACCTGAATGCTCCAAATGGAGACGGTAATGTTAAAAATATGTTTAGTTTAACGCAGAATGTACTGAAAGACTTATTAAAGTGTGTCGCAAGTGAAAGTCAAAGCTTATTATTGGGTTTGTTGCTGAACAGCTATCACTTGCTGAAAATTACAAGAATCGAAATCGGTACAGTTCTGATTTCTTAATTTTAAACAGTTTGATCTTTACCATATCCCCACACGCGTATCTATTTTTAAGAATTTGTGGATTTGTAATTATACCCCATCCTTTGACAGTAAAGAGACTGTTCAAAATTTAATGTTGATCCCTAAACTGAAGGACTTGATAATAATTTTTTATTATATGCTTAGGAAAAGATTTTACACTTAAATGATGCTGACAAATATGTATCATTACTTATTGATGAAATTCATTTGAAAGCCTTTCTTGATTATAAGGGTGGTGATATTATTGGGGTATCCTATAACTGTGAGAAGGCAACTAATTCTGCTTATGTATTTATGCTGCAAAGTATAAAATCTAGTTATAAAGATGTTATACACATTTTACCCGTTAAGACAATTATTTTGAACATTCTTTATTTCTTGTTTAAAATTGTTATAGGTCTTGAACATCTTGGTTTTAAAGTTGGGTACATCATCAGTGACAATAATGCTATTAATTGCAAAGCTATTTCTTTTTTTGCTTCCCCACCCAAATTGAGTATTTGTTATAATCATCCTGTTGACCCTTCAAAACCATTGTTTTCCATTATTGAACCTGTCCACATACTGAAATGTATTAGAAATAATTGGCTAAACCAAAAAAATTTGTGGACAGTGTATGTTTTATCCAATGTTTTACCAATTGGACAATAATTTATCGAATGCGGAACAAATCACAGAAAGATTAAAATCTGCCTCTCTTAACACTAAAACAGCTTCATGAAATTGAATCAAATGCTATTGTAAAATATGCTGATACACAAACAGCATTGTATCACACAACGCGTGCAATATTAGAACTAACAACTTATTGTATAGAAGAGTTAAATTTTTAGTATATATTAACTGCAAACTGATTAATTAGAAGACTGTTTTGGCAGTTATCGCCAGCTAGCAGGTGCCCAGTATAATATAAATTTGACAGAATTCTTTAAAACTGAAAAAAAATTAGAATTATATCTCTTCTTCCATTATGGTTAAGCTATAAAAAAAATGGTGAAATTGATATTGGTATTTCAGATGTGAAAGATGTAGTTGAAGTTGAAAATTTGGGGGAATAAATTCAATTTTTGGGTAAAATTAATGTTTGTAACTCTGATATTTCTGACTTGAATGACACTATTCTTGCTATTGTGTTTGTAGCTGGCTATTGTGTTCATTCTCTTTCAAAAACCATCAATTGTTTATCTTGTAAAGCTCAATTATCTGTTGATAGAGAACTTGAATTAAGTTCATGTTATGCTTTGATCAAAAATCTAGATCGAGGTGGATTGAAGTATCCAATTAATGATGTAATTACCAAAGTATATGCAATTACATAATTGTATCTAAGTTATTATCCACAGACTTTGAAAATTGTTGACTTTCAAAATAAGAGAAATGTTGTATGTAATATCACGTCAAATGTTTTGAACTCGTCAGCAATTTTCCTGCCAGTTGAAACTTGCGACAAAAGTCAATTCTGAAAAAATCAACAAACATATTTTTGAAGAACTGATGCAAAAGAATAAATGATTTGTACTAGTTTTGTCTGCTAAAGATAAAAAAAGGCCTAAAAATCCCAAAATGACAAATTTCCTAAAGATAGAAAAATTCAAACTCTAACAAATTTAATTATTTAAATGTAACTGTGGATGTTTTTTATTGCAATGTGGTGTTGGCAGATATGCTATGTAAATTCATTAAAATGAATAATTTATTGTATTGATTTTTATGCTACTTATTTATGCTATGATAATTTTATGTTTAATAAAGATAATTAAATTTATTTTTCTAGTGTCCTATTATTTTTTTGCTTTCAGTGAGTGAACTTTAGAAATTCTAAAATAAATTTCTTACCATAGTATTCAATATGTTATCAATAGGGTACATTGGAAATGACTGGTTGATATAATTATATATTAATTTGTTAGCTCAATGATTTCATGTATGATAATAATGTACTAATCACTATATGCTTAAAGTGAATCCATTATTGGAATTGAATTTTCATGTCAAGTTATATGTATATAGGGCAATTCCACGGTAACTTACATTTAGACAAATATACTGATTTTGACGTGTAAATATATTAGCAAAAAATAATAGAAAACAAAATATTTACTTGAATTGTTCAACAAACTAGTAAAAAGCTAAACTTTGATAAGAATGTTATTAATTTGCTGATATTTTTAAGTCCACAGAATTAAATTTACTGTCATAACTTGCGTTACAGTAAAGAGGAATAACAGAAAAGGTTCATGAACATTTGAATAAAATTCTGTTTTGTTCAACATGATATAGTTTGAAAAGTATATACATTAATTCTAAAGCCTTTCATAATTGTAGTCATGCAAATTTTTTAAAACTGTCATTCATCAATTAAATTTAATTAAAAAAAATTTAAGTAACATACGTAACATTTCATTTTTCCAAAATTTTATTCTAATGGCTAAATTTTCATTACAATAAATCAAATACAATCACGATGAATCAAAACCAAAGAACTCCAGTCTTTTTTAAGCCCAAAATTATGTAAAATATATCTTATTTTATTTTTTCAAGTTTTTACTTTTCAGCATGGAATTACCCTAATGTATCATGGGTGTTCTTTAATTCTTGCATACAGGATTTACTTCTCCAGCCTCCTTTTTCAAAAGTTAAGGCAAAATATTTTTTAAATAGTTGACACAATATAAAAGGGACTATATGGATATATTGGTCAAAAAATATTATGCAATTGACATTAGAGGTACCTGATATATGCATCCATCCTCCAAATTATATATAAATAGTTTTCAAATGCTTCTAATTGAAAAAAAATTCTCTGATCAACTTCTATAGTTATGTTTTTTAATTACCTAAAAAAAAGCATTAATACTAAACTCGTCATTTTTTAAATTCCATTAACAAGGAAATTATTTTTTTAGCAAACTCATTTGAATAATGGATTTACTAAATGTTACTATCATAATTTAGCTTTTCTTTGTGTAAAATGTATCATATTGTCGCTATACACGTAGATACAATAATTTATCAACAGGTCCTAGAACCCAACAAAAATAGCCCTGGAAAATTTTAACCTTTCTTATGAATAACCGAAAATTAATCTAAATTAAAAATATATTTATATGGCTGCATTTCTGCCAGGGCTATCAAGGATGATGGGTATTCTTCGAAATTTATTTTTCCCACAGATGTCTCAGAATTTTTTAATCATTGCCTATTAAATATAATTTAAACTGTCAATTTGATTTTGTATCCATAATTAATTTAAACTCTTAATTTCACTGGGTCGCATTTATTTCCTCCCGTAACTTTCCAGATATTCAATGAAGCATCGCAAACATTACTGTTTATATTTTAACCTTCTGAACGTTGCTTTGTCATATTTTATTGTTTCCCACAATTATAAATTGTATATCTATATATTTCTTCCCCTGCTTTCAATTTCATTTCATTATGCTACTTTAAGCTGAAAAAATCCAATAACTAAATAATTCGTTGAATGAAGTCGGAACTTGCTGATAAACAAACGCTCAACAATGATGTTTTGCATCGCCTAATTTTTCTGACGTCACAAAACAGTGGTTTGGCTTTCTTATCTCTAGGAGGTATTGCCCCTGCTCGCTGACGCTCGTCGAACCCCTGAGGATTGCACTGCGCGAACTTTGCTCGGTTCGCTCGCATCAATGAAGACATTGTTTACAAAATATGATGTTCCAAAGTAATATTTTATAAATATAAATTTGTTGTACTACAGAAAATGTATACAGTACCTCTGGAATCAGAACTCGAACAATTCAGAATTCAAATGAAAACTTCGAGCAAATTTTGACCCGAAATGTGAACGCTGCTTTTGAAATCGAATACATGTCGTTTGTAAGCTGCAACAGCTCGACTAATATTCTTTTTTTTTTCAATAAAATTTTTTCCGATAACGCTATGAATTTAATTGTTACGCAAGATTTCGTGGAAAATAAACAATCGTAAGTGTTGCCAAAACTCAATAACAAATAACGTCTTTTTTGCGTGCCACGTAAGAGAATTATATATATAGATGAGGTGACGTAATATATTCCTGCAACTGCAAGTAAAATCTGCGTAAATCGAAAGTGCGCGTAAATAAATACACTGTTAATACTTGCTTATTACGGTTGGTTGAGCAAGGCCCAGTAACGTACAAGTTGCTCCCTATCTTGTTAAGAAATGCCCTCTTGTTTTTAGACGAATTGGTTGTAACTTGTATAATTCTTGTGGCGATACATCACTAGAATGAGTGTGTATGCTCAAGTGGGAAAATATTTTCTTATCCCTTCAAGTGATTATGCGAAATATTTCGTTCAAGATAAAGTCAATTTTGCTTACGATGAGATACCTCGTCGAGATAAAAGTGCACTATTACTCCAAGGATGAATGTAAACCCAGGTAGGAAAAACAAATTGCTATTTACCCAGAACAGGTGATAGTTTAACAGGCTTTTGCATCACAGGCTGGCATCTACAGGCAGTTTTCGACGCAAAGATAGGCCACCATGAGGGTTAAAGTACAGTAGAACTCCAATTATCCAAACTCCAGTTATACACGGATCGCCAATTATTTGGATCGCTTTATCAACAAAATTCGCACTTTTAAAGTTTCTTATCGGTAATCTTTAGTTTACGTCGTACTAGAGCAACACAACGGGCTATTGACGACGGTCCGGGATCAGTCCCTTAAGGGAAAGATCCAAGGACAACACCTCGTAATTTTGAACCACGGTCAGATGACGAAGCAACACCTGAGCTGTTACCCCACTCTCCAAACTTCCACGCCAACCCAACGTGAGGACTTTCGGCCACGACAGATTTAAGGTGCACCAGCCGCCTCTACACCATACACTTACAAACATCCATGGGTCTATAAACATCCATGCCCGAACCCGGATTCGAACCAAGAACCTTCCGATCTAGAGGCTAACACCTTAACCACTATACCGGTTGGTCGGCGTTTCTTATCGGAGAATGATAAAAACGAAGAGGACGAAGTGTTAGTAGAGGACATAAGAATCCTCATAGAGGAAATTCCAGGATGTTCCGAGTGCAATGCAGAGGACGTAGGCGAGTGGCTGGTGTGTGCGATTCTTTGAACTCTGGTTTCCAAATTCTCAGTGATGATGAACACATCTAAAGTATGAGAGGAGAACTCCTTAATGACCCGGAAGATGACGACGACATTGCTGCTCAAACAGATCAAACCAGACGCGGGACCATCAGCTGGTAGAGCGTTTGAGTGCCTTGACACAGCGGCTAAAATGGATGGAGCGACGGCCTGAGTGCGAAGAGTTACAGCAACTTACTGTCAAGTGCATGCAAGACTAAGCTATCGTGTAAAGACAGCGAAACAACTGATTTTGATCGAAATGTTTAAGCAATGATATATTTTAATACAGTATGTAAGTACAAAATTGAATAAAATTGTTTTCATAGTCATTAAGTTACATACATACTAAAACAAAATTATTATTTTTTACTAAGAAATAACATTTTACTCGTGAATTATCCAATTATCTAAATGGGGTCTGGTCCCAATTAATCCGGATAGTTGGAGTTCTGTATTTTTGGGCGACAAATTGTTTCTTCCATTCTTGGTCTTCAACTCGTTACTATTCTTCCTTGGGTCGATATTGCCTCCGAGATTCCATCAGCGCCTTCTTTGGAAAACTATGCTCTAACTGTTACCTGCTTCTACCTATTTTGGAAATCCTCGATATGAAAACAAAAAATAAAATGACCATACCATTTTTCTTTCGTTCATTCACTGTAGAAAAAATTTCATATTGAAACATCGACTGTCAACCCTTGCGATTGCAAATCGCGATCCATCTTTGTGGTAAAACCCAAGCGCAATAACTAATGTCTAGTAAATAACTGTATATTACGTAAGGAAAAGGTAGTTTGATTTTCACAAAATAGTTTTTGGCATATCCCAGACAATCACTGACTAAATCGTATTAATACCTTCATTCCAGCCAATGAAATTGCGAAATAGCCATTGTGGATATAATTTTCTCAATGTCTAATTTTCAGCTCTTTTTGAAAATAGCGTCTCCAGCGATTGTGAATAAAGCTAATATACTAGACATGATAAAAAAAAGGTCTAAATATACAGCGCTTGTGACCTAAATAGATATGTATGGTTTAGAAAATATGACTTTAGACGTATTTCTTTAGATATCATTGCTTTCTTTACCCAACCCAAAAGACGAGTTATTGTTTATTTTAAAAGAAAATTACCATGGCTTTTAAGGATTTATTCGGTCGGTATTTGATTGTTCATTCCATTCTTGAGTCAATAAAGCGGTAGGACACTTCAACCTGTTATCAACATCAATTTAAGCCATTAAAAGCTGTAAATATTATAAATAGATTTTTAGGTTAGATATTTCTTCAGCAATAAGGGCGTCTGATGTTGGAAATACAAAGGATTTTTGAAATGGAAAATATGAGATACATTTTTCGCAAGGTAAATAACATAGATTATTTCTTCATCTCTTTTGCACTAAAAATGCGTATCTACAATTTTTTGATTAGAAATCTTCTTTTGATGGATTAATAATTCTGTCCTACAAGTGCCTCGTTTAATTTAGTCGAAATTACTATTTCGTTTTTAATGTGGTGAAAGCCACCACTCCAAAAATTGGTTCCATCTTAGAAGTACTTTTGGGTAGACGAAGATGCACTGCCTTTCATGTGTCTTGCAAAATTGGTGACTGGTGGATGTGATGTGAGCAAGAACACTTTTAAAAAACAAGCCAGATGTAGGTAGGTACTTAATTTACGTCGCACTAGAGGATTATGATGAGCTATTGACTACGGTCCGGTATCAATCCCGGAGAGAAAATTCCAAGAACAACGTCTCGTAATTTTGAACCACGGTCAGATGACGAGAACAACACATGAGCTGGCACCCCGCTCTCCAAACTTCCACACCAAGTGAACGTGAGGATGGTTGAGGTCACCACAGATTTAACGTGTTGCAGTCTCCGTCCATACCACTGTCTTTTGCTGGACCGAGTTCTGTCCTTCGGTTGCTGATCCATTGTTCTTCCAATCCCAAGTCAGATGGTGCTCAAATAAATCGGGTCGCACTTTGAGATGATGGGTAATTGAAGTGCCAATGATATGCATATCACTTCCAACAAGTGTATGAAGCTCTGTGATAATAGACGCTACTTCCACTTCTATCACAGCTTCATAATTTGTCGCTGCTCAACCTCATTTCAACAAACTGCCATCTACTAACACACTCGACTGCTAAACACAATACAGGCCAATCAAAGGGTCGTAATCTCCATCGCACGAACTTACATGCAGAAGTACATTCGTGATCTTAACACAGCTCTCACGGTTTCTCTCAATTGGCAATTAGTCAACTAGTGGCAGCATGTACCCAATTTATCCACTATTAAATTATAAATGGATAGTATTGTGTTAAAATTAGCTACCACTAGAAAAATTAATTTACAAGACAGTAATAAAAAAAACAGTGTAAAATAACTCTACAATGAAGAACGTTTTGGTAGACACAGTTGCACTGCCTTCACGCGTCTTGCTAAAAATAAATTATATTAATCGATCTAAAATAACAGGCTTTTTCAACCAATTTCAAAGTACTGAACAGGTTTGACCTATTCAAACCGTTATGAGGGCCACATTTAAGCGATAAGATTTCCCATTAGGACCCCAAAAATTTAACCATCCAACATTACACATAATCGGCTTACAAATGAAACACTCTAAGTCAAAATTTTTGTGATATAAGTTTTTAGTTTTTCTAGTGCAGTGTCAATTGCATTTTTCTCGGAAGAAATGTATCTTTTGTCATTTTTCTTTAAATGTAGTTTAGATTTCTTGAACATCCTTTAGTGTGAGTAAAACTTTCCTTCTTCGTTTTCTGAAAATGAGTAAGTGTGTCTCACTGTAAGTTGACTATATATCTGATCAATAATGGGAATTATATGTTCAAACAAAATAAAGTGCTTCAAAAACTCACACATCACAGCATCTTTCTGCTCATACGAGTTCTTGAAAAAAAATTTCTTTGTAGTTTAGTCATTTATGGGGACATTAAGAAGATGCTTTATACTAATATCCAAAATCAACCACTACGCGATTCATTGTCACTTTCACTGATTAGCTTGATTCGAGCTATGGAGTAGCTTAATGATACCAAAAATACACGGAATAGCTCGAAGAAATTGTCTAATAAAATTCTTCAGCACTGTGACGACAGTGGACAATGATAAATCGATAATATAGGGAATCAACGTAGAAAAGAAAACTTGAACAAATGCAAAAATAATTTTTCTAGACGTAACAAAAAAAAATATTAACAAGTTTTTCTATTATACTTTAAATATCTATATTTTATGAACATACATGGCACAGAAATTGACGATATTTGTTTGTTGCCGAATGGTAACAACGGGTATAAACAATATAGAATCGACAGTTACGGGATTCATTCACCAATTTTGCCATTTATTTTTATGCTTATTATGTATGGAGTGACATAATATTGCTAAACTGGAAGATAGAAATTTGCATAGAAAAGAAAATATGATCAAATGGTTTCAGAAAATGCTGAATTGCATTTGAACAAATGAATGTGGTTTTATTGAGAAGTCGCCCAGAAGCTAATTGTAGTAAAATGATTGAGGCAGTAACTATTTATCATGCATTATATTGGAATGAAAAATTAACACTAATAATAGTACACGAAATACTGTTTATATTTGAATAACTTTATTTCATATATATATATATATATATATATATATATATATATATATATATATATATATATATATATATCAGAAATCCATCCTACTTTCTCGAATTTCTTGTTTCGTTTCTGGAGCTACATTTTTATAGTTACTTAGGAAACGTCGCTGTTTCTAAAAAGAAATATATCTTGGAGAACATAACTACTATTATTACTAACTAACAAGAATTGATTTGTATTTTATAATATAGTAATATAGTATAGTTTATAATAGCCAAGTTCTTGACAGTCATACGTGGAGATCAAAAAGAATTTTAACTTTCAAGTCATGCTTGTATACTTAAACCTGCTCTATTTTTAATCAATTGCTGAGTAAATTTTGTTAGGCACCAATCTTTTGCCTCATTTATCAACATGCACACGACACACTTTAATTATTGTGTTTAGTTGTGTGTACTTTTGAATTAAGAACAGCAGCTTCTCTAGTTTTTGTATGTTTATAGGCTGTATTTTAACCTTTAATTCTTGCTTTGATTTGTATACTTTTGGCTGAAGAATTTATGTATGTAATGGCCTGCTGAGTTGGAAATATAAAAAAGTTTATTAGGCATTCATATTTTTCCTCTGAGAGAATGAATCGGTTAAAAAACCGGACATGGAAATCAAGTCGAGACAACACTGGATAATCATTAGAATATCATCCAACTGAATCCCGCAAAAGAAATTGTTTTATAGAACCTATATAATAAGTTTTGTTTTTCCTTCACATTCCACCATCGCTTGGTCTAGGACTGGTTACATTAGATACACATCATTTGCGGGAAAAGAGAAAGTAAATCACCCGTCCTGTTGATCTGATGGCATCGTGGACCATATTGTCTCACGCCTCCACGCTCACTATCCAGGTAGATATCGTTCAAAATCTCCTTCGTTTATGATTTCTCTTCTTTTCCCTTACCATCGGCGAGATAAAAATCATCAATTTACCATCCCCTCTTGCTTCTTTCTCTTTTCTCAATTGTTTTTCTTTTCTATCTTTATTATATTGACTTTTGTTTACTCTTCGTTTCCATTTTACTTTCGTTCCGTCATCTTTTCTAGGGCAAACGAAGGTAGATGCGAGGTAAAAAAAATGTTTGGTATATCGGCTTAGTTCAATCAGGAAATTAAATCCTCTGACTAAGGCTAGACTGGCCATCGGGAAATGTCAGAGGGTCTGTGGTAAAAAGAGGGTAACTATACCTCTGAGGAATCGTATGTGGTATAAAATGTTGCTTTTTTTTTTCCTAATCCCGAGGTCAAATTCGACAAGTTCCATGATGTCTTTCCTGCGAAAAATGTCCAAAAGATTTCTCGGGTCATTACGAATGTACCTACACTCCAAAACACTGCATTGTGTGGTCAGAACTTTCTATGTTGGTACCCTGACAGTTGTGACAGTCTGGGTAAATCTTTCTTCCTGCGACACATTTCATAGCTTTGGTGTAAACTGTTTTAAATCTTTAAAATATATTTCTTTTCGTTTCCATCTTCTCTTCATAACTTGGGGCCGTGGTAGCCAGGTTGAAAGAGCAATGGTTTAGCTACTTGATGATTGCGTGTTCGTAACTACATCCAGCCAAAGACCGTCGTGTACACGTGGGCTGGTGCGCATTAAATCTGTTGTGGGCTCAAATGTCCTCACGTTGACGTGGTGTGGAAGTTTGGAGAATGGGGTGTCCGCTCAGGGATTGTCTCGTCATCTGACCGTGGTTCAAAATTACGAGGTCATATCCTTGTATCTTTCCCCTCGGGATTTATCCCGAACCGTTGCCAATAGTTCATGGTAGTCCAGTTGGAAGAGTAATGGATTAGCATCCAAATTGCGAGTTCGAATCCAAACAAAGATGATCGTATACAAGGAGGTGATGGTACACGTTACATCTGTTGAGACCTCAAATGTCCTCACGTTTGCGTGACGTGAAAGTTTGGAGAGAGAGAGAGAGGCCAGCTCATGCATGATCTCGTCATCTGACCGGGGCTTAAAATTACCTGGTGTTGTCCTCGGATCTTTCCCTTTAGGTTTGATCACGGACCACCACAACTAGCCCGTAGTGTTGCTCCAGCGCGACGTTAATTAACCTACCTATCTACATCGTCAATAGCCGTTGTGTTTCTCCAATGTGTGACGTTAATTAACTTCCCACCTACCTACTTCTACTTAACTTAAAGTTGGTTATTTCTTCGAGTCTTTGTCCTCTATACAAGTGATGTTGTGGTGATTCAGTTTACATTATCAAGTGGGTGAAGGTTAAACCTGCTTTTCTTCAGAAGAGTTGGGCCACTTGCTGTAGCAGTAGAGCTTGGCCCATTAGAACGGCCGTTACTAACGGAAAATAATCGACAGGTTTGAAATCAAAGTCTTATCACGATCAATCTTAATCACGAAGACTCGTCCGCATAGGGAGACACTCGGTAATAAACCATAGCCAACATGGCTCTCTTAGTAATCGGGAACGCAAGCTTTACCACCCCGACAAGGAGACATACACTATTTTTTGTGAAAATTGCAACGTCTGGTCAGAGAAACACATCTAAACTTCCAAATGAGCCGTGTATAAAAAGCAGCGTGTCTGCGATTCCATCGGTCGGCGACTTGCTCGTACCTCTCGTCGGACAGAGTACGACTGAACTTTGGTAACAGATAGAGGCCATCTGGAATGCCATTCTTCAGCATAACATTCAGAATCGATACCACGACGTGCACATGCTCTTATCGCTGCGCGTGGTGGTTGCACAAGACATTGATTGTTGACATTATTTTTATTTTGTTGCTCTATAAATCTGATTATTTAAACCACTATAAGTAATATGTGGAATAAATAAAATTTATTTCTGATGATTATTTCATAGTGTTGTATTTTTCACAAACAGTAGTGTATATCATGGTGGATATGAAATACTATATATTATTAGGAAATACGTCAATGTAATACGAATTCAGTGTAAACTTTATTTTTAAAATGAGCGTTTCTCTCCTTTTAGTTAATTGTGTGTTTGTGTTTAATTTTTAACAATTTTAAGATCTCACAGTAATAGAAGTTTCAGATCTCTACATATGGGTAATCCTCCGTTACCAGGGTACTGGGTCTAATTGTAAGAGGGTTAATGAAAATTAAAAAAAATAACTTTGTATCTTAATATGCGGCATGTTTTTAAATTTAAAAGGTCAAAAATCTTTTTATTGATTTCAAAAGATGAAAGTATTGAATTTACACTCATTGCCATAAAAATTTGCGCACCGAAAAATAATTATGGGATCGTAACGAAACTTGGTATGAAGGTACATGCCGGCCAGATATGCAAATGATTAGAAATGCAGCGTGATTGCGCATTGCGTAATGCCACTTGAGGGAGTTGACCTTCGTTCTCCTTGGAGTATAAAACAGGTAAGCAGAGCTTGTTTGAGTGTACTTAATCTTTTGCAAAAGAAACACTGAGGTAGACATGCCGTTACGCCGCCATCGAAGACAATATGAGCAGCTGTCAGAGTTCGAGATGGTAAGAATCATGGGGATAATGGAAGCTGGGTGGTCAGCTCGGCGAGTAGCTCGTCAAGTAGGCCGTTCTGATTTTACTGTGAGGAGGTTTTGGGACCAGTGGACAGAAGAGAAGTCATTTACACGGCGACCAGGCTCAGGACGCCCTCGACAGACCAGTCGTCGAGAAGACCGTCACATCATACGAAACGCACGCGTAGAGCCAACTGCCTCATTGGCCGCTATCCAGACACAGACAGCACCTTCACTACGGGCCCCTGTGTCTTCCCGAGCCATCGCAAGGCGCCTGGCTGAAGGACATCTGGTATCGCGGCGCCCATTACGTGTGCTGCCAATGACACCCACCCACCGACGCCTCCGTTTGGAGTGGAGTCGCTCACGACGGGATTGGACTGCAACGGAATGGAACCAGGTCGTCTTCAGCGACGAATCTAGATTCAATTTGAGTAGTGATAACAATCGTGTTCATGTGTGGAGGCCCCGTGGTAAACGCCTCAATCCTGCCTTAGCTTTACAGCGACACACCGCTCCCACAGCTGGTGTGATAGTATGGGGTGCCATTGCTTACGATACACGGTCACCTCTAATATTGATCCATGGCACATGACATCCTTCAGCCACATGTGATGCCATTCATGGCAGGGCTCCCAGGAGCCATTTTTCAACAAGACAATGCTCGGCCACACACAGCAAAGATGTCACAAGACTGCCTCCGCCACATTACCACCCTTCCCTGGCCCGCTCGATCCCCAGATTTGTCACCAATCGAGCATATCTGAGATCATTCGGTACGGTAAGTTGGACACCCTACGAGTTTGGTCGAACTAGAGGAGCGTTTACAGCAACTGTTTAACGAGATGTCTCAGGACATCATACGGAACTTGTATGCCTCAATGTAAAATTTTTATGTAAAAGAGTGTATATGGTACGGAAGTAACCTAACGGGCTTTTGGCGAGTGTCTGGAATCAGACTGAAAAGGAATCACTCGAGGATAACACCTGGTCAGTTTGAACCACAGCCAAATGACGAGGTCAACACCTGAGCTGAAACCCCACTCTCCAAGTTTCTACATCCCTCAAGGAAAGGACATTTGCGGCCACTACATATATAAAGTGCATAATCCTTCACGTTAGCAACGGTGTTTTGGTTGGATCGAATTTTGAACTCGCAATCCTAAGAATGCTAATCCGGGACTCTACGAACTGAGCTACCATGACCCCCCTCATAAAAAGGAAGATGATAAAATGTAGAAATGAAATTTACCCTTATGCAAGTAAAATGTTGAATACTTGAAATTCTTAACTGTGCCGAGTAGATCTCGAACCTTATACTGAGGCCGGAATGTAGATGTAGAGGATCTGAAAATACGACAACTACAGTACCTGTTTTTTTGTCCGTCTGGATCTTTCCTGGATGTATTCATCAAACCGTGAAAACACCCAAATGTATCTGAAACATCTGAAAACTGCGGATCCTGAATTACAACCAGCGTGAGTTTCAGTATTGCGCGTTGCCAGGAGACTCCACCCTGTGCTCACTCCCACTTGTCAATCTCCAAACATAGCAGAAAAATCTTCAATAGTTTACCTAGCTCGCACGTAATGCAACCAAATAGCAAAAAAATATATCAGTCATTTTGTTAATCAAATGTATGGATTTTACTGCCTGTTTTGGGGAACAATGACAAAAGCAATGTTCTGAATATTTTCAAAGCATACGTCGGACGACACTTGGGAAAACCTTTGCGAACACAGAAATGCTAAAATACCACCTGAATACCATCCTAAGAAATTTTTTCTAACAGGATATGGCGTCAAGGGTATTTTCAGGGTAAACAAACAAACCAAAACAGAATGCGAATACTTTCTCTTCTCAAATGTTTTCATAAGGCCGGATTCATACCTTATTGTCAATTTATGGTGACATTTGTTATTTAATCTAAATGGTGGTGACCAATCAACTCAACTAGCAATTGTAATTCATTGTTTGTAATTTGAATTGGTGTTGATATCTTATTCGAAAAAGGTGTCAAGGTTTTACTATCGTCACCCAAATGTTATCGCATAATACACATCGGGGTTTCCTTACAATTTAGTTTATAGCGTTGGGTTGTCGGTTTGGAGACGTTTTGCATTTACTGCAATTAGCGCTGACCAATCAACTATCCTATCTCAATTCGAAGTCATTCTTATGAATTTTTATTGGGGTCGTGCTGAAATGGTGTTCGCAAAACAAGCCAATTGGCGACACGTTCGGAATACGTACAGAAAACACGTTTCGCCGCTGAAACACTACCGCCACCTACTTTTAGCACGACAGAAAATGCCTCTCACAAGAAAAAATCACTGTGATCTAGTTAAGACCACGGAATAAAACCCAAGAAAAAAACCATTCTTATGCCGCAAAAATATAAATTCACGGGAGAAAAGAAGAACTGGGGAGTAAGAGGTTAGAACTCCCTCCTCCCTCTTTCTTTCCTTTATCCATGACGGACGATCTTGTTCCAGTGACGACAGCTTTATCTTCTCCTGGTGGCACATGTCTAAACGACACCCACGGGTTGAAAAAAGACACAGCCACAGCAGAGGGAATAAAAAGGAAATAAACCCGATATATTTCTTTCTTATGTGTTAAAGAGATGGGAAATTGCGAAAAAAATATATAAATCAGAAAATAACCAAGTTGGACATCTCAGCGAATAATTCCTCTCCACTAAGTAATGCCTTCATATGGGTCCTTGTCAAAGGTATTTGTAAAATTCGCACCGGCCACGTCATGTGTGACATTAAAAGATATTTTTCAAGGTATCCTTTTTTATGGACGTCGGCAGATGAGATTTTTATGAGCACATGATTTAGAGAACTGAATCGTAGCTATAATTTTTTTTAACTTTTTCATTTCGAGATAATTTTTTTGAAAAGAATTGATTCTGCATTCTCCACGCCTGATCTTTTCTGCACCAGCAGTTGTTTTTTTTATCTAACTGTCGCTTTAATTTATGTTAGAGGACAAAAAATGATCATTTTTGATTGGTTACTCAATCAAAACTATCGTATAAACGGAGAGATAAAATGTATTTTCCATAAATGTAGAGAAAAAGGTCTATATAATAGTTTTTTTTGTATTAAAGAGCATTATATACACACTTCATGTTTTATTAAATCAAATATTTAAATTGTAAATAATTCTACAATAGAATTAAATTAATGGGATTTTTTTCAATAAAACAGAATTGATCGATAATTAAGTTAGATTGAACTATTATTCACACAAATGTTCAGTAAATTTCCTAATTTTTCTAAAGTCTATGATACACAATCTTTCAGAAGCATGGAAATATTTATCATTTGAGTGAGTTATTTAGTTTGGATTCTGCAATAGATTTTTGAATTCATTTCTGAGTGCCAATACTGTGATTCCGAATACACTTGAACCATAGACAGAAAAGAAGTCATATTTGTTTAAGGCAAACCAAAAATTCGCTGGATTTGACGATATAAATAAGAAAAATATTTAAAGCTTATTAATATATTCGAAATGTACACAATTCTTCATTTATATTTATATTTAACTTATTAATAGATGTAGGTTCTCATTGAAATCTAATTTCTTAAAAGAATAATATAATAAGAAATTCTTAAATACACATACGATAAATTAATCATAAAAAATGTGTTTTCCTTCTGTAAACGAATGTAATGTTAATAAAAATTTATCTGAGTAAATAAAATCATCATACAGATTAAACACGCAAAAGAATTCATGATAAATGCAATAACAATTAAGATCATATGGTAAATCTTGGTAACAAAAGGAATATAAATAAGCCCCATAGGGTTGATAACAATCAATGCAAGGTGAAGTTATTCTTATTATAAGCAAACACACACAAGCACTGTAACCAGTTGCTCATCCAATACGTTGTAAATGACAATAACATTCTCACAGTGATATTTTTTGCTATTTTTCCATTCTGCTAATTTTCACATGAGAATATATCACTCCTAATGATTATGCTTCGGTATCTATTCGATTGCTTATGCGCAATCGAACATGCAATACAAAAAGTAATCTAGATTATGTAAAGAAGGTAAACTTCCATCAAATCTCGAATTCAAATTGAACTAATGGCTATGGGTAATGGTAGGGGAAGTGCTATAATCTTTTCCAAGAAACGTAGCTGAAAAGATCACAGAAAAATATTACTTTTGTCAGTTTACTTTTCCAACCAAATTTATTTTACTTCATTTTCGTATTGAATGGTTTATGGGGAATGTTCGATTTCAATTATTTTATTATGTTTTTAAATTTTAAAGTGCAGTTCAATTATAGGAGTGAATGACCCTGAGAATAATGCCATAACAGGAAATCATTTTATAGGAAAATATTGTTTGTATATTCTAAGAGAATCTAAAATGTTATTTCCGTATATCGTTGGTTTCAAGTGATTAAATAAAACTTGACAATTAAAAAATACGTAGAAGCAAACGCCTTTGATTGAAAACTCAGAAATTGAGAAATGAATGGATTATTGTTCCATTTTACTTCTTCAAAAAACTTGTAAATAAGAGATTAAGTCTTCGGAATATACTCAACCAAAAGATTATTTCCTAACAGATCTCGATAAATATTTTATCCTCCAAATTTTTTCAAACTAGGATTGATGCAGGTAAAAAAATAACCATCCCTTTTATTCCCATCGTTCATAGCAGAGCAAATTTGAAGATGCCATTCAATAGAGCAGCGTTTTTCTAAAAATGTGTCGCGGCATATTGGTGTGCTCATGAATGTGACGGGTGTGTCGTACAGATGTTTAAAACAGTTTAAATTATGTGAGATTCATTTCTGTTCAACCGGTTAGTTTGAACTGTGTTCACAAATAGTTTCAAATAACTCTCATACTTTTAATCCCCTAATATTTAATTTTGATTATTATTTTTTACTACAAAACATCACAAATAAATTGTTTTAAAAATTTCTAAAAGCCACTTGGGGCGAAAATGGTTGTTTATTACTATTAGTTAAAATCAAGCAATTCAGTTGGTATTATTCATATTTTATCAATTGGTGTGCTGCTGAATGATTTAAAGTGCCATGAGATGAAAAAGGTTGAAAATCACTGAAATGGGAGAATAGGGTCTATAAATTTATATGCATAAAATTTGCGTGTGAGGGACGATATTCACTTTTATATGAATTTTGATCCATTAATATTTTTAGAGAATTTGCATTATAAGAACACTATAATTAAATTAAGATGGATGTAGTTTTGATTATTTATATTAAAATGTGATATTTTATTAATGATTAATAAATTTATGTGTTTAGATACAATTTTTTTAATTTGTTGTCTAAATCATTCTTTTTTTCTGTTTTAGGATCAGTATGTCGCAAAGGTACGTAAATTTTTGCAATTATTGCAACATAGACCAATATTTTACAGATTTATATCACATAGAATTCTTGCATAATGCATTTGAAAATAACTGTATTAGAATCGTGTCTTATTAACATGTTATGGACGTAATTCTTACAATAATTTTATAAAATCAATTAATCAAATTGCTATAATTCTAATTAAATATATAAGCAATAAATGCAGGTATTAAATTATAGATACGTATGTTCAATACTTTTATGTTTAATGCGAATCACTGACAAGAAGGTAAAAAAAATAAAGTATTCAAATGTAATACTAGAGTAGAACTAACGAGAAGTTTTTCATTATCTATTCCTGCATCAATTTAAAACTAAAAAGTAAAAATGCAGTTGTGTATTGGAACAAACATATTGCGTTCACTTCCATAAATCTTTCAAATCTAGTAACCTTACTTTTATATATACATTTTAATAATATTTCTAAATATTAATTAAATTGGTAGTAAACTCGTGTAATCCTCTCAATTCTAATTTGTTATTCCATTAGTCTTTAAGTTTAACAATAGCTAAGAAATCAGCTGCTTGAAACATTTATTTTTAAACATGATGACTTTACGAAGCTGTTTTTAAGAGGTTAGGTACCTTTTAAACGTCAAAATATGCAAAAAAAATCACGACATTTCGAATCTTAATATCTCCATGAATAAATTATTTACATAAATGAAATTTTGTATGCAGATTTTAACTATCTTTATATTTTGTAAACTATTTTTTTTTTAATTTCTACCCCTTAAATATATTGTAAATTGGACCAAAATGAAATGCATTGTTTTTGTTGTTAGAATATTATATGGTGTATTGCGCGCAGTATATTCTGAGCAAAATGATTATTATTCCGAGCTGAATTTTTTTATATACTTAAAAAATATCTAGTATAATTGCAATGACGAACTCTTGTATTTTTTTTTAATTTCGTACAAAAAATTTTTAATAATTAAAAAACTGAAATAATTTATTTTTTTCAACACAAAATTTACCTTTTTTTCAAAAACATTCAACAGGATAGACACAAAAGTTGGTCATTTTAAACATATATATGGTTTACATAATCAATTAAAATGTCATGTAATTCTAACCAACCATTCCAGAGAAATCTTGCGCGCAAGTGGTAAAATCACAGTTTTGAGATATCGTCGTTTAAAAACAATTCGATTGTGAAATTCTTTCGCAGTAAAGGATGGAAACAAATGAAACTAAAAGTTGTAGTCAAAGTACCTTGTTCCCAGATAAACAATAAAATTAATAAAACAATGTACATGGAGATGGCTTTAGCAATATAGAGCGTAGTCAAAATACATTTTTGTGACCGCTGATATCGACAAAGTACAAAATGTAAACAAACCATCTGGCTCTAAATGTTTGATTAAAGGCTTCACTCTTTTAACCATAACTTCCGTTCTAGAGTGAAATTTTGCACCAGGTTTGTTTTAAAACGTTGCTAAGAAACAGAGCATTAAAATTAGATGATAATAATTTTTTTTGAAAATTTAAAAGGTTCCTAACCCCTTAAAGAATATCTGAAAAAACTTCGAAATTGAAATTTATGTAATTTTGATAGTAGTATGGAATTTTGTTATCCGAGGTAATGTCCATCTTGGATAACTAGAAACTCGAATAATATGGACGTAGTTATACAAAGCAGGTTTATACGAAGTACAAAAAGTTCAAAATTCTGCCAGTCACAGAATCGATAATAAGGACACTGATTTTGAATGATGGAAATGTATGGCTTGATCCCCTAAAAGTCTTGACGACGTTACTGATGACTAAGAATGGCGCACACTGGGATGGCTGATTGGTTTCAGCCAATCAAACTAAGATTTATATACAATTGGGATTAATGAATTTGCCAAAATTCTATATCGATCTGTAATGGAAATGCATATCCTTAGGTAAAGTTAACTTGAGATGCGCTGCATTAATTTCAGTCCAGCGATTTCTTTTAATTTCCTCAGCCTTACTTGAGAGAATAGGAAACATCTTCTGCTGGGATCATAACTTTCCCGTATAGCAACACATTTTTACCATCTTTGTTTCTGCAATGTAACACCAGAGCGGACTTCGCAATTAAAAGTACTTTGTCGAAAATAAGGGTTGTGAGACAGGATCTAACTCGTGTCATTCGGATTATTTTGAGGAATCATTAGTTTCCAACTAAGAGAGGCATTTTCCGTCAAGCTAAATGTAGGTGGCGGTAGTGTTTCTGCGGCGGAATATGTTTCCTGCACATATTCTGAAAGTGACGTCACTTGGATTGTTTATCCAATACGACCTTCAATACTTCTCCAATGAAAATTCGAAAGAACGAATTCCGATCTCATGTGATAGTTTATTGGTCAACACCAATTAAATTTAACTCCAAACGCCTTCAAATCGGCCACTACCCCCATTTTAAAGTAACTTCAATAAATATCATGTGAGGCATTTGGGTAGAAATAAATCCTTGCATTCCGTCTGATTTGTTTTTGTTGACGCTAAAAATTGCCCCCAAATATAATTATTTCCCTTTTAATAATAAACATTATGTTTGATCATTTATTTATAAACAGTTAAAAATGGCTTTAATAAATTAATGTTTAGGTTAAACATTAATTTAACATGAATTTTCTTTGCGTAGAATAAACATTAATTTAATAAATCTATAAATGTTTCGACAAACTTTTATATAAATCTGCAGTTTTGCACCAAATTCATAGAGATTAATCTTTTCACATTTCAATTCTGGGTCCCCGCTTGAAAGACACGCATATTTTTCTTAGGAAAAAGCAACTTTGCAATACCTAACATCCACGCCATCTTTTACTACGATTGCAAAGAAGAATCCTTGATGGAATTTCTCATTACGATTTACCCCGGATGTTAGTACGTAAAAGCACTCGTTACTGCATCGTGTTCTGGAATTGTACAAACGTTTGCTTCACGCTGTTTGCTAGTTTCTCTTTTTCTTCATTCGTGATTTTGTAAGAGATTCGAGGTTTGTTTCTTACTCAAAGTGGGGAAGTATCGATCTGAAGAGTAAAACGTGATTAGGAATTTGGGTTCTGTTCAAATATCCTGTTCCACTGCTGCGTTGAAGATTAGAATAGCTGCTTCGAGTGTATTTTAATGAATATCCTTGATTCTTTTCTTTGTGCAGAATATCTGTTGGTCAACGTTCTCGATCAACTTCTCCTTCCACTTGACTGTTTCTCTTGTGTTGCGTTCATTGTTTTGGCATAAATATATTTTTGAAAATACATTTTAAAC
The DNA here is from genome assembly GCA_947359465.1 of Metellina segmentata. Lineage (NCBI taxonomy): Eukaryota > Metazoa > Arthropoda > Arachnida > Araneae > Tetragnathidae > Metellina > Metellina segmentata. The sequence goes on from OX375882.1 coordinate 27,583,989, forward strand.
TATGCCTTATTTACATTTGAGACTATGTCTATTAGATTTTAAAATCTATTCAAGATGTTACTGCTCTATCTTTGAAAATAATTTTATGTTCAATTGTTTATTTGCATAACATTCTTCATAGCCGTACTGAAAAGAAGTAATAAATTATCAACTACTAAAAATATTGAACTATATACCACATTTATATCACATAAATGTACGACCTGAAATTTTATTTATAATTTTGTTAACTTTTAAACAAACCTTTGATTTTTTTTATCTATAAACTTCAAATAACAAATTAAATTTGACAGATTTGAGTCACCTTTCAAACTCTACCACACATTTTATAAGTTAAACGTATAACGGCTGAATTGTTTCATGTTGAATTAAAAGCTCGACAGTATTTTCTTGCAGCTTTTCAGAGCCGCAATAACCCGGTTAAAAAAGCAACGTACTAAATCTCACATATCTTCATCTCAAAATAAAAAACTTCAATCTCAAAGTCGGCTCAAGCAAGGAACCTGTCATATGCTTGCAGTTATTTACAAAAGTGTAGCATCTCCCGACACTGATCCCGTACCCCATCAAGTTGGAGACGAAGTTGACAGTGACACTCATAGCCGATTATGGACTTTATTAGACAGCATAAGAAACAATGAACAAGTGAATTTGATGAAGAAATGCTTCTCTGGAGCATCTTGGAATAGCAATGAACCTATGACGTTGGATTGTATGAGTTACATTTTGAAGGGTTGAATAATAAAGATTTTATCTCTTAGTGCTGCCATGGTGGTAAGAAAGGAAATCAAATAGACCCATGATAGGATGAATAAGGAAAGGATTTCAGATTGCAGGCTGTGATAAAGTAACCTCGCATTGCGTATTGCGGATTTGTATTCTAAAAGTACTCGGATACAGAGCAAGGACCTTCTTTTTTCTCTCGTGGGACAAAGAAAAGGTCTCAAAAAGTTATTTCTCCGATAAATATTGAGAAATTTTCCGATACAAATAATTGAAATAAACTACGAAAGTGAATAAAAGAAATTATTAATTTTAACTTCCTTGTGTGAAAACCTAAGCATCAACTAAATTTATTTCGCTTTAATACTCTCTTAAATAGTTATACCCTATTGTTTGTGAAAATTGCATCACCATGAAGGAATCCTGCAAATTAAACGAAACTTGCAGGAAATGCAAAACATGTTAGGATATCCAAATGATTCGAATTACAATGCGATAACGCATGTGTGTGGTCTGAGAAACACCCTCTAAACTTCAATGTGAGCCGTGTATAAAAAGCACTGTAAGGGTGCGTTGAAATGATCGATTAGATGTCAATATGCCTCGCCAAAAACAAAGAATTCCATACGAGCAACTAACGGAGTTCGAACGGGGCCGCATGATCGGCCTCCGTGAGGGTGGACTCGCCACTTGCGAAATCGTGAAATCGCCACTCGCACGTGGCGTAATGCCAAAACAGTGATGCGTGTGTGTGGAAGAGATGGACCTTGGAGATCGGACAAGTTCCCGGCAGTGGGCCACGCAATATGACGTTACCACAGGACGACAGACACTATCCGCATAGCGGTGACGGATTGTACAGCGTCCTCTAGTGCTTTGGCACAACAATGGAGCACGTCGACAGGTGTGTCATGTCGACGTCTGCTGTGCCATGGGCTGCGTGCAAGGATTCCTCTGCGCAGGATTCCCTTGACGCTGATCCAAGGACGCCTCCGATGGACCAATGGACTCATCAACACAGCCAATGGGGTGCAGATTGGCAACAAGTCTTCTCAGATGAGTCCCGCTACAATCAGGGTCGTAAATATGGACGCGTACTCGTCAAACGTTACTGAAGTGAACAACTTCTCACGGAGTGTTTTATTCAGCGTGATACTGGACGAACAACTGGCAATATGGTCAGGATGCTATTAGATATCTTGGGCGAGATCCCGCCTACTCCAAATTATGGGACCCTGAACAGCGGGCACTACATCAGGGAAGTTGTGGAACCCAAGATCTTACCCTCCTGCAACCAACGCAATCCAAGAGCTGTATTTCAGCGAGACAATGCCCGTCCACATATTGTTCGGAATGTACAGGCCTTCTTCAGTGCACGACAGATTCCGCTTCTTCCATGGCCTGCACGTTCAACGGATACGTCGCTCATTGAGCATGTCTGGGATTACATCGATGGCGATTCGTTCGTTGGGAAGACAGGAAGACAGAACAACTTTTGCATCACATAGAGGCCGTCTGGAATGCCATTCCTCAGCATGACATTCAGAATCTTTATGATTCATTGTCATGACGTGTACAGGCTCTCATTGCTGCGCGTGGTGACTGCACAAGGTATTGATTTTCGCATTATTTTTTTTTATTGCTCTGTAAGCTTGATCGTTTATTTAAACCACTGTAAGTGATACATGGAACAAATTTAATTTATTTCTGATTATTCTTTCATAGTGTTGTAATTTTCACAAACTTTAGTGTATATTCGTACTAATTCGTTTATAATTTAATTGCCGAATCCCGGTTTGGAGTAACGTTGGCTACCCTCTGGATGCTTCCTTACAATTATCTGTAAGTTGGTGCTTCGTAGTACCAAAGCCCGAATCGGTCAGTGATCTGGCATTAAAAAAATACTTAAAGCTTGGGTGAAAACAACACAAAATAGAGATTCGTTTTTAAGGGATCTAATCACCTGTCTCGAATTAATGTATGTATTTTGATACGAAACTGATAAATAATTATTCAATATCACCTTTTCATTGCAGACTATTATGTTTTGTGGGTGTAGACTCAAATTCGATGGTATCAAATACTCAGGTAAAGGATGGAGCAACGATGCATCATAACATCAAAAAGGACATCGAGTTCATTCCTGGTGGGCACCTAGCATGCAAGAAAAATTTGCTATTACGATAATATTGACGCCATAAATTTTACGGCTGTCCAGTGTGAGACCCCAAACACCCCACGATAATAACTGAACTGATACCTTGAGGGGGGGGGGAAGAAGTACCGATGTTCCACGTTGCGCCTTACCGTTCTTGCCGACTTCGTGACTGAGCCCCGCGTGAACTCTTGACTCTCCCCTCCCGTACGGTGCACGAATGATTGCGAAAATTATTCCTTGGAAGAAAAAGCAGATGAAAAAGGGACGCTGTTGGTGTTGTGCAGGGGGGTTCTTTGATAAGGGTGCCTTGCGGTAATGTTGCGTATGGTCCGGGAAAACCTCTTGTTTTTTGGTATTAGGAAGTTCTTAAATTAACCCCAAAAGGGGGATTGGGGTTAAAAGATCAACTCGATGGTCTGATAGCGCTTTCCCCGATTTTGTTTTTTCTCGAAGAATGGTGAAAGGCTGTCAGTAGGGGTAATTGATATCAAAGTTTTTTTTTCTTAACTCGATTCGAAACTGGAACACGGGTAGGGGTTGTTGTGGTACCAGGGCTCGAGGATATCTAAAGGGAACCCTGGGAAATGTGAAACATTTTTTAATGTAATGAGCATCTGAACATTGAATCTATTTTCTAAAATAAAATGACAAAAAATATTTTCTCTGTGTTTATAAAAAATATACAGCAATTGTATAGTGATTTGGTTGGACACTCTACATAGACCAAGAGATAGACCACTTTTATTTACCCCAAATTTACCATAAACTTTGTTATGTGTTTCAGAATACCCATAACCTGCAGTGTTCAGAAAGATCTTTCTTAAGGTTGGTGATTTGTAGGGGGCCGAGTAATGACATCATAAATATGGCTGCCGCTCAAACGTGTGATACTTTACTTAAACGAACCTAGCTCCTCAACGAAGCATTGTAGAGCATTGTTTTGTTCTTTAAATTGTTCGTAATGAAATAACCATTGTTTTATGTGCTAACAACACACACATATGTATATAGTTCGTAAGTGTAATAGTTTTCCTAATATTTTGCCCGAAATATACATTTTACGAGTTTTTTGTTTCATAATGAATGTATTAAGTCCAACAACTCTTAAACCGTTTAGAAAATAAAAAATAGGTAAGATTAAAAATTTTTACTAAGATTGTGAGGATTTAAAAAATTTCATCAACATGTCTTTGGATGCATAACGAGATAGTAAATAGCGGTTATTGTCTTACTCATGAAATCAAGAGCTGCTTGACCAGCCCGCTGTGGTGGGGACCTTGAGAGTTAGCACTGATCTCTGTGATGCATTAGTATGGACTTGTGTAATGTATTATAATCACAAACAAAAACTAAATAGCTAACAAATAAAATAACTAATTTTTATGCATATTTCTTCAATTGTACTGTGCGTGTCTTCACAATAGTACCTCGGACTTATGGACTATCTAAAATATGTTTTTGTAATTACTCACACGGAATGTTTATCTTATAAACATCCCTCATGTCACACTTCTGTTCAGAGGCAATATAGAGAAGTCTTGTAAAAATGTCACGTGTGGATTTTACGACGTGGAGTTTTTTATCTGATTCGTGGATAGTTTTAGAAGCAGAATTCAAAACAATTTTTCTTGGTATTGGAAGTTCAACATTTCTTGGATAACTAACATACAACGTCTTAAAATTTTCAAAGGCCTCTGTGCCTTTCATGTATCACTTAGGAGATCTGTACTTACATTATCGTCCACAACATGCCCATTGGATATGTTGCTAAAAGGAGTTTCTTTTCCATTTTTTCAAAAGGATCTGAAAAGCTCTTGAGTGAAAGTATTACTCACTCAACATCTTTGTTGTCTTTTCCAATCTGACTTTCTCGAAGGTCCTGTTTAGAGTCTGGTTTCCTGGATACACCACTGCCTTCTAACAAACTTGTTACTATTTTGCTCCTTAATGATCTAGGTTTCATTCACCTAGCCCTAGCTGAATCAGAGTTGACAAACGCTATAATACCAGTAAGTCTTGATGCTGCGTCAGCGTTCACTGTTTGTTCAAGAACCATGTCAACTGGAACTCGAGAAAAAGATATTTCAGAGGGTTTTATAGACAGACTACCTTGAGAAAGAGTGTGTTTTACATCAGGGCACATTGACTCAATATTTAGTAAGTTCAGAAGGTAAACAGTCATCCAAGGAGCATAGTTATGTCTACTGCAAACATAAAATATTTGAGTTAATTTCTATGTACAAGTTCAGATTGTTCGATCTTAAACCTTCCATTTTAGATTGAAATAATTAAGATCATCGGGCATTGCGCACCCCTAATCACTACTCGGAGGGCTTGAGAGACATTTCCTCTTGAAAATGTTCTTTCTCTCTATTCAAACACTAATCTAGATAGCATGTGATCTTCCGTATCATTTATACAAACTACATTAATATATAGCATTAGTTAATTAGCAGGTAAATATTACATTAGAGTAATTACTAAACATATAGGTATAACATATAATGTATTAAAACATATATTTTAGGTCCATACGTACTACTGGGAACACACGTATAATACAGTAGACGAAATATACATAAGCATTTGTTATTTTGTATGTTTATTAATTAGTCTTTGTTTGTGATTATAATACATTACAAGTCCATACTAATTACAGTCCAGTCAACATTAGAGAGGTCAGTAGGTCAGTGTTAACACTCAAGATGATCCGCAAAAGCGGGCTGGTCAAGAAGCTCTTGGCTTCAAGGGTTAAGACAATAACCGCCATTTACTATCTCGTTATGCATCCAAAGACATGTTAATGGAATTTTTTAAATCCTCACAATCTTAGCAAACATTTTAAATCTTACCTATTTTTTATTTTCTAAACAGTTTATGAATTGTTGGACATATAACATTCATTATGAAACAAAAATAAACTCGTAAAATGTACGTTTTGGGCTAAATATCAGGAAAACCGCTTTACACTACGAACTATATTGTTATAACATAAGACAATGAATATTTAATTACGAGCAATTTAAAAAAAAAGCACAATGCTCTACGACGCTTCTTTGAGGAGATTGCCATTGTTGCTCATTGAAGCAACTAATTGATCGTGTAGGAGGCGATTGATGCGATTGTCAATCGATTGATGCACATTGATAGTGGATCCCTAGACGATCAATATTACTGTCAATAGGATTGCCAATGATGCCCATTGAAGCAACCAATTGATCGTGTAGGAGGCGATTGACGCACATTGATAGAAATTTTCATTAATGGACATTGACGGCGCCGATTGATCGTTTAAAATACGTAATTGTCAATCGTTCGGGCAGTAGGGCTTTTGTATCTTTGCTATCGTTAAAGATAGAGTAAAAATTTCAGCGGATTTAAAATCTGCGAAAACTTTTACACCCGATAGATACCTTAAATGTAAATTTCTGTTAATAAATAAGTTTTCAATTGAAACATTTATATTTTCGCAATTCGAATTTAAGTAATACGAATGTAAGTCGGAGTACATCTTTGCATATAAATATATACATATATAAATATTATTTAATTGGGACTGAGGACTAACAAAAACTCTTGTTTAGAAGAAAAATATTTAGTAAAATTTCAGTTCTCCTTACACATATTAATACAAAATATTTAAAAAATGAATGAGTTACTAAAAAATTTATTTCGATGTCGATGGCTTCATAAAATCTAACTAATTCGTCTGACGACACAAAGCCTTCTTTTTTTCTTACAGGATTTCTTAGTAGCAAGTTAATAATATTTATTCCTTGCTTAGCATCTATAACGCGTTCTTCGTTGGATGTTTTCTAATTATTTTACACCCCTTTCAACTAGCTGAGACCTTCTGAGATCTTGCCCGGGCCGCGCAGATGGCCTTCGATAGCCGTCCCGTTGGTTTTGAGGGCAGGTGATTTTTAACTGATTTTCTGAAAATCTATCGACACAAAGGGATTTGGAATTCAAATCTCTATTGTAATACAGTTTTTTTTTTGTAAAATAAACGCAAGCTGATTGTAAATTAGGCGAGCACCACGATGAGCGGTTGCGTCTGGGAACGGGAGTTTGAAATTTTTAATTACTTTGTATTGAGATTATCCTGAGTTATGGAAAGTTGAGTGAATATGTAAATAAAAACAAAAGAAGTATTGCTGTGCAAAAAATTGTTAATGTGTTAAAACAAAATAAATCAGATTATACTGAGGAAAAAAAACAAAAACAGAAAATTAATATTATGCGTACGATTCAGTATCTCGCAAGAAGTTTAGGTGTAAAGCGGCTTTTTAGTTTATACCATTCTTTGGACCAGCGTCTTTTCCTGTTTTCTTTCTTTCGATTGCAAACAACCAAAATCAAGGCAAGAAATCTCAAATCTGAATTTGAAACCATTTTAAAACTAAAAAATGAAACACATCAAGTTCCTTCGAAAAACGTTGACCGAATGAGATTGACGGGTTTATTGAAGCCATTTTGAAACACCTATCAATTAAAAACCGTCAATCACATTGACAATAAAATTGATCGTCTAGGGATTATAAGAAAAGCCTTTTTGAAGAATGTAGGTTATGGCTATTCTGAAACACAGACCCAAGTTTATTTTAAACTCGGGTAAATAAAACGTACATCTCTTGGTCTAACAGTACTTTTTGCTACGCACGGGGGATTGGACAAGGCCCTACGGCTTAAAGTGTATTTAGCATCCAAGCCCTAAAGGGATTCGAACCCAGACACCGTTGAACCAAGACCCAGAGCGCTAACCACTGGGCTACCATCTATTGCAATAGGTCAATCAATTTTCGAAAGGGTATGAAACCTTGTAAGGGGAAGGCTGTCATACGTAAAAGCATGAATGGTGGTTTTCTACCCGACATGCGTTATCACTGCTGTTACTTTCTACACCGAGCGATGAACTTAGAAAAGCGCCAATTGTGGAAGTTATTTGCTTATGTTACCACGTTCTCTACTTTAGCTAATAGACTTATTCCAAAATAGAATCATTCGACTGCCAACTCCCAGGAGTTGGACTATTCTGGGTACGTTATCCAACTGGGATGTTTCCCGATTATTTCCAAATTATGTGTCAATTTAGCTATTATAGTGCTGTGATTGCATTTTACTTGAAAAATTATTGAATTATGCCGTCAAAACGGAATTTAATAATATTTTATCTGTATCAGCAGGTGTGAGCTGATTACAGCAGTATGTATATTTAAAATTAGTACTTTGCAACTATCTGAAAGATTTGAATATTGTATAAAACCGCCGTATTTCTTAAGGAAACTAAATTTTAAATAACTCTAAATACAAAAGAGACGGATTCTCAACGAGTTGTGAGTTAACTAAACTCATAAAAGTTTTAAAAGTATAAGAACTTTTTTAACATAATTTATAACTATAACTATCATTTGATCTTTAAAAAGCGTTTTTAATCAAAAATTTAATTGAGATGAATTACGATTGATCTAAATATATATTTAGTGCAATCTTATTTTTCTCATTTATATACTTCGGAATATACTTATCCCTAAACTTTCCAAAGAAACACAACTATTATAGCTATGAACAGAAACAGAAAAATTTAAGTAGACTAAACCCTTCAGCATGTTTGTGTGAAACATTTTCTTTTATGTGTTTGAGTCAATGTCAGCTTCAAACTAGAAAATTATGTAACGTAATTGAATCTACTTAATCATCGTAAGATCATGAAATGTCAGCAAACGTCATTTCCGATACATTAACACGACTATTCAATTAAGCTTGAGGTTTAAATTAATAATTGGCACTAACTGCAAGCTATTCTTATCAGACAGAATATTGAGCCGTCATAATTTATCTAAATTCTCCAATGTGGGTTTTCAAATTTTGTGTAACGATTAGCTATGTATCAGACACAGAAACAATTTGTGCGGCAAGTATATATATTATAATTTATGCTGTTATTTTATATTTTTATTAATTTGAATATTCCACATAGTCCACCTTTATCTTTTTAGTAAAAGGCGTTGTAACATTTCAAGCTTAAAATGATTTATCAAAGTCAATTGAAACAGTACAGCTCTTAGAGTTTGATACAGTGTTTAGTACATTATATACTAATTTTATCTGTTTCAAGTTATGCTTAATCTTATCGTTTTCGCTTCAAGTTGTAAAACAAGTATTACACGAAAAACTGCTTCAAAATTTACAATTATTTTTGTTGAAATGACGCTAAATTTCAGAAACCTACCTTACGAAGAACGATAAACTGTTCAAAAAAGTAACATTGTAATCTTGCTTTATTTATATAACTGCGGTTGTCTTAAACATATTTTGTTCTACTTTCTAGTAACTGATAAACTTGAATTCACAAGGAGTAAATCGATTTGGAGATCCATGGTTGAGATGTTAAAGAGAAATTATTTGAAAGGCGCGATTACTTTTTTTTTTACACACACACACACTTTTATCACACAGCGTAACTTTTATGAACTAACTTGGATGCGCTGATTGGATCGTGTACAGGGGGGAAATTACATAAGGCGTAGATACGACAGAAAATTAACTATGTGTTTTAAAATATGGCTTACATATCATGTTAAGAGATAAAATTTGTCTCAGCCGTAATAACACTTCAAGGATTCAAATGAATAGGTATTTTTATTAAGATATGGACGGGGAGAGCCTTACTTCTCCTGTACTCGTTGGTCTTTATAGGTTTCCGGTTTAATTATTATTTTTAAAATCTTGTTATTCCTCAATTAAGCTGCTACTCTCAAATATATTGTTCTCGAGACTCTTTTTTCATCGTCCGTGTATCCAATTCTCTTTTGATTCTATCCGATTCATTTTATTAGTTTTATCCGGTCAACCATGGTTCCATGGATTGAAAACAATAATATATGCACCACTTTAGATTATTATCGTAATTAGACGATAATATCTATTCAAAATTTATAAATTTTTTCTGTCACATAAAAACAGCCAATTAACAAATCTCCTTTTATTAGTTCACTATGGTAGGTTTTTGCACAAAATTATGATTTTTTTTTACTAACTTTTTAACAGTAATTTCACTGTTTGACATTAAATCCCGTATCAAAAGATGCTCAAACAATGTGTGTATTTGGAGAAATTTAGTTTTCAAAGCAGCTTGTCTCTTTTTGAAGATAAAATTCATAAAATGCTATAGCTGTATAAGCTTATTGACTCATACTTAAATGAATTGGAAATGACTACAAGAATCGACAAAAACAACCCATCAAATATGCACAGAAATTTATGAATAACAAAAATTGTAAGTACCTCGAAGGTGACAAGTGAATAATAAATTACTTTTACTGGTATATATACTAATAAATAGAATACTACTATACAGATCGAAGCAAATTTTATGCAAACGAATTTCATAACAATAAAGGCTTGCTTTCTTGTTCCTTCTTTATAGTTTCTTTGTTTCACTGAAGCTTATTTTTCTTGCCTTTACCAAAAATTAAGCTGTTTTAAATCGTCTCTGTAATACAGTACGAGTTATAAGCAATGAAACACAATTTAAAATATCTTCTGCTTTGCATCTTTTAGTCATTTCCGAATGCTCAATTTTATTTTTTGTTTCAAATGTCGTAAACTATGCCTTTAAAAATAATTTTATGTTCAATTTTTTTTTTTTTTTTTTTTTTTTGCAAAACATTTATCATAGCCATACTGAATCGAAGTAATATATTATCATCAACTGTTAAAAATATTGAACCATATGTCACATTTATATCATATAAATGTAAGTTCTGAAATTTATTTATAATTTTGTTAACTGAAAATAGCTGTCGTATTTGGAGTTTTCCTTTTTTTATTTCGTTGCATAAAAATTTAAACCTATATATTAAATAGAAATTAAACTCTACTATTCTGATATAATAATCACAATTAGTATCTATAATCAAAATTATGAATTAAAATATTCAAGACATGGAATAACTATTAATTAAACTTTTGAACACTTATAAGCTATACCTTAAAATTTGAATTTATATAAAAATTCAATTATGTATTTTTTGACCAAAAATGGAATTTGAGATTTGTGTATGGAGTTTTTTATTTGTTAAACTTTTAAGGGGATTAGGGACGGGTCGAATCGGGTCCCGCTATTTCTAAGGCTCAGATTAACCATGAATATTAAATCTGTTTTAAATAATCAGTATTTGTTTATACGCTTAATCAATATATCATTCACTTGGAGGGATGTTCTCAAAAACTAACAACGAATAAATACGAGACTTGTATGATGTAAGGAAAAGGCTGGACAAAATGTCCATGAGTGAACGATACTACCAACAGAAACAAATTAATCAAAACATGTGATTTTGATGAGGCATTGTCGCTCAAATGTCACTTTGTCAATCAAAACATATGCTGGACAAAATGTCCATGAGTGAACGATACTACCAACAGAAACAAATTAATTAAAACATGTGATTTTGATGAGGCTTTGTTGAGAAATCAGATAACCTTGAGTAAATCCACTCTTATAAAGGTAACAAGCTAACCGGGTGAAAGAGCTGTCATACACAAAATCATGCATGGTAATTGGCATAGGTCTAATCAGTTTCGCCAGTTAGTAACCAGGGCTTCCATCACAGACTTGACCTATAGAATCTTTCCCAGATCTCTTTCTATCAAAGGAATGGTTATTTAGTCATCACGTGTGTTGTAGGAATGAAAGCAATGCTACACTGCTCGGAAATATCGTGACGCTCAAAGAGTTAAATGTCAACTGACCAGAGAAGGACTATATTTCACATAGGCATTGCAAATATTACGCTGACAGGAATAATCATTCAAGAAAAATGTCCAATATAAAATTACATTGAGAAAGATTCTGTTGTCAGATTCACTCGTAGTATAAAAGTTGTCGTGGGCTGGATTGGTTTTTATGGCACAAGGGTCATATTTGACAAACCTGCGCCAAACAACGTCAAGTAATGGACCAACAGATGCAAAAAAAAATTTAATGATATAGAAGAGAGAAATATACTGGGGGAGAAATCGAACCTGCAGCTCGCAGGTTCCCAGCGCAGGGGTGAAAATAGACATGAAAAAGCATTAATCATTTCCTATAAACTGAATTATGCAGCAGAAAAGGATCATACGAAATTTCCTGCTCTTTTCTTCAAATCTAGGAACCGATAGATAAATACGCAAGCAAATTCAGACGGCAAGCCAGACACTCAGTTCTGCTGGAGCTAATGGCGTGGAACAGCCAAGCGCATTTCCTACCAAGTGCTGCTGTGGATTCAAATGGCACTCATTTGTCTATCTGGATATCGTGAGCTCCAGACCTTGTTTTGCACGCGGCAGGCGAGAAGTGAACCGAGCAGACATGCGCACAGGAATTCCATTCCGCAAATTACAATTTATCTGTATCCCTTCCCCCGACACACGCTGTGTCACTTTCAGTGCCATACTCCACGTACAGAGAGGAAAGCTCTTAAATTGCTCCACTCTCTTGCATTTCTAAATGGACGCGAGGAGGCTTTTGGTGATAAGGGAACTACGCCGACTGTGTGGTCCTCACTCTTTAAATTTTATGACCACCCCTGCCTCTGATAGGACATGCTTTATAACTGCCCCTTTCCTACACACGAAAAACGAACGAAACCTCAGAAAAAACCCGATCGAGTCACCCCGGCCGATAGCAAATAGGCCGTGAGGAAGATAAGTAGACGTTCTGTTGGAATCTACCTTGTTGGATTCAAGTGGAGTTGGGTCGCTTATGGCTTGTCGGGTGGATTCAAAACACAGACGACACGTCAGAGGCAATGACGGGTGATAGTAAAAAGGTTCAATTCATAGCTGAGAGTTTTAGTTTGTAAAATTGTCTTCGTTCAATGTGGTTGAAGCTATATATTGATTATCTGCGAGTTTTTATGTATTGGAGATAATCGATGCTAAAAACCAGGGTTGTTATCGAGCTTTGGACTATTTAGTATGATTATTTCGCATATCATAAGTATTATTACGATAATATCGAGTTTATTGGAAGTGAGAAAATAAAATAATGTATCGTTTGTCGAAAGTTGGAGAAGAGGGCACAATTTTCTTATGGCTGTTTTCTTATACGATATACTTTTAATAATATTGCATTGTTGAAGTTTGAACTATTCTGTTTCAACATAATAGTCCATTGCCTAGGCCAGGTATTTTCAAACGTTTCTGGGTCTACAACTCCCTTTTATTATACATAAATCTTCATTCTCTTTACATGAAATTTTTGGGTCTAATCATCTTTTTAATTTATTAACTTGTTAACAAACGAAACATTTTCCGCATTATATTTTGTATGAGGGAATAAAGGGTCTATATAATTTAGAGAGAATCAGTAGAAAACTCACGTTTCAAGACTTGTAGTCTAGCAACTGCATACTGCAAGACGAATTAGTAGCTGTTTTCTGTATAAAAGACATGGTGTGATGAACTAAGTAAATTTTGAATATAAGATTTTTAAAATATAATGTCAACATATATTGATAAGGATAGGTAAAATATATATACAGTATAAATTAATTCAATTTAGTATTTATAAGGACATGTTTGAAAATGTGTTGAGAAATGTCAAGGGTCCTTAGGTTGTTGTTTATGTGATCCGCACTTCTCTCAAAGGCACATTCAATCAGGAATTTTAAGATTTTAGGTGCTTGAACTTCTCACTATAAATAGCAAAATAAAATCGATTTGCATGAGAAAATCCATGTATACCTCATTTGATTCAGAAAAATACAATTAGAATAAATTTTGACTGTATTGCTATTCAGGAATGGGAAAAAGTTATGTATGGATCAATTTAAACAGTAATAATCAATTCGGGATCAATTTCGATTGAAGCTTTTAAATTGTGGGGCATATGGGTAAGTGTAACGTGTGCGCATGTGACAATGTCATGAAATTGGTACTGTCTATACCGATGTCACAAATGTATTTTAATGTTTTAGATGTCCATTCTGGGTCAGAATTAATCGTGTAGCTTCAACTACATGGGCACAAACTTAGCTATACGTTTTCTAAATGTAAATATTTTATTGAATAATAAGCCTTAGTATTCTTTAAAAATTTCGAAAAATAACTGTAGGTATAAGTGCGTTAAAAGCGAAGCCAGCATTTCAAAGGTAGTATTGAACTAGTAATTTTTTAAATAACCGGGATCAATGCTTTACATGTTTGCAGATGACACAGCCGGGTAATCCAGGTAACATGATCTTACAGATGGCATAACTGCACTCACAAACTATCTACACTCACTTGAATCTTGGCCTACTGCTTGGAAAATAAAAATTAAGGTTGACAAATGCCAAGCTATACTTTTTACTAGAAAAAGAAATATTCCTGCTCCCCTTAATTTTATTGAAATGAAATCCCTTGGTCCCCTAATTGTACTTACCTTGGAGTTATTTTGGACTCCCATTTAACTTGGAAAAACCACACCTTCCTTTAAAACAAAGCCATCACTGCTAAATCCAATCTTTACCTCTTAATGGGTCGAAATTTGAAACTTTCCATCGACAATAAACTGCTCCTTTACAAAACCATGTACCAAAAATCAGCTTCTTGTCTGTGATGTGCAGCTAAAAGTAACCTCCAAAAACTAGAAGTTATTCAAATTTCTACACTTCGTACTATCAGTGGTTATATATTCCTGGTACTACAAAAACAATAAAATCCGCGAAGATCTTGGAAATTACTGAAAAACAATTCTTTAGAAAACTCGCTATTAATTTCTAAGCTAATCTTGAAATCATAGATTATCCCGCAATCCAGTGTACCCCAGATACGACTTTTGTCTACCACAGTTCAGCAAAATGCCAAGGACCATCCTTAATAAATAATTGTTTTCTAATTTAATTCAAGATTTCCTTTAACTCTTTTTAATCTTTCTTAACTTTTTTTAAACTACTCTTAGCTTTTATTCAATCGTCTTGGCATCAGCTGTATAGCACTAACTTGACTCACTCTATGACTCCTACCAACTGCATATCCAGCCATTCTCATTGGACCAATACCACCCTAATTGCTACCATATAAAAGCTATGTCTAACTAGCTCAGTTCCAGCCATGTTCCTGAAGGAGATAGAAGGCCTTCTGCCTTGGCTCTCCGGTCCACCCATTATGTCGTTTCTTTTCACTCTAGTCTGTTTAAATGTACCATTGATATACTTTAGAAAATACTTTCGTATACTAAAATGGAACCTCAATAGCTCAGTTTCGAAACTAGATCCAATCAAAGACAGCCGTGTAAAGGGAGTGGACCAGGTTAAATCTTTCCTTGTCTCAAATGTCCTCACGTTGGTCTGTGAAAGTTTGGAGAGTGGGAGTACCAGCTCAGGTGTAGACCTCGTCATTTGAAAGTGGTTCATAATTACGAGTTGTCCTTGGGATCTTTCCCTCCGCGATTGATCCCGGACTGTTACCAATATACCAATATCCCGTTGTTTTGATCCAGTGTGATGAAAATTCAATTATCTACCAATGCTAATTCATGGGGCCGCACATTGCTTCCTTGTTTGCAAAGTGATAGTATTGTGAGTGGGGCATTTATACCCTTCTTTGGTCTGCATAACTTCCCTGTTGAAATTTTGAAGCTCTCCAGGATGAAATCGAATTGATAAGACCCCTTCAAGAATTTCTAGTATGTGGAAACTGCTCCTTTAATCACAAACACGTTTTATATTCACTTACTCCGCTAACAAACTTGTCCCACCTCACATTGTTTAAAACTGACACTAAAAAAATGAAATTGCAAATGAATTGAAAAAAAAAATGAATGAAATGAGTGTCGTTCCTCACAATACTCTAATCTGAACTGAAATAAAGTATTTTCAATTCATTCCTGGTACTGAAATTCCACGCCAATTCAGAAACTGAGCAACCGATTCAAACCGATTCTGGTCAAAGAGCAGCGGCTTAACAAGTGACCGATGTGTGGGGGTGGATACGATTTTAATCTATTGAGTGCACACAAAAATGAAGTATCTTGAACTTGATGGATGTTTCATGACTGGCTTAATAACAATGCAGATCAGAGGGTAAGAAATTCAATACCTCTGATCTAAAATACTACCCTGTAGCTGCGAAGGAAATATGCTCTTTAACTTTGTAAAATCCGACTTCTCACCACATCATAAGTTGTGTTTTGATCTAATTGTTATCTGTTGTCATTTCTCGCTACTCAATTTCAATTCATAGCATTGATTTACTTCGTGTAGAGATCGGAATCTAAATTCCCTCGTTCATTCCATATTTAAATCTTAATATTGGATTGTTTAGTGCATATTTTGCAGTTCATCTGCTCTTTCATTTTCACTGAATTCCATGTCGTGGAAAGAATAATTTGTATGCATCGTTATGTAATAATTGCTTTAAGGGGGTCCGGAACACAAAAATCGTCAAACTTTCGAAATTGTTTTTATTATTTTAAGAAATTCTCTGTGTTTTTCTGCTTAAATTGACGTCTAAATCATGTTTTTATCCTAATTAGAACTAGAGATATAATAATTTTTGTGATGCGTTGTTTTGAAAATCTAACACTCTTGACAGTTGTCGTCATGGCAACAACATTTTTCTTTAAAACCAGGCCTCGAAATATATTTTTTAATACAGGTGCACAAGGTGCACCTAAGTTTTTTAATTAGGTGCACAGGTGCGCCTAGCGGGAAAAAATTAGGTGCACAATTTTATTTTCACGTGCACAGTGCACCTGTGCACCCGGGTATTTCGAGCCCTGCTTTAAAACTTTAAATGCGTTCTTCACCATGATACATTTTTTCAAGATTTCCTGTATTCAAATTGCTATAAGTCGAAAACCGATAAAGTTTCAGGGTTGAAATTTGGAATATATCTTTTTCAAACATTATACTTTAATTTTGATTCAGCAAATTTGAAACAAATATTTACTTTTAAAACTATGACTTTTTTTTTTAAAGTAACTAAACATTTTCAAAAAATTTCATTTAAATATTTTTTATTTTTTATTGAATTAATATTTTTTAAATTGCTGAATCAAAATTAAAGTTTATAAATTTGTGAATAATTTAATGCAAGAATTTTGAAAATCGATCAAGAATATTTTGAGTTTTAGCAATTTAAAAAGACCCCTCTTTTTTTCAAAAAATTTTAATTTAAAATTTTAAAAAAACTTTTGGAAAAATTTTGTGTTGTGATTTCGCTTATTAGTTAGATGGGTAATCAGTACAAAAAAAATCTAAATTCTAAATTAATTAATAAAAAACATTTTTCAATGTGTCCCGGACCCACTTAAGCGGACTTAATTGTTTTAAATATTCTCAAGTCGCAAGTAATAGCTTCTGCAAGATGCAGGACTGTCTGTATTTCATCTTAAATAAAACATGATATTTACAAAACATTAACATTGTATGCTATTCTAAACACATCTTTCAAAGTATGTCATGAAATTGTTCACTACATCAATTTCATTACTCACATATATTTGCTAAATTTCTTAATGAAGGAAGATTTTCGGCGTCTTTCTTAATACCGCCGCAAGGTATTTGAGAAAAATCATCGAATCTCCACGAGGCACCAGAGAGGCGCGGGGTTCTGTTTGACTCTAACCGGCTTAGAACGCAGAGATATTTTGTACGCCAATGCGTCTTAAAGGAATTCGGTGCATCTTCAGCTTCGATATATTTCCGGGTGATACTTACGTCAACACTATATTTCAGCTTAATCTTCTTACTTCACTCATGCGGTTCCTGAACAGAAGGAATCACGTTGTCCCATCCATTTTCACCTTTCATTCTTAAATCTATTATCTATTAAACATATCGTGAGAAGCAAATAATCTGTTATTAAGTTCGTAAGCAGAATAATATATCTAGACTCCAGTTTAAGAATGGCGAAGAGACTCGCCGCCATAGTAGTTTCTCAAACTAATGATTGAGTATAACCTGTTCTTATTATTTTGTGTACTATCAATGCTTGGACTTCAGTGCTTTTCCCAACTCTTTCCTATTCCTTTCCTATTTAATGATATGCAACCTATTAAAAATGCAGAGCTATAAGAGTAATAACATCTACATTGTGAAACATATGCTTGTTAGTATGTGTTAGTTAGAAAAATTATGTATATAACACTGAACCCCATCTAACATAGCTTGTAACAAAAATTTGTTATGACTACATAATGGTGAATTTAAATCATCCATTTAACTCAACAGAATCTAAACACAATTAGCTTTACTACTAAAATATTCTTCATTACAAAATAATCACCACTTATGAATGAAGAGAATTTAATTACAAACACAAAATTTTATGCAAAAATAGAGATTTGCTTACAGAAATGTAACTAATGATGCAAATTCTTCCATAACACATGAACCTCTGTAAAACAAGATGGCTAACAAGATTGTAAATAAATTGAAGCTAATTTTGCTACCACTTTAAAATGAAATTCACTGTAACACTGTACCTCATGTAACACTGTACCCCATGTAACACTGTACCCCATGTAACATTGTGCCCCACCTTCCCCTATTTAATTAAAATTTCATATTATTTTGTGTACTATCAATGCTCGGACTGCAATGTTTTCTCAACTCTTTAATTCCTTTAATATTTTAACGAAATGCAACCTCTTCTGTATGAATTTAATTTTCTCAGCGCTCTTCGCGCGAATAAAAAAAAGAGTGACGTAATGGCATTCTATCATGATTTTATTGATTGGTAGGTATTTAATTAAAGTCGCTTTGGTGCAACATAACGGGCTATTAGCGACGGTCTGGAACAATCAAAGAAGGAAAGATCCGAGGATAATACCTCGTAACTTTGAACAACGGTCAGAGAACGAGGTCATACATGAGCTAGCACCCCATTCTGAAAAGTTCCACACCACGCCAGCGTGAGGACATTTGAGGCCAAGACATGTAATATAAACCAGCTCCCACCCACACGACGGTCTTTGGTTGTTTCTAGTTTTAAACTTGAAGTCCTCCGGTTGCTAATCTATTACTCTTCCAACCGTTCTACCACGGCATGATTTCATTAGATGAATTGAACAAAAAATTAACAGAACCTATTGTATATCATAAGCTTCGTCCTTAGCTTGTCTTGAACTTTTAGAAGGTGCATGTACAAACGGATTTGTATAAGCTTCACCCAGATCAAGAAAAATAAAACATACAGTAAACTATTGTGAACAAACCCGAACAAAATTACATCCTGCTTATTTCAAATCTTGTGCTCTGTGGGTTAAAATTTCATCATGTTTTCATAGTGAAAGGATGACCTTCAGACAATTGGATTCAAAATCACAAAAAATAAATTATTCTTGTTAAAATAAAATATATTGAATATTTTTACAGTCCCAAGCAAATAATGCAGCGAAAATCCTAAGACCCATTTTTACGATATAAATATACATCGCTTATATAAAACGTAACATTTTGCTTATATTACTGAAAATTATACAAAAACTCATCTATATATATAATTCTCTTACGTGGCACGCAAAAAAGACGTTATTTGTAATCGCGTTTTGGCAACACTGTACGATTGTTTGTTTATCGCAAAGTCTCGCGCATCGATTGAATTTATAGCGTTATCGGATGAAATTTTATTGAAAAAAAAAAGGAAATTTTAATGAGCTGTTGCAGTTAGTTTATAATAGAAATCAAAGAAAGCGGAGGATCTTTTCAGGGCCATTTAAAAAACGGTCTTTTCAGGGCCAACAATTATAGTTCAACAAGACGCTTGCACTACAACTTTCGGCAACAAACTCAATGAAAAAGTGTGGGTCGTTTGAGTGCTGGGAAAATGTACACACAAACAACATGCTGGGTATTCAATTTCCAAAGCAACGCTCACATTTCGAGTCAAAATTTGCACAAAGTTTTCATTTGAATTCTGATTTTAGAGGTACTGTATATATTTTTTCTGTAATACAGCAAATTTAGATTTGAAAAACATTATTTTTGGTAACATATTTTGTAAACAATCCCTTCTGCTAGGACACATGTCTTCATTGAGGCGAGCGAAGCGAGCATAGGTTTACGCAGCGAACCAATGAGGATTGCGAAGCAATCCTCCGGGGGTTGGCGAGCGTTAGCGAGCAGGGGGCAGGCCCCCTAGTAAGTGGAAATTTTTCCTATTCCTTAGATCACTTAAAACATTTAGTTAATCACGCAATGAAACATTTGAGGCGTTTGCATTGAATAGGAGGTAAAAACCAAATTTGAAATGATTCAATGTTCCGATGCCAGTAACACAGAAAAGGAGGTAAGTTCATAATTCACGAAGTCCAAATCCGAAATAACCCAAACAATGTCACTAACAGATTATGTTATTTCTCTAAGAAGGAGGTAAGTGAAGCCTTCGACTTGCTTGTCCTGCAAAATTTAGTTTTTGGTGCTAACCTTCTTTTTAACGTATACGCTATATTTATGTACAGCTTGAAATTTGTACATTGAGGCTTTTTATGGACTCCGTGGATATAATACAGTGATGTCTTTTTTTATTTTTTAAATGTAAACAGAATTTGCATAATAACGTCAAAAAACTAGAGATTGCTCATTTTTCTAAAATTTAATTTTTTTTTTAAATTTTACTGATGTAATTTAACCCAAATTTTTAAAATTTAGAAAATTTTCATACCTCGACATCTTTTCTAAAAAAATTCGTTGATAACAGCTCTGAAAGATTTTCTGAATTACAGCGGTAGTATTCAAAACTTCCTTCTTTTAATAGAACTTCATAACAATTTCAAAAAAGTCACTCCAGAATTGTAATACAAGTAGATAATAAATTTGGCTTATGAAACTTCATTTTTATTTGAATTCGTAATTTATTTTTGAAGTTGGAACACTAGAAAAAAAAGCAACAATTTGGAAGTACTATTTGCTTTACTTTCTTATGCCATTTAAAATGTACCGAACATCGTTTTCAATAGTTCCTCAAACAAATCCTGCAAAAATGTTTTGTTACATTTTAACTTTGTTTTAAGAAATGAACAATAGAGTGCAGCACGATAGGTAGATAGTCCGTACACATTTCAGTGGTGGTGCCATCTGCTGCAATATATCGCATATACTTAGTTAAAGAATATTAATGTGTATGACCGCGTATATATTTCACTGAAAGATGTTTTATTCCATGTTACGAAAGTACGTTATGCTCTTTATTTTTTTAGTATATCCTCTTTTTTTTCCCGAACATATTTTATGGAAACCTTTGACGACTCTTTTGGAATTTACAAAATTTTGTCTGACTTCTCCTTAAGAAAATATTAAACCCAGGAATAATTTTTTAAACGTTTTCCCCTAAGACGATTTCCCTCTTCAGACAGACAAGGTAAAAATTTTTCAATTATATCAATAAATATTGATGTTCTTAATTACTAAAAAATCAGTGGCACATTTCAAAAATAATAATCATAAGATCAATTGGGACTTTTTCTAGATCTTGATATAAGAAAGTGATATGAAAATTAATTCTAGTATTCTAATTTTAATACCTTACTATCATTTTAAAAAGTACTTTAGCTACAAGTTTTCTGGTACGAAAATGTTATATTTGTTTTTCTACGAATTGTTTGCCCATCGTATTAACATTATTTTGTACTTAACAGAAAAAAAAAATAATAATAATTGTTAATTTAGGAAATAATCAGCTCAAATTTAAAAAATATATATTTATAGTTTCTTATTGATAAAAATATTTGAAGATTGATATTCATAATACTACAAATTGAAATCAAAATATTACAAATCATACTGGCTACTAAATATACGAGACTACTATTTATAGACGGTGGTCAGATATACACCTATGATAGTTCTACTGTAAAGTATTTCTTCTCAAAATAGCTTCTCAGTACCAAATGCAACACTTTTAGCTTTCATTGATTATCTGTTTACTGTCGACTAAAGAAAACATTTCCTTTGCTTATACGCCATACCACTTAGATATTTGGGTATAATTTTTCTCACGAAATACTGGAATTTATATAGTTGAGTTTGTGTTGTGTTGTATGATTCTACAGTTGCTATTCCATTACTTTTTTTCACTTGACACGAGAAATATTTAAAAAAGCAATCTCGTAAGATCACATTTTACCTCTAGATGGCAGCACTACAATGTTGACGCGTTTTGTTCATTTTTGATATATTTTTTAAAATAAAACTGATAACGAAAACTTTTTGTTTACTTAAAAACTTTTCAAAGTTATGTTTGATATGAATCTCATGCGTTTTCAAAATTCACGTCTGCAAAATTTTCGAGATGACTAAAACACATTGAAAAAATTCTCCCACTGAAAGTTAATGTGACGCTTCCATCTCTCAAGGACAGATCCTGCTATTGAATCTGGGACTGGGCATGGTTTTGATATCCTCATTTATCCGTAGGACCTTGTCTAATTACTCCATCGTACGTCAAACTTAGCACCGTATTTCAAGAAACCAAATTAAATCTGATGGTGATCACATGTATGCACAATAGCATTCACCAGAAATCCAACTAAACACTTCTACAATAAGAAAACATTTCAGTCCGATTGTATTACAGAGGTGCTGTTGTTTGAGTGTATTTCAAATAAAATATATGCAACTGAAATGGACGTTCAGAATCTAATTGTGGTAACAAGACCGGTAGAAACTTTCCCATTCTCGCTCTATAGAAATAAGAATTAACCCAGAAGTACACAAAATGCTGTTTCTTATTTTTTGACTAATTTTATTTCGTTTGGTGATATTACATGTGTATATCAATGTTGAGATCAATACATAATAAACGGTTTTTTAAATAAAACATGAAAAGTTAGTAACGACACTACCATAAATTGATTTAAGTACATTTTCAGCTCAGATGCTATACGCGGTTTTCCTAGATTAAAATTAGTTTGATTAAGAAGTAAAACTTTTATCATCGTGGTTCATAAGAGTATTAAAAATAATTGGCAACTTTACCCCTTACAGACCCTTAAAAATTGCTTTGTCTTTGGCACAGCTTTCCTAAATATGGCCCTTGAGCCATGAAAAGCCCTAACTCCCTACGCACTTCCTATTCTTCAAAGTACGAATTAATCTTGACTTCAATCAACATCTTCATCAATCCCGCTTGATGCCCACACGTTTTACTTTTTAAGTTGCCTACTTTCTGTTCTTCGGTCCGCAACTTTCTCGTGATGATTCATATACTAATTGATCATTATTTATGTTTATACTATTCAACAGCACAAATCTGATTCCTTTTCTAAAATATGGATCTGGAAATCACCTCTCACATGGGAATTTGCTTAAAATCCTATTAATAGGTTTATTTGTTTTCCGTCTAAGGATTTGGAACGCCAATGTAGTCTCGTGATGCTTGATAGTAGATGCCAAAACATACGTAGTTTGGTAGGTAGATGAATTTACATCGCATCGGAGTAACATTCCGATCTCTAAAAGACATATCAGGCCTATTTCGGAGCAGTATAAGATAATTATATACTGTAACGGTGAAATGGAATAATGGAAATTGCAATGTAATATTGAAATACTATCTGCCTACCACGCAAACTGCTCCAGACACAAAGTCTCTCTTGTTTGTTGCCGTATAAACGGACCTTTGCCTATCTGCTATCGGACATGCTTGTACATTTTATACCAGCCGTTTTCAAGTTCCTCACTTTAGCTCAATTGATGACAAATTATAAGTATATTTATTAGAGTTTTACTTCTTGAGATTTATATAGCAGTAACCTACCTCTACACAGTCAATATGCGTGAGAAACAAAAGGAAAAGAGGACATCAAGTCACCTTCATTCAAAATGAAAGAGCAATGTTTGTATAGGCGACCGTCACCACCTAGACTTGTTGTCGGGAGTTCTCGTGATAAACAAACACAAGATGTAACACTATCCTTACGAAGACTAAACACGGATATTGTATCAAGGGGAAGGAAAATGACATTTCTTTGACTTGATTCTAAACAATATGACAAAAATCTTAATTTAAAAAGCTCTATTGAAATCTATGTTTGCTTGTCAGATCTTAAACGCAATATTGAATTCGAAATCTGATTTTTTTTACACTTAAGGGGGGCTAAATTTAGTTCAATGAAAACTTTAAAGGCTATGTTTAGAAGGTAGTACTACAAGACCTTCGCAAGGTTGACAAGGTTAAGCCGTTTTATGAGACACTTTTTATTTTGCAGCATACTTGGCGATAAAATGTATTCTAAATATGACATAAGATTCAATTAAAGAAACGATCGAGACAAGAAGCCCAGAACTTATCCAAAATTATTTTGTTGATCACTAGTGAAGTCCTCATTTATTTTTCTTTGGTTATATTATTCATGGAGATTAAATTTCTCCTTGGAAAGCAAAAACCAAATGAATAAATGTACGTTATTTGTTGTGATTTTTAGTTGCTAAAAGGAGTACACAATCATAATGCAAGCACTCTTCTCTGAATAAGCGATGATTTTAGTGAATAAAGTGTTCAAATCATAACAAAAAATTACAAGATTCTGATTTCTTCGAAATTAAGTTGTTTTTCCGTTTTGTATTTTGAGAACTGTTTTTGGTTTGTCTTGTTTCAAATGTAAGTTAAGTTCAAGTCCCTCAAAACGAAATTTATTACAAGCTAATTTCAAAAATTTTTGGAAATCAGATAAAAAGAAGTTAGGAACCTATCCAATTACTCTCCGGCCGTAGTTTGGTTAACCGTACCAAATCCCAGTGCCGATCGTCTTTGGGTGAGCCATCGAAGAGAATGAGCGCCGTCCATAAATCATAAGATTCCAATTACAGAAGATAGAAACAAACGATAAAGCAAAATCGCTCGAAAGGATCATGAATTACATTACGAACTGATTGAAATTTTACAAACGTAATTGCAATTCATGACACACAATTAACTCTAACACAAGTTAAAGAACAAACTAGAATGCATGAAAATATATTAAGCATAATTGGGGTTCCGTAACTGAATCCCTCGCTGAGTGCGGATGTTCCTCTATTAGCCGTCCATAAAGAATAATAATAACAATAATGAATAAAAAGTGAAACACAGTGCGGTCGTCGGGTTACCATTGATTACAATCGCCCTGTAACCAAAGTAGCCTCTGGGGTGGGGGGAACGAAGTTCAGCGAAATTGCACGCGTAATCTGTGTTTGGTCGCCAATTGCCCTCTGTGTCGCTTGGAGAGTCTTCGGCATTTTCTGCGGATTACAGAGACGGTGGTAAAAGAAAGGAGAAGTATGCCTCCGTAATGTAATAATCGCGACCGCTCGATAACTACCGGTTCACCACGAATTCCAATTTGCATAATGACACTTTGCGAGCGCAGGAACCACAGCGGGGTCTCCCTTATATCGTTCTCGCGGCTTTAATATTCCGTTTTGTTCGGAGGTTGAAGCAATGGGAGGAGACGGGTCTTTTTATCGTTGTTTTTTTTTTTTAAGTTTTCCCTTCCTCTCTGAAAAGAAAAGGAAGCGGTTCGCGCCGTATTAAAGTCATGATGGGTTTGATCTCTGACAGCAACTGAACCCGTGTTGACTAATGTCTCAGTTGAGCGATGTCAATAGCGTGAGACGAAACAGCAAAAGGGTTGATTTCGAACACTGGGTTGAGAGAAGTGGAAAGAGCAATTTTTTTAAAGGGATTAAACGCTGCTGAGAGATTATATCATTATCTTTATATATATATATATATATATATATATATATATATATATACACTAGGGGGCCTGCCCCCTGCTCGCTAACGCTCGCCAACCCCCGGACGATTGCTTCGCAATCCTCATTGGTTCGTTGCGCGAACCTATGCTCGCTTCGCTCGCCTCAATGAAGACATGTGTCCTAGCAGAAGGGATTGTTTACAAAATAAGTTACCAAAAAAAAATGTTTTTCAAATCTAAATTTGCTGTATTACAGAAAAATATATATACAGTATCTCTAAAATCAGAATTCAAATGAAAACTTTGTGCAAATTTTGACTCGAAATGTGAGCGTTGCTTTGGAAATTGAATACCCAGCATGTTGTTTGTGTGTACATTTTCCCAGCACTCAAACGACCCACACTTTTTCATTGAGTTTGTTGCCGAAAGTTGTAGTGCAAGCGTCTTGTTGAACTATAATTGTTGGCCCTGAAAAGGACCGTTTTTTAAATGGTCATGAAAAGATTCTCCGCTTTCTTTGATTTCTATTATAAACTAACTGCAACAGCTCATTAAAATTTCCTTTTTTTTTCAATTAAATTTCATCCGATAACGCTATAAATTCAATCGATGCACGAGACTTCGCGATAAACCAACAATCGTACAGTGTTGCCAAAACGCGATTACAAATAACGTCTTTTTTGCGTGCCACGTAAGAGAATTATATATTTAGATATATATATATATATATACATATATATAGATATATCTATCTATATCTCTCTCTCTCTCTCTCTCTATATATATATATATATATATATATATATATATATATATATATATATATATATATATATATATATATATATTTATTTATTTATTTATTTATATATATATATAAGCTCAGCGATACTCTGAAGCTTCATACGAGGAATCGTTCGACGTCCTTATGCCAACTCGTTTCTGTACAGATGTTGGTACGTATGAGTATTTTAGCCAATGTAGGACATGTTGATCCAGTAAATGTCTTGCCTAAGAAGTTATTAAGCTATTTTATTACTTCAGTTTTAAAAATTTATCTTTGCTTACAGTCCCTAAATTGCGCTTCGAAAGTATCGATTTTTAAGCCTCGATGAGGTGAGTAATGTGGTCTGTATCAATAAATTTGTCTGAAGTCTGAATTTAAAGTATTTTTCTTTGTTTTAATTCATGAGAATGTATACGAACTCAATCTAAAGTTTTAAATTGAAACCTCAGAAAATGTATTCATAATCGGAATTTCTATTTTCAAAACTAACGTTTTTACAAGAAATTTTCCTCTTACGTTTAACATTTTTGAGATTAAAGATTTTGACTTTTAAAGGCAATGGTAGTTAACGTAGTACTGGAGCAACACAGCGGAATATTGAGTTTAATATTGGATTACTACCCAAGGGAAAGATCCCAGGTCAAAACTACGTAATTTTGAATCACGGTCAGATGACGATGTCAACACCCGAGTTGGACCCCGAATACTACAACACCCGAATACTCCAAACTTCCATTGCACGCCAACGTGAGGACATCTGAGGCCACGACAGGTTTAACGTGCATCAGTCCTATACTCGACGGTCTTTAGTTACTACGATTTCCGAACTCGCAATCCCCTGATTACAAATCCGTTATTCTTCCAACCGGGCAAACATGACTCCTTATTTTTAAGGAATGGGTTTCTTTTTTTCTTTACCTCTCTATATTAAAAAAATGTTACCGCCGCCGCAGGATTAAAAACTCGCGTTTTCCGCTCGATTCTTAAACGGTTTCCCGAGAAAGTACGCATCAGAAAATTACCAAATTGACATGTTTGTTCAAAATTCTACAGGGAACAAGACAATTAAGATTTTTTTTTTCTGTTGCGGCTATTAGTTTAGGGTTTATTAAGTGTCAAAATTGAAAAGGCGAAATTTGTAATGCGAGTGAGCAAAAAAGACGTACTAATTTTCAGTCTTTAGTCGTGATTTTATTTTGTAAAGTAACTCCAAACGTAAATTTTTGCAGCTCGACGAGTTTTTTTAAGAAATTTCAATTTGGTTCCTGATAAAACATTATTTAAAATTAAGGAAAAATCGGGACATTTCGTTATTTTTTTAAACTGTCATATCTATATCTTATGACAGTAAGTTTTTAATTTTGAAAATATCACTGTATACCTTAGAATGTACTCTTTCATACGGTACAATTATTTTTGAAATTGGTTAATAAATAAATTCGATGCGATCAAAAGTTGGTCACACAACTTTCGGAATATTGGGATGTTTTTGTTAAAACTGTCATATCTAAAGATTAATAACATTATTTTTTTAATTTGAAAACATCACTGAATATGTTAGATTATACTCTTTCTTATGGTTCAATTATTTTGAAAGTAGCTATTAGTTTAGGGTGCATTAAGTGATAAAGTAAAAAAAAAAAGGGAAATCAGTTGCGAAATGAGTCTTGGTATGCGAAGCAAACCAAACGGGATTGCGTAGCAATCCCCGGGGGTTGGCGAGCGTACGCGAGCAGTGGGCGGAACCCTAGTCCTGAAATGAAAAGAAAGCTACTCGCTCCGTATTAATCTCTGAATTGTACTGTATTAATCTCTCTATTTGATCTCTGACAACAACTGAACTCGTGTTGACTATCTCAATTGAGCGACGTCAATAGCACGAGACGAAACAGAGAAATGGTAATTTCAAACATTGGTTAGAGAGAAGAGTAAAAAGCAGTTTTCTTTGTAGAAGAATTAATGCTGCGCTGAGTTTATAGAAAATCCAGTATGCATGGATACGCGATCCCAGAATTCTAAATCGAAATTATAGAAATGAAACATTAAATTCTGGAATTGTCAGATACTGAGTTGCAAAATTACACTTTTATTATCAATGGATTTAGCTTGCTCATTCGTCATCACGCCATTGTCATCTTCCTGGTAATCAAGGAATTCTTCTCTCACACTTTGAATGAGTTCATCATCACTGAGAATTTGGAGGAGAGAGGCAGATAGAGATAGAGAGATATAGATAGAGATCTATGAATTTTCACTATGATGTTTCTTATATCCTCAACTGACACTTCGTCCTCTTCGTTTTTATCATTCACCGTTAAGAAACTTTTAAAATGCGGATTTTGCTGATTTCTTTTTTTTTCTCAAAGCGATCCGGATAATTGGTGATCCGGGTATCGGAAGTTTGGATAATCGGAGTTCTACTGTATTTGGAATTTGAAGTTTGTGAAAATTATTTTTGGGAAAATAATGGATTGTTCATCAATACTGGTGAAAGAATCTGCAATTCAACCGCAATCTTAACACTACTCAATATTATTCCTATAGGGATTAAGAATTGTTTTTTAACCTCTTTCACATCTAGTACGCGCGCGCGCGCGCGAATCTAAAGGGACAGACAAATCTTAATTTGTTTTATCTGCTTTTAAAATACGAATCTGAATTCGACTGCTTTTAAAATTAAGTAATTAAATTAATAGAGTATACCTATTTCGTGGGTCGAAATTTTTTTTTGTTATAGGAACTGATTTATTAATACTCGCAACGAATAACGTTTGATAAATAATTCATAAAACGTTTTCTGCTGGTAGAATTTCAAAAGATTGGAGTTTCATTTTGAATGAGTCAACAATTTTAGTCAAGATTCAATTAATCCATTAATCACAATCTATGACGTGTGCACAAGTTATATTTGTTTATTTTTATTGTATACACAGCTGTTTTGCATATACAGCTGAAAATAAAACACCAAGAAAGAGTTGTATTGACCGGAAATTCGGTAGACGGGTAGGATAGTTTATCATGGAAAATGCAAATGATAAAAAATCTTAGGTGAGCGTGCAAATAAAATGCTCTCGAGATACAGGTTGAAATGTGACTCGATATAAAATAAGTCTATTAAAAAATTTTAAATTAGTAAACTAAAAAATCTTATTCATCTACCCCATTTGAAATAAAAAGATACGTTTCGTCAAGAATGAATTGTGAAAATAGAAGTGTGAATTAAAATACAACTCTCCCCTCCATCCACATAGAAAATAATTAGTATTCTGAAACACAAAATTAGGCGATTGTTATAAAGTATGAGTGGTTTTCACAATATTCTAATCTGGTCTAACTTCCTGAAAAAAATATTGTATGTGTATAACATTCTCTTGAGTAAATAGTATCAATACAACATTAATTAAGCGTCATTATTTATAAAAACGTCAGGTATGTAGAAATTCTGAACTTCAGTTAAGATATTCTTAGCATTGAAAATTATGTCGTTTTATTATCAAAGCCTCATAAGTTTGCTTTTTTGGGTTTATGGGGTTTTAAACATTATTGGGTTACTAATATACTTATCGAACTTGTTTTTTAAAAACGTTTAAGTCATCATCAATTATAAAGCCCTCGATCGCCAAGTTTTGAACCTCGGATCTGATTGCTGGTCTACAGTTAGTTCATCGATTTTTTTTTTGTTTCTAAAAATTTTTTAATTTGAAGAATTACGAAAGAAAAACGACAATTTATGATTCAGAAAATAAATTTGATAATTTTTTATAACAATAATGTTCTGTTTGCATCCAAAACTTTGAGTAAATGTCATAGAAACATTTTTAACGAATTTATAAATCTAAAAAATCACCATCATAATCTTTTTAAATGAATGATATCTAAAAGAACAGAAACAAGACAAACTTTGATGTTTTAATAATTCTAGAGTAGTTATAATTTTTGTTTAAAAATATTTGTACTTTTCGATTGTCTGATGTCCCTATTTGTATGAGGAATGAAAATAACTGCGCATGTATTCTTAAGCTTTACCGCAAAACATCGTAATTTTGTATGATAGATGACTTCTCATTCAGGTTCGTATAGTTCAATTTGTTAATAATGTAGGCACAATAGGCAGTCTGTCAGTAGTTCATACAGATATCGAAAAGAACTGAAGAAATGTTTTCCCCGTTATTTTCGATATCACAGCAATGCCAATGTAAACATTAGATCTAGATTAAATATGAAAAAAAAAAGTGTGATAACTTATTTTTAATTCGGAACGTCAAGCATATTTAGCTAAAAAATAGTTCAATTTTCTTAAAATAAATAATTAGCTATCAAATAACCCTTTCAAAGTCAAATACAAAAGTATTCATTGTGTTTATTCAAAGGTTTTCATTTTTCATCAAATTTGTTGCACGAATTTCTGCAGTTTTGCATCGCATTGTATTAAAATTTATAAATGAATCAAAAGCTTTATCTTCACAATGGTGGGCACATATGAACTTGACCAACTTGAATCATTGGCCACTACAAGGTCGGAAATGATAGCCACTTGTGAAGGAGTACCATCATTGCCACTAACAAAGGAGAGCACAATTTACATACATGGCCTGACCCCGGATTCGAACCACGAACCTTCCGATCCAGAGGCCAACACCTTAACCACTAGACCGGTTGGTCGGAATGAATCGAAAGCATATCCATGAAATTCCCAAAAGATATTTTTGTGATCTGAAAAATGCTATTCAAGCAAAAACTACCTACAAACAAAATCGTAGTTTTAAAATTTTTGAATGAATAATACGTATTTTGGTTGGTTGGGTTTTATGGACTTTTAGCATTTATGGAAGAGTTATGTAAAATATGCTGCACAAGTTTTGCCGTTGAAACCCTAGTTTTTAAAATTAGCTCAAAATTGTTGTATTAGTTTATGAAACTTTTTTTAAGCTTACATTTGAAAAACTAAGTAAAATATGAAGTTTGTAACAATTGTAATTGATAAGTGATTAAAATACTGGGTGTAAATATTTTGTGTGTTATGATAATTTAAAGCAGGTAAATTACAGAAAGTATTATTTGTACTCTCACAATTATTTTAGCTCCTTTTAAAATTATAAGTTATTTGAAGAAATATACCAAAACAACGCATTTTATCTAGATTTACATACAGCATATGAAAATAAATTTATATAAAACTAAAAATAAAAATATAATTATAAAAGAATGACTAGATACACACCGTTTAGTGATGCATTTTAAGATGGTGCAAATGGATTATTGGACCAAAGGTACAGTATTGCATGCCATGTACTATCTCATGGTGCTGATGAATATACGGAGAATATTTGTCCTGGAAAAAGTAGACCAATACCTACTGATTTTTGAATAGATATTTGCAATAAGTATAATACAATTATAAAAGAATGACTATAGACACACGTTAAATAATGAATTTTAAGATGGTGCAAATGGGTTATTGGATAAAGTTACAGCACTGCATATGGTATCCATGGTTGTACTGATAAATATATGAAAAATTTTGTCCTGGGAAAAGTAGATCAATACCTACTAATATTTCAATAGATACTATTAGCAATTTGAATTATATTCCTAGGACATTAAAAACGTTACAAGGCATTCGCTTATCAACTGCTTCATTTTTTTTGTCTTCCTTAACATACATTTCCCTTATGGGAGCCTGTAGCCAAAGCCATAATCTGTTACAAAGTTCAAACAAACCCCTAATTTGTTCAAAATTTTAATGCATACACACACTAATAAAAATCGTTCGATCGCTAATTTTTTCATATAAAGTCTCATTACTTTCTTCATAGTATTTTCTTCTTCGAAGTAGCAAATTACAGAGCATTGCCATTGACGCTCCACATAATTTTCCTATTACTCACGATCGATAACTGCTTTTGATTACCACTTTCTGCAGAATACATATTCAGAGGGGCCAGCGCGGAGAATGAAAAACAACAAGAATATGAACTTCTCTCCCTACTAATCGGCTGAAGGGAGCATTACCGTCCTTCTCGTCGCCTGAATCTTAAGCAGTCACTGAAAGTTGCCGGACAATAACAACTTCGAGCAGGTTCAAAATCTTGCGGTTTTAGTCGATGATTTTTTCGTTGGAATTGTAAAAGACAATTGTTTTTACTCAAGCTGTGTTCGCTACAGTTTGGTTGAGATTTCATGGCACAATAGTCATATTTGACCAGGCTGTGCCAAACACAAGACAGACAACTTCAGGAAAAAAGTATTAAGAAAGTGAAAAAAGAGTTATTGGGAATTAGAATGATGGGGGGTGAAGCAGAAAAAGATTGCGTAGGTATCCCAGGAAGCGCGACACCCAAGTTTCGGTACAATTTGAAGCCGATCAATGTCATAAAAATACTCAGATTCATAGGTGTGCATTTACTTCACAACTGCTTACTTCTCTCCTATTTATTGGTAGCCAGCAGAATTACCCGGTTTACTCAGGTTAAATTAGTTAACTAACTTACGTTTCATTTAAAAAATTGTAATTCTTACTCATCTCATGCAACAACTACCTCACTCTAATAAAGTACACAAGTTTTAAATTAACAATTTTACAGGGGTAAATAAATGTCGAATTCAATATTTTACATTTTTGCAGAATATAAGCTTTTAGTAAGAAAGAAAATCCTCTAGATGTGCCAATGTTATCCAGTATGTAGAGACCAATCTAATGGATGACAAAAATTCCGAAAAAGCAAACGATTAATAATGATTGTATCGAAATAATTCATGACCAAAATAATTCCAAAAAATACCGAAAAGTGTACCGCATATTTTACTTATAATGGTTTATTCATTTTATAGTCTGTCCCAAATGTTCAGACGTTTTTACTTTTTGAAAAGAAAAATAAAGGTAAAAATTAAGCATTTGATTTTAAATTCCGTAAAAATAATTTGTGGGAAAATGACTGCTTTTCGCAAGAAATCGTAATGCTCAATATACCTTACAGATACTCCAAAATTGCCAAATATTGATTGATTTAAGCATAATTAGTCTGATGTTTTAGCATGAAACTTGCGTTGTATGTAAGCAAAAGAATTTCAAATAACTTATTCACTAAACTAAAATATGACTTATCAAGTATATAACAATGCATTAAAATATGTTGAATAAATTTTTATGTGACGTGTAACAAATATACAGATACAAAATCATACATAGAATGGGAAGACGAACTGACAAACTAAAGCAACTAGTCAGAAACTAAATGAATGTATGTACTCACAATATGCGAAGTTTCGTGAAAATATATTTAAACGTTTGGACATAGTAAGGGCACACACGTATATAGACAAGACAGACACCAAACGCTCAAGATATGGATTTTGCATAGGAGAGGCCAAAAATGAATCGAAAACTTGAAATGGGTCCAAAATATTCAGTGTACAAATACTCTATTCTAATTAAATATATGATGTAGTTATATCTTAGTTAATCGCATTTTTTACTATGAAAATGTTTTGGCTTCTTATTGAGAAGTTACCTTTACTCTTATTTACTGAATGTTTTTAAAACTATCCACTCTTACTTCCCCTGACTATAAACTCACTGCTTCACTGGAATTTGTCGAATAATAGCAATTTCGAGCAGGCTCAAAATCTCGTAGTTTTCAGCGTTGATTTTGTCGTTGAAATGGTAAAAGATTGATTTTAGCCCCTACGTAGTTTGATGCAAATTGAAAACGAGCGTGTCATAAAAATACTCAGATTCATAGATATCCATTTATCGCAATATAAAGCAAGTATAAAAATATATACACTCACTGCCAAAAGTTAAGCACGGAGAGACACTATTTTAAAGATAAAATTATGAAATAATCTATGTAAATAAGAATGGATTGTTTGTTTGTACATTGAATTTATTTTTCAAGTATTCTGTACAGTACTATAATATACCAGTTTTCTATACAACAATAAAACTGAATAAGAAAAGAGTTGCCTAAGAGAGAGAACCCTTAATCGGATGAGACAGAACCATCTTTCTTCCGCTGCAAATAAAGCTACGGTTAATGAAAGAGTTCATAAAAGCTCTTGATCAGAGCAGCCCTTTGCCATACACACATAGGACAAAAAATGCCTGGAGCAAATACAGAAAAACTTTAAGCTGGAATTTTTTTATGGTTCTCATATCAGACAGCTCATAATCGAGATCCTCATTTCGTGGAATACATGAATGCGACAGAGCGAAAAGCGTAGATCTCATCTGTCCTTGTTGTCAAGAACCTTTTGGGCAACCGCAAGGCTGAAAACTGTGTTGAACAAGTTAACAGCATGCTTAACAACTTCAGAAACATTGGTTGCAATATGAGCATAAAGGTTCATTACTTGCGCATCCATTTAGACCGGTTCCCATAAAATCTTGGCGATACTAGTCAAGAACAAGGTGAATGATTTCACCAGGACCTAAAGACAATGGAGGACCAATACCAGGACAGATGGGATACCCATATGATGGCAGATTACTGTTAGAATCTACAAAGAAACTGTGTAAACAAAATTCACTCAAGAGTTTCAAACAAAAGGAGCTTTTAAAGGGGAACAAAATTAACTTTTCCTTTTGTTTTTATTCGATTCTTCGCATTGCTAATTTTTAATGAATCAGTTGTAGATTTACAGAAGTATTGCTATGTTTCTTTTTAATTAGTAATGGGCAAAAACTAACGTCATATCTGTTTTCTGCACATGAAATACACATAAAATCAGTTTTAAAAACGCCCGCACCAAATTATGTGTTGGGCTGTGTTATTTTTACTAAACTTAAATTCTAATAAATTTGTATTTTAAGTCTTATTAATTTTAAAAATATATACTCTGTTCTAAAATTTGGGACAAACGATATTCTGCAACGTAACGGAAACTCGTGTTCGCTTGCCACATGTAGTGACATTTTTTTTCCCTTCCCCGCTCTGAATTAATTTCGTGTTTTTCAATTTTGTCTAATTTTTAGTTGTAAGTTGTGGCAACTCTGTGAGATCAAAAGACAAAAAAGAATCACGAATTTATCTTTAGAACAATTTTTTCCCCGACTGCTTTTATGACTAAGTCAAATCGATTTACCCTTCTTTAAATGGTAATAGATTATTATTCTTTGTAGCTCTGTTTATTTAATTTTAAAACACGTTCTTTTATTACTAAGCCATCAAGAAAAAATGTATTCACCTTAAAAACCTTAGTGATGAATATCTTATTAAATTAATTTGTCATATTTCCCTTTGGTGATATTTGGACGAGGACAGCTTACTTCTGGTGAACATTTTGGACGAGTGTCCTGAACTAGAGGTGTTTAACAGCACTGTTAAAAATTATTGGAGTGTACGTGATCTAATGGCGAAGCGGCCAAGTGTCCTCCATTTGTCAACCAGATTATTTTGGCTGCCATCTTGGTTGATAGTTGAATTTAAATAGTACTGGAGCAACAAAACGGTCTATTACGGACTTCCCAGGTCAATCCAGAAGGGAAAGATGCGATTTAGAACATTGCATTAACATATGCTGAATTTATTTTATGTGATACTAGTATACACCCAGACAAAATTGAACATAGAACGGCAAGACGGACAGACTTACGCAACCAAGTTCAGTCACTAAATGAATGCAAGTACTCACAGTATGCAAAGTTTCCTGAAAATATATTCAATCTTCTGGTTGTACCATGAGTACACACATACAGAGAGATGGACAGACAGAAACCAAACATGTAAGAGACGGATTTGGCTTCAAATGGGTCCAAAACGGATAGAAAACTAGAAAGGGAAAAAAATTCAATGTACAAACAAACAATCCATCGTCATTTATATAGATTATTTCATAATTTTATCTCGAAAACAGTTACATTTACGATTTCTACTTCAAGATTGAGTGTTTTAGGGCTCATGGTTGCGACGTTGTCGACAGCCTCTATTGTTCCCGGGATCAATTCAGAAGGGAAAGATACGAGGAAAACACTTCGTAATATTAGTCTTGGTCAAATGACAAAGTCACAACACCTAGTAACCACACTACGCCAACATGAGTACATTTGTGGGCATGGTAGATTTGACATGCACCCCCCCCCCCACTTAAACGCCGGTCTTTGGTTGGACTGAGTTCCGAGTTTGCAACCCTCCGGTTGCTAATCCGCGACTACCAACTAAGCTACCGAGGTCGCCTTGGTTCAAATGGAAAACTGCTTTGGTTCTTACTCTTCCAAACTGGTGATAAATTGTTAGTTCAAAATTCAGCTAGAACTGAGATGGAGTGTAGGATCTACTGCAATCAAATGGATTTCCTCAATTGCTAAATAAATGGAGAAATATGTTTAGCGAGACCAATGCTGGGTAAAGGAACGATTCTTCAGTGTATTCAGTGCAACACACAAAAAGAAGTAAGGATAAGTATTTATTCATGTGGGGCACCAGATGTCTTAGTTTCACCTCCAAGGCAACAGAAAAATCAAATGTTCATCGACTTCATCATTAATCGAAGTTTGGTAGATTTGATAAAAGCATTCTACACAAATCCTCTAAAGGATTGGTTTCGAGGGTAGAGTTACAAGCTTACAATGCAAAAGTTACAGTGCCTGAGTTTTCTTTCCCGGAATCTTTAGATTTTTGACAGCAGGAAATGTGGAAACATAAATCTTGTCGTGAGGTCACAAGACACCCCCACAAAGGTCACCCCTTGATCTAGTGGGTAAAACTTGCACCCTTTTCCAGTCCTGAATCAAATTGAGGGTCCATGCCCAGTTACAGGAGGTAGTTCGATATTGAGTTCCTTCGATGGTGATCACAGCAAGACAAAAGTTGTATACACGATATGCGCCTTCCGGGCTGAAGACGTAAACAAAACGAGCTGTGAAAGTATTTACAATTTGCGTTAAGGAAGTAATATTCAAAGATAGTGTGAGAAAGGAAAAAATAAAAATTAATGTAATACTAAATTAAACTGAAATAAGAGGGAAAGGTGTTTTAGGCATGTCATATATAAATAACTTTTATCGACCTCAATCTTAAACACATAAATATGGCGACGGTCTATCAAGATTCAACGTTCTCCATCATCATAAAATTTGTGTATAAACTTGAAATGTGTTCTAAACAATTTTGCATTTCAAATTTTTTTCATACCACCCAACTTTTGACCACAAGCCTGTTATATGACTGGATTCCAAATTGCAAAATGATATCCTCGGATCTTTCACTTCGAGATTGATCGTGAACCGTAGTCATAGGTATTTTATGTGTGACAGCCTGTTTTTGCATTCGCACCCAATGGATCGATCACGATGAAGTAACATTGAATCGCGCAGTGGTTTATTTTGATTGTATACGTTTGGTAGCTATACTCCAATATACAATAACCCGTTGTTTTTCTAAAGTGAGTCGTACATTCAATTACCTGCCTGGCTTTAAGCGAAATGATAACTAAATCAGATATAAATTGTGAAGTTTGAGGGGAAAAGAATCCACACTGCAAAAAACTTCTATCGGTACCAAAAGCATGACCACTTTCTCAGTCCCCCACCAAAAAAAATTCTAGATGCAAACCAGGCCAGTTCTGTTTTGTGTAAAAGAATTGTGCGAGTGGATTAAGAGGATTGATTTAATTTCAAAGCTTTCCCAATTAGTTAAAAAAAAATCTGCTGGTTAAATCAATTTCTACGTCTGTTATATTTGTGGAACTACTGGTGGTGGGACTGTAAATCCCTTCAACTCGCTCTCTGTCTTCTACTAGATACCCCTCTACAATCCTTGATCATGATAGTGAGAAAAAAAGGAGAAAAATTCAGCTGAAATGTCAGACCAGTCCAATTGTTTATATCTATTGATGTCAGTGTCGTAATTCACTTTATATATCCATTTATAATTAATATTAGAATCGACATGCATATTTTATACTTTCAAATTGTGTAAAATTAAACAAAAGTATAATTCAACATTTAGCGTACTTCTTAATGTTGTTAGTTTTTATTTCTAATAAAATGCATGATTCCAGTCATGCTGCCCCAATTAGTTTCTATTGCATCCCATTCACCTGTTCAAAAGTGATTCGGTATTTTAT
The DNA here is from genome assembly GCA_947359465.1 of Metellina segmentata. NCBI lineage: Eukaryota > Metazoa > Arthropoda > Arachnida > Araneae > Tetragnathidae > Metellina > Metellina segmentata. The sequence continues at coordinate 27,622,377 of OX375882.1, forward strand.
GTGTGACAGCCTGTTTTTTCATTCGCACACAATGGATCGATCACAATGAAGTGACATTGAATCGCGCAGTGGTTTATTTTGATTGTATACGTTTGGTAGCCATACTCCAATTTACAAATAATGTCGCTATTGCTGGTGAACGAATAGCACTTCAAAAGTATCAGGTTATCTAACAAGTATTTCGTTGTTAAATAAAAATAGAGAACTGCATAGAACAAGACTGTTGATCTATCTTTGTTGACAACAAAATGCATACATAAATCTGTAGCTGTCGTGTACTTTATTCTTTCAAATAAGTGAAAAAGTGAAGGGAAAGTTTTGACCAACGTAAAAATACACGAATAAAAATTACCACTTGTAACAAATTGTGTTTGAGTAAGCTATGGGAAAGAAAATGTGAGTGAAAAGCGTGAAATAAATAAGAAGATCAAGATAGAGCAACTCTTTTTTTTTCGGCACTTTTTGGCGTCCTTCAGCTTTTTTAAGGTGGACGGTCCCCTGGACTGCCGGTCAGAGGTCAATCTTGGAGTGCTACAGAATGGCGTAGTAAAAAGGGAGTCGGTCGTCCCACATTTGGCAGCGTATCATGCGTTCGTATCTAAAATGAAAACGCGTGAGCCAATTAGCCTAGTTGAAGCACGTGCTGAATGAAAGAAGCTCTATTAATTAATGCCAATTAAATTTAGTGGGTTATAGTATTTCTGGTGGTCATTTTTGACAAGCAAAATACTCTGCAGGTTGTGTGTTTTAAGTTCGAGCAGGTTATGGATTACAGTTTGAAGTTATATATATACTATTTTCGCTTTGTAAATTTTTTTATCAATAGCATTAATATAAATTGACAAGTGTGAGTCACTTAGCCTATGCCTGACCCTTTCAAGCATTTTTGATCCTCAGCTGTCTATAACCTAAAGCTTGCTTTTTTATATAAATGGGGTCACTATGACAGTGCATTTGCTCACTACGCTAGCAACGTAAGAGTTGTAAGCGGCGCAGGCTAGATTCCTTCTTAGGTATGATCTTTCTCTTCAAAGTCAGTAAAACTTTCCTTGTGAATGTGTTAATTTACTTGACGTTGTTTAGGGCAGCTTGGCCAAATATTCCTTGTGTGTTCCTTGCGTGTATGTCCATTTACTTGACGATGTTTGGTGCAGCTTGGCCATATATGACGGCTCTTACGCCCTAAAACCCAACCATTGTATAATAAACTACGTTTGAATTAAATCATATATTAAATTAATACTAGTTTAATTAGTTGTAACAATTTAATTGAAAACAACGAACGAATTGTAGTTTTATCACTTTAAAATATTTCATTTTTTCTCATATTATTGCAATTTAATTCGTTAACAGCATATTTTAGAACTTTTTTAAGCTCATGAAAGAAAAACTTTGTTTATATTTTATAAATTTTTCAAATCAGAATAACATGGAAAACTGCGGAATAAAAGCATTTTTCTCAACATGTAATCGCGATCTATATCTATCTTTAACGACTATCATTGCTTCTTTACTCAAGTAAGATATCTCAATAATTGAAACAGAAGTCACATCTATGGTTATTATAGGCTGTCTTCGCGGATTATGTCGACGGGAATTTCAACCAATAATAGTTTTAGCAAACGGAGCTTGTTAAATGTTCTCAGCAGCAAGATGTTTGTAGTTCCCCTTTGATTTATATAATTGAATCGTACACGAAATAGAACTTCAATTAATGTAATTTAACTAATGGGAACTACGGGAAATATATTAAGTGGTCCTTTTTAATTTGTAAAATATAGATTAGAAAGCAGCATAAGATAAAGTGCATGTTAAGTTAAAGATTATAAATTATGGCTAAACATTATATTTGTGTTTGTAAACTTTTTAATTCAGTAAGATTTTCTAAATGGGCTTTTAAAATTAATAAGTTAAAATGCATCTCATCAAATACTGTTAGGTCTTCTCTGCATGTCCTCTTAAGGGATAAATTGCTTTGAAGTCCCTTATGTTTTGAGGAACGTATAGAATACTACACCAATATTTGTATACCTTTCCTATGGTATCAGTTTGTCGTTTGCTATTTTCAAATATAAGGTATAACATCAACTCGATGTATATATTTCAACATGTGACAGACTATTCAAGTAATAGTAAAATATTCTTAGAACCTGGTCAATTTAAAGCAAAAACATTTTGCAAGCTACATTTCTAAAGCTTTTCGTGGTATGGTTGTAGTCAACTAAAATGTTTTTATGCGACCAAGTAAGCAGTGCCATTGCTGGAGACGGTTCTGAGTCTCCGAAAAGATGTTTTAAATATTTAAAAAAATGTGTGAAGGACTAAACATTGTAAAATTATTAGTTTTACTCCAAAGGCAATCTTATGAAATGTTCCTTTTGACTTAAAAAAAGAGGGTCGGTTGCTTTACATCCTTTATATCTCCACGACAGTACAGGACATTTCAACTGCATAGGCAAAAACTAGCAATGGTGTAGCGTCCATTGAAGTCCAAAGACCTGATATCCCGAAAACAGTTTTAAGTTATCGATAGAATCAAGAAAATATGATGTTCAATACAAAGTTTTTTGCAGTAAATCTTGTCAGACATCACTTCTGATTTTTCAAACATACTCTTTTCTTTGCTTTATGAGGCATTTGGGCCTCCTTCCGCACTACGCCGATGCTCCATCACCTTGGTGTTCGGTCATTGTTGTATCTGATTGGATAATGGTGTTTGTCATGTGCAGCAAGGCATTATAAATAACACAAACCAATAAGCAAAGCTACGTTTTGCGAGAAATGCTAACAATGGTAGAAGGAAGAGATGGGCTGTTATTCCTATCGCAGTTTAAATAACAGTGTTATTTAAGGTGTTGGACGTTATGGACACTAACGCCACCCCGATTCCTCTCTTCATTCGATTCTATGCAATTATTACGGCTGATGTATTGCAGTTGAACTTTGTGCATGATCTGTTTGACAACTCCTGGTCACCGAATGAAGCTTCAAGGCAACGTCTTTGTCTTTTTTCTGCTGCGCTTGTAACTTCAGATAAATTCCATGAGCGGTTGTTGTATATATAGTTCCTTGTTAAGCTACAGATAGTATTCTTTTATTCTTTGTGGGTTGGTGTTTGGATTTTGTAATGAGTGATATTTTGATAACCGATGAAAAGTTATTACATTTTCGTTAGTTATCCTGCGAAGAATTACGTTTGTTTAAAACCAAAAGACTTTTAAAGTTCTTTCAGAGTTGCAGATAAATATACGTACTGACATTACTATCATGATACCAGACATTTCTTTGGCTTGTTAGATGAACAGCTGCAGGAAGAAATAACCCTACCTTTTTATTTGTGCATGGTGAACATGTTTCATTAAAAATAACAGCACCTGTTAATTAAAACATTAACAGCTAAAGTGGGTTGGTTGGGTTTCTATGGCGCAAGGGCCATATTTGACCATTCTGCGCCAGACAAAAGACATACAATATCAGGTAACGGACATACACAGAGAAGGAAGGTTTTACGGACACATATGATAGAATACATCCAGGGAGGAATCGAACCTGTTAAACATAAATGTTATTGATGTAGCAGTCAAGCAATTTCAGTCGAATTAAATTTGAATTATGAAATAAAATTAAAAATTATAGAAACTATTTTTTTTAAAACAAATTAATGATTAATTTAAGCAGCTAATACTGAAATAAAGAAACCATCTATATCAATTTCTATCGGTTAATAAAAGCTGTTAAATTCAGTTAATAACTATTACTGTCAATAGCCAACTGATAACAAAGCTCTGCCAATTATATGCCAGCAATGAGAAAACTGCTATCGTAAAATAACAGTTTTTATCCGTCTCTACCATAAACTAGAACACATTTTAGTTGTCCTCACTGCAAGCGAAAGGAGAACCGAAGCATTTTTGGCGGCTTTGAGAGAGTTCATGGGCGAGAGAGATGAAAGCGTTGTGCAACCCTTGTCGGTAAACTAAAGACGGCTCTTTGAACGCTTCTTCTTTTCCATATTCATGGCCGACTCTCTCTCTCTCGAACCTGTTTTTGTGCAAAACTCCCAACCCCCAAGGGGCCCCCGTCCACACACAGATGATCACACAAGCAGGTTCCATCGGTTCCTTTCTGCGCGACGCCGTTTCACGTGTTCCACCTTTCCGTAACTTCTCTCAGTTATTAGGATGGAGAGAAAATTCTCAAGGGGGTCGTCGTCAAATGATGTCACGAGGATTTTAACCTTTGCCGATGGGCAGTCCGTTAACTGATGCACTTTTGGAAAAACTCTTCGCGCTGTGGTTTGCGAGGAATGCTGAAGATGGCAGGAGAGATGATCTGTTCATTCCGATAGAACAGCTATCGATAAATAATGTTGGGATAGGGGTGAAACAGCTTAAATTGTATTTAATTTTTAATTAAAATTCGTAAAAATATTTGACAAAAGTAAAAAGTTGAAGTTTACTAATTAAAAAGAAACACTAAATGGCTTGTTTTTAAACAGTTATTAGCTCTTGTAGCAAACCGTTAAAGTCCACTTCTAACAGGTAATAAAAGCCGCTAAATTTAGTTGCTTACTGTTGGTGTTTCTCGCTGAGTGATAATACATATGTAAGTATTAATAACTGTTATCGCAAATTAGTCTATAACCGTTAATGCTGTTATCGTAAAATAAGTTTTGCTCACCTCTAGTGGAAAGCCAGAGGGTACACGAACGTAGGCAGAGGGTACACGAGCCTCTCCGTTCCCCCGAAACTTGGTTTCTGTTTTTTAAGTTATATTCTAATTAAATAGTACATATGCACGGAATACTTTCATAATATCACTTAAATGAAACACCAGTTATGAAAATTAATAGCTTTCTTTCGCTAGGAAATGGGAAGATTATGTTTTATCTCTCCCTTATTTGCAAATCACTTTATCGCTTCAAAAGTGAAAGAAAAATAAAAAGAGTTAGTTTCGAGAAATAGAATTTGAATATTTGCATCATGTTGTAAAACAGATCAAACAAATTTGATTTAAATGAAACCGACGTTCGTTAAGTAATTTCTGGTCTCGGATAAACGAATATGCATCCATCTTAAATGCTTGCAATAGTATATTTCCTGAAAATTTAATCTGTTGACAACAAACGTAAGATATCTTTTTGGCTTATTAATGTAGATAGAAAAAAAATGGTTGTAGTTCAAGTTCGTTGTTGAATACTTACGTCACATCTGAGCAACACAACGAGCTATTTAAGGCTGTCAGGGATCAAACCCGAAGGGAAAGATCCAAGAACATCTTGTAATTTTGAACCAAGATTGGATAACCAGGCAACACCTGAACTGGCACCCCAAACTTTCACATCACGCTAACATGAGGATATTTGAGACCACGACAGATTAAAAGTGCACAAGCTCCCATGCACATGATCTTTGATTGGATCGAGTTTTGAACTCTGGGATTCTGGAATACCGCCCTCCTCACCAAAGAATTCTATGTAATATAATGACTATAACTTATTGTTGTTTTTTATTCTACTTGCTATAGACAATCTAAACCAAGTCCACGAGTTCATACAGCTCTATTAATTACATGATGACCATAGGATAAATATTTAGATACTCCCTAGATAGCCTGGCATGCAAGTAGGTGGCCAGCAAAGGCATGCTTCATGTAGCAACGTATTGTGTACTACATCTACTATTTAAATTGGTAACATCCATCAACTAAAACAAAAATCCATAAGGTAGCTTAGTAGGTAGAATACTTATGAAGTGAGTCTCAGTTATCCCGAACGACTGACTGTATGAATATGAAATCCATTTTATCAATAATCTTTTATTAGAACATTAGTAATAATTACCGCTGTAACTATCAGTTGCGATCTACGCACTGAGGATTTTTTTTAAATTCTTTTGTAATAAATTCTACAACAGAAAGAGAAATAGAATACCACAATTGATTTTCCAATCGTCGCTTTATGGTAAAAGCTCTATTACTCTGATGGTTGGTCCCTGTTATTTTCAAGATGTATTAAAACACGAGTGATTTTGAAAATATTACGTGAATGATGGAAAATTGGTATTACTAACAATAAGATTGAATTACCTTTTCAGTACGAGATTGGTATATCATCCGAACAATATTATGATCGAAAGTGAGAACTTTTCTTTAATGAATTTCCATAAAATAGAGTTTAAATGCAGAAATAATTCAACACTTTGTAAATTGTTTTACTGCCATTGCGCTTACCTTACGGAAAAGCAACACTTACATTTTGAAAGAAAATGTAGGATTGAAAGACTTAAAGGATCTCGGATTTCTATTCGTGGTAATAGCTATAAAGACAAATTGATAAAATGAGTATCATTGCATCCCTCCATCCGGCCTATGCTTCTAGCTTATGCAATAATAACGATGATAAACATCGACAAGGGTATAAAATGCATATGGGATCTTAAAAACAATTCGTTTCCCATTCATTTTTCGTTTAAAGAAACGTAGGTTTTTTTGTCTTATTACCTAACACTTCCAGAAGGAAAGGTATTTGCTTTTGCTAAAGACAATGAAAATTGCATGGTTGTTCCCGACTGGACCAATCAGATGATGAATGTTAGCTTCCCACCAGCAGACGAAAGAAGGCTAAGGGTCATTTTACAACTAATTTTAGCCATATGAACCTAGACAAATAAAAAGGTTACCACGTTGTTCATTCTACTTTGATATTTCCTCTGTGATTTAGAGTTGTTATGATTGGTCAAAATCTCGTCTTTTGGTTTCTTTTAAACTTAGCCCCCTGTGTTGCTCTAGAGTGACGTTAGTTAAAATATACCTACCAACCCTACACTTTAAACGTAACGCTAAAATATTATTTTGTAATTTACTGTCATTGAGGAAAAGAAACAATGTCGAATCTCTCTAGTTGAATTATGAGGTTTTCTAAAGCTAAGGATAAGATTATTTTTGCTTTCAGTCCAAACTCGACATCAACAGTTATCAATGTTACTCTACGCTAATGCTTGCATCGTAAAAGCTATTTATTGGAAACGACGCTCTTCCATCATTTATGAATGAGCAGATCGTGACATGTTCGTTGTGCCGCAGAATCAACGATTTCCGCTCGCTCCTTGTTTTCTGGGCACGTCGAATTTCGCGCACAGAAACAAAACAATAAAAATTAAACAATATAAATATTTGCTCGTGATGAAAGCCGATAGGAAATTTACGCTCTCCGCCAGAGGGAGCCTACGCCGGAAAATAATACGAATCTAATGAAATAAAAACACAACTAAAATACAAGAAGGGAGGTTGTGTGCATTCCCTTGAGATGGAAGGGGACAGTAGGTAATTTTACGAATCTCCTTTTCGCGTTGTTTTTTCTTTGTTTTGCGATGTGGCTCTCTCCGCAGCACACCTTTCTGTGGCATAATAAGCATCTAAGTCACGACGTTATTCAAGAGACTCTCCGCCATAGGGAGATTGCGGTTTGTGTTGGAGAGCCCTTTCATCTGCTCAAGATGAATGAACTACGCAGAAAACAGTTCGTGACAACCTGTCGGGGTTGTCGGAGGTCTGAGTTTGATAACTTTTAAGGGGGTCCGGGACACAAAAATCGTCAATTTTTCGAAATTTTTTTTATGATTTTAAGAAATTCTCTCTGTTTTTTTGCTTAAAATGACATCTAAATCATGTTTCTATCTTAATTAGAACTAGAGATATAATAATTTTTGTGGTGCGTTGTTTTGAAAATCTAACACTCTTGTCAGTTGTTGTCATGGCAACAACATCTGTCCTTAAAACTTTAAATGCGTTTTTCTCCATGATAGATTTTTTTCAAGATTTCCTGTATTCAAATTGCTATAACTCGAAAACCGATAAAGTTTAAGGGTTGAAATTTGGAATATATCTTTTTCAAGCATTATACTTTAATTTTGATTCAGCAAAGTTGAAACAAATATTTGCTTTTAAAAATATGACTTTTTAAAAAAAAAGTACCTTAAAATTTTCAAAAATTTTCATTTAAATATTTTTTATTTTTTATTAAATTAATATTTTTTTAAATGCTGAATCAAAATTAAAGTTAATAAATTCGTGAATAATTTACTGCAAGAATTTTGAAAATTGATCAAGAATATTTTAAACCTTAGCAATTTAAAATGACCCCTCTTTTTTAAAAAAACTACGCTATTTAAAACTTTTAAAGAACTTTTGGAAAAATTTTGTGCTGTGATTTTGCTTTTTAGTTTGATGGGTAATAGAAACAAAAAAATTCAAAATTCTAAATTAATTAATAAAAATTTTTTTTCAATGTGTCCCGGACCCCCTTAATTTTACAAAAAATAATATAACATGCTTAAAATCCAAATTAAATTAATCTACGAATCAAAATTCAATACTTTGTATCATGGCATGCTTCTTATTCTTTCATAATATTTGTGAGAAAGAGTGGAATATTCAACTCAGGATTATGAAAAATAGTTATTTGGACTGTATCCCTTTTACCCTGACACGGAACATTTGTATCTTGTGAATCAAAGTAGGGAATGAAAAGCACGTTGTTATTTATTATAATTGTAGATAAAATATATTTTAAAAGTGTTGAGCAATCAAAAGGACTAGAAATAAATTTATAATTCTCACAAATTGTGTTATAATATTTCTGATTATTTATAGAATAATATAATTCTAAGGATATGTGAAGGATTAGTCCCGGTGTACACATCCGGTTTTTAAACGTGCTGCGCCGATGCGGCAACGCAAGTACGGTCTGAGATACATTAGATCCAATAGAGTAGTGCACACATGCCTCCGGCGCCGCACGTCCAACTTGCTTGCAATTTGTACTATAGTTCCCCACTGCGCAAAAGCTCGCCGTATTCGCTTCTCCGGTCAGAAGTACCTTGTTTTCATAAATAAATGGAGTATAAATAATAATTAATAAATGGTTGTATCCAGTAACGTTCTATTTTGTTTCAAAATATACTTTTTTACACCAAGTAAGAGAAATAAACACGTTTTCTTCGATAGAATATTTATCGCAAATGGCGCGAAATGAGTACTTGCGTCAGTTCAGTTACGTGTGCACAGTTGAGCTTCGGCGCCGTACGTTGAAAAACCGGATGTGTGCACCGGGCCTTAAAACGCTGTATACGATTCTAACAGTGTAATGCCGGTTTATTTTACTTTACAAGGGAAGCCTTGGTCCCATATCAAAACTCAAGAAATACTAGAAATGGCTGTCATATTGATTTACGAATATCAATTTTAAAAGGAGAAAATAATGGAGGAATTATGTAGTAATGCAACATTTTTAAATGCATGATTCTTCAGGATAATTATTAATAAACACATTCTAGATCATAAACTTATAAGTATAAAAATCTTTTATAACTGGCAGTGTATAAAAATTAGCAAAAATATGGTTTTCCGAATGGATCTCCAGGACAAAGTAAGAAAACTCGGCCTTTTGTTTTTTGTGCTTTCCATACACTAACAATAAGATGATTGTTGTTTTTATATCTTCTCTCTTCTCTGAATAGGCTTGTAGGTGACCGCGCGAAAGGAAAAATTGACTTTTAAGTATTATAAAGATGGAGTATTGGTATTATAATGATGGAGTGCACAACAGTAGATTGGTTATGGTTTAGGAAAATTAGAATTCATAGTAGATACAATCCTTTCATTAACTAACGAAGGCGAAATTCTTATTATTACCAAGAGAGCATAGAACAATTTAATACTCCTTGGTAAACGTCATGAAGACACTGAGTTTGCAGTAGGTAAAGATAATTTTTATAGATATAGTAGACAAAGATAATTTTCCTTCTGGAGTCACAAAAATGTGACCTCAACAGAATGTTTCAAAGGGTTGTCGGGACATAAATCCTTTTTTCCTTATCCTGGATCAAAATTCGATCTGTTCAGTGTCCTTCCTGGAAAAGATACCTCGGGTCATCATAAATTTCCTACCATGACACCCCCAAACACTGCAACACGTGATCAGGACTAGCCACTAAAATACACTGATGACTGTGACAGTCAAGGTGATATTGGAAATTTATAGAGAATGCTGAGTAGAAATATTTAAGCAAATTGTCAAATAGCATTTCGATGTGGGAAAAATGGAAAAGTTCTTTGAAAGAAATGGTACAAAATCTCGCCAGAGATAAAGCAGAATTTGGTTTCTTCTGTGGAAAACAATGTCTATTAAGTTATATGCAACAATAATAGCACTAATAAGAATTTACATTAATTATTAATAAATTTTTTATTACAATTGTCAAAACGTAAATCGTATGTTTACTTTTGAAACAGTTATGTTTCAATATTTTTTGTTAGAAAATTGTTTGAATTAACGTTTGAACAGGAACAATTTTTAAAGAAAGACGCAAATGTTACCCTTGTACTTTTGTTTTAATTGTTATTACAGGCAAAATCACTTTAGAAACTAAACTTTTGAGACGCACTTTGAATTTACTCTCTACCAATTCGATTTTGATTTTCGAAGTACGTGGTCATTTGTTGTTTTTGTACAAAAATACAACAAAGGGCACCTCGTAATTTTCTTGTTCTTTGTACTTCCATCTCACAACTGTACAATTTCCAGTTTGTATTATCGCACTGCTGGACTTACATGGTAGTTTACATACCTTCATTTATGCGAATTCGTGACCAAAGGACTGTTTTACAGAGTCCTTTATTTCAGCAATCTTTCGAATTCAATGCTCGAATGCTGTAAAAGCCGGCATTTATTTCGTCGAAAGTTAACCATACAGTACTGCTTGTAATATGGTCAGCTGGCTCGTTTCATATAACACGAATTTTTCAACGCTTCGCTGGTTCAAATTTGTATTTAATGAGACGGTTTCGTTTCCGTCCACTTTTTTTTCCACAGTGCGTCTGGATTTTAGTGACCCTTGTTATTTTTCACCAAGTATTTTGCCTCATTCTTTTTCATATGTGTACATATTATTATTATTAGCGCTTTCTGAAATCTCTTTTTTGTACTAAAAATGTGTCGGTTAAAAATTCCATCAAAACTTGTTTAGATCAGTGGACTTAAAACTGCTGCCAGCAGAATAAGTTTATCCGTGTTGAAAAAAAAAGTACTGAAAAAATATAATTTGTTACATGCATAATATATATAAAATTAAAGAAAAACACACAAATCCTTAAAATGGTTATAAACCTTTAAACATTTCGGATCATTAAGAGAAAGCAGAAGGGAGCATAAATTGTTTGTCTTCAGCTTAAGATCGTTACCATTTTTTACAGTTGATTCAATTTTTGATAATTTCATCGATATACAAGAATTTTTCAACCCAAATTTACACGATTTTGTGACTGAAAAATAATGAAGTTTTCTGTCCAGTTAGCGTAGTACTTGGACTATCTTAGTATGTCGCTTCATGCAATATGTTTTGAGACCTTTGGTTTACGCATAAGTAATCCGCATTATGTTTTGTGCGATACACAACATACAAACCATTTTGGAAATATACTTTCGGGAGAATTAAAATTTCAACTTTTTTTCTTTTACATGCATTACTAAAAACCCTATCTAAGATCTTCGAGACCATACTACAGAAGAATTGAATTTAAACGTTTGCTGCTAAAAAATTCCTAAGTAAGCAAACCTTTCAAGTTAAAATATATTATACTAGGGGGCCCGCCCCCTGCTCGCAAACGCTCGCCAACCCCCGGAGGATTGCTTTGCGATCCTCATTGGTTCGCTGCGCGAACATGCTCGCTACGCTCGCATCAATGAAGACATGTGTCCTAGCAGAAGGAGTTGCTTACAAAATATTATATTCCAAAAAATATTTTTCAAATATAATTTTTTGTATTACCGAAAAGTTATAATGGTACAGCTACAGTCTACGTTCATAAGCTGTAGCAACGGCCTTGGCGATTTTTTTTGGCGAATTTTTAAAGTCGCCAAGAAAATAACTTATTTAAAACTCTTTTCTTTCAAAAATATTTTTCTTTTTACAACGGAAAATAAAAGCTCGAAAACACATTTGAGAACATTTTGAAAAGTATATTTTTAAAAAGCTTTCGCAAAAAGAAGAAAGCTTAAACATATTTCAAAACATATATGTGATCCAGCAGAAAAACTAAGCTGCGAATGTTGGGTAAGAATACCCATAAACTTATCAATTACACAAAATACATTAGGTTGTTTGAAAAGAAAAATGTTTTTATCACAAAATAAAGCAAGAAATAATACAACCTGATGTGTCAGAACTGTTGCGGGAAAAAATAATAAAAAAAACGAAAATTCCACAAATGGCAAAAAAACAAAGCTCTTAAATGTTTAGTGAAAAATATTATAATAAAATAAAAATTCCACAACTGTAGAAATACAAATAAATGAACCAATGGTATCACAGAAAAACAATTTTAAAGAACCAATGCAATCAACGGATATTTTAAAATTAAAATAACCAATGGATGCAAAGAAAAAATTTCAAACGAATCAATGAAATCAAACGACTTTAACGGATTTTGGAAGAACTTTCTAGAGGCGCGAGGCTTCGCGTGGTTAACAAACAATCGTACAATGTTGCCAAAACGCGATAACAAATAACGCTATTTTTGCGTGCCACGTAAAAGAATTATATATATAGATATCATCCGATAACGCTATAAATTCAATTGAAGCGCGAGGCTTTGGGATAAACAAAGAATCGTACAATGTTGCCAAAACGCGAAAACAAATAACGTCTTTTTTGCGTGCCACGTAAGAGAATTATATATATAGATTTACATTCCTACTCTGATGACTACTTTTGAGTCGCATCGTCATTGAAATCTAGTCTATTTGTTAAATTCGAAGTCAGGATAAACGTTAGCAATGCTCTTTCATAGTTGTTGGGGTTCACGGGAGTCCGATAGGAAGTGTAGTGGATTCAATTCAACCAAATACCCTTATATACATGAGAGCTGGTGCACGTTAAATCTCTCGTGACCTCAAATGTCCTCACGTTGGAGTGTGTGTAAGTTTGGAGAGCGTGGTACCAGCTCAGGAGTTGCCTCGTCATCTGGATTCCCATTTTGACTGGTCCCGGACCGTTGCCTATAGCCCGTCGTGTTACTCCAGTATGACGTTAATTCAACTACCTCCGTGTTTGTATCCTTAGCGTTACTTCTAGCGCTGAATGTATCGTTACAGAAGCGATAGAGCAGTGATTACATTTGGTGACACAAATAATAATTTATCACTATTTTGCTTGGCAGCCCTTTCCCGGTGATGAGTGTACCAATGTTTTACAAACGTTCTTCCCCACTTTATCTGCCTTCTTTGGAGCAGTACTACATCTTGCTTGCTGTGAGCTTCAATTTCAGCCTTAAATGAAATTAGCAATTTGATTACAAGCAATATTCACATTTTATGACAAAAGGTCATAGCGCTTAATCCCAAAATGGACCACAATGACAAACAAAGAACAGAATAAAAATCAGCAGTAATTTCTAAGGTAAAGCGCAAGAAACTTCCCCAGATGGAAGCCATGTACTGACAGATACAGAAAACTGAAAGAAAAACTAAAACTATAGGGGGGAAAGTGAATGAATCAAAAATAATCTAGTGGATTTGTATTCTGTTGATTTTCGAATACACAAAATGGGTTGTTAGAGAACAAAGGAGGTACACCAATTGTGATTGGCATATCATAAGATGGACTAGTCTCTCGAAACCTAAAACCAATGACTCATGGAAATGCTAACTATAAATGAAAAAGGCTCACACTCCTTACAAAAACGAAATTTTAATTTAAAAAACATTTAGAAGTTTATCCTCTGATTGATCATTTAATTGGTCCGTTGATTGATCATCTAAAAGTAGTCTGGAGTATTTACCATTTTTGTTCGCTACTCTATGAATCGGATTCAGCATTAACATCTCATGCACCTACCCTGTAATAAGATGGGAAATTGCCAAACGAGGTGATAAGATGACAAATTGGCCTAATTGGTCACACCTTTTGAATCTTCGTTCAATAGTCAGTCTATTTATATTCCCCTTCTATAGTATGTATGATCTAAACTCGTTATCCTAAAACTTTATTACAGTCGTTAACAGAGGTGTTGAAATGAGAAGAGACACATACAAATTAGTAGAAAAGCGACTCATAGGGGATAAAAAAGCCATCTCATTTTTTTTAAAAACAATTAAGTTTGATAAGGTAATGTTTGACAAGAAAGGAGCCCATCTGTGCACAAGTAACAACTGGAATTCGGATTAACATGCAAAATATTGTGAGCATATGAGAATCAGTCATCTTCCACTGGGGCTTGTTTGAGTGGTATAATGTACGCATTAGAACATGTGAAGAGACACTGCGTCGGAAACATAAAATAATCTTCTATTTGTAGATGCAAATTTTGATGCAAAAATTAAAATAACTGCTGTCCTAAAATGTTGCGAGCTTGCCGCTGCAAATGTAAAGCAAAATGCAATGACAAATCTGCAATGTAATACTTTGCTGTAACCTGTTAACTTCTACGATACCATTTAAGTATTGTTATGTTATTTACTAGAGGCTCAGTTTTTATTGTCGAAATAGGCCTATGTAGTAATAGACGATACTTCAAAACACGATTCTTCATCCCCCCCCCCAATCGCAATAGCTTTAGTTTGGCGAGTTACTGGCCAAAAATGGTGCTTTGATTTGCCATCCTTTGAATTTTCTAGTAGTGATCTTGAAAGTGTGATTGATCGAAGGTTGAATGTTCTGAAGAAAAAAATTATGATCTAATAAATCACCCGACGCCAGTAACATAATATTTTCTAGAATTTCTTAGTGCATTTCAGAATTCATACTTTCATAGTCAAATCGGACCCTCTGCTGTCATTCAAGCCCTTACCGTGACAGATTTAATTGAGCACTCTATATGTTCTTTATCAAAAGCTTCTTTTTATGACACCAGGCACACACCTGGATGACTAAAAGACGCACAAAAATGTACCTACTTTTTGGTCTCAGACTAACTACAATCATTGGTCACATCATCACACTTTAGTAGCCCTTTGCAATGAAGTCACTAGTGACTTCTGGCAGAAAATAAATATTTCCTAACAAGAATAAATCTAAGTATCAAAACATTAAGGAAACAATACGTCTTTTAAAATAAAAATATATATATTTCTGCAAAACAGTTTGCCATCAAGAATACAAATCGGGGAGGATGTATTCTGTTAGGTTCATACTGTTCAGTTTATTTATA
This sequence comes from Metellina segmentata, assembly GCA_947359465.1. Taxonomy (NCBI): domain Eukaryota; kingdom Metazoa; phylum Arthropoda; class Arachnida; order Araneae; family Tetragnathidae; genus Metellina; species Metellina segmentata. Next base: position 27,637,584 of record OX375882.1, read on the forward strand.
GTTTGTGATGAATACCAAGGTCAAGTTGCATGGAATTCAACACATTGTCGTAAAACAAATTTATTCATAATGGAATCAGTATATTCTTTAAATGCTGAATAATTTCAGAAAAAGAATGTAGTGGTGTACTGGATTGGTTCCAAAAACAAAATGAGTTCTTGTTTTAGTATGTACTCATGTCATAGACTGATTCCAAGAGCAAGACAGCTAGATAATCTTGCTAACTTGGTCTCAGTTTCAACTGTATACTACATTATGTAAGATGACATGAGGTGTAACATTCAGATAATGTGTGTCTTCATCAAATATTTGTCGGCATGGGTTAATATTCCTGTCGAGCATTTACGCATTGCGTTGTAGAATCTGCTCCAAACCAGTTATTTCTATTTTTAACACAAAAAGACACTATAATTTCGACAAGATACGTGTTCTTTACTACATTAGAGAAATCAACTAATATCTTTTAAGATCTCTTGGTAGAGGTTTTGTAGGATCTTTTGATAGAGATTTTGATGAGTCTTTTGAAAAAGATCTTGTTGGATGTTTTGGTAGAGATCTTGGTGGAGTGCCCACTCAATATTTTTGTCTATGTAATACATGGTACATAACACCAAGAGCACCTACTAATGCTATAAATGTACGAACCAGTTTATTTATTGTGGTTTTATAAGAATGCCTGTGGTTTTTAAGAAAATAAAGAAAAAAAAAGGGGGGGGGGAGAGGAAAAAGCGCGCAGTGTGCTACAAAGTGGACTCTGGGGTGCAATGTGTAGTCACAGGACTCCTTAGTCTAGTACGTCTATGTGATGAAGGATGCTGAAAGATTATAACATTTAGATGTGCATCAAAAGAAGTGGAAAGTAGTACAAATTGATTATATTGAGAGTTTACATATGCCTTTCGTAACATTCCTTCGTATATTTTTTGCTTTCAAGAACCAAAATAATTCAACGCGAGCATTTTGCACTCATTATATCTGGGATGATTGTGGATATCGAACGATGCTGGTATTATATTTTAAACCACGGAGAAAATAACCAAGTTGTTGCGTGCAAACATTTAATGGTTGTATGCCTGAAGCTAGGAATGCCATCGGTCACTGAGACTACTTTTTAATAGAACGAAATACGGCAGGAGAAGAAAAAAAACGTGAAGGGGGGGGGAGAAAAGAATAGTATCCAAACTGCTTAACCTCCTGTTGTGAAATTTATGTCGTATTCTCGCCGGGTAGTCAGGTTTTGCTTTCACATTATTCAGTCTTGAAAGCTTAAAAGCGGTTGTAAATTGCAGTCATATACTTCGGAAACTGAGGATCGTGGCGCTATAACGAGGAAAATAAGAGTTTGAAAATTCAACTTCTCACTCGTAAAAAAGGTTACAAAAAAGGTTAAGAAAGATCTTTTTTCTCGAAAAATGTGGAATAACTGTTAGAAATTAAACTCTGCGGCTAACTTTTGTTTCATCGAACGATTTCAGTTTTGCTTCATTCAGTTTTCCTCTGCGGGCAACAACAATTATATGTGCGTAAAGGCGCTTTTACTAAAACTTAGTATCTTTATTGGATTGTTTTAAACTTGTAACTCTTGAAGGCTACAGAAGTAGATTTTATGGACAATTTTTCCATCGAATGATTTCAGTTTATTCAGCTATTCTTTCTGGCACCGACACTGATATATATTCACAAAAACGCTCTTACTAAAGCTCATCAGAATCTTTCTCTGATTGATTTAAACTTTTGACTATTGAAGGCTTGAAGGCATAATAATAAACAAAAATCGCAAAAAAAAAAAGACCAATAAAAATCGCAAAAAAAAAAAAAAAAACAGACTTAAAACATTTATATGCTTTTGGTTTTTTTTCCTTAAGCTAACACCTTTTGAGAATCAATTAATTTTATTTGTGTACAGTAACTCATTTAATAAATAACATTAATTTAATACAATCATATCAATCCGTGAATGTGAAGATTAAAGGTTCGTACGGTTCGTTGAAGTTGTGAAGACGGAAAATTTGTAAGTGTTTTGCTCACTCGCGATAAAAATTTCGCTTTTTCAACTTTGACACTTAATTAACTCTAAACTAATAACCGCATCGGAAAAAAATCTTCACAATTGTCCAGAGAACACGATGAAGAACAAACCATGTAGATTTCGTAATTTTCTGATCAGTACTTTCTGAGGAAACCATCGATGAATCGAGCTAAACCGCACAGTTTTCAATCCTGCGGCGGCGGTAACTTTAAAAAAAAAAAGAGAGAGAGATACTGTCTGCACATTAAGTAAAACATATCTGAACCGTTAATACATCGGCAACGCTGTCTTTCACTTTTCGTCAAAAACTTTGATAAAACATGCTGCTCGGGCTTCTTGCGAGTTCAAAAATCAATTCAACCAGACAATAGTGTACGTAGAGGATTGGGCACGTCAAATCTATTGTGGCCTCGAATGTCATCACGTTGGCGTGGTGTAAAAATTTAGAGAATGGGGTTCCACCTCACGTGACATCATCACCTGACCGTTGTTCAAAATGAAAATGTGTTGTCCTCGGATATTTTAATTCGAGATTAATCTTGGACCGCGTTCAATACATCTCTGTGTTTCTCTAGTGGGATTAAAACTTAACTACCAACCAACCAACTTCTAATGCAATTTCTACCGAAGCGAAAGCATTGCCACCTCAGGTTAGCATACCGCTAGCTTTTCAAATTCCGCTTCTTTTTAGTTTATATTTGTGTTGTGTTGCTTCTTCTCTGATGGCCATGATTTTCATCGACGGTCGCTGTCGAGTGGCTGTAGAAAGAAGAAAAAAAAGCGGACAACTTTTGATTGACACGTGGAATTTTTCCCTTGGGCCTCTACCGGGGTTATTCATGTTTTAACTTCCATTTGAATTTGCTAGTTTGGGTTTCAACTCTCGTGCGCTCTGTATTTTTTCTATCTCTCCCTCCGCTCTCTCTGTTATATCTTTTCCTTTTCTTTATCAAAATAGGCTTAAGGTGACTTCTCTCGCGGGTTGTTGAACGAATCGCACGGAGCAGAATGAACTCTCTTCTAAACAACCTGAAGCCAGAACCGTCTTAACGCACGGGCAGTTGCCCAGGGCCCCACGAAATGAGGAACCGCGGTAGTACTAATAGCGGGATTATCAGTTTAAATTCACTCATAAAAGTATTGCTCTTTAAGAGCAATGCAGTCTTAAAAGTTATTGCTGCAACTTTCCGTTGGGGCCGTGGTAGCCCACTTGGCTTAGTCGTGGATTAACACCAGGGTTTTGTGAGTTCGAAACTCGATCCAACCAAAGACCATTGAGTACGTGGGGGTAGAAGCAAGTTAAATCTCTCGTGGCCTAAAATTTCCTCACATTGGGGTGTTTAAAAGGTTTGGAGAGTGCCAGCTCAGTTGTTGGTACATAGAGATATAAATAGAAAATTATAGAAAAAAAATTCCAATAATTTCGTGATTAAACAGTGACAACAGAATGGGAAGACTCGAATAAATGAAGACTCGTTTTCCAATTCTTAAAATAAATAATGAGCATTAAAAGTTTTCACCATAGATTAACACACTTCTACAATAACCAGAACAAAATAATATAAAGCGAAATAAATCTGCCTGTTGCCGACCAACCGGTCTAGTGGTTGAGGTGTTGGCCTCTGGTTCCTGGTTTGAATCCCGGGTTAAGAAGGAAAAAGCGTGATGTCCTTAGTGATAGCGTCCAACTGGGTGCCCTTTAAAATTGGCCATCGATTATGGCCTTGTAGTTGGCCAATGATTGAATTCAGAAGTGCTTGCCATTAGCTAAAAAAAGAGAAGAAGAAATCTTTGCTAGAGTATATATAAAATCTATAAAACCCTATAGAACTTGTCTTCCTCATACTGTATCTAAGCAGTTTTAAATGTAATTCTTAAACCTCGGTAAAATTCTTACACCCACATATATTTTTATCAAGCCTTAAGTCTTAACTTATGTAAAAGTGCACATGATTTTACCCCTCTAAGCGACAAGAGATTTCCAACACTAGTACAGTATTGTTTTTCTCCACAACACACACGTATATATATATATATATATATTGTATATATATATATATATATATATACATCAAACGTACGTGGCAAAAAATCAATATTAATTGTATATTGAAGAAATTCCATCGTCAATTTTGCCACATAGTTTAAATATGCTTGGTTTGAGCTATGGAGTAGCTTAATACTGCTAAAATTCCACAGAAGAACTCGCCGCTTAAGGAAAATCTTCATCAGTCTGATGACACGGCAATTAAATATAGGTAACACAGAAATCAGCTCAGAAAAGAAAATGCGAGCTTTTACGGAAAGGCCGAGAAATCTTCAGCAAGTGAATAGGATGCGATTGATGTTAACGTCCATAAAATAACTGTGGAAGTAAGAATGAGACGTGAACTTTTTTCCATATACTTTTGGTAATTGGAAATTTTAGTTAACGTCGTACTACAGCAATACAACGGGCTATTGACGACGGTCCGATCAGTCCCTTAAGGGAAAGATCCGAGGACAACACCTCGTAATTTTGAACCACGGTCAGATGACGACGCAACACTTGAGCTGGCACCCCACTCTCTAAACTTCCACCCCATCCCAACGTTAGGACTTTCGGCCACGACAGATTTAAGGTGCAGCAACCGTACGCTTATAAACATCCATGCCCGGATCCGGATTCGAAGCAGGAACCTTTCGATCTAGAGGCTAACACCTTAACCACTATACCGGTTGGTCGCTTTACACTTTAATAGAAATGAGAATTAAAACAGAAAGATGAAATGCTGCTTCATCTTTTTGATTAATTTTAGTTCCTTTGGAAGTTGGAAATATGCACATCCATGAACATTTTACACACTAAAGATAAAAGGCATTAGTAGCGACACAGCCATCAATAGATATAAACAACTAAGAAATTTTAGATCAGATGATAAAAAATTGATGGGTCGGCTAGTTCAACAGATTAGAGAAAATATTATAATCCCTCTTTTATAGAGCTACATACACAATAATAGAGTCAATACAACCCAAAGTCTCATATCAGAGATAGAAAATCACAGACTGACATTTGTTTTGATTGATCTACTCTAGGAGTAGCAACCGGAAGGTTGCGAGTTCGAAACTCGATCCAATCAAACACTGTCTTGTACATGAGGGCTGGTGCACGTTCAATCTGTTTTGGCCTCAAATGTTATCACATTGGCGTGGTGAGGAAGTTTGGAGAGTGAGGTGCCAGGATGGTCAGGACGGAAGTCAGATGACGTACCGGTCGTCATTTGACCCTGATTCAAAATTACGTGGTGCTGTCCTGGGATCTATCCCTTCTAGATTGATCCCTGACCGTCACCAGTAGTCTAATGAGCTACTTCAGTGTGATGTTGATTAACTATCCACCTAGCTACCTACTCTAGGAATATGTCAACCTGTTCTCGGCGTCAACTCAACCTCAGCTATTTCAAAACACGAAAGAAAAAACAGTTGATATTTACAAATCACACTCCTCGATTCTATCATACATCGCGCGGCACCATCCTCACACAACTCAGCAATTGTCTACAAACACTGTTTCACAAGAAAAGTAACAACACCGATTTAAACGTGTAATAGTGTAAAAACGAGGCGAAACGTGTCAGGTCTACAAGACATGACTCTTTTCCCGTTCCCACCTTCCCCTCGAATTCCTTCCTTTCCAACCATCTACTACACTCGGTAAGTAAATAGATTAAAAGGAGAGTGATGGTAGAAAGGGGCATGTAGGAAGGAAGAAAAAACTACATTTTAACTCTTCGTGGAAAGATAGAGCTGAAATATGTTCGGCAAGCGGCCATCAATTCCCATGCTCACAGTCCATAAAGATTAGAGAGTATTCCTTCGGTGTCTAATTTAACACGGGTGCAGCAGGGAATTGGAATTAGGAAAGCTCTCACACAACAGACTGGAAGCGGTAGTTCGCATAGCATGTAGCACTTTTATCACAAATAATAACTTAAAAAGTGTTTTCCAATTAAGGTTGACTCTGGTTGGATTTGAAAGAAAAGTTATGATTTATTTTTTGATCGGGCATTGAATATGTAGGTATATATCTCTCGTGTTCATATTTCTTGGGTAGTAGAAGTGGAAAGTGCATTTGACGTCAACCAGGACGAATAGCATCATTGTTTGTTTGCTTAATTCCTTATACTCATTGATGTTAGTATCCTCACTCATATAATGTATTTACGAGATCTGTCCGGAGAGTATGAACAGAGGCTGTTCACACATTTTTTAGACAATGTATATTGTATTCACAAAACTAAATTACATAAAATTATTGTGTTTTAAATGTTCTATTTGATAGCCCTTATTCTGAACTATCTTTCGACACCGTAATTTCCAGGATAATAATGCCTTTTGAAGTGTCAGAAGAGGTATTCTATCCCATTCCTCCTGAACAGCTTTCCAGATTCCTGTAAGGGTTGTGGGACGACGTTTGGATAGTGAGATTTTAAAAGTCCGAAAGCACAAAAATCCATAAGTGATATATCGAGAGATTTAATAGGGATATCAGTGAAGGGTATGGCCTTGATACCGGTTTTTTTTTTCATTTCTTTTAAGAAATTTACAGTGGATTTTGATGTGCGACTGCTAGCTTTGTCTTGATGGAGTTCCACAGATTGATGGCACTGTGGGTAAAGCGATGGTATTTCATTCAGAAAAATTGGCGATAAAATATGTTCCTGATAGTATTTGGAGTTAATCTTGACATTTTTTCCACTCTCTTTATTTTTAACTTGCCATTATATGAAAAACCAGCAACAATCATGAATCCCTTAGAAAAACTTTCTTTCGTTTCTGTAAACTATGTACTTAATTTTTTTTTCTCCACTTTTATGATAATAAATGGCTTTTTTTTTTGCTGCAATCATTTAAATACACCCATGATTCATCTAGTGCAGTGGTCCCCAACCCCCGGGCCGCGGACCGGTACCTGTCCGTGGATCAAATGGTACCGGGCCGCCCAAGGAACATTAAATTTTTTCCATTTTTTTTACTGAGGTGTATTTCTTTCGGGTTTGCGTGGTTCTTATCTATTAAATGTCCACTCACATTAGGAGGCGGTAAACCAGAACTTGAAATTTGTTCTGTTACTAGAGCTTCAATTATGATTTCTGAATTCTGTATGTCTCTATTTTCCAACTTTGACAAATGTCACAACTGTTTTCAAGTTGGCAGACAAAGTAGCTGCATTTAAAACCAAACTGAAGTTGTGGGGACTGCGCGTGAACAGAGGCATGTCTGTGCAAGAAGAAGATCAACTGCTGGAGATTGCAAATGAAGGCGGCCTTAAAAGTACGTTCGAGACAACAACTCTGCCGATGTTCTGGATTAAAGTCATGGCGGAATACCCTGAGATTGCCACCACATCACTTAAATCCCTATTGCTATTTCCGACAACCTATCTGTGTGAAGCGGGGTTTTCTGCAGTGAAAGCAACCAAAACAAAACAACGGAGTAAACTGGATCTAAGCAACACACTTCGGGTGTCATTGTTTCTATAACCCCCAGATGAAACCGTCTAGTTGCAAAAAAACAAGCACAGGGTTCTCATTGATTTAGCGTTCTAGTGAGTTAAAATGTTAAATCACTTTATATTAATTTTTTGGTGGAACTGTATTTTATTTTGAAGGCATGTTTAAATAGAATTAAATTAAAATTATTAAATCAAAACAATCTAAAATATAAACAATCAACGCCCCCCCCCCCTCGGCGGGCCGCGTTAAAATTATTAAACGTTGATCCGGTCCGCGGCGATAAAAAGGTTGGGGAGCACTGATCTAGTGTGACAATTTTTTTCCATTTTTCTTTGGATAAGTGTTTCTCATATAGAATTCGGCAGCGTGTCCTGCGTTCAGCGATATGCTTTGGAGAAGGACGATGCACATTGCCTTTTTTCGCTTTCTTAAGATTTAAATCAATGTTTATCATTTTGTTCACAGTGGACACCGAGCATTTTAATGATTTTGCAACTGTCCTTTGACTAGGAGGATTTCCTTTAACTTTAAACAACGTACCTTTGCAATAGTCGAAGATGTCCGTTTCTTCCTTGGATACTTGTTTGGGATTTTTGTCCCACTTGAGGCTCCAATTTGAAGTTTTTTTCCTTTCTTGTTGACGATATTACCTATCGACGCTTTAGATATCACAAAACCATGACTATCACATCGTTTTTGGATAACGGAATATGAATATTTCTCTTCGGAAAGAGCATAAATATAGCCTTTGAAACACTGCTTCGTTAAAAACGCCATTTTGAATAAAAACCAACCTCTCAAGCCGCAGACGATAATTTTGACTTTTAAAAACATAGTACAACTGCAATTATTTCTTTTTCAGCAAACGATTTTTTATTACCGCTAACCAAAATCGTCTAAAGAATGTGCGAACAGCCTCTGTAGCTATTAGGGATGCGCCATCGATGTCGATGTTTTCAAAACAATGTTTTTTAAGAAACATTGATGTATTGGAGTCGATGTTTTTGTAACATCGATGTTTATACTTGTAGATGGTTTTACGTTGTCGGTGTTTTATTTTTAAATGAAACAAATACCGTTATAAAATTTTTTAAAATAACCAAGTAGCATAATTTTTATAACCAGCAAATTGAGCATACTTTTAGACCAAAGTGGCCAAGGGTGAAGGGTCTAAAAAGTAGGGATGCGACATCGATGTCGATGTTTTCAAAACATTTATGTTTTATAAAAAAACATCGATGTATTGGAGCCGATGTCGCATCACTAGTTGCTAAACCAGTTTTAAGAAATGGGGGAAAAAGTTTAAATACACTGAATTTTAAAAATATCGATGGTTTTGGGGCGATGTACTATCAACATCGATGTTTTAATTTTGAACATCGATGTTTTGCTGTCGATGTCACATCACTAGTTGCTAAACCAGTTTAAGAAATGTGTGTGTGTGTGTGGGGGGGGAGTTTAAAGACACTGAATTTTGAAAACATCGATGGTTTGGGTGCGATGCATTATGAACATCAATGTTTTAATTTAGAACATCGATGTTTTGCTGTCGATGTTGCCTCACTAGGTGCTAAACCAATTTTAAGAAACGGGCAAAAAAGATTAAATACACTGAATTTTAGAAACATCGATCTTTAAAAACATCGATGATTTTGGGGCGATGTTTTATCAACATCGATGTTTTAATTTTGAACATCAATGTTTTGCTGTCGATGTCGCATCCCTAGTAGCTATTATCATAGTGCGGCTACTGGCCTATGATAGGGGGAGGGGGTTATTGTGGCTTAAGCTCCAATCAGATCATGTCAAAAGCAAAGAAATAACCTTATTTAATTCATTGATTGTTTCTTTAAAAATAGCGTAAAAAGGTCTCTTGATGTTTTCTCCTTGCAGTTGACTAATATTTATTCATTGCTGACATCCACTAGCAAAAGTGTTTTACTTCTTATTTACGTGTGTTGGATAAAATAACTGAAAAATTTTAATATTGTTCATTAAAACGTTGACACCTTTTTCCTTTAATACAGATTCTATTCGAGTAGTTACTTTAAAATCAGCCTCCTGGGAACACACTCCCAAATTAGTCTCTGATTAAACACACTCTAAATATAGTCTCTTGGGAACACACTCCCAAAATTCTATAGGTAAAAAACTTGCAAAATTAATCTCTGATTAACTCAATCTAAACTACTGTACATTTCAAACCAATTTTTAAGTTTTAAAATCACCCATAAATGAAGTGCTTTCGATGATTACAATACAGCCCTTCAGATTGCTATCCTAGGTGCACCAATGCAACAGGGAGAACGCTTTTGAGTCACGTGGTTTTTTAATGGTTGCTTGTTTGTGGTTTCATGGCTTAAGGGCCACGCTCTGCCAAGATGTGCCAAACATGACAGCATCAAGTAAAAAATTTCAAGTAAAAAAAGAGGGACTGGTATACAGAATATTGGGTTTAGAACGATTGAAGGAGCTAAATTAGGGGACTGGTTCGTTCGCTCATATTTGATTTAACTAATCATATAACTAAATTAAAACATTAACAAGAACCGCCTGCAAAATATGTATCCAAATTTGTAATTTTAAATGAATAAACATGATGTGCTCTTAACCTTTGGATTCCTATAGAATTGTGTTCAGGGCAGGGATGCGACATCGACAGCAAAACATCGATGCTCCCGATTAAAACATCGATGTTTTTAAAATTCAGTGTATTTAAACTTTTTTCCACATTTCTTAAAACTGGTTTAGCAACTAGTGATGCGACATCGGCTCCAATACATCGATGTTTTTTTTATAAAACATCAATGTTTTGAAAACATTGACATCGATGTCGCATCCCTACTTTTCAGACCCTTCACCCTTGGTCACTTTGGTCTAAAAGTATGTTCAATTTGCTGATTATAAAAATTATGCTACTTGGTTATTTTTAAATTTTTATAACTGTACTTTTTCATTTAAAAATAAAACATCGACAGCGTAAAAACATCGACAAGAAAAACATCGACTCCAATACATCGATGTTAAATACATCATCTCTAGTTCAGGGCCAGGCTTATCCTTATAGGTTAACCTAAATCATGCTACCCTCTATTCCCAGTACGATTTCAGTGTGTTAAGATTATAGTTCAACAATGCATTGAATCTACAGCTCGTAATAGGCTTCATCGCAAAGAATTAATTTTTAATTTGTACTTTAAAATATAGATTTTAAAATAGAGTAAAATTAGATAAGGGGAAGGGGCAGCGCATACTTACAGAACATTTCACTAAACGAAAATTTACTCGCTACTCTTTATAAACATATCGCATCTTTCCCTTGGGTGTTCATTCCGGACCGTCATCAATAGCCCGTTGTGTTGTTTCAATACGTAATTAAAAATTCCTACCTCATAAACATAAATCTATTTACATAAGAATCGATTGTTTGTTTGTACATTCAATATTTTCGACCTATTTCAAGTTTTCTATCAGTTTTTGGTCTTTTTGTTGCACAACCCGTCTCTTGCGCGTTTGGTGTCAGTACGTCCATGTGTCTGTAAATGTTTGTGCTGGAGCAACGTCAAAGCGGCTGAATATATTTTCTTGAAACCTTTTATATAATATATACTGTGATTACTTATATTCATTTAGTTTCTCAACTTCGTTGCGTTAGTCTGTCTGTCCGTCTTCCCGTTCTATGTCCGATATTCTATCTGTGTGTTTGTACAAGTATCACATAAAGTGTATTCTATATATTGAAATATAATGTTCTTTATTTTATGCACCTTATTTTAATTTAGTGAATGTATTACTAAAATTGTCTTTGTTTGCATATTTAGATAAATTTCATGCTAAAATATCTCAGTACGCATACTTAAATCAAATAAAATTTGGTAGCTTTGGAGAATCTGGAGTGTCACAGTTGAGCATAACGATAACTTGCATTTGTTTATCAGTACTGTTTAAAATACTTTGGAAGCAATTATTTTTCCAAAAATTATTTTTTTAATGGAATTTCAACTATGATACTTTATTTATTTCGAGTATTATTTTTGTTTGCAAAATTAAACGATTTCCGAACACTTTGGACAGACGATATTTTTCAAGGAATGGGAACACAAGGGAAACTTGTGTTGATTGATAACATTCAATGATATTTTCAGTTTCTTTCGCTCTAAATCAATTTCGCATTTCTAAATTTTGTGCATTTTTGAGTTGTAAGTTTTGGCAACTGTGCGAGATCAAAAGATAAAAAGGAATCACGAATTAATATCTCTGGAATAACTTTTTACTAGACACTTTTATTTGTTTTATTTCGCTGTTTTCAGTCGTTTCCTGTTTTAAAAATTCATTATTTTAATAAATCGCATTTCCTTTACATCCACACGTAACACCACCACAGAGTATTCGATTTAGTGACAGGTAAGTCAGTATAAAGCACATTTTAAGTTATTGCCGTTAGTGAAATAATAATAGTGTTTAAAAATTTCGGAACTAGAACTTCTGAAATATTAAAAGATTCTTTGAACATAATGACAAGGGGTTGAGGTGTATTATTTTATGAGTTGAAGGTATATTTAAGCAACGTATTATGTGTTTAAAGTGCATTGAAAAAAAATATTTCATTTACAAACAATTATGTCAAATTGATGTATAATTTCTGTACTGAAGACATTCTATTTTTAAACAAGTTATTTCTTTTAGACATGCCACATAATGTCTCTATTATAAAGAAGTTACCGCCGCCGCAGGATTGAAAACTCGCTTTTTTTGCTCGATTCTAAGACGATTGCCCGAGAAAGTACGGATCAGAAATTACGAAATTAACATGGTTTGTTCAAAAATGTATAGGGAACAAGATGTAGAAGTTTTTTTTTCCAGTGCGGTTATTAGTTTAGGGTTTATTAAGTGTCAAAGTTGACAAAAGCGAAATTTCTAACGCGAATGAGCAAAAGACAACAAATTTTCAGTCTTCAGACATGAGTTTTTTTAGAAATTTCAATTTGGTTCCTGATATTATTTTTTTGAAATTCGGGGCATTTTCGTAATTTTTTCTTAAAACTGTCATATCTATAGCTTATTACTATTAGTTTTTAAATTTGAAAACATCACGGGAAACCTTGCAATATACTCTTCCTTATAGTACAATTATTTTTAAAATTAGTTGACAAATAAATTCGATGCGATTAAAAGTTTGTCATACAAATATCGGATTTTTTGTAAATTTGTTACTTTTTGTTAAAACTGTCATATGTATAGATTAATACTATTAGTTTTTCGATTGGAAAACATTACTGGAAACCTTAGAGTGTACTCTTTCTTATGGTATAATTATTTTTGAAATTTGTTAATTAATAAATTCGATGCGATGAAAAGTATAATTTCGCGAGAGTGTAAAAATTGTTCATCTCGGATATGCGCGGAGATCAAACGTGAAACGGCCTTGATGAAGCTCACTGGGACGTCATAGCATGGAGAGTCCAATCAGGAATATACGAATTATTAAGATGAGTTGTGAGAGGGTTGAAAACTCTGCTGAAGGAGTTATTGGTTTGCGAAGCAAACCAAATGGGATTGCGTAGCAATCATCGGAGATTGAATAGTGTAGGCAATAATGGGGCGGAAATATTAACGCTTTCACGTTCAACTTTCCTTTGAGTGGCAATAGTTAGAAAGGATCGGTATTCAACGCTTTGTGGTAAAAAAAATGAAACTCGGACTGTTACAAAGAATTTCTAAATCAGGACAGCCACTAATAGAAATTTTACTCAATCCAATTAGTCGTGCAAATAGATTGCTGCTCTTCTCAAGCATCGTTTGAAAATTTAGAATAGCACCCGTCAAAAGACTGTAATAGCCCATTGAGAATTTTTATCCCAAACTCACTGTTTTGTTGATTAAATATATCACTTTCATTGCATTTTCAGAGTATTTGCCTGCAGAGACCTTTGTTTCTTTGTGACCGCGTTAATGATCATTCCAATTAGTTTAAAATTCAGCTTTAATAGTGGGAAAATTAAATTTTGGTGAAAGATTGTTTTGCTTTAGGATCTTTGAAAATTCTCCCACTCGGTTGAATCCTAATTTCTGTAATTTATCTGCTGTTATGGAACTTAAAAAAATTAATTTACGGGAAAATACTAAATCACATTTGGTTCCGAAACTGCCTTTTATTCAAGAGCTTTTGTAGAAGCCTGAAGCTTGGCAGCGAAAACTTCATCATTTTGTAAATTAGTTTACACTTATTGTTAAGAATAAGATTTAAAATACGTGAAAAAATTACCCCAATTATGTTAGATGAATATTATTTTTTGTGAAAGTAATTTTCTTACACTGGATATTTTTGTTGTCATGTTTTATGTTTTAGTGCCATACGTTGTCAATTTCTCTACTGCTCGTAAAATAACTCAGTTTTATTATTTCTGTTAATTTTATCTATTAGCTAATCCAGTTGATTGTATTATACTGCTTCTTTATTTATTACTTCTTAATTTTTGAAGTAAAACTGCTAGGTTTGGGGACAAGTCCTTTTAACTGGACTGTAGTAAAGTTATTTAAATTTTATTGATGGATTTGAGATTTGATTGATGGAAGAAGAGAAGTTATTTTATTAGTAGTCATTTTATTAGAAGAATTAGCAAACAGAGCTTTGCGAGTTTCGATCCAGTCAGAGACCGTCGTGTACGGAGGCTGATGGATGTTAAATCTGTCGTGGCACCAAATGTCCTCACTTTGTCGAGGTGTGGAAGTTTGGAGAGTCGAGTGTCAGCTCAGGTGTCACCTTGTCACCTGACCGTGGTTCAAAATTACGTAATGTAGTCCTCGGATCTTTCACTTCTGGTTTGATCCTGGTCCGTCACCAGTAACCCGTTGTGTTGCTCCAGTGCGACGTTAATTAAAATACTCCTACCTTATGTTAGACAAATGAAGTCTGAGCTAAAATATAATGGAATAAGAATAAAACATAAAATTTAATGGACTCAATGAGTGCCCTTAGGTATTCATTTCTTGCTTATGATTCAAATGTTGTTTCCTGCAAATTTTCAAATCAGTATTTAGCCTTACAGTTAATGGAGTATAAGTGTAATTTTAAATTTAGTTCATAATACGTTAATGCCATTTTAAAATCTACTGTAAAGTCTGTTGAGATATGAACACAAAACGGACTCTAGAAATCACTTATCAAGAAGCTAGAATAACGCTTATCTAGAGAGCATATTGTGTAGCAATCGTAAATAATGAGTGTGCATTGATGATTCCCCTGATATGATTCATTGTTCATGAGAAGAAGGAGAAGAGAAAGTAAGTCAATTAACACATCTCACAACTCAAAAATATATCTGTTTCGGTAATAAACTCGCAAAATGTCAGTAATACCATAATTTAATAACTAAATCAAACTCAGTTCACAACTACATCGCAATTACTAATACTAAATGGTTGATTGGATTTTATGGCGCAAGCACCAAATTTGATCAAGCTACGCCCAACAACGTCAAATAAATGGACATGCACATACACAAAGAAAGTTTTACTGACATTGAAGAGCGAAATACATCCAGGGAGGAATCGAACCTCCACGCCACTTACAACTTGCAAGTTGTTTGTTCAGTGCGAAATACACTGAACCACGGTGACTGCAAATTATAAAGTGAGTTTAAAAAGTAATCATATTACTACCGTTACCAAAGATAGAAAATTAATTAAAGTATCGCATGCGCCTTTTCACTAAGTTTTTGTTTTTATATTGGTTGCATTTTCAGGTCGATGCGTTCTTGACTATTTCATCATAAATAGCATCGCTAACATTACTCCTATTGCAGGCCTCGAAATAGATTTTTTAATACAGATGCACCCTGTGCACTTAAGTATTTAAATTAGGTGCACAGGTTATATGTTAGGTGCATATTTAAAAAAAAACGTAATACAAGAGTATTAATGTAATGTAAACTACTGTATTAGTTGGGTATGTTTATATAGGTGCGTAGTAGATAGTAAATAAAAAATATTTAAACATATCGAAATTCTACGGCGCACGGCTGTCGCGATAGTTGCTTCAACAGAGCCATCTGGAAAATGTTTCGATCATCGGAAAGTTCTGATGGCAGTGGCACAAGTAAACCTTCCTCCTGTATAAACCCATCCACAAACCAGCGATTTTGTTTTCGTTTAGTGTGTATTTAAGAATTTTAATTATGTTCCTTTAGAGCGAGAGATGTCGATACTAATATTTTGTTCAAGCATCAAAATAACATAAAACACTTTCCCCCCCTTTTTTTAACGCACCTAGTGGGAAAAAATTAGGTGCATAATTTTATTTTCATGTGCACCTGTGCACCCGGGTATTTCGAGCCCTGTCCTATTGTAACATCTATGTCATGCTTCAGTATTCATTTATTGTATGCGAGCAATTTATCGTGAAAGTATTTGAATAGTTTATTTAACTTTATACCATGGTAAAGAATAAAAAATTATCACCAAATGGGAATTCGTAGCCAAAGTTCGCTATTTAAAAAAAAAGGACACATTTTTCTGTTTCGCGATCAACAACTTTTAAAGATGAGATGTTTTAGTCTGCAAGTTTATTTCTCTCCTCTTTCACGTCATTTCATGCATAAAAACCAGCAATATCATTTACTCCTCGTTTCCACGAAGCATGTTGAAATGTTGAGTTTTAAATAATTACTATTTTTCGCCGCTTTTTCCGATGCAATACCAATACATCAAGTTGTTTTTCCCCGACCGAAAGATGGATTATTGTTATTATTTCCATTGATCATCCCTCAGTGCCACGCGTTTGTTTACCTGCTTCCCCACCGGCGAGAGGAAACCAGCAACAAGTGGTTCCCTTACCCTCCAATGTCGGTCGAAAGTGGACTCTTCCATACCTGTCTTGTTGCCTGACGCAGAAGCTTTTGCTCTTTCGGAGCAAATCCCGTTCTTGGCCCCCCCCCCTACCCTTCGCCCCCGGGTCTTTCGACCCACCCCGTAGAGGAGGGAGGGGAGAGCGGGTTTGACCAATGAGCGTGCATCCCAACCGTCAAGAAGCGAGAACTCACCGCAGCCGAAAGTTAAGCATTTCAAAGATGCCTGTTTTCGAGCTATAGGTAGAGTAGCGAATTGCCAGAGAACGTGTCGCCAACATGTTGTAATCTACACCTCCTGCATGTCAAAGAGAAGAGGTGTTTCATTTTTCCATCACCAGCGTCTTCTGAGTGTTTGTGTCTGTGTGTGTGCCATCATCTCTGAAATGCTCTGTCGTGCTTGTGGATCAGAAGAGGGATTTATGTGATGAACCATCTGTACGTGGATGTGTGAAGGTATCGCCGCTACTGTTTTGGTTTCTCCTCGTCGAACAACCCTGCATGTTCAGATCGGTTATAGTCGCAGAATGAGTGGATTGTTCACACTATCGTATTTCAATGTGCCCCGGACTTCACTTGACACAAATTAGGAGTATGTTTCGGGTTTAAAAAGTTTTTTGTCTGAAAGTGTGCATGAAACGCGACACATCTTGTTACCTCACTTTGTATTTGATAGATTCTAAACAAACTTGTGAATTAATGTGCCATTTACATGAATTCCCAGAGACTGGATTGAGGAAGATAATATTTGAGCCTTACAATGTGTGAACCGTTTCGGTGCTATTTTCAGTCTAAACACTCCATAATTGATTTTGCCGATTTAGATACCAGACGAATGCTGCTGTACTTGGATTTTTAAAAGATGTGGACATGGATTAATATTAGGGGTTGCAACCATTTTAATGCATTGGATTAGTTTATGGTGACTCTTCGAGTATATTTTCGGCGCCGCTTAGATTTATCTGAGAATATTTGCTACTTTTATAATTCACGTGTTGAACTTCAGGTATAGAGTTCACTCGACTGTGTTTCATGTGCTGATTAATCTTGAATACTTTCACTGTGTGCCATATTTTAGAAAAACAGTCTACTTGTTTTTTTCCAATCATCGGAACAAAATATTTATACGCTTCTTGCTGCGATACGATTTGAATGGAAACGTACAGGAAGACACACTACGTCGCTTTGGATTTTTAACCTGACAAATAAAGAAGTCCATTACAAAAAGTTCGCTCCATCGCCACTTACGGATTGTGAACGTTTTACAGTAGTCTGACGACGGATTCTTCAGTGGGATGCTGTGCTTTTCCGCCTGGGTCATGCGACCGAGGTAGGACGAAAGACGACAGATCGGGCTTTGGGCCATGGCGACCTTAGGCCTGTCCAAGGTCTTTATACTGGACAAGTACTTTACTGAACTCCAGAAATTTTGGGAAACGGAGCGAAAACTACAAGGTAAGCTGCCTTTTTTTTTGTGTCATTTAGACTTGTGAGACAGTCATGCCAGTTTTGAGTCTCACATTTATTTTTATATTTACGAACAAATGATGCTATTCCGGGTAAGTAGTTGAATTTATACCGCACTGGAGCAACACAGCGGGCTATTGACGACTGTCCAGGATCAGCCCTTGAGGGAAAGATCATAGAACAACATCTCGGGAGGAACTTGAACCACGGTCAAATCACGAGATTATTTGTCGAAACGGAAGACCTGCAAAATACTTTTTATGCATAGAAATATGCAAACTTTTCGTTGCGCATGATCTAGAAGTATCTGCAGGGCCTGATTTACCATTAGGCCTGTGAGGCACGGGCCTGGGGTCCCCATAATTTAGAGAGCCCCTAAGTTTCAAAAGTATCTAAAAATTTTAAAAAGTTTTTAAGCAGTTACATAAATTATTGGGTATTTACGTAAATGTCCGTAGACCGTTTCGCCCACTATCACATTCTTGTAATTACATTAATTATCTAACTATAAAGATTTTAATTTTCATCTGCTTTATTTTGTTTTGCCAAGAGTTATAAGTGATGTCATGATTTCCTCAAACTTTTTGGTGACATCTGTGAAACGGTCAACAGTCAAATACGTAAGTACCAATTATTGTTATAAAATTAGTTTCTGTGATGAACACAAATAACATGGAGGGGGGGGCTTCCTGCGTGCTGTGCCTACTATACCAAATTTTCTAAATCGGGCCCTGAGTATCTGAACTTGTTTAAAATTGCATGTATTAAAATTATCTTGCTCGCCGTCGGTTTACGAGAGAAACATACGAAGTCACAAAACATAGTTATGAGAAAACGAAGGGGGAAAATTATACTCCCTAGCTTTACTCATTAAGTGTGCTTCTCAAGAAGAAATCTAACCTTCACGCATGGAAAAAATATTTAATGAACTTCACCAGTCATCAGTCTGGTCAGAAAAGATTTAAAACGCATTTCTTGAAATTTTGTCTTAGTATATTTCACTTGTAAAAAGTCGACGATAGATATTATAAAATCACCTTATAGAGGGAAATCTGGATGTGTACTCTAAAGGAACAGCAAACTACTTTTTCTAAATAAAAAGCAAAATGTTTCATATGTTTTGAAAATAGCTCAACTTGCTTTAAATTTAAAATTTGGAGCATTAAAATTGTCTTCCATATATATTTTTAATCACCCAACTTCTAATGGATAAGTTTACCATCTAAAATATTTCGCTGAATTTTTAGAGATGATGAATGAAGACAGAATTTTTAGAGATAACGGTAGGCCCGATTTTTTTTTCATAAAAAGTATGAAAGCTCAATAAAACATAAACTTCAATAAATTATTAGAAAAGCACTGGAACAATTTCGTGTCAATGATGGTGTAGATCGGTTTCTTAGCAGTGTGTTTTAAGAGCAAGTTGTTTCTCAGAGATTCAGAGGAACCGGTGGTGTATGTGGGATAGGCTAGATGGATTTTCCCACTATGTTAGCATTCTGCGAATTGCAAGCGGCATAGGTTCGATTATTCTTGCTTGCCTTGTGTGTATATTTCTGTCTTCAGTGTCAAAAAATTCTCCCTGTTTATACATTACTTGACAATGCAAGTGATGGTTCTTTGGTGACTTTTATCCTTCCTCATTAAAAGTAACTAAATGTTCCAACAAAAGTAGTTAGGTAACCTAATTGTTCCCGCCATCTCAACGATTTGGGTGTCTGTTTAAAGCATTAATTTTAGCTTTTACCTATTTCTTCTTATGGCATACATCAACAAAAATTAAAGTCTTCAAAAATTATCTTCTTCAATTCTAAAAACTTTTAAAATATATATATTTTACCGATTGGACAAAAAAAAAATAGTCATAGTTTTGATTGATTTACAAAAAATACTATCGACCTACCTCGTATGCTCAAAAGCGGCTTTTAAAAAAATCTTTTAGAAACAATTTTTTCACATGTTATTTAGTAATAAAAAGTAGTACTCAAAATTATTCGTGCTGGTGTTTAAAAAAAAGCGGGAACTTTTTTGTGAACTAAAAATTAAACCGTTGAAATTAAGTAAATCTAACACAACTCAAATTGTTTCACCATCCTTAAGGCACCCCGGTGACATTGTTGCTGCACACCAGTTGAAACTCGTTGGTCAAAAGCATCAGATGTAACTATCTCAATTCACTCAACGAGCGCGTGCGCGTTGACTGTATTTTAAATGTTATTTTAAACTCTAAACATATATTTCGTTTTGAACGATTTGATACAAAATAGAATATACCGACAATTTATCAATAGAATATAATCACCAACAATTTAAGCTTGGAAATTTAAGTTTTAACTTAAATTGGAAGTTTGGTATACCTTGTTCAGTTTTGCATTTTTTTCAGTGATGTAGTTATGGGTCATATATCTATTATAAAATTTTTCAAAATGTTTAGAAACAAGTACTTTTCTTTTATGATCGGTTTTTCTTGGATGCTTTGAATTTCTGGAAGATTGGATCTCTTTTACCTTTTATTTAGAGAATAGGAAAATTAGTTTTAAGTGTACCAGAAATTAAGCCAACCATCCTGTTAAAGTAGAGGACATTGTCAATTCACCTATATGGAAGTATCTGTTTGTGCTACTAACAGTTTCGCAAATTTAAAAAATAGGACAAATTTAAAGATTATCTGTAGGAAATCAGTGTTTTAAAACTTGCCTTTCTATTCAGCGTACTGAAGCAATATAGGAATGTAATTTTTTACAATGGTTGGATGGATTTTATGGCGTAAAGATCATATCGACACACACACGACAAAAGGCCTTACTGACACAGAAGAAAGAAACACACCTATGGAAGAAATCCAACGTCGATGTCTGCATCTTGGTTTATGGCGCAATGGTCAAACCCACCGAGCCACAGCGGAAGGAAGAGTTCCTCCTATCGGTCGGTCGTCAGAAAATGTTACTAGTTTCCAATAATCAAGCGCACAGTGGAGATGTTCCCGAGTCCAGGCGAGACGCATAGTTGTGTGCCGAATATTCATCAAAGGCACTCGGGTTGAGCGTCGGCTCCTAAAGCTCATACCTTTGAGGGAATGTTGCACAGTTGTTGAGAGCCCAGCGTTGACTTCGGATGTTAGCAATTCTTGCCAGTCGACGCTGGTCGTTTTCACGCAGTCTTTTTACGGCCACACTGCTGTCGTAAAAGTTGTCAAGTTGTCACAGTACCTTGGAAAAGTTATACGTGAAAATCCAAACTTCTCAACCACCGAAAGGCTATGACCTACCTCATGATCTCCAACAATTAAACCGCTTAGATTGTGATAACTTCCATTTACAGGGCTGAAATATATATATATATATATATATATATATATATATATATATAATATATATATATATATATATATATATATATATATATATATATATATATTATAGAGAGAGAGAGAGAGAGAGTTTAAAAATGTCCGTTAATACACTCTGGAGATGATTGAATCATCGTAAAATAAAGTTTTGTCCATCACACAAGTAAAAGGCTCGTAGATGACTGGAAATAATCCAAAAATCATTGAACTTAATATCTATTTAGTATTTACAGTTTTCAATTAGAACAAAAAACGGAGAGATGATTGGCCCCTTCCATATTATTTTATGAACATGCGAAAATTATGCTTTGAAAATATATTATGGTTGAAAGAAATATAGATTGTTTCATCAACCAGCGTTTGAACCCGAAGGAAAAGCCACCTCTGTCACGCTGTTACGAAACGCTGTCTATATTTCCCAAGGAGCCCCTAATGATAGTCACGCGGCCTTCCTAATCTAGTAGCCAAGCAAGGAGATAAGCGACGATAGCGTGGAGACGTTAAGAAAACCAACTCGAGTCAACGGTGCGCCAAAAAAGCGTTTTACCTAACGGTTCCGCTTGGTCGAGATGGGGGACGATCGGACAAAAAAAAAATTGGGAAGACATATACATATATATATATAAAAAGAAGCATGTACATTAGTTTGGGACGGAATTTTCTGAAGGTAAAGCTTTCGCAATCGAGTAGAAATTTTGCCTATCACCTTTAAATAAATATCTATTAAAAAATTTGTTTTATTGTTTTTAGTCTTCTAGAGAGCGATTAATAATGGCAAATTCGGTAGTTGAATTAACGTCACACTTGAGCAACGCAACGGGTTATTGGCGACAGTTCGGGACAGTCCCGAAGGGTAAGTTCCTAATACAACACCTCATAATTTTGAACCATGGTCAGTTGACGGGGTCGCACCTGGGCGTCCCACTCTCCAAATTTCCAAGCCAATGCGAGGACATTTTGAAGCCACGACACTTAAAGAATAGCGTAACTCATATTTTTTTCAACCTTTTTGTAAATGTAAATCTAATTTTTCATAATACTGCAAAGTTTTTAATTTTCACAATCTGTTGTTGAAAAACAAATACCGTACCTCTTCCACAAATATTTTTTATTACATTCACCGAGTTGTTTTTAGTCGATATTTAATTTTTTTAAAACAGTTTGTATATTTTTACACTTGCAACATTTTTTTTATGGAACTATTTACAGCTGAAATATAACGTCCGGTAGAGGGCCTCAAGACGTTGAGTAAAATCGTTGACTCACATTCGAAGGAAAGGGGGTAGCTGTTCCCTTATTGCAAATTGAAATTCGGAGGTTTTCCACTTGTCTGAATGGCCCACCCTGATGGGTGGGCGCCGGAGGACCCAAATGAACGCGCATCGAATTTTTTTCTTTCATTTCCTCTCCTCATCTTTTCTGGGTTCGGAATGCAACAACTTCGGCTCAGCCATAACAGATTAGCCGGGGCAACCACTTGCTCCGAAGAAACTAGAAAAGAGGGGCCGTTTCGACGATTCGCGGAACGGATAAAAAGCCCGGAAGAAACAGAAGCGCCGGCTGCAGGCAGCAGGAGGGGGAGATGGAAAATATATAACTGCCCCCCCTCCCCCGCCCACCTCCTTTCCCGGCGTCCGTCAAGGTCACGTGAGCGATTTTACGGTACAGGAGAGAAGAGATTATCGCTAAAAGCGATCAGTGTGTTGCTGAAGTGATGATCCACGGGACCACTCCCCTCCTCAGCTCCCTAACATTTCTTAACGCATTGTTGAGTGCGATTGTCTCCTTGAAGGTGGAACAATGATGGGCATCAGGAGGAACGCAATCGAACGGTGTGGAGTAGGGACGTGATTTCGACAGCAAAATATCGATGTTCAAAATTAAAACATCGATGTTGATAAAACATCGTTCCAAAATCATCGATGTTTTTAAAATTCAGTGTATTTAAACTTTTTCCCCCATTTCTTAAAACTGGTTTAGCAACGAAGGATGCAACATCGACAGCAAAACATCGATGTTGATAATGCATCGACCCCAAACTATCGATGCTTTTAAAATTCAGTGAATTCAAACTTTTCCTCCCCATTTCTTAAAACTGGTTTAGCACCTAGTGATGCTACATCGACAGCAAAACATCGATGTTGGTAAGGCCTCGCCCCCAAACTTTCGATGTTTTTAAAATTCAGTGCTTTTAAACGTTTTACCCCATTTTCTTATAACTGGTTTAGCAACTAGTGATGTGACATCAGCTCCAGTACATCGATGTTATTTATAAAACATCAATGTTTCGAAAACATCGACATCGATGTCGTATCTCTACTTTTCAGACCCTTCACCTTTGGTCACTTTGGTCTAAAAGTATGTTCAATTTGCTGATTATAAAAATTATGCTACTTGGTTATCTCTCTATATTAAAAAAAAGTTACCGCCGCCGCCGCCGCCGAAGAATTGAAATTTTTGTTGTTTAGCTCCATTCTTAGACGGTTTCCCGAGAAAGTACTGATCGGAAAAATATGAAATTAACATGCTTTGTTCTTCATCGTATTCCCTGGATAATTATTAAGATTTTTTTCCGATGCAGCTATTAGTTTAGGTTTTATTAAGTGTTAAAGTTGAAGAAGTGAAATTTCTTCCGCGAGTGAGCAAAACACATTCAAAATTTCAGTCTTTAGTCGTGAGTTTTTTTTTAAGAGTACCTCTCAAC
The DNA here is from genome assembly GCA_947359465.1 of Metellina segmentata. NCBI lineage: Eukaryota > Metazoa > Arthropoda > Arachnida > Araneae > Tetragnathidae > Metellina > Metellina segmentata. The sequence goes on from OX375882.1 coordinate 27,661,477, forward strand.
GTAAATTTTTGCAGCTCGTCGAGTTTTTTTTGAAATTTAAATGTGGTTCTTGATAATATTTTTTTGAAATTCGGGAAAAATCGGGACATTTTTGTTACTTTTTTTTAAAACTGCCGTATCTATATCTAATTACTATTAGTTTTTAATTTTTAAAATATAGCAGTATACCTCAGAATATACTCTTTCTTACGGTACTATTATTTTTGAAATCGGTTAATAATTAAATTGGATGCGATCAAAAGTTCGTCATACAAAATTCGGAATCTTTGGATATTTTCGCTACTTATTGTTAAAACCGTTTTGTCTACGGCAAAAGCCATTATTTTTTAAATTTGAAAACATCACTGAATACATTACATTACACTCTTTCTTATGGTACAATTATTTTTCAAATTGGTTAATAAATAAAATCGATGCAAATAAAAGTGGGTCATACAATTTTCGGAACTTTCAGATCGTAACTTCCGATACAAAACTAAAATGGTCATATCTGTATAGTATTACTGTTAATTTTTAATTTTAAAAATATTGCAGTATACCTCAGAATATACTCTTTCTTACGGTACAATTATTTTTAAAATTGGTTCATAAATAAATTCGATGCAATCAAAAGTTGGTGACACAAATTTCGTATTTTTCAGTTCGCATAGCTGCTTCCGAAAGCAGTAGTGGGTTACACTTTTGACTATCGGGTTTGCCAGATATCAAATTTATCGTAGCAACAATTGCCATAAAAACGATTTCTTTTTATTTGGCGAGGAAAAAGGCTCGCTTTTTTCCCTCTGTTTTCAAGACAGTTTACCGACAAAGTACAGATCGTAAATTTTGGATATTAACAATGTTTAGTTAAAATTGTACAGGGAACAAGATGCAGAAGATTTTTTACTGATGCGGCTATTAGTTTAGGGTGCATTAAGTGTTAAAGCAAAAAAAAGTTAAATCACTTGCGAAAGAAGTATTGGTTTGAGAAAGCAAACCAAACGGATTGCGTAGCAATCCCCGGGGTCGGCGAGCGTAAGCGAGACGCAGCGAAGCCCTCGCTGTGACGTCATGAACCGAAAAGTGAAATCAGCATAATACGAATTATTCAGATAGTTTCACTCTGTGAAAGTAATGTTGGTTTGCGAAGCAAACCAAATGGTATCTGTGACAGGAGTGTTGGTTTGCGAAGCAAACCAAATGGGATTGCGCAGCAATCCCCGGGGGTTGGCGAGCGTAAGCGAGCAGGGGGCGGAGCCCCCTAGTTTTTTAAATTTTTATAACGGTACTATTTTCATTAAAAAATAAAACATCGACAACGTAAAAACATCGACAAGTATAAACATCGATGTTACAAAAACATCGATCCCAATACATCGATGTTAAATACATCGATATTTTTTTAAAAACAAACATCGACATCGATGTCGCATCCCTAGTGTGGAGAGGCTCCAGTTCTTTCAGGCCCTAACACTCACCCTAAATTTTTTTAGTTAATAAATGAGAGTTAAATATCAAAACACTATAAATTTCTGTGTGCATGTTCAAATGTAAAGCAATTAATTAAGTTTTGGCATTTATCTTCGTCCTTATTCAACATTTTTGCTTTTGTTATTTATAAAAAGGCCTGTTTTCCCTGATGCTTTTTATAGTTTTTATCATCCTGTAGCCACTTGCAATGTGTGATTAAAAAATAATGTTCGTAACATCTTTAAATGAATGTGTGGCAGCAATCACTATGCAAATTTCAAGCACATTCGCACGTTGCTGTCATCTGACAGCTCTCTCTCTCTCTCTCTCTGTCCTGTTATCTCTCTTACTCACCCACTCGAAATTGTAATTTCTGTTTTAGATATCTTTTCTCTAGAGTCTGAATGCCAGACCTTTTGAATCTAATAATTTGTCATTGTTACGTTATGCTTAAATAAAAATTACTTCAGAAATTTTCTTACTCTTTTCAATATTAAGAATAAATCTTCAGGTTTATGGGTATCAGATCAGACTGCCCTTAGCTAAATCTAAAAGTATTTCCAAAGATTGACTTGTCCCTCAAATCCATTCATTTGTAAATGATACAGAGAGTTGTTCAAGATTTTTATGTTGTCCTATTTTTTTTTCTTGTTTGCAAGTAGTGCAAGTGCGCGAAGATATAACTTTTTTTATTGGGTTTATCGTATTATTAAACTGCAAAGAAAACAATTAAATTTTCAAGCATTCGTGCAAAATAAACGTTTAGTACTTGAGAAACATCTTATTTCACTAGGAGCCCGTCATGTAAACTCGTACTGGGGATCGTAGGCTGGATTGGTTGGTTCCTTATAACGCAAGGACTGTATTTAGCCACACTGGGGGCGCAAAGCAATGTTTTTCGGTCACGTAAATAGATATACCCACAGAAAGAAAGTTTTTTACTGACTCAACAGGTGAATACATCCGGGGTAGTTACAGGAATCCAACCAGCGTTGTCTACAGCTCGCATGTCACTAACACAGTGGGCTAACCTACTTTAGAGGGGAGGAGCTCTGAGATATTCATAAAAAGTATTGGATTAAAGAGTAGTCATCCCAAGTATTCGAATAGCAAAGTATTTATCCCCCAAGTATTCGAATACATAAGAATTCACCCTAAGTATTCAAATACGGAATTATGCGTTAGCTTTTTTTTAAAGCGCAGTTGGCTAGTTCTTAAAATCGATTAAATGCTTTTTTTTGTACATGTATCTGATGCTTGAAGTTCCTCGATACTGCGAAGGTCAATTGTATAATAGCTTCTTTCTTATAGCATAGTTGGCTTGTTCTTAATATCAATTAATTGATTTTTAGTACATGTATTCCATACTTGAAATTACTCGAATACTAAGTATTTGACTGCTAAATAGCTCGATTCTACCAATCTCTACTGAAATCCCGAGTGCAGAGAAATAGATACTCGTCGTATGTCCCCAAGCACATGTCGCTGCGAGTTCACGTGTTGCGCAACCACTTTCCTGACGAATGAATGAAAAAGCAATCTTCCGAAAGAGGAGTGCCGAAGAGAGGACCTCAAAGTAGCTGTGCACCAAACGGGGGCATCCCCGAGGCAAGGGGCCCTTATTTTAATTGGAGGGTTAATAGAGCACTCCATCACACACTCCAAAGCACTCTCTTCCAGTGTCATTACAGCCTTGTTGGGCTGCCCGGTCACGGATGCGGTCCAGTCCCCGCCAGGATGAATAGGAATTCAATAATGCGGCATTCCGAGGCACTTCGATAGGGGAAAATGAACGACAAAACAAAAACGGCTCTCGGAAATCGCTGACACCTGAATTATATTAAATGTGGGATGGCAGTCAGTGTCTTCGGGTGCCACGGAGTTTGTTGACGAATGGAAGAGGCGTCAGTGACGCAACAAAGGGAGGGGCACCTCATTAGACCACTTTCATTTGCTACGTTGCGAGTATTCGAAAACTAAAGTACTTGAAACTTAAAATTGTTCGTTGTAATCGATTCTTTCTTTCTGTATTCGAATACTAAGCTATTCATTCAAAGTATTTGAATTTTAAAAGTACTCGAATGCTAGAGTATTCGAAAGCTAAAGTATTCTTAAAAAGTATTTGAATATCGAAGTTCTCATCCCTCCAGTATTCCAAAACTAAAGTATTCATTCCAAGGAGCTATTGACAAATTATACTAGATGGCGATTGACACGAACTTCGATGGGAGGTCTACGATGTATGATTGAATTCCCAATGCGATGTGTAAGCCACTTCCATTAACTGTCTGAAGGGGTCTAGTGATAACAGACATTGCTTTTACTTCCAAAGCAAGTTCACTTTAGGTGGTCCAAATTCTTCATAATACAGAAACAGCTAAGCCCAAATAACTGGAAACTCGGTATCCGAGATTAAATTTGGATTAAACTTCGATATTCAGTGAGACAAATTAGATCGTCATTGGAAATTATGAAGTTTATGAGAAATTTAATATGAATAAAAACCCTAAAGATTACAATTTTATTAATTTATAGAAGCTATTCCATATATCGAATGATAGTCTTTTAAATTTTGCTCTGTTATGAGCGATTAAAAATTTCCCGAGGCGTACGTTGATAAATATCAAATACAATCATATTCTGGATGTGACCGATGCTCCTGGTTTATTGCACCGTCTTAAGGAATTTAGCCACAGTGCTTTCGAGTCAGAATTTTTCTCTGTAAATGAGACTTACTCTTTAATTATCACAATAGTGTGATAAAGTTCTTTATCGAGAGGGCTTACTGAGTATTGCCCAAACATTCGTTCTGCCAGTCATCAGTCAAAGAGAATCCATAACCTTACTCTCTTTTATGTACAAACGGTTCAATCAGGCATTTCTTATTTTTATCTGTAATTATCGTTACTCGAAAGTTCTTTTGCATTGTTATCTGACATCGGTGTTCCAAACACTTCGGCGCCTCATATCAAAAAGTTGTCATTTAATGTAAAACTAAATTAAATATTTGGCTGTTACAAAATGTAAAAACTTAAAATAAATCAAATTAACTACTTCAGAAAATATAATAAAAGTGATGTTGACTGCTCCCATTGAATTATATAAAGGAGGTATCCTAAATTTTGGAAATATATATGCGCCGGCCTTCTATTTTAGCGAAACGACCCAATCAAAGACCGATGTGTATATGGGAGCTGGTACACGCTAAATATGCCAAGGCCTCAAATGTCCTTACTTGGAAGTTTGGAGAGTGGGGTGCCAGTCCAGGTGTTATCTTATCTGACCGTGGTTAAATATGACGAGATGTTGTCCTCGGCTCTTTCCCATTGGGATTGATCCCAGACCGTCGCCAATAAGACATGTTGCTCCAATACAAAGTTTATTCAGATATACTTAGCCTCTATCGACCTTCTATAATAAAATATATCACGAAATATTATTGCCAGTCTCCTTTTATAAAATAAATCACGTAACATTACAAGGGTTTTTGCAACCTATACTTGCATCTTTCAACAGCATTAAATACTAATCACGCGTTTTTCTTTCAAAATAATTGTTGGTTTTGATTCGAAAGTAAAGCTGATCCAGAAAAAATAACATTAGAACGAGAGTGGCATGCTGTACGTTGGTAGTTGAATTTACATTGCTCTGGACTGGCTATTGGCGACAGTTCGGGATCAGTCTCGAAGGACATGATTCGAGATCAACACCTAGCAATCGTGAAGGACGGTCAGATGGCAAGACCAACATCTGTGCATTTTGTATGAAAGATAGCCAAAACGTTGGATTAGGAAAATAAAACTTTTGAATGAGGGTTTTAAAAGTCAAAACGTACATATTGGCACAGTAGAAACCTTATAAAATTTTAACAAAAACCTTCAAATCATCAGAAGTGGTATAATCCTATCAGCAAAAGAGATACACGAATGTAAAGAGTGACAAAATTGAATCACGACTCTTTATCTTTCGGGCATGTATATTTTATGTGTATTATCTAGGTTTAGCAATGGCCTAGGCAACTAAGAATGTATACACAATGCAATTCCAAATGTAATTATAATTCAAGCCGAGTCTCAACTGAAATAAAAGAGAGGGTAAAATTTACAATTCATGAAATATGGGAAACGAAAGTGTGAATAAAATGAGTGATTGTGGCAAATCCACGAGCGAGCTTCTCAAGATTTCTCTACTGGCTCCCTTTTCTGTTTTTTCCGCGCCATTCTTTGTGTTAGGACCAAATCAGTTCGAAAAACACTTCCCAAGACAGAATGGATTACTTCAGTCACCGGTATTGCAACCCTTTGGAAACTTGAGACTTCCGGGGAAGGGGTGTCAGCGGTTTAGGAAACAGATGACATCCGTTTGGTCAACCGTCTGAATTTGTGGTCAGGATGGATCGTGAGTAAATATGAGTAGGCGAGACAACATAAAATGCAAGCGAAAAAAGATTGAAAAAATAAAGGAAAACTTTACTACTGCCCCTACTTTTACTACACAATTCGTGGTTCTTTCAGTTATTAAACTGAAGAAGCCTCGGACTGAAGGACCTAAAACTTCGATTCATAGGCAATGGAGGCTAGTACTTGCAAGATGAATATAAGTAAAAAACTAGTAAACTCAAAGCCATACCACGAAGAGATTTGTTTTTATTTTAGTTTTCAGTCTCATGGCTGTATTATATACAATTAGAACACAGTACTTGCAAGATGAATATAAGTAAAAGACTAGTAAACTCAAAGCCATACCTCGAAAAGATTTGTTTTTAATTTAGTTTTCAGTCTCATGGCTGTATTATATACAATTAGAACATAGTACTTGCAAGATGAATATAAGTAAAAGACTAGTAAACTCAAAGCCATACCTCGAAGAGATTTTTTTTTTTTTTTAGTTTTCAGTCTCTTGGCTGTATTATATACAATTAGAACATAGTACTTGCAAGATGAATATAAGTAAAAGACTAGTAAACTCAAAGCCATACCTCGAAGATATATATATATATATTTTTAGTTTTCAGTCTCATGGCTGTATTATATACAATTAGAACACAGTACTTGCAAGATGAATATAAGTAAAAGACTAGTAAACTCAAAGCCATACCATGAAGAGATTTGTTTTTATTTTAGTTTTCAGTCTCATGGCTGTATTATATACAATTAGAACATAGTATTTGCAAGATGAATATAAGTAAAAGACTTCTAAACTCAAAGCCATACCACGAAGAGATTTGTTTTTATTTTAGTTTTCAGTCTCATGGCTGTATTATATACAATTAGAACATAGTATTTGCAAAATGAATATAAGTAAAAGACTACTAAACTCAAAGCCATACCACGAAGAGATTTGTTTTTATTTTAGTTTTCAGTCTCATGGCTGTATTATATACAATTAGAACATAGTACTTGCAAGATGAATATAAGTAAAAGTAAACTCAAAGCCATACCATGAAGAGATTTGTTTTTATTTTAGTTTTCAGTCTCATGGCTGTATTATATACAATTAGAACATAGTACTTGCAAGATGAATATAAGTAAAAGACTAGTAAACTCAAAGGCGTACCATGAAGAGATTTGTTTTTATTTTAGTTTTCAGTCTCATGGCTGTATTATATACAATTAGAATATAGTATTTGCAAAATGAATATAAGTAAAAGACTACTAAACTCAAAGCCATACCACGAAGAGATTTGTTTTTATTTTAGTTTTCAGTCTCATGGCTGTATTATATACAATTAGAACATAGTACTTGCAAGATGAATATAAGTAAAAGTAAACTCAAAGCCATACCATGAAGAGATTTGTTTTTATTTTAGTTTTCAGTCTCATGGCTGTATTATATACAATTAGAACATAGTACTTGCAAGATGAATATAAGTAAAAGACTAGTAAACTCAAAGGCGTACCATGAAGAGATTTGTTTTTATTTTAGTTTTCAGTCTCATGGCTGTATTATATACAATTAGAACATAGTAGCATCTTAAAATATAGCTCATTAGTCAGATTTTTTTTTTTTTTTTTTTTTTACTTATTCTTAATTTTTCACAGAAACTATGAATTTTCCCACAAGTCTAAACTTATTTTTTAAATATTATAGAAACAATTGCTTCTTTGTATCTTAACTCTTGGTCCAATCTTTGCTTGGATGACTCTTTTTCAGGATACACTTAAATGTTACCAATTTTGTTTGTACTGAGCAGGTTTCAGAATCTTTCACTCTTTTTTCACAAAGATAGAATAAAAAGTTGAATTATTTAAAGCGTTCTTTATTCGCTTGTTTTGGTTTTAGGTATCACAAAATGCATACAAATATTTTCTTCTAAGCTCCCTTTAATTGTTAACTTGTAGACCTGTGAATAGCATCTGCAACAAACTTCCTAAATTGCTATATCTATTAATGGCAAAGTGGTTTTTACATTTAATATCTCATTTCAATCTATTTATTTTTAATTTATCATCCGTATTCACATAAATAAATTTCATAGCTTTCTCGTGGAAACATGTTAGGTTGGTTCTAATAGTGGTTCGTAGAATAGTGAAAATAAGTGGGGGTAGGGATTGAATATCGATAGAAGACGTTCAACTGTAAAAAAAAAATCAGGAATCAGAAAGGTTTTAGAGTGAATATATTTACACATACAAAAAGAATCTTTCAGAAAAATCAGGAAATGAGCAATTAAGAATATGAAGTGGGAATTTCTGCAACATAATCAGCCGGTTCTCCTCCAAATTGACCCTGATACTCAATCAGAGTTGTCCTCATAGAATTATGCTAATAATTAATTCGTCTTTGGATTTGCGTTTCTTATCACTTCAGTTTTTTTAGACTTTTTTCACTGGGCTTATTATTTTTTTTTAAAGAATTTACTTTAATTCATGATGAATTTCCATTATAGTTTAATGACAAATTTGCATGATGTATGAGCATTAATTTGCATGCAAAATCATACCTTACATCCAAATAAGTGGATGGTAAGTAATGACGTCAAAGTTATTCATTTATCGAGTGTACTTAAATATCCTTTACTTTCTCTTGCTTAGCAATGTCCATCATGGGTTACAGTTCTATGGTATGATGTTTAATAGTGAAGACATTTTTTGTATTAATAAGATTTCTAATTTATGGGTTTGTCACCACGGTCTTTTTTTTGTCTCCAGAGTGATAAGCACACCTTTTACTTATGAAACTTGCTGATGAAAAATAATGATGATATAATTTATCTGCAAACCTGTGTGGGATGGGAATCCCTGGATGCAGTTTATTTAAATTTTCTGAAACAGTGTATCTTGTTCTGAAAAAGTAATTTCAGTTAGTTTTCAGTGTATTCCTTAGTTACTTTCCATTCTTTCAACATAGTTAGTTTTAATTTTTCAATCTATTACTATTTCACTTATTTCATAAGTTGTGGACAGTGACAAATTTTACTCCACCTCTATTGGGATCTTCCATAGTCAAGTATAGATTTTAATCATAAAAATGTCTGCATCTTTTATCACTTCTTCATTAATGAAAAAACGCTTTTGATTCAAGAAAGCTTACCCCAAAATTTTGGATGCATCTGTAATTTTTCTCTCTACAAAAAGAGCGTATGGTACATCTTCATTTGACAAGATATACCCAATTCGTGACTACTCAATATTAGCTGTTTTTTACAGCAAAAATATACTTGATATACTGAAAAATCTTGGATAAGCTTACTTGAAGAATTTTTTTTTTTTTTAAAGTTCGAGAAAGGTTTTTGATTCAAACAAGAATAGTCAAGATACAACGATTTTTATGACTAAAATCCGAGTGTGATTGTCCGTATGTGGTGGAATTTCCTGTTTAAAAGTACTTCACTGAAACAAAATACATGTACTTCGACCCTAAAGAATTAAAGTTCATATAAAAAAACCTTAACGAATTTATGAAAGCTATACAGTCATAGTGGATATATAATACTCAGATTGCTTCTGGATACTGGTATCAAAAAAGAGTGAAGCAACTTGGGCTTAGCAATTAAACCGTGCTTTAGTTTAGTCGAATTTCCGTTTTGAAACCGTTTACCACTCTTATCTGTGGCTTTGTCTTTACGATTAAATATTCTGAGTTAAAAGCTTCTTTTTACTCACAGTGGATGACGCTATCTAGGTTTTAATAAAGGAAGTCTTTCAGTTAAGATTATCTTTCAGTGTAATATAACAGGCTGGAAGGTCTACAGGCCTGGTCAAATGAATCCCGTCTTACCATTCCTCTTTGTGCGTATAAAGCTATCTCATAGTAGACTTACCTGTGTCCTAGTTGAGACATAGATATAGAGCTATTGTAATACTCCGACGAGGGACGTTGTTACTGAATATAGCTGGTGCCAACTTGACTGGCTTTACGCTTATATTTTGTGGTGTATGGCCCACATTTGCATAACAATCCAGCTATAAGGGTCTGGAAGAAAGATTAGGAGACAGACTTTCAGTCTTCGGCTGTACACAGATAGTTTCTCTTCAGTAGTTTCCAAGACCCTCTCCTCTCTATTGTACGATTCCCGCGAGATAGCAGTTTTGAAAAAGTCTATCCTTCAAATTAGGCGATAGCTTGAAACAGCACTCCCACAATTGTTGACTTCAGTGTGGATTCTGGTCCCAAGTTTATCTCTCGGTTCCGAAAGAGATATCAGTGATAGATAACAGGGGGGGGGGAAACCACCCACGGCGATCCAAATTCCTCCTTTTGAGCATAGCAGTCTTCTACTAACGACCGTTCGCACCTATTCAAAAATCGGTTGACCCAGTGTTGACTGCTTTCTAGGCAGAGCTGCACTATACCATGGGTACCGCTTGGATTAAAAATAAATTTATATGATCATCTTAAAGATTATGGAGTTCAAAGTGGTTTGCTCAATCTAAGGTCTATATAATTATTTGAAGAATTAAGGACACTGCACTGTAAAAAAGAACGGATTGTTTTACTTTAAAATTAATATTTGCAACCCTTTTGGCTAAAATGATTTATTTCACTCAAGAAATTCATAGGATATATTCGTTACATAAATGTAAGCATGAAATAATTATTTTCTTCCAACCAAATCCCAATTATTACCGAAATTCCAACAAATACTATTCTTGCTTGAATTTTTATTGGAGAAATTGCTAGTATATTTGATTTCAAAACATACTTGTTATGATTTATGAAAAACATTATACGTATTTCCAAAAACATATTTGATCAATTATTTGTTTTTATATTCCCCAGAAATACAATAAAAATAAGACTAATTTCGGCTTATCGTATTAGCCAGTTATGAAAAATTGAATTTGTTAAAAATGTAGTAACGGTAGAGCTTCCAATTTAATTATACTTGTTACTAAAGAGCTTGTTAAGAATATTGAAAATTCTTCTTCAGCCTTCGTTTCAATTTAGCCTAAATTAATCTTTGAAGCTGTTGATTTTAGATCTCAACGGTCTCTCGCAGAAGAACGATTCACCAAATCAACGATTTATTTCAAAACAGGCAAACATATCATTTCTTGTAAAGGAAATTGTGGTTTTTTTTAAATTGGTTCCCAAAGGAAATTGGATTTTTAAAGTAATTTGTAAAATAATTCATACAGTATATTCACCTTTAATTTAAGCTCAAGTTACCGCTATTATTTGCAGCCTGTTCCAATAATGTTACATTTTCATTACCCTGGTGACAGAAGCTTTTATGTTTTAATCTCAAGAGTGTGAATCAAGTTCTCTTTTGATATTCTATCCCGAATTCGAAATTTTCAATTGAGGTGGTTTTAAAGACTTTGAAAAAGGTTGTAATCGGACGGTACCAGATCAAGAAGACTATGGCAGAGGACTGATTTCCCCTAATCATAACCCTAAAAACTAAAACAAATTCTTTTAATTTTTGCATTATTTTTTATGTCGAGTGAGGTCTTGATGAAAAAACACACCTTCTCTGTTAGCAAGAACAGATCTTTTCATCAGTGTATTGCTTAGTCGTGGCAATTGACCCTGATCGCAAACTCTTTAGAGCCTGCTTTTCAGGAAGCAGGTCGTGATAGAGGTAAGCGTTAGGTAGAGCTAGGGTAGGGCAGGCCTCGAAATAGATTTTTTAATACAGGAGCACCTAAGTTTTAAATTAGGTGCACACATTAAGTTTTAGGTGCACATTAAAAAAACGTAATGTAAGAGCATTAATGTAATGTAAACTACTTTATTAGTTGGGTACGTTTAGATAAGTTAGTAGTAGATAGTAAATAAAAATATTTAAATGATTCTTTTTATCTGCGAAATTATTACTTGCAAATATTCAGTCATTAGACATTGGTGGGCAAAAAACACAAAAAATAAACGAGTACACTATATTTTAAGTAGATAAAATCTGAATTTAAAGATAAATAATAAAAATATTTGTTTACGATATGCAGTGGCTAGACAAGTCTCAGGAATTCTTACGGCTATACACTTGCGGGTGGTCAAGTGATATAAATTCTCCCTTCTGCGGCTGTCGCTTCAACAGACCCATCTGGAAAAAGTTTCGATCATCGGAAAGTTCTGGTGGCAGTGGCACAAGTAAACCTTCCTCCTGTATAAACCCGTTACGGCCCAGTGACTTTGTTTTGCATAGTGTATTTAGGAATTTTAATTACGTTCCTTTAGAGCGAGAGAGGTCGATACTAATATTTTGTTCAAACATCAAAATAACATTAAACACGTTCTCCTCCGTTTTGTTAACGTTAGGTGCACTACGTGCACCCGGAGGGAAAAAATTAGGTGCACAATTTTATTTTCATGTGTACAGTGCACCTGTGCACCCGGGTATTTCGAGCCCTGGGGTAGGGTATATTTGACAATTATGATAACGTTTAATTTTTCGTTCTTAAATTCACGTGTGATGCACAATTATTAAAAAATTCTTTGGAAATGCTTATAATAAGACACGCATTGTACGCTTACGCAACAACTGTAAGCCTTTTTCATCTCATGGCACAAATAAACCAATTTATACAATTATGTTTAACACCAAAAAATGAATCATATTTTTGGCAAATCTGACAAAAAGGAAAAGGTGTAATTTTGAACGATTTGTAAAAAATAACAGCAATTATCACTCCTTTTGATCTAACGTAGCTTAAAAAAATATTTTTGTAACAAAAAAATAATAATAATTATTATTATTAAAACTATTTATACGTGTATTATTTGCGAATAAACGTGTCAAAAGTTCAAAATTAAACCGTTCTGATTAATTAAATCTTATAAAACTTAAAACATTTCACAATACGTAAGGCACACGAGTTGGAAATTTTCTGATTTTGATCAATAAGGAAAGAACAACATTAATGACTCCATGTAAGGACTAAAGGAAAACGTGAAGACATCGGAGTATATTCATCGACCGGTTTCAATCTACACGACCATTCTTACAAAAGAGAAACTATAGCATCATATTTAAAAGGTAAAGCTTTTTATTCATTCTTCACTTCTTTACTTTTTGAAACGAGACAGTGTCTTTGAAGGGCAACAGCTATCAAGGCGAAAAGACTCATTGAGGGCGTGAGAATACATCCGGTACCCGGATGCGGTAAGCTCGGGGTTGTCGTTGGGACTTCTCTTGACGCTTTTTCAAACTTTTCTTTTACGGGAAAAACAAACATACGTAGCATTAAGTGAACTCCGTTCGGTATTTTTTCTTTCCCTTTCATAGCAGGTTTTGATCCGTTTTTTTTAATTTTTTTTTTATCATTTATCGTTTGTTACTTAGTTTCTTTGCAGGAACTGTTTCCACAAAGCATACAAATCATTTTATGTCCACGGCGAACTCCAAGATGTCTTTTTAGTCTGGGGATTTCAGTTTAGGATTTTTCAGTTCAAGTTCTTTTATACAGTAGTGTCGTATTTTTGTTGGCAAGCGTCTGAATTACTTCTAAATTCAGAGTTATCTGTCGTTGTGATCAAATAGTTTACGATTTTTTTTTTTATGAAGATTAAACCTGTGCATTTTGTAAGTAGATTTTGGTTAGTTCGCGATCTGAGTTACCAGATACAAATTAACTAATTTATTTATAACTAGCAAAATGCCCGATCTTATTCGGTTTGATTTGGTTTACTCTAGATCAGGGGTAGCCAACCTTTTAAATACCATGCGCCAATTTTTTTTTCACATACGAGTTCAGATACGCCATACAATTCAAGCACTTTTTCTATCTTACGTTCATGGTCCTGACATATCCTTAGTAACTTTTTTAATAAAAGTATGTTTATCGACATAATTAACATTTTTAAATGATTTAACTACATTGTATGTAAAACAATGTCTATTACAGAGAATTCTTCAAATTTGAATGTCATTTGCGACCTCGTTTTCCTTTTAAGAAATTTCATGGATGAAAATGTTGATCACATCTGTATTTCGTTCCAACACAACATATATGACTTTTTGCAAATTTTCTTAGTTCCGGAAAGTTTTTACAGTGTCAGAAATTAATCATGTCAGAAGCATTTTGATCTGAATAATAAAGCTCATGAAACTTCAATTTCAATAATGAATTTGTTTTGAAATCGATAAGTACCATTTGTATGTTACTAGGCATCTTCATTACGGTTTGTTCACTAAGTGAAAATGCTTTATTAATTCGAGCATGTAGTTTTCTTCTGTAGCCAAATTAAGAAAACGACTTTAAATGACCCTTGTAATAACTGATGTTAATATAGTTGGTCAAAATGTTATTATCCGCAGCACATTCCCTCTGCTCTTTCAACTGTGGAAATTGACTCAAATTCTGATTTTCTAACTGAGAGATGAACAGATTTAATGTCATTTTAAATTAATTAATGCTATTTACTAAGCTAGGAAATAATTTATTCTTGCCTTGTAGCGTCGAATTTAGATAATTGAGATGGCTAGTACATCAACTAAAAATGTCAATTCAAATAGGCAATTATTATCAAATAATAGGGTTCTTTCATCAGGAAAGTTCAATTTCCTGCTCTCAAAAATTAAAAATAGCATTTTTTAATTTCTAAAATCTACTCAGAATCTGACCTCTAGAAAGCCAGCGCACCTCACAATAAAGAAAAGGTTCACAGTATTCCATATCTAATAATTCAATGTTCTCTGAATTTGCGGCTGTTTAATGATCTTGTTCTAATTTTAATCACACATTTCACAACCGGTAACAAAACATGCTGCATTTTTTAAAATTTTACATACAGTGCCTCTTGGTGTATAAATACATCGATATGTTAGTGCAGTACGATTTAAAAAATTTTCCAAGCAAAGTTGTAGTACCATTTACAGCGTACACATACTGATTAGTACAATAATCTAATTTAGATTTTCTTGGCATAATTTTACATTTTAAATTTCTATGATCCTCTTGTTTCATCATGCAATAACACCAGACTGGCAAGTTCTTCAAAGACATTAAAATTATAATCAATTCCTCTTACAAAAATGCTTATAACTGGACTACATTGAATATGTCCATTGATTCATCCAAAGCTAGAGAAAGGTCTTCCAATTGTTGAAATACATCCAGAGAGAGTTCCACGATACATCTCACATCAGTCTGCCTTGGTATAGCAATTTCGTCTGACTTCTTTTCAATACCTTTATAACCAAGATGGCGTGCAAATATTTGGAAACAAGGCTTCTCCTTCAGAATAGGAATTTTTTTCGCCAATGCTAAAGCAATTTCATATGACGCTTCTGTCATCGCTTCGTCTTCACAACTTACATTAGAAAAAATATTTTGTCTTCTGATTTCTTCCTTTTTTTAGTCACATATTCTTTACGTAATTCCGACCCGAGAAAAAGTTTAATTTTTCCTTCTATGTTATCCTGATGCTGTGTTTTATTGTGTTTATTAAGATCATGTCTTCTATTATGTAAAAGAGTAGTTTCACAAACAATGCAAAAAACGATTTTCCTGATGGATAGCTCATTTTCTTACTGTTCGTTAAATTCACTTTTTCTCTCATACTTTGTGTGCTTCTTTTGCTCATTTTCTTTTGCACAGTGATAAATAACAGGAATTAAAAGAAAAACCATTAAAAGTACAAAAAAGCTTGAAAAAGAACTAACAGATCACAAGTTCGTCATATCACACATAATATAAATTGCAAACTCAAAAAATTGCGACGAAATGAGGAGTAAGAAAGCTCTATGAATTGAACTGAGAGAGTACTATGGTGTTGAAAATATGAAGATATTTTCAGTTATGGCGCCTACTTCAAAAGAATAAGGAGGCACAATAATGCAATGCGCCACTTGTAATCATCCAATGCGCCAAGTTTGGCGCATGCGCCACAGGTTGGCCACCCCTGCTCTAGATTGAAGAGATGATGAAAATATATAATGACTTACGTTTTTCGTAGAATAAAATAATATTTTAACACCTTTCGCCATCTTTATAATTTCTACAACTTACTTTGGACACAAATCCTACACATGCATATCTATTCTTTTAATACATTTCACATACATCGCACTCTTGCTGTATGACACAGCTACAAAATGACGAAAGGTGACACTAAGGTTACTACTACAAAAGACGATTTTGAGGGAGATTTGGAATTCCATTTTTTAAGTTCTTTTCATGTTCAACTCAATTAATAAACACGACGATTTACGGCGAGTGCTCTCGCACTCATAAACAATAAAACAATAATAATATTTTTACTTGTGGCACTCTTACATCCGGCATGCGACATTGTGGAATTTCGCAATTTTCTCCTGTTATTATGACAAAGAATTTTTTAACGTTTGAAAAATTCTAGTTCGGATTTTTTAAACGTTATTATTCTTTCAATAGCGGCATTATTCTTTCAATAATGGCATAGTTACACTTACAACTTGCTTTATTCTGACTTACCTACCACTTTTAGTCTAATACTTTGTGGTGGTGTCGCGTGTGATGAAAAAGAAACACAATTGATTAAAATAATAAATATTTAAAACAGAAAAAACAGCGAAATCAAACAAAATAAAAGATGTCGGGAAAAAGTTATTCTAAAGATATTAATTTGTGATTCCTTTTTATCTCTTGATCTTGCAGTTGCCACAACTTACAACTAAAAAGTGCACAAAATTTAGAAATGCGAAATTAATTCAGAGCGACAGAAGCACGAGTTTCCGTTTTCTTCCCGTTCGTTGGAAAATATCGTCTATCCCAAATATTCGGAAATCGTTTACATTGCACCAAAGAACAAATATAAGACTTGAAATAAATGAAGTATCAAAGCTGATATTCCAACGTAAATTTTTTTTTAATAATTGTTTTTTAGCAGTACTGGTAAAGCAATCAAAGTAATCGTAATACTCAATATACATTCCAATTTTCCAAAATACCAAATTATGGTTGATTTAAGTATACTTACTCAAGTGTTTTAGCATGAAACTCAACTAAATATAACAATAAAGAAACGTTTAATAGTGCATTCACTAAACTAATAGATAATGTATAAAATAAAACATATTGCAATCAAAAGTCTATATAAATAAGAATGGAGTGTTTGTTTGTGCATTTAATATTTTCGACCCATTTCAAGTTTTCTATCCGTTTTGGACCCTTCTGATGCCAAATCTACCTCTTGAGCGTTTGGTGTCTGTCTGTCCATCTGTCTGTCTGTATGTATGTGCCCTATACACGTCCTAAGGTTTAAATATTTTCATGAAAATTTGCATACAGTGAGTAATATAAATAAATACAGTGAGTGGGTCAAAAATATTCAATGTACAAACAAACACTCCATTCTTATTTATATATTTAGATTGAGTTGCTCTTTAAAACTCAAATGAAAAATGAAATGAGAATTTTTATAGGCTTAAATTTTCTTTTTTAAAGACAAGTAAGACTGTTGGATGTGTGCATAAGATTAATTAAAATATCTTCTTAGTTACATAAATTATTATTCTCCAAAAATAAAACTAGCACACGGCTTAATGCTTTGAATACTCAGCTTGGAGCAGAAACGTTTTCCTGACGAAAATAATTGTCTACTGTACAGTTCTTTAAATGCTAATTATTAGATTTTAGATTAAGAAATAAAGTTTCCGCATTTTTATACTGTTATGTATCTTTTAAACTTTAACAATGTGTCTGTATTTCTTATAATCACGGAAATAAGTGAAAGTTTCTCGGACAGAATTTCAGTTAATGTGTTTCTCATCTAATTCGACAATAGTATGTATAATACAATGCTGCCACCTGCGACTAAAAGGCGACATTTTGCTATTTTTAACCTTGGAGACTATAGGTATCGTTTAGTAAAATCGTCTCAAAAGCTCTGATTTTTAAAATTTGTGCATCTTTTTTTTTTAATTTACTAAAGGTTAACAAAAAATTACCCCTTTTTAAAACTAATAGCGGATGGATAAAGCGTTTTTTTTTTGTATTGGTTCTTCAGAGGGAAAATTTTTCCATGGAAAGCAAATTTTGAAGTTTTGACCCAAGCCGTGAAAGAAAAAGATCGTAATCTGTGGTTACTAGATTATCATTACTAAGGAAATATTCAATTTTTAAATTTAAATTTTTTGTCGAGATCTTCACCATCTGTTCCATACTTTTTTCGTGCATGTTGTGTTTTTGTCAAAAGCTCTGATTTTTAAAATTTGTGCATCTTTTTTTTTAATTTACTAAAGGTTAACAAAAAATTACCCCTTTTTAAAACTAATAGCGGATGGATAAAGCGTTTTTTTTTGTATTGGTTCTTCAGAGGGAAAATTTTTCCATGGAAAGCAAATTTTGAAGTTTTGACCCAAGCCGTGAAAGAAAAAGATCGTAATCTGTGGTTACTAGATTATCATTACTAAGGAAATATTCAATTTTTAAATTTAAATTTTTTGTCGAGATCTTCACCATCTGTTTCATACTTTTTTCGTGCATGTTGTGTTTTTGTCAATTTGTTATGTATCTGAGCAACAAAAATTGTTACTAAAATAGGATTCAAGGAGAAACTTTTTTTATGTGTATGCTACTATTTTTGCATTATATTTTATATTTTACTATTTCACAAGTGCTTTGATTGTGGCAGCTATAATAGTATAATTAAGTGTATGAGTAGAAGTGGACGAAGGGTATATCCCCTAGTAAGAACTAACTTTAATTTTTGTTTATTGTCTAAGGGTGTTTCTAAGGATCCATACTTAACTGGAAATGTATACAGTCTCAGGACCCTACACACATACATACACACACACTTTTTAGAGGGGGTTCTGGTATTATGGTAATGGTCCCGGTACATATTATATTTCTTTTTGTGTTGTAATGTACAGTTTAAGAGGACAGTAGACTTTTAAAACACTCAAATTCGACCAAAACATCGAATTTTTTTAATTTGCTATATTATATAACTAGACACTAATAGCTACAACTGTGAAAAATAATTTTTCACCTTAGACATTTTTCAACTGAGTCAACTTACTTATGGTCTATTATATTGTTTTTTAAGAGATTTGTTTTCTTAAAATTGCGTTTTCTCACATTTGAAATTTTTATGCATTTTAGGTATTTGAAATGCTCTTGCACGCAATTCTAACCATCGTATTCAACTCAAAATCTGCATGTTCATTCTTAGAAAAGTTAAAACAAAACTTACCCAAAATGAATGTTACATCTATACTATTTATATAAATGTTATATCTATACTATTTATATAAATGTTTTATCTATACTATTTATATAAATGTTATATCTATATTATTTATATAAATGTTTCATCTATACTATTTATATAAATGTTATATCTATACTATTTATATAAATGTTTTATCTATACTATTTATATAAATGTTATATCTATACTATTTATATAAATGTTATTTCTATGAAATTTGATTAGAAATTTAATAAATATTTTAATTTTGGATTGAAAAATTATGTCTTACTAGGAAAATAATTTATTTAAAAAAAAGAGTGACAGGTTAATGATACCAAGTATGTTTTTTTCTAGGGTATCTAACGTATATTGTAAACAGGTATTTTTGCATTCCGAGCCATAAAAATACGTCTGGAGCATTTTGAACGGAACGATTTTTTCTCAATATTTAAAAATTAAAATTTTGATAACTTAAAATATTTTTATTATTTTGACACCAAATTTCTATGGTACTGATATTGTGTGGTATTATTTGAGCTTATTGCTAGCAACATATCCAAATTTCAAAAGAATACATTGAAAATTGAAAAAAAAAATGTTTGAAACTCTACAATCCCTTTAACAACGTCTAAAAAGGAAAAATATTTCTTGTATGCATGTATGTATTGTATAATAGCACTATTGCGTGCAGGGAAAAGAGAGAGAAAATGTATATCTTTCTGCAAGTTGAACATTAGTTGTTTGGTACACTTGTTTGTATGTTATGCAAGTCCTGTCATCTAATCTGATTATGGCTACCTGAGTGCCAATATAGAAAATTCCTAAATTAATAAAAAATGCAAAAAGAACAGAAAATTTCTAGGTGACGAATTTTTGAGTATTTTACCGTTACAAGATTCTAGTTTCTTAATTTAAATAGCTATGATTTTAGTTTCTCAATTTAAATAGCTATGTTTTTAGTTTCTTATTTCAAATATATATTTATTTTCCAATACTTGCCACTCTGAATAATTTCCTCTCATTGAGAAAATCATAGATATGATTTTATTTTCTCAACTTACCTCTATATGCTTCAAGTTTTCTAATTTACCTCTATCTTATTCCTGTTTCATTATTTACCTAGATATAATTATAGTTTCTTATACTTACTCCTCCGAATAGTTTCCCCTCGTTGGCGGCACTATTGAAGAGCTATTCTTATACAATGACAAGATTTTATTTTCTTGATTTACCTCTATATGATTCTAGTTTCCTAATTTACCTCTATATGATTATAATTTCTTAATTTTCCTACATATGATTCTTGTTACTAGATCAAATCTAGCCAAATACCGTCAGGTACGAAGAGGGCTTCTGCATGCTAAATCTGTCGTGACGATTGAAAACTATTTCTGATCTTATACATGACTCTAATTTCTTTTTAAAGTTGGTATGATTCTAATTTCTTGTGCATCTGCTCCTCCAAATAATTTCTTCAAGTTGTGGGTGTTCTTGAGAGCTGTTCTTGGTCCTAGTTTTTTATTTCCCTTTTGATAATCATTTTTATTCACACTTCACTCGCAAATATATTTGATATTTTAAGGCCTTGTAAAATCTGCCTGATTTTCCTGATAACGTTGCCGCCCATTATCAGGAAAAATAATTCACTACAGAAATCTCGATCCCCTACGGAGACGAAAGGAAGAAATGCACTATGGCGGGAAGATGGTCTAGATAGAATATTAATAGCGCTGTCTCCTTCCGTCTGCCGATGTATCAACTGTTATCATTAATTACAAAGATATGTTAACGACGAAGTTTCACCACGAGATAATGATCCATTCACCATGCAACGAGACTTTAACTATTAGGACGATCGTCCACCGATCGATGTGGTCAAGGCCACCGAAGGACACCGTTACTTATGCGAAGTTTAAATTGAATCTGTGGCTAGAATTCGCGACGCACTCTTTTCGTCCCTTGTCTGATGAAAGGCATTTTCTGTCATTCTAAATGGAAGCTGTAATAGTGCTTTTGAGGTTTTTTGGGTTTCCTGTAGGTGTTCCGAACGTGAAGTCAGTTGGCTTGTTTTTCGAATACGATTTCAGCACTTCGTCAATAAATATTCCAAAGAATGAGTTACGAATTGATGTATGATAGTTTGCTGGTCAACACCAATTAGATACAACGCCAATGTTGCTGAAAACGATAATGAACTACATTTTTAAGTGACCCCAATACATATCATAAGAGAGTATTTGTGTAGCGGAAATAAAATCTTCACTTGAAATCCCTATCAGAGACTGAAATAAACTTTTTGATGAATGGTCATGCCATCCTGTTTCTGATTCTTTACTATTATTGCTTTTACCCATCGATCCTGTAATGAAATAGACGGAGCGTGCAGCATCATGTCATTTCTTCCGATCGCTCGGTTTGAAGATCTCAGAGGGACGGTTACGTGGTGTTGGAACAAAGCACGAATCCTAATTCACAACAAATTGACGAGAGTAATGAAAAACTCCTGTTTCGAAAGTCGATAGCCAATCGGCCAAAGTCGAATATCAAGCTCACGTGACCAATTTTTCTGATATCTTACAACAGCTACTCCACCCACACGTTCCGTTTATTTCATTAGAAGGTAGATGAATCAAAAGGCAGGTTGTGAGTAATCTTGCCACGCTACAATATATTTTTTTCACTTTTTATTGTTGTTCCTACTTTTATCTTAACAAAAGTTTTAAGAGTTATATTCTTAACTTCATTTACAACCATTCGGAACATTTCACTATAGAAAATGGTGAGTTTAAAAAGCAGCCTGCCGTTTACTGTAACTACTTTAATTGACTGGTTAATGATTGTGTGTGTGTGTGTGTAACACTGCAACTTATTAATTATTTTCATCGAACTAAAAAAAAGCTACGATATCTTTTACTTTTGTGTACTTAAAAAGTTGCTCCATAATTTATATTTTTTTATTGTTAATAGATCGATTTTAAGTTTTTCTCAAAATTTCATAAGAACAGACGTAACAGTCCTCTTGAGGATTTCGAATAACTACTTTTATTTCAAAATTAAATAATAAAGTGTTAAGAGTTACTTTTTCTATACAGGGTGGTCCCGAATTCATGGTACAAACTTTAATGGTAGGTACAGGACATTGTAACAATGATTTATTGTATAGGAATGTATAGTCGCAAGTGACGCGGTGAGGCGTAAACAGGGGAAATAAAAGGAAAGAGAAATGGAGTGATCGGTTGGTATCATTGCCGGTAGAGGGCAGTAGATGTCTAGCCGCTGTTGAACATGATGCATCGCAGTAGGGAAAAGCGCCATTCACAAATGTGCTGCCGTAGACGATGGGTGACTTTACGAATGCAGAAAAAGCAGACATGCATTACATGTACGGCCGTGCAAATGGTAACGGCAGAGCTGCGTTACGAATGTATCGCGCAGAGTATCCTGATCGACGAATGCCGGATCATAGAATTTTTCAACGGTTACATCGTCAACTTTGTGAAACAGGTGCGTTCGACGTCAACAGACATGGCGCTGGTCGAGTAAGAGCTGTACGCACTCCAAGGCTGGAAGAAAGCATCTTGAACATTGTGGCTGATAGACCCGAGTCAAGCACAAGAACTGTTGCGCGTGACGTAGGTGTGAGTCATCAGACTGTATGCAGAGTGTTAAACGAAAATCGCTTACACCCCTTCCATTTTCAGAAAGTACAAGCATTGAATCCGGCAGATTATCCTCGCCGCGTGAACTTCTGCCTGTGGGTGATGCAGCAATGTGCGTTGCAGCCGGATTTCGTAGATTATGTGCTATTTACAGATGAAGCGACATTTTCACGCGAGGGTGTCTTTAATGCGCACAATTCCCATGTGTGGGCAACCGATAATCCACATGCAACGCGTCGACATGCGTTTCAACAACGTTTCAGTATTAATGTGTGGGCTGGTATTGTGAACGACTTTTTGATTGGCCCATACTTACTACCCACGCGGCTCACTGGCGGAAGCTATCTTATGTTTCTGAAAGAAGTGTTACCACAACTGCTGCATGATGTTCCGATCGCCATTCGTAACCGCATGTGGTTTCAGCACGATGGGGCGCCAGCACACTTCAGCATTGATGTACGGAATTACCTGAATGCCACGTTTGGTACTCGATGGATTGGGCGTGGTGGACCAGTCCCTTGGCCACCCCGATCTCCCGATTTATCGAGCCTCGATTACTTTTTATGGGGACATCTAAAGCATCTTGTTTATGAGACTCCAGTTGACTCAGATGAGGATCTCGTCGCTCGCTTATCTGTAGCTGCTGCAGGTGTGCGTGAAATACCAGGCATCTTTGAACGTGTACGCCAATCGCTCCACCGACGCTGTCAAGCATGTATCGATACTGGTGGACGCAATTTTGAACAATTACTGTAAACATGACACTTGTCAACAACGCTTTCAATAAAATCTTTGTTTTTCCTTTCGGCCGTTATTTCCCCTGTTTTCGCCTCACCGCGTCACTTGCGACTATACATTCCTATACAATAAATCATTGTTACAATGTCCTGTACCTACCATTAAAGTTTGTACCATGAATTCGGGACCACCCTGTATTATTATGAAATGGAACGATGCAAATTTGTAAAGTAGTACTAAACATAATCCGTAAAATATTTAACGACTACATCCCAAAACTCGGTGGTCAAAATGAAATTTATATGCGCATAAGTACGACTAGAGCTATTTTCCAACCCTGGATGAGACCTCTATTGCAATTATAATTCCTCTTTTACTTTATTTTGAATTTGGCAGGAAATAAAATATGGTAAACGAAAGGAAGGGCCTCTAAGTAACAAATTTCATTCGTTATTACTTTTCCTTTTTATGACGAAACCTGACTACTCTCTGAAAAGGAACACCAATGATGTTCGTTACCAGTGTCTTTAATGAGCAGAACAGACATTCATAACAAAGCGATATTTCATCGAAAATCTTCAACAGCTGCTAATTGTCCATAACAGAATACAAGTATTTTTAACTTACCGAAAATGAAACATTGCGGTAAATGAAAGCACACTATCCAGACTAAGTAATTGATCCCATTTTCATAACACCCTATTAGTGGTTAAACCTCTGACTACCCTCCCAAAAGTGGAACCCAATTTGAGGAACACAGACGAAGTTCATTATCAGTCTTTTATGAGCAGAATAGACATTCCTCACAAAATGACATTTATTTCACAGAGAATCTTCAAGAGCTGCTAATTGCCAATTGCATAACACAATTCAAAGAACCCAAAGACGCGGCAGTTATATAACAGTTACGTTGTTTTCAGAAGACGAATTGTTTGTTCAATTTCCATGTTAAGAAATTTAATGGTCAGGCAATGCTGCTTCCGAAAGGAATCAAAGCGGGTTGAAATTCAAAAAGCGTTGTGGACATTTTTGCAGAAGATAAAAAAAAATCGTATCGCATTCATCTTGTGAATTAAACCAGATTCAGAAGAACCTCGTAGTCACACCCTTTCTAACATGCCACGAATACCCACTGTACTGAAAGAAGAACCTTCCCGACTTCTTTTTCCGGGTTCAGAAAAACCTCATCTGCATCGACTGCATTTCTTGTTTATTCAGTTTATTCTTTTTCTGGTATTCATACTCACGTTGACCGGAGTCTCTATTTCTAGAATTTATAATGAATAAACTATGGTCTATAAGTGCTCTGCAATGTAAACCTTTTTAATTTAAGAAGCAATCGAGTGTGGGAATGAGAACACGACAGTCACTCTATTTGTACAAATTTAAAAATTCAGTTACCTCTACATTTTGCACTTGAAAAAGGATACAAAATACTGTCCAGTAAAAACTTCCAACATGAAATGGTTCTTTTTTAGTAAATTTCTTTCGTATTTTTATGGATTTGTATGCTTTTAGCTTTTTCCAATGTTTTACTCATTTCAATTTTAAATCAACCGTCGAGCTTCGACACCTTACGCTTAAAATGCAATATCTATTTTAGTGTAGTGTTTATGAGTTATTTCGCATCAAGCCCTATTTTTATATTTGAATGGGATCATTAAATTTTTAATAACTTTAAAAAGCTTTGAATATTTTATGTTTTTAAATTAATTTTAATTATTTTCATTAAACGTTATTTTTTTTGCCCAAATATAATCCGAATTTTTTTAATTACGAATTCTTGAATACTTCTCAAACATCATTTTTTTTTACATGAGCTCTTCCGACATTTGTATTTAACTTTTTTGAATAAAAATTACACCCTGTCAGAGTTTTGAAAAAGGAAACAAAACTAAGGCAAACTTCGGCATAGTTTGTTTCACCTCCAATCAAAAAAACAACATCAATGATGATTACAAAATCATATTTCCTTAAAACTGAGGGTAATATTTATACGTTAGCTAAACATTAATGTTTTAGAAAATACATGTTCCATGTGAAGTATTACAATCTAAGTGAAATGTAACCTTAAAAATGAGAAATAGCTTTGAGAAAAGACCTTAAAAAAGGCCTTACTGTCTCTTTTGCTTGAAGTGTAGGAACCTTGCTGTATTTTATTTATCTTATGCCCTATAATTTGAACATGACTGATTTTGGCAATATGTTGGGTTTGTGAGCAGCTTTGTGTTCCCTGGTGCACCATAGGGGATTCCAGTTACACCTCTCATGCATACCCTACATTCTAGGCAAACACATTTATAGGGAAGATACTCATTCATTCCAGACGGACAAACATCCATGCCTCACCTCAAATTTGATGATTGGTGGTTGGTTGTTTTGAATTTTAGAGATCAAAGACTATTTTTGGTAACAACAGGGAGCACAGATCACTAGATTATCAGAACACCGGATGAAATAGGAATACAGGAAATTGTTTATAAAAATTTGATCTGGAATTTCGTTTTAAAAGCTGCCAAATACCTTAAGAAAACAAGTACTAAAGACTACATTTTTAAAAGTAGCTTTTGCACCTCCTCTGCGAACGTGCATTCGTAATTTTCATAAAGGACGTTTAATTGCATCCACTTGATGAAAAACACTCTTGCCCGGTATTCATTTCCCACGAAATTAGTGGAAGAATACGCCCACTCCAAATTTATAACGCAACTAGAAAACAGCGCGCTTTACTCTTTCGTACGTCGCTGTATCTTTCCGAAAGACTGAATTTACTGGAGCTTCTTCATCACTGTCACTATAACTCAACACTTGAAAACAACGTGGAAGATCTGGGAAGCAGCAGAAAGAGCAGAACGTAGTGGTTCTAAAATAATTTGTAATCTCCTCCCTCCGCTCGAATTAAGGCTCTGTTCGCTAATAAATTCTCCCTTCTCTCGGTTCTTTAACCATCATTCCGACACCTTAATTGTAGGGGCAGTGCGCCGAGATCCTCCGCTTTGATACAAAGTAATTGAATTTTCCCTTTTAACTCGTTCCCCAGTCTGCGAGTGATTTTTCTCTGACCAACACAAGGGGAAAGTAAGATTCACCATTTCTTCTGGCGTTAAATGCATCTCCGAGTCAGTAAGGTCAAGGATTAGATAGTTTTTTCATGCAAATGAGGTGAAGCAGTAGTCACTTGTTGGGAGAAAAAAAAAAGAGAGGGGAAATTGTGTCTCTTAAGTACATGTGCGATGTTTGAACCATGAGCAGAACAAGTGCGATGACGATAATGTCGTGAAGATTTCCTTTCGATTCAGGTTGGGTGACACATTTCTTGGTGAAAGTCGGATCACGAATTTTCAAGTCCTGCGTCTGATGAATTTTTTTAGTGTTTTGCAGCCGTCTCACTTTTTTATGACCACAGAGCATTGCATAACCACCGTCACGTTTTTGTCTCAAGGGTATTTATTCCCTTGGTCAATATATTTCTAACAGAACGGACGTATCAATTACGGACTGCTTCCCTCCACATCATAGCTAACCAACCGGTCTGGTTTCTAAGGTTTTAGCCTTAGATCGGAAGATTCCTGGTTCGAATCCGGGTCAGTGCATGAATATTTGTAAGCGTATGGTGTACAGGCGGCTGGTGCACCTTAAATCTGTCGTGGCCGAAAGTCCTCAAGTTGGGTTGGTGTGGAAGTTTGGAGAGTGGGGTGCCAGCTCAGGTGTTGCCTCGTCACCTTACCATGGTTCAAAATTACGTGGCGTTGTCCTCGGATCTTTCACATATGGTATTGATCCCGGATCGTCTTTCAATAGCCAGTCGTGTTGCTCTAGTACGACGTAAATTAAAATTACCTTGCCTTACCACATCATAATTAAGTAACTCCGTAATTAATGCGTTCGTTTCTTTACAAATATACTGACCATATTACCTTGAGACATAATCGGGATGGTGGTTATGCCATGTTCTGTATTCATGAAAAAGGAAGACAGTAAAAATGTTTTACTTCATGGATACACTGAGCTCATCATTTTTTTTAGTAACAGAACCCAAACAAAAAATTTAGGTAGTCATAGAGGAGATTATTTCTTCATCATCGGTCGTATCATAAATATTTCTCCGATGTTATAATATTAAGCAGCACGTTTTGCAACACCCTTTTCCATAAATATGTCACTCCTTGAGACAACATTGTCCTACAAGGAACATAGCCCTCAGTGTCTCTACAATCAGCTTACGATTACAGGTTATTACTAATAATTGGACGGGTTAAATTTACAGAGGTGTAGTCACGTTTTCTTCGTTTTTCCAGAAATTAACATAACGCCAAAAGTACTGTAGTAAATTCAGGAACAAAAATGGTGTAATGTTATCATTATAGGCTTGTCACCTGGATCCAAATTTAGCAGAGGCTTAAATTTAATTGAATTTATACCATAGTTGCAATTTTAGTGGTGACGAAAATGACTTACATCTCTGTGTAATTAATTACAAAGCCAGTAACTTACACCACAGGTATGACTTACACCAGAGTATTCGTCAGCAAGATGGATATTTAGTGAAGTGGAGAACCTAAAAAAAAACAGATTTCATTCGTATTAAAAATAAGTAATTGTTATTACAAATGGACAAAAATCAAAGACTGAATAAATAGTCATTAATTATTTTCTTCTGACTTGATCTACAGTTTCCAGTGGACCAAAATTGTCAGGTGGACCGAATCTAATATGGTCACGCACCTCTTTCATTACTACGTCCGGTGTCTTGTGTTTTGTGACATGGTGCCCTCGGACCATCAGATCCGTCTGATGGATCTTGGAACACTTTCTTCAGAATCCATCGTTTTGTATAGAAATCCTAAATTTGTATAGAAAACGTTTACAAATACAGTGGTGCAAATCTGATTTACACCACTTTGATAATAAACAAAAACGAACTTTAACTGCCATTTGTTGGCAGTTGAATGAAGCTGTGACTTAATTCAAGTTGTCTGTGAAAAGATCGACTTATCTCGATCTGGTTTCTGTGTCTAATTAATTTGTTTAAAAAAAATTACATACAAAACTAATTTTAACCCGTCCAATTAATGCTTGACCAAAATTTAAATATATCTAAAGTTCTTTTTAAAAATCATTGTTATTTTTTTTATTTTTAGTGTCAATAAATTTTTAGGTTTCAAGCGTAATTACTAAGTCTTAATATCGAAAAATGTAAGAAGTTAAACCTTTCCAACAATGATAGATTGTCAAAACCTCCAAGGAATGATATGGCTAAATATGACCCTTGTGTCTTGTAACTCAATCAAGGTAGGATAAAAAGATTTGTGTGGTTTTTTTTAATGATGAACACACAAATGTTTTCGTAAAAGTACTTATTTGACTGAATTGTATGTTGATTCAATTATAGTCTAATAAATGTGTTTTCTTTAGAGATTTTGTAGCAACAAAGCGGTTTAAACGAATTTCAATTATCTGTAATTAAAATGTATATCTCATTTTAACTATTTAAGTTTAGCTCAGTGTAAATTCTTTACCTCTAACTCTAAAATCCAAATAACGTTTCGTTGACTTGAGCAGAAACTCGTTAACTGACATTTTTCCGGAGACGCAAAATACTTATTTTCATGAATATGAGAAATACATTATCATATTGAAATTAGTTACAAATATATTTAATACCATCAAAATGCTTATAATTTCTATTTTTGTAACCACAAACTAACTTTCTTTAAGCAGCTTTACAGTAAATGAAAAAATTTGTAAAGGGAACACACCAAATTTGCTTGTTAATGAGTTTTTGCTTTAAGCCGACGGGCCGTATTCTCAATAAGCTTTTCTTCCAGGATAAAACAAATAGTAGTTTTTCAGAGATGTTTTGAAAAGTGAATAGAAAAAAACCGAAGGAGTGCAAGCAGTTGTTATATCTCACTGGTATGTTACATACAGTTCATCCCATTGAGAAGAATTTTTTAAATCCTACACTAGGGGGGGGGGTAGATGTGTCCGGCCTTTCGTCCATATATCGACAAACAGCCCAATGGAGTTCCGAAATAAAACAATATGGCTTTAAAACACTATCAACAGTATTTGCAATTCTATTGTCAGGAATTTTAGGACAGTCTTGAGGTGGGTTCCAGTCATTTCGTTCAATTTGCAAAGGAGACATATAGCTGATCTCACTTCTCCAATTCAACGTGTATTACATACCCCAATTCGAGGTGTTCGACGTACTTCTTAGTTATTCCGGTAAGAAGTGAGAAGCAAGCTACTCGTGCATTTCTGGGCTAGGAACCTGGAATAAGAGGTATTTTATTTCGGTTCTTTCCTGATACATTTCCAGATTCGAAATCCGTCAGTTTTAAGAAACGATCATAATCCTCTTGTTGCTATGTGTTAAAAGGGGATTTTGGTTGGGGTAGCTGTGCTCCAGTCGTACCTAATTGGTCCGCTTGTTCATTGCTAATTTATCCCAATTACTTGGAATCCACTCTATAAGGCAACTCTTTTCTTAACCTTCCCAAGATGGCTTAGTTTTTTTCTACATCATGCACAAAATCTATATATATATATTTCTCTTACGTGGCACGCAAAAAAGACGTTATTTGTTACCGCGTTTTGGCAACATTGTGCGATTGTTTGTTTACTAGGAGCCTCGCGAGTCATTTGAATCTATAGCGTTATCGGATGAAATTTTATTGAAAAAAAAATGAATTTTAGACGAGCTGTTGCGGTTTGTAATAGAAATCTAAGAAAGCGGAGGATCTTTTCAGGGGCTATTTAAAAAACGGTCGTTCTCAAGGCTAACAATTATAGTACAACAAGACGCGTGCACTACAACTTTCGACAACAAACTCAGTCAAAAAGTGTATGGGTGGCTCGAGTACTGGGGAAATGTACACACAAACAACATGCTGGGTATTCAATTTCCAAAGCAGCGCTCACATTGCGAGTAAAAATTTGCTCAAAGTTTTCATCTAAATTCTGATTCCAGAGGTACTGTATATATCTTTTATGTAATACAACAAATTTAGATTTGAAAAATATTTTTTTGGAATATATTTTGTAATCAATCCCCTCTGCTAGGACACGTGTCTTCATTGATGCGAGCGAAGCGAGCATAGGTTCGCGCAGCGAACCAATGAGAATTGCGAAGCAATCCTCCGGGGGTTGGCGAGCGTTAGCGAGCAGGGGGCGGGCCCCCTAGTCATATTTATTTTGACTAAGGGTGGTAAGAGCTTTTATTGCGGCCCGAGAATCGATGAAAAAATACAACACCAAGTAGATACACATTATTACATTAATTAAACCTTTATCGTATGAAGCAATTAATGCTCATTAGAGTGTTATTTTTGTGAACACTGAGTGATTACGCTCTCAATGGCAATATCTGGAGGGCCTCTTCAGCGCTAGCCGGCAATGACCCTTTCCGAGCTGTTTTCCTGCAGGCCTTTATGATCATTCCCTCTTTTCTTTTAAAAGACAACTCGATCCGCCGAGACGCAATTTGGCAAGTGATCCTTCGCTTGGCGATTTTCGGTTCCTCGACAAATCGGAAGGTTGCATACTTTCCATTCCTCATTGTTTCAAAGGGTTCATCTGCTGATTAACGTTATTGAAGTTCCTACTGGAATTTCTACCGTGCTAGGCGGTTGGATCTATTCGACAGGGGGGTAGCTAAGGGCATGGAACCGAGTGTCAGAGTCTAAACGGGCTGTATTTCAGGAACATTTACTAAAAGTATTTTTTTCGTGGAAAACGTTAAAAAAGTTATAATTTTGAATAATCCATGAACATTTTCCAGTGCTATGCGTGTGAAATGAATGCTTTGACTAACAGATTGTTTTATGGAAGTTCTTACATCCAAAATCACCTTTAAACTTTTTATTCTAAAGAATCTTATCATTTTAAAGATAGTTTCTAAGAATTTTAAAGGAAAACGAGGACTCACAATGGTGATAAATAATATTCTACCTCTGTTTTTTTTTTCAATGTACGTTGGGTTTTCTTTGTGTAAGCCACAATTTAAATACAGACAAATATATCAGAAAACTTGCCGGGTCTAAATACGCGATCGTCAAACGAAATTTTTAGGTGAAAGAGACGACAAAAACCACTAATTGCGAATCCTGACTCCGTGTAATATTTTGCAACCATCACCCTTCCATTTCACTTATGTTGAGTCCCTTTTTAGCTCATTTGTTAAGGATTATTATCCTTATTAATAGCCAGCTTTAACAGTAGGGCAATACCTCAACATTTTTGCAAAACGTGATCGATTTTTATAGTGGTTACATTTATCTCGAATTGAATAAAAAGAAGTTTAAATTTGGTGACCAAGGCCTACGCTCAAAGCAAGGGGTGATGACTCAGACTCTAAGCTTAAATAATTTTCCCAACATACTTATGGCTTTAAACTATTGTCTAGAGTTTGTGTATAAATTTGGGTTAAGAGAAACAATGATTTTGCGGAAAGATCTCTTCCCACTCTCTCTCAGTTTAATTTTTTTCTCGCACGGTCAGAAAAAAAAACATTATCACTGAGATACCGTAGTTAGTGCCAAGCTATGCCAAACCTCAAAGACGTCACTTATAAATTACCAGTTTCAAAACATAACCAAGTCTTTCCCCTCCCCCCCCCTAGAGTATAAAAAATGGCCCCCTAGAGTGATAAACCAAGCCAAAAATAACGAAAGTGCAATTTTCTCAAAGGAAAAAGTTCAAAGGAATCTAGATCGCACATTGAAATTAAATTGCTGGAGGCTTTTTTTAATGATTCATTAGTTGGCTGTTTCAAGACATTTTTCTAATTATAAAGATATTTAACATGTTTATGGTATGTAATTAATTTATTGAAAGTGCTTCGACGGCATTAGGTGGAACATGCTATAAAATTAAAAGCGGGAGAAGAATTTGGGTTTATTATTCTGTATTGATCTTTTTCACCTTATATATTATATTGTACTGTTCTTGCTAACTACTATATTCAAATTCAACATCTGTTTATATCCTTTTCTCCTTGTCTCAGGTTCGATAACTAAAGTGGTTAAATGAATAACTACATGACTATATATAAAAAACAATTCTGTTTCAAGTCGGAATCTCCACAAGATTCTTTTAAAAATACTTTTCTGAAATAAAAGTCAATCACACATAGTAACCTTTAAGAACCACTCCGATTGTTACTCAACTCAAAAAGTGTGTCTTTCAGTATAGAGAGGGCGTTCAAGTCAAAACTTGACAGGATTCTTTGTTAAGAAGTGGAAGTTGATTATGTAACCATGCTAATAAAAGACATTCTTTCTATTACCAAATTACAAGAAATATCTTTCTCTTTATGACCGGTATATTGTTAATAATTTCAAGTAAAATACACCCCGAATTATCACTTAAAATATAATATATTTACACAAAACTTTTCTTGTCCTATCTTTCCCATGATTCTTTTGCCAACAGTGCTGCGAACTACAACTGCAAGCCCGATGATACACTGGAGCTGCATGCCCATGCTTGTAAAGAAAACATGGTACGCAAGGGTATTTCAGCCAATTTAACAGAACCAGACTATACCGGACTCCAGAGCATTGTTTTGCCCAAGGCTCATCATGCCCTTAACTACTCAGCTCTCTCTCTCTCTCAAGCTGCTTAACAAACGAACTTAATAATGCTAAGGAAATGGAAAGGAAAATGAGCCGCTTTGGAAAAAAGTCTGAAATCGAAAAGAAAGACGGTGCTTCGCAGACAGGAAAAGCGAAACACACCAAACTTAATTGGACGGTCACCGGCTCTCTCTGAGATAGATTGAACTAGAATAACCTCTTAAATGCCAAACTATTATTATTAGCAATAGAAGAATTCTCCATTGAGTGCGATTGCAGGTTGACTTCTTGGAATAATTAAAGTAAATTATTCATCTATAGTTGTGGATTGGGATGTGGCCACCACTTGACCCTCTTATTTGAGCGCCGCTCAAAAGAAAATTCACTCCCTGTGGTATTAACTTTCGAAATAAGTGCCAGTTGAGGTCTAGGATAGATTCTTTCTGGAGAGTCGGATTTATTTCTTTGAGTCATCGGCAAATACTAGTTTATGGCCTGGCAGACCCGAGGCTGTTATTGTTGGAGCACAGGTACTATCCACGACGGGATATACATTGAGAAGTCTCGAATTCACGAAGCAGAATGTTCTATCGCATTGTTTTCCAAAGTGGATGCCGAAGAAATATTGGGGACAATGCTGGCAGGGGTGTTGAGGACCGATAAGTTGCTTGAAAATCTGTCGTCTAAAAATGTTTTGAGCAAAACTTATTCAGTTGACTTTAAGACGCTCTCACTAGTGGAGTATTGTCGTTAAGTCTTACTCGTTGTAAAGTGTAAGTTACGGTCTAAAACAAAGATGACATATCGTAATAAGAGTGAATGTTAGCATTTACTGTGGGTCGCAAAAGTTTTCATCTACGTCCCATTATTTTACGATTTTCATGAATTTTATAAGAACGTAGTTAAAATTACAATTTAAAACTTTTAGGACATGAAAGCTATGGCTTTTTTTTAAGCTCCCACCAAAATAATCTAAAAATTATTAAGAGTTTTGCTAAAAATATTTACAATTTAACGTAACCCATGAAATAAAACACAAAAATATTCGTCGAACTTCCATAAAACATACAAATGCTAAACCAAAATCTGACAAGCGATGTCAATCAGGTTCTTTTGCATTTTAAATTACAGTGTTTAGAGTCTAAACATCATTGTTTGGGTGTCAGTAAACGTTAAATCTGCCGTGACCTCAAATATCCTCACGTTGGCATGGAAGGTTGTAAAGTGGGGTACCAGAACACGACTTCTTCATCTGATATTGATAAAAAAAATAACGGGATGTTGTTCTTCGAGATTGATCCTTGGTTGTCACCAATAACCCGTTGTGTAGTTACCTACCATGACTCGTACGCAATTTTTTCAAGTTCATTTGAAATCTAACATGAAATTTTACTTTATTTTAATATCTAATATTATAAATATATACAGTGAAAATGTTTTTACTTTGGTTCCTGAAAACCCCTCTAAAATAGTGCAATTTGCAATCCTTTTCCCTATAACAGATTATTCAAATTTTTAGTCTGCTGGAATCGAATAATCGAAATTTAATTTTAGTAAACTTGTTTACAGAAAGTGATATTATGGAAGTATAAATATCTATGCCTGCGGTGGTGTCACACGCGACGTTTTTCTACTATGTTTCAACTTTGGCGACTAGGGGTTATATTTTAAGCAAAATCGTCTCAAAAGCTCATGTTTTTAATTTTTTGACTTCGAAAATTTTGGATAAATAGCGGACAGAAAAATAGTTTTCGAATTTTTCTTGAGGGAGCATATTTTTCCAAGGCATGCCAATTTCAAAGTTTAGGCACCTAGCCGTGGTAATCATGAAAGAAAATCATTGAAATCTGTGGTTGCTAGATTTTCACGAGAACCTTTTTATAAAAATATTTAGTTTTTAATTTTCAATTTTTTTGTTTTTGCGATATCTTGAATGTTTGTTTCATGCTTAACTAGCATATTTTGTGTTTTATAGTCTATTTGTTTTATAAATAAACAACTAAAATTGCTACTAAAATGAGGTTTAAGAGAAGACTTTTTATGCTAATGTTTATAAAACATTATGCTACTATTTCACAAGGCTGTGACAGAAAAGAAATATAATTGTATTGAAAAATGTATCGATGATGTACCACCGAATCAGTGAAAAGACCAAATGAATGTTAAAGCAAGAGAAGAAAAAACAAAGCGAGTTCCCCTCCTAAATGCATGTTTTGTTTTCTTTCTTTCTCCTAATTTACGATTGCAGTAAAACATACCGAAAGACGATACGGGAAAACGTAAAACACGATGATATTTTTTCCGTGGAAGTTCAGTTGATGAGAAGCTAGCGCAAAATCCGACAAAGCAATGATAACACTTATTACTTTAATCGGGACCACCCAGCTTGATTTAAAAGATGCATTTTTAAATAAATGTAAAGTCATAACAGACAATCATTCTCTATTTTCTTATACTACTTTTTAAAGCACGTAAAAAACGCTTGGGATGAACAGTTGAAATAATTACAGCTTTCTTTCAAAACTCTTAGGTTTCACGGCCCCTAGATTTAAAACTTAAATGTAGCGGATCCTTTTTGCAAAAAAAAAATTCAATTTGGATAAATTGCATATTATAATGAAATTAAAAATAATGAATTCTAACAAAATCAATACACATTTAAATTGAGTATTTGCATTTTAATTCATAGCTTATGTTTAGTTACGTTAAATTAATAGCCTTTCGACTTGCATTAAAAAATTTAAAATGACATTTTAATAAGTTTGTAACGTTTTTACATTAAGTTCATGTGTAAGTTGGTTGGGTTTTACAGATCAAGGGCCATATTTGGCCAAGCTGCGTCAAACACAAGGCGGACAACGCCAATAATGGACATACATACACAAAGAAAGACTTACTCGAGGGAGTGAAAGAACATGAGAGAGAAATACATCCACGGAGGAATCGAACCTCCATGGAAAGGATGTGAGGTTATTTATCACTTCTCCTATTCGGGTCACAACGTCTGAAACTCCAATTCTTCTCTTATCGGAAGTTTTAATGGGGATCTGTATTTAGTTTTGAAGACTGCCTTCACTAAAAGCCCTATATGATAGAAGTAGGGTATCGCAAAAGAAGTAAAACCACAAGCCATCAATTTTATCATACCGAAAGTAATTTCAACTAACGAAAGTAGTTTCATAAACCTAAACAGCTTTTCAATGAACTAATCTCGACAGCAAAGGATTTAGGGTTTGTGATTTCATATCGCGGAACACTTGATGGAGTTGGCTATCACGGTGACTCAGTGGTTTTGCCTGCTGGGTTAGCCTTCTGCGAGTTGCAAGTGGTGCAAGTTCGATTCCTGTAACTTACCTTGCACGTATTCTATGTCAGTAAAATCTTCCTTGTGTGTGTATGCCCATTTACTTCAGGATGTCTGTCTTGCGTTTAGCGCAGATTGGTCAAATGTAAGACTCTTGCGCCATAAGAAACCCCAAAACAACCAAATCTCGAGTTATCACACCGTAGTCAAATTACTGGATCAGGATTAGAAGTTAGGAGCGCCAGTCAGGAATCAATCCCGAAGGGAAAGATCCTATACAATACCTCGTCATTTTGAACCAATGTCAGATGAGGAAGTCAGCACCTGAGCTGGCACCCCACTCTCCAAACTTCCACAACGTGCCAACGTGAGAACATTTGAGGCTTCGACAGATTTAACATGCACTAGCCCCCATATACACGACGGTCTTTGGTGGGATCAAGTTTCGAACTCGTTAACCTATGGATGCAAATCCGCGACTCTACCAATTGGGTGCCTCGCTCCTTTCTACATGGTACAATTTTTAACTTATTATTTTGCTTTCGTGAATATGTTTCAAACATACAGTGGAATGAATAGAGCCTGTTGGAATATAGTTTGAATTAATGGATTGATAGGTCAGAATTTGCGCCAAAACTTCAAAAACTTTAGGTGTTAAATATGATTCCTGTATTCAAAATTTCAGTCATTTAAGTGAAATTTAACAAAAAATATGAATAAAAAGAGCCCTAATATCCTGAAACACGTATTCCTTACTACGTCTGCTTCTTCGCATAAATTCTATAAAAGTACCATTTTCTCGTTTATATGTTTCATACTTTAAGGTAAGATATGTGCAAATGTTAACTAGCAAATTAGAGTAAGAAATTAATTTGCAGCTGTGAGTTTAATCTTAGGTCCACACTACATTACAGCAAGCAGCTCATCACTGAGTTTCTCTCGTGGTTTCCATTCAAAACTAATTCTCTGAATTAGAAAAAAAAGTACTGCAAGTTGTAGTGAGTGATCAACGGAACGAAAACTTGTGATCGTTGACCATTTGCAGTAATATTATTTTTATATTTTTTTCACTCGGGATTAATTTTGCATTTTCAAATTTTGTTAGAAACGTTTGGCGCAGACTTTAGTTTCATTTCGCTGTTTTTTCTCTCTGTGGTAGTAAATATTTAATAAATATTTATTTATTTCATCAATTGCAATTCCTATTTATCAAACGCAACAACAACCCCACAAATATTGGATTTAAAGATGCACGCACTAGCTGAATGTTTTGACGATATTAAAGGAAAGCAAATTTTAAATGAAGTTTAGCGGATACTTAAAGAAGCCGATATTTAAAGTTTGAAAATTTCCGACTCGTGGAAGTTTTAAGTGTTAAAAATTCTTTGTTGTAGTGACAGAAGGTCAAGGTTGTCTACTTTACGAGCCTCGGCTTTATTTAAGCAACTTATACCTGTTAGACGTTTGTTGAAAAGTGAATTTCTCTTTCATAACATTCTGTCAAATTAATCTACCATTTAAAAAAAAATGATAATTGGTTACCACTATTGCTTTGTCTGCTGTGAAGACATTTGATTTTAAAACTAGTTCCTTTTTAATTGCATGTGTCACTAAACTGAATTTTCAAGAAACGGTGCATTCGCTTTAGAAAAATTAGCCGACCGAATATCTTATGAAATTAATTTGTCATCTTTCACTTAGAGTTGGCAAAATATGAACATTTCAAATGCCTGGTGCAAGAGTGTCACAGGTCATAAAATATTGTCGAGTATTCACAGCAAATTCGTCGTTTTTATGATTTGAGAAATGGCAATTTTTCAGCAAACGAATTTACGAAGAGGCATTCTTAATTTCCTTTTCTCCCAAAAACTCACAATAGATTATGTAGTAGTCACCTTCCGTAGTTTTTCTTACAACAGGGGCACTATGTATGTAAAATGTTTAATGTGGATAAAACTTTTTACATACATAGTTTAAATAAAAAAAATGGATATGCGTGTATTCTATTTGAAGAAATTATAAAAATGTCCAAAAGCAGTTCAATAATTATTTTCCTGACATTTAAATGGTGTTTTCTTTGCGATTTATAAAAATATATATTCTGGTCACTTTTCCAATCTATAGTTAACCAATTGAACCCGAGTAAGATCGGATAAGTACTAAATAATTTCAAAAAAGGGAAAGGTTTTAGGAATCCTATTCTATAAAAAGGGAAAGGGTTTTATAAAAAGCAGATTTGCGAGGACATGGATTACTTTTTATCCTGTCATGGTTAAAATAAATAAAATATTTAAATACTTTCACAAGATATTGCTTGTGTCCTGTAAATAAATATTAAATCATGACATGGATGTAAGGAAAAGATCATGCAAGAATAAAATTTGATGATTAAAGGACAGAAAACGCAAGCGATATTCAGAAACGTAACGAAAAACGCCGCATGCGATAGTATAATTGTATTATTAATCGGTGTGTATTTTTCTATATTTGGCAATGGCCAATATGGAGTTCAATTTTTTAGTTTTTTGTAGAATCAATCATTGAGACGTAGTTTTGGTGTGAGTTTTATTAATTGACTTATTATTCTGTCTTGGTGAATATTTATGAACAATGAAGCATATCAAGGGTATGTTTTAATACGCCTTCATTATTTATGATTACTTCGCAAACGATAAAAATTAGCAGCTGTATAGCAGTAAGTGATTTCTAGTCGTTATGTGTTCATATCTCATCAGGTTATAGACATGATATAGTTAGAGACATAATATACTTTGTATTTACGTTATTTAAATTTCTATTGTATTACTAGTGTTAGCTTTTATTTATATTTAATGGATGGTAGTATTGTTTATTTAGGGTGAATATCAAACAATATATATGTCATTCTATTATTATTTTATTTTAAGAACTTTAGAGGAAATTTTTCCCGTTGTATTATACAGGTGTTAGAGCCCCTTCTCTTGTAGCCTATCTGTCGGCGAGTCGGGAGACTTAGACAGTTAAAAAAGATTTTTGAACTAGTATTTCACTTTCAGTTGAGTTTCATTCGTGTTTTTAATCTCAGACATTATTTTTTGTAACTTTTACTTGACAATGAGAACTCGATTAGAGAGTTCAAGGCTTCCCAGTCCAATTTACTTACAGCCCACCATCGATCGTGTAAAAGAATACGGAATAGAAATTATGTTGACTGCTATCACTAGATCTGAAATTTACAAACACAAGCATATCTCGCCAACAACAAAGCTCTTTTCGTGTGGCAACCCTTCTGCGTGGATTTCCCGGAATTAATAACTGCACATCCTTGCTATGTAATTGACGGCCAAATAGTGTGGAATGAGTTAGGCTTCTGCAGGTGGTTTTGGCCCTTCCACCCATGCTTACCTCCTTCCCCTTTGTATTTATTGGCCGCGCTTTTCGATTTTTGTTCTTGTTTATTTCCCCGCATAAACCCTCACAATTTTTTTTTTGTAATTTGGGTTCCATGCGAGGTCCATCCGTCATTTGTGAAGTCGGTTGCCACAGGAGCACATTTTTATGCTCCGTTCCCCCAAAATCGAGAAAGGCACCAAGTAGAAACTCGGAACGAAAAGAACATCCTCCAAGGAAGAAAAACTGTACCATTTTTTTCTCTGATCTTTGAACAAAAAGGTCTTTACATCAGAGTAGAAGGAAAGTTTCTCTTTCTTTTTGACAAGAACGCAGGTGTGTTTTATAACTCTGTGAATGCACCGCCACCACCATAAAATATTTTCGTTCTGGCTTCTTTCTCTTTTCAAGTTTGGTATTATTTAACCTTTCTTCCCATCAATTTACCCCTTGTAAAACCATGAAGGAATACCCAAGAAAGGTTATGATGATAACTCAATAGCTAAATCTATATGCAGGTTTTTTCAACTAAGGCTTCACTCCAGCTTTTTACCACTCACCAACGTCCCAAAGATTGCCCCAAGCAACCTTCATTGGTTCACTCACTTGCAGTGGATGGTAGTATCAAATCATTGACAAATATTATTGGGTTAGTTAAAGAAAAAGTTTCAAAAATAAAATAATACGGAACAACAAAATTTTACTTGCGCAGAGAGTTCAACATTTCTATGAAACTCTTCAATCTTCATCCATCTAGTGAAAGCGATTGATACATTTTTAAAAAATTATTAAATATAGAGATCGGCTCACAGAAAAGAAGGTTTGAGGGATCTCTAAATTGGCTGAATTTCAAGACGTTGAAGAACAGTGGTTGGTTGGTTCTTATCCCATGGTGCTATATAAATTCTACATCAAGACATGAGGGTTGTAAAAAAAATAATTTTTTAGCTATCGTAGTGGAACTGGAGAAGATTTCTTAGCCATTAACATTGATACAATGAGGATATGATGTGAAAAGACGGACTAACATTTGGTGCACTATGGGAAAGACTCCCTACCATTGACGAATGTAATAGGCTTTAAAGTTCAGTGCGCTGTCTTGTCAAACATAGAAAAACCCTTCTCGACATGTTGAGACCTAAATTCTCAACCAAAGATTTGCCACTGTATCAATGATGAAAATGTACAATTTTTCTATAAAAATTAGATTTTAAACTGGATAGATGGTCTTTTTTGTTGGGGATTTTTGAGGCCATTGATGCACTTAGCGATATTTGGCTCTCCTGGAGTTGTGATATAAAGAATTTATCACCCATCTCCCAGTCGCCAAACCGCTCATCGCCAAAACTTCCCTTGGCCTGTTGCAAGACTTGTTTCTATAGAGCGCCAGAACCTAGATTCTTGTGTTTCAGTACAATTTATCCAACTTGCACAAATGCATCATTGTTCTTTGCACATTTCGTTTATAATGAATAGTTAATATTGTAAACTTACCGAATAAGTTAATGTTTGTTTAAACATACGGTACATGGCTGTCTGCATGACTTTTTCTGTCATGACAAAATCCGCTCCTGTCTATTGTCTCGTAGAAACGGACCGATACTATTTTCCATTGGAAATGCTTGAAGAAAAGTTTCTCACGTTTGTTACATTGGCGCCCGAATGGGAATATGGAATACATTTTTTCGAAATTTACTTGTGTTGCCGAGATATATTCTAATAAACTATTAGCTCTTTTCTCTGTCAACAAAATAAAATTGCATTATTCTTTGGAGTCATCTTATTCTAAATGAACCAGCCCGTTTCTATAGCGACTGGCAACATCCATACTTTGTGTCAGGGGCATTACTCGATGTAGATAGTCGTTACTCAACTTGCACGAACGTGGAATGTTTATTTATTTATTTATTTTCTTTGCATACTTGTTGCAAAGCTAAATTATTCTAATATTTCTAATTTTAGACTTAGAAAAATGGATCACACATTGCAGTGCAAAATCTTTCCCCATTTGTCATTGGTCCCTCTTGCCTTCGAGCATCTGTTCCGTAGTGTAGGTGACCCTACAAATGTGATGATCTCATTTCCTGTTCATGCCAGTTTGTTCAATGGTCACAAACTCCAGCTTGATACCGAAGAGCCTTCCTTTTTTCCAAGTCCTTGGAAAATAAATTCTTCTCCGAAATAAAACTCAAGCATTTCACCGATTGTACCGATTACTTATAAACTTCCCTGGTATTTTTTCTGTTGCAGTTTTAGATAAAAGCCGCCCGGCGTTATAAAATTGACTCGATCTCTCCTCATTGTTACTGAATAACTATAATAACCCTATACTCTCCAACTGCCTCGTCCTTTATTTTGCCACTCTCAACCGGAATTACGGCTTGCAATCAGCTCTTACAACAAAACAGAGCAGGTTATCGAAGACAGGCCGCTTCTTTCGAATTGCTATTGCGCAAGAATCCTCCATCATGTGTCCCAACCTCTAATTTAGAACATCCGAATGCCAATGAAGACGCATTCATTCCGACCGGCAGAAAGAATATTCCTTCCTTTTGTGGCTTCAGAAAAGGTACCCCAGGGCTCTTGTCGATCTCTCTGAGAGGGCCCTTTAAAATAATAATTGCCAACTGGTACATGATTGGGAATCTCAATGCTGGAAAGGGACGGCAAGTTCTTTCCACTGGAAGGATGACCTTCGAAGTCCGAACATCACTAAAAAGGTCCTTATACATAGTGAAGATGGAACTAACTCTCCGGAAATGCTGAAGATTGCAGGCGAGCGTTTCTTCTACTTAGATGGATTCTTTCTATTGGATATTTGCAGTAAAAATGGAGAGTACTTAAAGTCAACTCACGAGTGATGGAATGTGTGTAGACAGCTCTCTTCGTTTTTGTATCAAATCCTTGGATCACTTTCTTGCTACTTTTTTCTACTATTCTCTGTTGTGATCTTTTTCAATACCCTTTAAAAATAATCAAATGCTCATAAAACTTCAAAACTAACAAATTCTTTTCTCTATAAGGATGACTTCTTAAAGTCCAGACAACAAATAAAATACCCTTAGCAAAGCTGGCATACCCGTAAATGTTAAAGATTGCTGGCGAGCGTTTCGTCTGCTTGTGCGGCTTCTTTTTATTGGGTATTTGTAGGAAAAATATAGGTAAGTTTCTGGCTGATGATGGAATTAGTAAATTGGCAGCTCTTTTCATTTCCCCTCGAGATTTTGGGTCAATCATCACAAATATGTGGATCACTTTAAAAAAATTATTTTCTACCATTTGCAAGTACGCAGTTTCATGCAATCTATCACTACTGCTTGGTTTTAAGATCTGTCTCTTGGTATTGGAAGGAAGTTCAAATCATAATGCAGGACTAATTATTGATTGATTAGTGCGATTTCTGAGCGTGATTAAAAGCACTAGTTTAAGCTTCGATTCTAATCGGTTTATGTCAGTTCCCAAATATACGTGACCCTTATGAGATCTCACGACGACTCAGAATATGTGCCCAGTGTATTAGAAGTTGATGTTTAAGTATAGCTATGGCGTATATTGTTTTACATACCCCCCACAGAGTCTATGTCAAGTATACTTTCAAATTCTTCTTAGAATTAAATTAAGTTAAAATCGAAATTGTCAGTCTTAAATCTTAAACACGTATACTTTCTGTTAATGCCAATTAAATTGTATTTGCAAAAATATTTCATGTAATATTCTTTAAAAAACTAAACAAAAAATGAAAATCACACAACAGACACTTAAATTGAAAATCCGAGCCCTCATTTATGAAAAAAAAATATCCACGTAACAATGGGGAAAGAGAATGGAATAATTACGAGTCAGCCTTCGAAGGATACAAATAGATTAAAAAAAAGGTTAACAGTTCTATCTGAAAGGAAAACAATTAATATTGTAGAAAACTTGTGAGGTTGAGATGCACCGAAGTTTTTAATAGATACTAAGATACAGAAAATCTATAAAACTTGTTAATGTCTCTCTCTTAATGAGAGGATTAGTTTTTTACCATTTTTGAAGTCAACAGCATCTATAAAACAAATAGAAAACAAAATGGATGCTCATCAGCAGAAGTGTAATAGTCTTCTCTCGTAAACCATTTCTCATTTTTATAATTCGATAGGTGTCTCAGGGGCAGAGAGACTTGGAATAAAAAATGAAAGAGTTAAAAATTAAAGAAAGAATTAAGGAGGTTAGGCATAGCGAAAAGAGTAAATCATAAAAGCTAATCTTCAACTGCCAATTTTCTTTTTGTTATGTTGTTTTTATGGTTGCACTGAACCTGACATGGACATGAAATGCGACATTCCTCGTCTTCTCTTTTTTAACCGCTTTGCCAAACTGTTTAAAGAAATTAAATTACTTAACCTCGGCTTCTCATTTTCTTTTACTTCTTTGCTTATCACTTTGCAGAGTGAAGAAGATTAATAGTCGGGTCGTAATTTTCAAAAAAGTAGAGGGGTTTTAATTTAGTTAATTGCATTCGTCGGAGGAAGAATTTGACTTTTTACTCTTCGCTTGCTTGATAATTTGCACAAGTACCAGTTTGTTGAGCATTGGTTTATTTCTAATTTTGGATCAAATTAAGGGAGGATTCATCATTATTTTCTCCTAATTAACCCTTTAAAAACTACGTACTGTTGAAAAATAAAAGAACATAATGTAATTTCGTCTATATCCGCCGCGTTATTTGAAATCTAGACTTGTCTTGAAAAGCATACAAATCCACTTTAATTAAAGATGTAGGAAATACAATTAGCTCGCTTTCTACATACTTTTGATTAAAACTATCGTTATATCAGTGCTTCTAATGAACTAATCAAATTAAATTCTTATGTGACAATTTTCTAAGACACATAGGGTCTTCAATAGATGTTGGGTAATTCAACATTTTAAAAATGTATTTAATGAAAACTTTTCATTTCGCTAAATAAATATTCAGTATATTTGTGTATACTGTCAAAAGTCCGGGAAATTAGTAGCAATACATCTGGATATATTCATGATTTGGATCACTAAAATGTTCTCCACGGAAAATCATATGGAATTATTTGGCTTGGAATAACAGTTTAAAAAATAATTTTCATCGTAAGAACCAAACCAGGCATTTTAAGATGTAGGCCAGATTTTTTTTTTTGCTTGATGTTTGACTTATGTTGTTGGTGCTTCAAATGTTTATTATTATTGGTTAGTTTCATGACTCATTGAACT
Organism: Metellina segmentata; assembly: GCA_947359465.1. Classification (NCBI taxonomy): domain Eukaryota; kingdom Metazoa; phylum Arthropoda; class Arachnida; order Araneae; family Tetragnathidae; genus Metellina; species Metellina segmentata. The sequence goes on from OX375882.1 coordinate 27,706,368, forward strand.
CGAAATCTACATCCATCTATAAAATGACTGAGATAATAAAACAGTTATTTTTCTACTATTGATCAGGTGAGTTATTTATTGCTATTGATCAGGGACGCATATAACCTACCTTTAGCGTTATTTATAACTATTGGTAAGGGAAGATGTCAGTAAGAGCCATTGTCTGAAGGGGAGGGGGCAGTTCAAAGTATTTTTTGAAAGTTGTTTATTTATTCTGTAATTGTTTTTCATATTTTTAAGCAAATTTAGTCTTGCCCCAGATGTATTTTGTAGGGCTTGTGAAAAATGTTTCAAGTACTCTATACTATTTTGAATACAAAGCATAAAACTCTATTCTTTCTTTCATGTTACCCGCTGCAAATTTATTGCTATTCAGAACCCCCTTTTAGAACAAAATATATTTCACAGTACATTTTTAGAAATATTTACATGTTAATACAAAATTGTGGCTTCTGCCTTCCTCATAATAAATAGAAATTACTGCCATTTCGGTACTATGCTTAAAAATAGTTCGCTGAAGAAAAACCGGTTAAGAATTCCCGTCGGTAATTTACCGATCATGAGAACGGGTGGTAATTTGCAAATGCTACCTTTCTACCACTTGAATGAATCACACGTGAATTGATGACTGAACCATCAGAGATTACAATTCGAAAGAATGTTTTATTGCAGAATTCGACCCCAAGGGCCTTGCAAACGACATACAATTCTACCCACTTTTTAATGAAAGCAAGAGACACGCCACTAGGTCACTAGATGAATAAAATATCTCCCGCCTAATTATGAGACCACCATTAGTAGATACGAGTTCTTGTCTTATTCTTCCCTTTTAAAATACATATTAGCATTCTGTTTAAGTTCATTGGTTATTAGGTTTCTGTATTACAAGCGTAGCGGCACTATTTTACGCCTACTCCTTACTTGTGTTGCCGCGGTTTAATTACTGGTCTTAAACGGCAATTAGGCTTCCGGAGTTATTGCCACAGTCGTCGACTGTTGATGAATGCTGGCCGATTCATTACCTACCCACTCTTACAATATAAAGTACCGAAATTTGTTTATTCATAAGTTCGCATCAGCTCATAGCAACTGCGGATTATCTGAATTTTTTTACGGATTAACTTTTCATGCTACGGACTGCGGGGCTACCTCGAAAAAATTTCATTTCAGTTGCAAGTCGACGATATTATACTCAATAGAGACAAATGCGATTTTCTTGCCACCATTTTTCATACATAGATTTTTATTTTTCCACATTCTCCACATAGATTCTGAAAATTTGTTTTTCAGTGATCAGCACTAAGTTATTTTGTAATATTAGAACACTTGAACTAGCACATTAAAAAAAATATTTAAAAGGTCTCAATAAAAGGTGATAGTATAATTTTCGGATATTTGTGAGTTAAGGAACTCTTGCTCTGATAGCCTGATATATGATATATTGCTGCTTCACGCAACTTAAGGCGCCTATTTTTCAACTTTGATCACTAGAAAAAGCTTTTTAAGTAAAAAAAAAAATCTATTTTCAAATGACTTTATTTGAAGTTTCACCAAAGGTCAACGAAAATTTAATCTTTTGTTTAAGTGATATCTGGCGGTTAATTTTTTTTTTCCTTTGTGAAGGAAATTTTGCAAAGAACGCCAATTTTGCTTTAGCGTCCAATTGTGGCAACCACAAAAGAAAAACATCGAAATCTGTGATTCTTAGATTGTCAAGAAAATCTCATTAAAAGAAAATATTTAGTTTTGAATAAAAAATTTTATGGCGATGTCTGTGTTTCATACATAATGAGCACATTTTTGTGCCATTTTGTTTCGACCTGAGGGCGTAAAATTGTTTTTAAAATAAGACTTTTTTTGTTATTTTCAAAACTTTTTACTCTACTAGTACTTCTATTTAATAAGTGCTTTGGACTGTGGCAGCCCTGGGACTGGGAAAAACGAAGTTTGGTACTAAATATTAATTTTTTCATATCCTAAGATTCCTTTGATTTTCTGAGAATGAACCGGGAAATCTAAAAACCTGCTCATGAATGTTAATTCAATTGAGGTTGATTATTTTGTTTTGCGTTTCCTCTTGTTCTGGTTATCTTTTTTTTTCATTCCCCCCCCCCGCCCATAATTTTAACTAATTTTGTCGAAATTTGCAAGTAAATGCTTTAATATTCTATGAACAATATACTATCGCGTAATGAAATTGCATGCAGTGTACCTGTAATAGCGAGTGTCTGCCGTAGAGTGGGTTCTAATCCCGATTTGTAAGAGCAAGGATGCTGGCAATCATTCCTGTGTAATCCCTCGCAAATAGCTGTCAGTTCTCTCTTTGTAGTAGTGAAGAGATCAGTGTCGGGTATTAAAAAATAAAACTGCGTTGACATCGCTGCAAATTTGTTTGTATCTTTTTATTTATATCACTTCGGAATGTTTTGTTTTAGTTCCTTTTGAGGTTACGTGTGACTTTTACATTTCTTCTGCTAATTAAATCCATCACCAATCGTCACGCATCTAATTATTGATGCTTTTAGCCATCTTAATTCTAAATATACAAATCCGTTTATTTTGAGTACACATTTTGAAAATTTCAAAGAATCGTGTCCAACTTAAAACAATTGTTCTTTTGTGTCGTGGGTCATCATACAAAAGCCCATGAGGGATACTTGAAAATAGTAGATAATCTTTATTTCGATGTAAGTAGAAAAGTTATTTCCGTATATCAAATCTAAATTCTTTCACTTCTGTATGCGTCTTGTTCCTGATCCGTCGTCAAAAAACTGGTACCCATAATCTAATTTGTTACTGTAGGGCTCGTCATCTAATTTGGTACAGAGACCGACAACTAAATTGGAACTTGGGCCCATCTATATTTGTACTGGGACTCGACACCTAAGCAGGTGCTGAAGATCCTATTATCTAAGCTTGTACTGAAGGGCCCGTCGTCTAATCCTGGTACTCAAGGGCGCATCATCTAAACTGGTACTGGGACGGTAGGGTGCAATATACTAGAACTGAGGGGCCCGTTATCTAATCTGTTAAGGAAGGGCTTTCCATCTAAACTGGTTCTAAAGAGCCCATAGTCTAAACTGGTACCAAGGGACATATGTAAGCATAAACATTATGTAAACATAAACTGAGGGGTCCGTCATCTTAATTGTACCGATGTGCCTGTTATCAAAACTAGTACTGAAGAGCTTATAATCTAAACTGTTACTGAGGGGCCATTATCTTAACTGGAGCTGAAGGGCATCGTCTAATCTGATACTGAATAGCTAATCATCTAATCTGGTACAGGACCAGCATCTAAACTGGTGCACCTGATCCCATTATCTAAACTCGTGATGTGGATCCCATTGTCTAAATTGGTACTGAGGGGCCCATCATCTAATTTGATAAAGGTCCCGTCATTTAAACTACAACGGGATCTGACAGCTAAATTTGTGCTGAGGGGTCCAGTCATCTTAACTCGGTTTTGTGTCTCGTCTAAATTAGCGGACCCGTCATTTTAACGTGCTACTAAAGCCCGTCACCTCACTGGTACCGCGGTCTATCGTCTGTATTGGTACCAAGGGTCCATCACTTAAACTCTCACTGGTACCCAGAGACCAGATGGCTAGGCCTACAAAAGATTGATAAAGACTAAAATTAAGAGATTGTATAAATAATTGTGTATATTTTTTCCTTATTATCTTCCTTATTATCTAGTACTTAATACTCACAAACTTTTCATTTCTGAAATTTTAAAGATTGTTTCCTTATTATTGCAGATGCCTCGTCATCCAACGAAGCGGTCCACCTTCAGCAGCGGTTGCGCAGCCTCAGTTCAGAACTGGTGACGCTCAGGAATCGACTGCACGTGACGGGGGGCGGCGCTCCACCGAGCGCCCCCCTCAATGGACATTCCCTTGCGGCCTATCAGCAAGGTAAGCACCATCAATCACTCCCTTGTACTATCGAATTCAGGAAAGTAGAAGTGGGCGAAACTGTTTTTCATCGGTAACAGTGTTTTTCAGTTATTGATCATTGTTATTAAAAACATCTAATATTAACAATGTCAGTGGTAGGGCTTAAAAAACTTTTGCAGTGAAATTTTCATTTCATCAATATTTAATTTTTATGGTACCGAAGGCTGAGATGTCAGTGGTCGGGCTTAAAAAACTTTTACAGTGAACTTTTCAAGTTTGAAAATGTGTATGAAAATTTACAAAAATTATATTGTACCTAATAAGGAGCTGTATTTTACACGAAGATGAAGAACAACGTCCCTTTGGACGATTATACTAACTTCCATCGACTCAGGTTTATTGCTAAATCTTGAAAATGCTACGATTTACTAAATTACGTGGTATATAAATCGACGTTATTTGTACATTGACGAACAGAGTTAAACCCTATAATAGATTAATTCGTCGATGTAGTTCTTAATTTGGGCTAGGAGCTGATTATGATTGCAAGAACTGTAGAGCTCTCACCGTTTATCTAATGATATTCTTAGGCTGTCTGATTACAGGCAATGGAAAATCTGGAAGGTAGAAATAATCAGTGCAGAAAAAAATTTGGGTGAACCCATAAATAGAATTAAATAAATGTACAACCTCAGAATTCAGAGCGAAATAAAATTCAAGTCGACGGGGAAAATGTGTTCAATTAATTCGTGATTGTTTTCTGATAGTGATCTCGAATAATTGCCACAACTTACAACTAAAAATATAACACAATTTTGGAATGCAAATTAAACCCGAGCGTAAAGAAATAATAATACAGCACGTGGCCAACGAAAACGAGTTTCCCTTCTTAGAGCAAGCGCCCCTATACACACACTTTAAAAAACTTTTTTCAATCCAAAGATTTAGTTTTGAATGGAAACACGTATCCTGTTTATAATGAGAATGGTGGTGTTCCCTACCTATTAAATGCAGCTTTTAATAAAATAAAGAAATTTTATTTGAGACATGGAAAATTTAACAAGTTTAATCATTTTCTAAAGGAAACCTGTTCATAAATCTTAAAATACTTAGAATAAATTCAATTACTACCAGTCTTACTTCGAAACGTTTTGTGCTGCATGTTTTACTTTTCATATGCAAAGGAATTCTACCAAGCCATTTCAACTTGAAACTTTACATAAAAAGACAGGCAAAGGAAGTTTAAAATAATGTATTCTTTAAACTAATATATGTTATGCAAAATATAAAACATTTAATAAAATATATTGAATGAATTTTGTGTAATACTTACACAAACACAGGCATAAAACGGGAAGACAGACTAACGGAACACAGTTCAGTCACTTAATAGTAGGTAGTTAATAAATGTTGCACTAAAGCAAAACAACGGGCTGTTGGTGACGGTCCGAGATCAATCCCCAAGGGAAAGAGGACACCCAAAGACAACGCCTCATAATTTTGAACTATGTTTAGATCACGAGGTCAACACCTCACCACGCCAACGTATGGACATTTGAGGCCACTGCAGATTTAACGCAAACCAGTCCCCTTGTACACTAAGGTCTTTGGCTGAACTGAGAGTCATCAAGGGTTAAGTACTCACAGTATCGTGAACATAGATATCCAACCATTTGGAGGTAGTAAACTTTCCTTAAACCAATTGTCTCCGATACAAAACGAAACGTGTAATATTTCAGTTCTTAAGGCAGACAAGATTTTATCTGAATCTAGGTGGAATTGTGGAAGTATGTTAGTGACAATTTGACCTATTCTGACCATGACAGCAAATGTGACAACGTATCTGGGATCATTTCAAAAATACGTACATAAGGTCATTCTTTTCCTGTTGAAAACGAAAAAGGAGTCGATGTACACCAGCGCAATTCGAGGATTCGCACCATTTGGCTTGGTCTTCTCTTTTGGTCATACGTGTGAAGCATCCACCATCTACGCTTGACCAGCATAAATTATACATTAACTCACCCTCACTCTTGCTATAATCAAATAGGCGTTTCCAAGTTTAGTGTTTGCTAGTAGACCATTGCTGTATTCTGGGTGCAGTATATGTATCTAATACTTAATAAGCACCTGCTTGCGAGTAGCTCAATCAACTAACGATTGAATATGCTCTGTTTTCAACTGTTAGCACCCCTTCACACCAATAAATTCCGAGTCAATTTGAATCCAGCAGAAAGTGACAAAAGTTCGGGCGCATTGAATCCAGAACGTTCAGGTCTCAAGCAGTGTGAAAGGTTTTTTGAGAAAAAAGTTTTGTATCTTAGAGAAGCGGCTCTCTCGAATCTTCGGGAGCTTCTACTGTATCCTGATTGATTCAGTTTGACCCGGATTCTGTTGCCATGAAGGGGTCCTAATGAGATATTGGATACTTGTAAATCCAGTCTTTTATCAACTACAAGGACCATACTGGTAAAACTTTGGAGATGCCTACTACCTTCCTGAGTAGCACGGCAGATTACTTCTCTTCTCCTTCGAATCCTGCAACAAGAATTAATTGAACAGACAGATTAAAAAAGAAAATGAAGTGTTTAGGGTCTGCATTAGCATAATCAACGTTGATTCCAAACATAAATCTCGAGCCACTGGGACATGCTCATGAATTGATGCTTAGGGGAATTGTATAAATGACCTGGTGGTAAGCTCAAGAGTTTCTCGACCTCTCACAACCCTTGATGGTGAAATTAAAGAAGAAAGCTTCCTGAAATAACTCAGCAGGGAGTTGTCAGGGTTCTCAGATTTATGAGACTGTTAACTTTATATGAGTTTGAAAAATACGATTACAAGGGAGACATGGTTTTCCTTAAAGCTCTCTCTCTCTCTCTCTGCGTCTACTTTGCATTCAAAGTCAATGAATTCCTTGAGAAGCTGCCTGAAGGTATCTACCTGTGTGCATGTGACTTCCCATCCATGTGCAGTGAAGTGCATATAACCTGAGGAAGACAGGAGGCTTAATGCCATAAAAATATATATTTTCTGTAAAGGCTTCATAATTTTTTTTTCCTAGATAACTTCAGAAGTTTTGAAAAGTTGAGAGGGAGGTGAATAAGATAATTTAAAAACTACAATGCGATCGAAAAGTCACGCAACCCATTTATGTTGATAAAGTCATATGTAATAGTACAGAAATCAGATTGCTGCTCTCACATCACTATTTACACAGAGTGTCATTGTGATAAATCAAAAGTTTCTAGGACAATGTTCAATGTTAAAGGTTATGATTATAGCATGTGTTCAAAATGATGCTGCATGTCTACTGTGCGTGTTGAGTTTCGCGACTTTTTGATTGCACTGTTCCTATCAGTAATCAGTATATTGAATTTTCAAACCTGGACTGGAGATAATGGTGGCGAAGACGTTCCAACTAGTGGGCTATGAGCGTGAATTAAGTATATAAATGAATGCACACATGTACAAGGCGTCACTCATTAAACATCAGATTGCTATGTTCAGTAGCGTAGCATCCACACAAAAACACAAAAATTTGGTGGTTAAAAATTAATAAACAAAAATATTTGACGAAGACAAGCGATTTTTTACGTTTATCTGAATGAGTCGCAAGTTTCAATTTCAACATCCGTTATTTTACAGCAAAAAGTCAAACAGAGAATGCGGATGCCAATAATTTCAGCTTCCAATGGTTTCTTACTGAGCTTGGTAAGGTGTTTTTTATTCGAAATCGGGGCTTTTAGCTCAGACCCTTCCCCATATCCCATGGTTTCAATAGAGGCTAGCATCCAGTCGAGAGGACATGTGCAGTTGGTTATATTACATGATGGGTCATTCTCTTCCCTTTTCAAGAATGCCTAAAGCTCAAAAACACCGTTTGGATTATTCATGTGGAGTTATTTTTATAATTCTCTCTTATAAAATCAAACTGTCCATCATTTTCTGCTCATCTTTAGTTTATCCGGTGCACCAATCCTTCTATAAAATTTTTACTTTCTTTTGATTATGAACTACCTAGACATAACTGCAAACTGACCATTGGTCAAACTAGTGGAACAAACTGACCATTATCAGATTATTTGAATGACTTCTAGTCAAATGCAAAGGTTCTCCAAGTACACGATATTTAATATGTACCTTTGCATACTGTACAGCAATTTACAACTTTAAAACTTAGATATTAGACTACACATTACAGAATAGAAAGGTTTCACTTTTCATTGGCTCTGGTATCAAAATCTCCCATTTCTAAAAAGGACCTGTATTTACACCGACTCTCGTTGTATCGCCCCTCGATATCGCTCTTTTTTCATGACCTTTGATGAATTTTTGTTTTGCGAATATTCAACAATTTATGGAATCTCAATAGGTTTCTTTAGAATTGGGTGTTCAATGGTCATTTGTTTCAAGCTTTTTTTGTTTGTAAACAGTAAAGGAAATCTCGATATGTTTGTTTAGAAGTAAGAGTTAAGTGGTCATTTGTTTCAAGCAATTCTCCTAAACTGATTTGGTAATCGATTTGAGTGTCTTGAACGCTTGGGCGAAAATATACTTTACAAAATATTCTACAGTGATAGTTCCATATTAGATCATTATAGCATCGAGTTCATGTTTCAACTTCTGATTTTATGTAATTTCAATTAAAAACTTGTGATGCGTAATTTGTACCTCTTTATTTTTAATATATTTAAAGGGGGCAGGCCCCTTAGCAAACTGTGATGGCAGTGCCTACAGTGCTATTATGGAATTTAAAAGGGCCTGATTTGTCCTTTCTGTTTTAAAAGGCCCTTAAAAACCAGAAGATTTGTTTTTAGCATTTAAAAACATTTTTAAGGCGTTACAATTGTTTCTCTTAACGTTTTTACAAAAACTCAGTTTTATGTCTTCCACATTCAAAAGCAATGACCAATGACCTTAGACGATTAATTTGGCATTTGTTTTACATTACGAGCCTCGTTTAAGACCCGGAGCTGTTTGAAAATAAAATTGATTGTACGTAGTTCAGCGAACCATATGTAAACACGGAATTAAAAAAAAAAACTGTTGCTTTTTTGGAGGTTATGTATCTATTTCTTTTCTAATGCCCTACACCGGAAAACCATGTACAAAGCAGATCTTTCCCACCCTCTGAAACCCCAATATCAATGACACTTCATATTGGACGAGTATCAATATTGGGTCTGAAATCCAATCATAGCACCCAAGGAAATATCTTCATCTGTGCATATACGGGTTAAATTTCTTTAAAATCTCTGTCAAATGTAGCCTTGAAAATACGCAAAATAAGACCTAATTTTTCTTTTCCAAAAAGAGTGAGACTCCTGGCTTAAGGTTGTGGGATCCCTTTGAGTTCATGCTAAGGCGCTTAACAAATGCTATTAACTATTCAAATACATTTTTTCTATTATTTACCTCTCCCAAAACCACGATCCACACAATACCGTATCAACGAATGCAGAATGCCCATACAAAAGGAAGAAAAATGAAACAAAATTGCAAGGTGCACGAAGAAAATAAATGTCCTTTTCTTAGAGGTCGGCGATTTGTTCCTATTTCTCACCCTTGTAACACGTAACGGTAACGAAGAGATAAACGCGGTACCGTTTTAATGGACATCCAGCGAGTGGTACACAATGGGCAACAAAACTTCGATAAGCGTTTAATGGGAATGTACTTAAGATCGCATCGATAAGAGGAGAGAGGACACACAAAAAGCTTGTCCTCCATTATCTGGATCGACCGAGCGTAACCACAATTATGCCGCGGAACGCGTACTGGCCATTGTTTTTCTTCTGCAATAGGCCATCAAGAAGAATGAACACTTTAAAGACAATTAGTATAGCGAACCGTTTAGGTTTAAAGACGATATGCTAAAAGTTTTTTTGTGTGTGGAAACGAAAGTGGTGTGGGTGGAAAAACTGTACTATGAATTGCATGGCGTTTTAACAGCTGTGTTGATTTACTGCTTATTCTATGAGCTGTTGAATCGTAACAGAAACTATAATAATTAAAAAACGAACAATTTCAGTGTTTAGCTCACTACGGTAAATTCACACGATTTCTAATTTCCTTTCACCTAATTTTGTTAGCTTAGAAGTGAAACACACCAAGTCAAATTTTTGAAGACACGAGTTTTTAGCTTTTCTGGGCCAGAATGTGATGATCTTTAGACTAGTGAAATGAGTGTGTTTGCCATTTTACTTTCCATGAAGAGAGGATTTCTTCTGAAGAGAGAGAGAGAGAAAATACACTTATGAGAATTTCTCTCCATTCGTTTTCACAAAACTGCTTTTGATTTCTTGTGTTTCACTCGTTAGTCAACAACATGAGATATTTTGCACACAGCAAACAATGAGTTTTTAAAAGTAAGTTGGGTCCCCACATCTTGACACCTATCCAGAGTGCTCCTAGACATCAAAGTACCGAATGAGCGAAATTTTATGCGCTTGAGCAGCCTTAAATACGCTTACTAGAATATTAGGTAGAGATGTAGTATACGGTGCATGATTATCACGAAACAATTTTTCTCGCTTAAACATTTTGTAGATGGCCGCCGAAGTCACTGTTGCAGCCATCTTGGCGATTCGATTAGTTATATATGGAAGTGAAAGTGAGAAAAAAAAAAAAACTAAAGAATAGTTTGAAGCAAATTTTCTGATCCCTTTAAGGAAAATCCGCACTGCGAATCTTTGCATATATGGATTTAAAAATGAGAAATGCACAAATAAACAGTAAAAAGTAAAGAAAAATTAAACCTCACGCTCGAATTTACTCCAATTCGGGGTTGCAAATTTTTTTAAATTTCTTTTATAATCGATAATGAAATATATATTAATTTGAAAATAAAAATAATAAAACCCCATATTAATATCAATTAAAATGTGAAACTTACTTAAAAAGAAAATGGGGGAAAATTTTTTGGAAATCCAACGGAAAGACGTACAGTCAAATGCAATTCGATCATTAAAACACAGTTAAATGGTGAGATATGTTTAAAACCAATTAAAATTAAACAAATTAAAATCATTCTATAACCAATTAAGATCATTCTTTCATAAGCGCTAAAAAATCACGCAATCGATAACCAATCACCGAACGCGATACATCTAAATCCAAAATTTGAAATCCAATTTTCGTTGCCACGTACACAAACTATCCTTCCTTTACATAGAGGTGCCACAAATCTATACATAATTCCAAGGTTACTATGTTTGGCGAAAAATCGCCTTTTCACCGTATACTACATACCACCCGAATATTTACCTAGACTATACAACAACTTCTAACCATCCCAAGAAAGTGGGACACCAAACGTTCCTTTGCCCCTGAAAGAGTTAACTACTGAAAAATACTTTCACGTGTTGTAAAAATGTTAGGTATCAATAAAAATTGTGAACTGTTAGCTGATACTGTCCAAACGAAAATTACAAACGCTTGACCATGTCATTTATGTAGGATTGTCCATCCTGCTCGGTCGTGTAGGGTTAACGTTTCTTGTCTTTTCAATGCCAGAACGAGGACTGGAACGCTCGATAACACAAAACAACACTTACTACTAACGTATATATATATATATATATATATATATATATATATATATATATACTAAGGGGATCCGACCCCTGCTCGCTTACGCTCGCCAACCCCCGGGGATTGCTACGCAATCCCATTTGGTTTGCTTCGCAAACCAACATTCCTTTCGCAGAGTGAATCTCCTGGACAGCGAAACTATCTTAATAATTCTTATAATCCTGATTTGACTTTCCGGTACATGACGTCACAGCGAGGGCTTCGCCCCCTGCTCGCCGACCCTCGGGGATTGTTACGCAGTCCCTTTTGGTTTGCTTCGGAAACCAATACTCCTTTCGTTCATTTCACTTTTTTTTTACTTTAACACTTAATGCACCCTAAACTAATAGCCGCATCAGTAAAAAGCCTTCTGCATCTTGTTCCCTGTACAATTTTAAGTAAACCGTGTTAATCTCCTAAGTTTACGATCGGTACTTCGTACTTTCTCCGTAAACCGTCTGAGAACAGAGTGAAAAAAGCGAGCCATTTTCCTCGCCAAATAAAAAGAAATTGTTTTTATGGCAATTGTTACCACGATAAATTTGATATCTGGCAAACCGGATAGTCAAAAATACAACCCAAAACTGTGTGCGGAACCTTCTTCGCGAAATAAAAAATACGAAATTTGTGTGACCAACTTTTGATTGCATAAAATTTATTTATGAACCAATTTTTAAAATAATTGTACCGTAAGAAAGCGTACATTCTGAGGAATACTGCGATATTTTCAAAATTAAAAACTAATAGTAATAGGATATAGATATGACAGTTTTAGTTTTGTATCGGAAATTACGATCTGAAAATTTCGAAAATTCTATGACCAACTTTTAATTGCATCGACTTTATTTATTAATCAATTTAAAAATATTTGTACTATAAGAAAGAGTGCAATGTAATGTATTCAGCGATGTTCTCAAATTTAAAAAATAATAGAATTAAGTTGTAGATATGTCAGTTTTAACAAAAAGTAGCGAAAATATCCAAAGATTCCGAATTTTGCATGACCAACTTTTGATCGCATCGAACTTATAACCAATTTCAAAAATAATTAAACCTTAAGAAAGAGTACATTCTGACCTATTCTAAAAGTATACTGCGGTATTTTAAAAATTAAAAACTAATAGTAATAAGATATAGATACGGCAATTTTTAAAAAAAAGTAACGAAAATGTCCCGATTTTTCCCGAATTTCAAAAAAATATTATCAAAAACTAAATTGAAATTAAAAAAAAAAAAAACTCGACGAGCTGCAAAAATTTACGTTGAGAGGAACTCTTAAAATCAAACCTCACGGCTGAAGACTGAAAATTTGTATGTGTTTTGCTCACTCGCGGAAGAAATTTCTCTTTTTCAATTTTGACACTGAATAAACCCTATACTAATAGCCGCATCGGAAAAAAATCTTAACAATTGGCCAGGGAATACGATGAAGAACAAACCATGTTAATTTCGTTTTTTTCTGTACTTTCTCGGGAAACCGTCTAAGAATCGAGCTAAATAACACAGTTTTCAATCCTGCGGCGGCGGTAACTTCTTTTAATATAGAGAGAATGATTATTACAGTGATAAATTTAAAATTCTTATTATTTTACTAATTATATTTCTTTTTTCTTTTCGTAAAATCTATAACTGTTAACTGGTTATGATGTAACACAGCTTTATTAGTTTAGCCATCTATCGGCAGGAATCAGAATTATTGTGTCCCAACAGTACCTCGGACGTAAGGACAAAGGATTTAGGGGGTTGGCGAGCATAAGCGAGCAGGGGGCGGAGTCCTCTAGTAAAAGAAAAAATGGAACTTTTGCCATACGACCTTTTGCACTTTGAGTGACGATATGTACATCTCGATTAACTTTCCTAAAAAACACGTGATTGGTTTTGCAGATGTGATCGTCGATTTCTCTTCTTTTTTTTTTAAAGTAAAACACAAAACCTTTTGACCCAAGGCTGGTAAATAATCGAATTTATTAAAAATATGTTAAAGTTTAAAATAGGTTTCCTTAAAACGCGCGCGCGCGATTCAACTCATTAAATTCTCCATGCTTCAAACAAACAAAAATTTCTTGGTTTTATTAAAAGCTGCACTCAATAGGTAAATAACACCATCATTCTTATTCCTAACAGGTACGTGGTTTCCATTCAAAACTAAATCTCTGGATTGAAAAATGGGCTTTAAAGTGTAGCGCTTGTTCTAAGAAAAGGAAACTCTTTCCTTGGCCACGCGTGCAGTAATATTATTTATTAATTTCTTTATGCTCGCGTTTAGTTTACATTTTCACATTTTGTTGTATTTTTAGTTGTAAGTTGCAGCAATTATACGATCATTAGACAGAAAACAATCATGAATTAATATCTTTACTTTGTTTTTCCGCGGACAAGTTTTATTTCGTTATGTTTTCTGTGTAGTTGTGAATTTGATAAATATTTAAGTTTCTTTAATGAACTGTAATTCCTATTCATCTCACGAAACAATAATCTTACAAATGATTCGATTTAAAGCTGCATGTAATTTAAAGTAAAGCAAATTTTAAATTAAACATTGGTGATATTGAAAGAATATTAATGTTAGAAAAAAATCCGAACTCGGACTTTCGAAACATAAATTCCTTGTTTTAGTGACAGAAGGTAAATGTTACTTTCTTTACCAATCGAAGTTATATTTAGACAACTCATCTTAACTACTAAAAGTTCGGTGAAAACAGTGATTTTTAAAAGAACCTACCATTTGTAATACAATGGTAATCGGCAACCTTTTCTTTAGAAGTTATACACCTGTCAAAAAGATATTAAAAAATTCTTTTCGTGACATTTTTAAATATTGTTGGTATTTTTCTACAAAAAAGAAAATTTACTATTGTGTGGTCAGTTTTTCAATTTACATTTAACCAATTCAACTCTGATTAGATCCAGTAATTTTCCTAATTTCTTATAAATGGGATTTTAATTGTTAATTACAATAAAAAAACTTCCTTTTTATGTAAAAAAGTGAGAAAAAAATACAAGATAATCTTTCAAACCCTCAAAAAATCTTTATTTTAATTTAATATTGTCATTTATTATTTGTTAGACTATGACGACAAGTTTGAATTAAAAAAAAAGTTAATGTCATTTTAAATGGCATAAATCGTGGTATAAAAGCTTGTTCGTTACTGTTTTTGTTTGTTCAACTTGCGAAATTTTTCTTTGTTAGTAGTCCAAATCAAGGTTTATATCAAGCAATAATAGGTTACTTAGTTTTGATAATATATATATATTAAAGTTAAAAATTAAAATACCTCTTTCAAACTGATTCAACACAGGTGCAACTCTTCAAGGTTGACACTTGCAGGGTTAGGATTTTTTAATCTGCTGCTTCTTCATGCAAAGCTGATTATTTGAATAAATTACTGGAGAACTTAACAAGAACAAACTTGCTCCGACATGTGTGCCTGCCCTATCATATAAAATAATCCCATTCACTGCACAACCCCCTCGGCATGTGCAGACGAGTTGAACTGTCCTCTCATGATCCCCTTCCCTCCCCACCATTTCTAGAAAATACACCATGTGGCAGGATAAAAAAGTCCGTTGGAATGTTCACTCTGCACATATTTCCCATGATCCCGAGTGTTCGTCACTTCCGGTAAAGGTGCACACGCCAACAGGAGCTGCGCTTGAATAATCCATTGTGCAACTCAAGTATCCATTTTCTCAATTAGGAAATGTCTTCTCGGCCCTGCTAAAACGGTCTTACTTGGTTAAATCTTCAAAAAATTTTTGTTCACCACTTCCCTTACCTAAATGAATCTCAGAGGTGCTTTTGCACAAAGATTTAATTGGTATAAATTGCACATTTTTGTTAAATTGAATCAAGAAATGCACGAATGACACATTCCCCCTAACTCAACAAAAACGTTTAGACCACTACAAAGAGGGAGAGGATATATTTACAGAAGCCACGAGGCCATGGCCCAGTCTAATTTCATCTGATAAAAACTTAATTCAAGGGGAAAAAATTCTCAAAACAAAGTATAGAACACCGAGCACTATTGTCAATTTTGGATTGCAACGGGTATTTACAGAAAAGAGAATCTTGTACGTGAATTTAATTATTTACATTAATATTATTATATTGAGAAAATTGGACCCCATGGTCAGAATTAGGTTATTTAGGTTACCCTATATGGGAGCATTAGAAATTAGCGTATATAAAAAGACTCGCGCATATTAACTGCTCTATGGTTCCTAAATTGTAGGGCTGCCACTGGGAACTAAAAGACATTTTGCTACTATTTTTCAGCCTTATCAACTAGTGATGTCTTGTTAAACCAAAAAATCCCAAAGAAAAATTTTAAGACTTTTAGCAACGTTTCGGAAATTTTAAACTTTTTTTTTTTAATTCACCATAGGTCTACAAAAATTAGGTTCCTCGTGTTTTAACCATTGGAACGAAATCTTGTATCAGTCATGTTTTCATGCCTTTTGCCTCATCATAAAAAGCTTCCATGACTGACCGAATGCTCTTCAATTACACAAAGAAACGTTTGATAAATATAAATATTCTGATCGCTTCAACGGTTCATCCGTGTAACAGAGCGTGTAGTATTTTACTGTTATAATTGTAAGGATTAACTGCTTTTTACCCACCAGGTGTTTCTTTACAAATAGCCGGCAATTGCCCCTTGTAGTGCCGAAGAGGTCAGGGATCGGACAGAAATTATTTGTTAAGTGTGAACTGTTAACTAAGCGCAAATGCTTCTTCTACTCCACATGGCGGTTTTTTTTAAGACCCTGTGTAAATGAAGTAACTGCTGGAGCAGTTCAAACTGCTACTGAAATAAGAATGTAATTTTGGAGGGTAATGGTAATTTTAGTTAACATCGTACTAGAGCAACACAGCGGGCTATTGACAACGGTCCGGGATCAGTCCCTTAAGGGAAAGATCCGAGGACAACACCTCGTAATTTTGAACCAGATGACGAAGCAACACCTGAGCCGGCACCCAACTCTCCAAACTCCCACACCAACCCAGCGTGAGGACTTTCGGCTACGATAGATTTAAGGTGCACCAGCCGCCTCGACACCATACGCTTACAAACATCCAGACCCGGATTCGAACCAGAAACTTTCCGATCTAGAGGATAACACCTTAATCACTATACCGGTTGGTCGGCCCTTCATGTAATGGTAATGGTAATTTTAGTTAACATCGTACTAGAGCAACACAACGGGCTATTGACGACGGTCCGGGATGAATTCCCTAAGGAAAGATCCGAGGACAACACCTCGTAATTTTGAACCACGGTCAGATAACTAAGCAACACCTGAGCCGGCACCCCACTCTCCAAACTTCCACACCAACCCAGCGTGAGGACTTTCGGCTACGATAGATTTAAGGTGCACCAGCCGCCTCGACACCATACGCTTACAAACATCCAGACCCGGATTCGAACCAGAAACTTTCCGATCTAGAGGATAACACCTTAATCACTATACCGGTTGGTCGGCCCTTCATGTAATGGTAATGGTAATTTTAGTTAACATCGTACTAGAGCATCACAACGGGCTATTGACGACGGTCCGGGATGAATTCCCTAAGGAAAGATCCGAGGACAACACCTCGTAATTTTGAACCACGGTCAGATAACTAAGCAACACCTGAGCCGGCACCCCACTCTCCAAACTTCCACACCAACCCAACGTGAGGACTTTCGGCCATTACAGATTTAAGGTGCACCAGTCGCCTCGACACCATCGCTTACAAACATCCAGACCCGGATTCGAACCAGAAACTTTCCGATCTAGAGGATAACACCTTAATCACTATACCGGTTGGTCGGTCCTTCATGTAATGGTAATGGTAATTTTAGTTAACGTCGTACTAGAGCAACACAACGGGCTATTAACGACGGTCCGGGATGAATTCCCTAAGGAAAGATCCGAGGACAACACCTCGTAATTTTGAACCACGGTCAGATAACGAAGCAACACCTGAGCCGGCACTCCACTCTCCAAACTTCCACACCAACCCAACGTGAGGACTTTCGGCCATTACAGATTTAAGGTGCACCAGCTGCCTCGACGTTATCCGCTTACAAACAACCATGCCCAGACCCGGATTTGAACCAGGAACCTTCCGATCTAGAGGCTAACACCTTAACCACAACCACGGGAATGGAAAAAGTCATCTATTGATTCATATACTGATTGGACCGCGCGACATCATAGAGTTTGGCGATTACACCATTTTTGACATTACTCTAATGAAATACTCATTCACACACCTCCCCTTACATGAGATGTATCGCTAAACGAGGAGATAAACTACAAATCGGTCAAGCAATTAAAATTTTCACAGAACAGTCACGTGACTATAGGTCGACATGTAGGTCACATTTTTTGAAGCTCCTTTCAATAAGCAATGATCAGTCTACGTATATTTCATGTCTATGGTTCATACCGATTGTACTAACTGCAACATCTACTCCGACTATAAACATAGCATCTATTGACCAGAAAAAATCAGTATTAGTGGCCACTAGCAAAAGTGTAACAAATCTTAGATCAGCAACAAGATACCCACAAAACTTTTTTTTCAAGTCAACTATTCCGCTGCAGTAAGTGACGTGTTATATTTTTTTGAAACTTCTTACTAAATCACCTGGCATGTGTAACACAATAACTTAATACAACACTACCCATTTTGAAATAATTGAGTGAAACACATGGGCTATGTGATGAAACTTGCTATTCTGAGGAATGTATAATTTCTGTTTTACGATCGAAACAAGATCAAATTCGTGCTGTAAATACACACTTATATCAATTTCCTGCTGATAATAGTCCTGAAAGCCAATATTGATTCACTATTTCCGAACAAATTTTTATCCAATTGTAAATTATGTTTTGGGTAGGTGAAGTCTTAATAGCAGTTGAAAATGTTTTAAATGCTGGGCAGATACTACTTTCGGAATATACGGGTGACTCATTTGAATTTAGGTGTCTGCAAAAGTTTTTTAATCCGAAAAATTTCGCATCAAACCTTACATGTTATTTCTGTAAATCAGCATAATTTTGTTACAAGACATTCAACCACTAGAAATCGCAAGCACTTAAATACAAGTATAGTTACTGCTTTTATTATTAATAAACAACTAGATATTATTTATATTGATATGGCTGTGATACTTTTGGGAGTGCATTTTGATCTGTTGATATTGAAACTAGTTAATATTGGTTTTGGTCAGGGATGATAACCAAATAGTTGCATACTTATTTAATAGGAAGACTTGTACGTTACAGATCTGCTTATTCCGAGGGTTTTTATAGTACTTCTGGAGTATCCCAGAGGATGTGTGTTTTGGGGTCACAACTTTTTATTTTATTTATAAATGATTTAGCTGATGGCTGATACTTGTTTATTTTTTGCTGATGAAATTTGAAACTATATGAGAGAGCATTTTATCGCTTCGTGATTGTGAATCATCAGTCGGGAATGTTTCAATTATATGATTGATGGGGAAAAACTTGACTTTTCTTTAATAATTCTGTATTTAGTTTACTAGAAAATTGAGTCCGGTCATATGTGCTTATAACATTAATGAGAAATTTATCAAGAAATCATACAATATTTCTATTTTAGGAGGTGGAAGTATTAGTCTGAAATTCATCTTATAAAAAAATATCTTGCAATATTGAAAAAACTAAAAATAGATTTCTGATACATTTCTTTAAAAGATCCTGGGTTTTTGTGAAACCCAACTTATACTTTATTGCGATTTAAACACAATATGTCCTCTAGAATGCAGAACTGTCCTCAATTTGTTTTTTAAATATTTGTTGCATAATAAAGTAAATTATAACAACCTACTAAGATCAATATTCGTGTATCTCTTATGCTGGCAATAAAAGTATTTCTCAGGAAACTTTCTCCAAAAATTTGTTTGAAAAATCAACCTTTAGCCCAATTAATAGAGCTAACTCTTGATATTTTCCTTGAGGATTTAACACATTTTAGTGCTTTTATAACTAAAACGTTTAAAAACTTAATTTTTGGCATTTTTTACTGATTAGGTTTGAAAGTGAAATTTTTTATGCGTCAGTATTGTTACATATAATACTTATTTTGTGTTCATATGATGCATTTTATAATGTAAATTGTACTGTGTTTTTTTTGTGTGTGTGTGTGTTGCATACGATGTATTTTCGATCTTTTTACAGTCATGCAATAGGAATAATTTGACAGTATGAATAAACAAGTACGAAGATAATAGACCGTTCCGAATATTCCCTTTCGGTGCCAGATATTTTTGACAGAAAATGTTGTATAAAATATTTTCTAAGGAGCAATGAGTTTTTTGAAATTTTTTTTAAAAAGTCAGTAGGGAGGGGGATAAGTGGAATGTATCGAAAGCAGGGAAGTGGTCTGAGTCACGCCGGAAGTCATACCAGAAGGTTCTCATCCGACCCCCTTCCCCATTGTTCGGGGAGGGAGAAATGGAGGTTAAATATTTGGCGCCAAAAAATCGTACTACTGGGTGCACTTAACGTAATGTGAATCTTAAAAAAAAAATTTCTCTGTGGCAAGACTGATGGAATGTTGGTTCCTAAATGCGTGTTTTGTTGTGTTTCTTTGCAGAGTTGAGCAAGGGGACCGTAGGGATGATGCGGCACAGCGTGTGTGCTGAAGTCCAAGACCTGATCCACTTGCCAGGGCCACTGACAGAGGACGCAGTTTTGAGGACATTGCACGCGAGGTTCTTCAACAGGGAATACTTTGTGAGTGCCACTTTTTATGTCTCCTTTTTGGTGTGAGTTGGTTAGATGTTGGCAGGGGTGCACAGAGTGTGTGCTGGGGGTACACTTGTCGGAAACGATATGATCTGACTGTCGCGGCGTGCCTCCAAATTAAAATCAAAATGTTCATTGGTAATGTTTTTCAGGTTCTTGCTATTACATTTATGCATGCAGTCTGTTCACCGCGAGATAACATGACGCGTTCAGGATCAATCCCCTAAGGAAAGTATCCGAGAAAATCGGGTAATGTTTAATTAACGTTCTCAAGCAACACAACTACCTAATAACTAGGGTCGGAGTTAAATCCAATAAGTAAAATATACGTTTACAATATCGTGTAATTTTCAACCACGGTCAAATAATAACAGCACCTTAGATGGCACCCCACCCTCTAATAGATTGTGGCGTCACACCGATTGGATCTTTTTGCAATTCCAATTTCGTCGCATTTCACAATGGTTAGGGCATCACGGCGTTGTCCGTCGTGTTGGTTTGCGAAGCAAACCAAATGGGTATGCGTAGTAAACACCGGTGGTTGGCAAACGTTCATAATTAACACACCTAACCCCACAAAGTACAGCACGGGCAACGCCGTGCTAGCCACGCAGTGGCTAGTTGATAATGTTTTTCAGGTTCTTGCTATTACATTTATGCATGCAGTCTGTCCACCGCGAGATAACATGACGCATTGTGTCTGGCGCCGTAGCAACAGACCTTATCCTATTTTACATGGAGATGTGGGGTTGCCCGCTGCGTTATTAATTTGCGAGTTGTAGGTGGCGCAGGTTACGAGTCCTCCCTAGGTGTATTTCTACTCTTTCTGTGCCAGTAAAATTTTCTTTGTGTGTGATGTCCATTTACTTGATGTTTGGTGCTGGTTGGCCAAATATGGCATTAGCGCCATGAAATCTCAAAACAATTCAATTACAGGGATGCTTGCAGAGTTGTATTCAAATTTGCCCCATTGGCGCACTTGCTAGGGGGTTACTCTAGAATGCTAACTAAAGTAAAAACTACATGTTACAGAAATGGTACAGTACTCACCGTGAAACAAACGGCGGCTGGACATCGACTGATCGAAAGAAGACGAACCCCATGAAGCCATAGCTGGAGGGAAGGGGTTCACTTCAAGGTCAAACGATGCACTGTTCGATTGAACTTCCGACTACGTTTATGAGACGTACAGTTAGTATTTTAGGGTTAAATACCAGACGAACCATTGTAGTTTTGGAATTTTCAAAACTCTAAAATTACTGGACAGAAGAATTTGAAAAGTGGCATATCATTATGTTGCGTTTGATTGGATTGGATGTTGGAGTTTTATGGAGCAAGGTTCAAATAAGGACAATCCAGCTGTGCCTATGTTGCGTTTGAGTATGCAGTATTTAAAAAGCCGCAAGTTTTGATAATACAACATATTCCAATTCACCTGCATTCAAATACCAAGGTCAATAATATCAACGCTAATACTCGATCAACGTCAAGTGTCATCAAAACTAGATGACATAATATTTACAGTCTATTGTTAAGTTGCTGATTTTTAAACTGGACATGTGAGACCCAAGCGTGAAGCGCCGACCAACCGGTATAGTGGTTAAGGTGTTATCCTCTAGATCGGAAGGTTCCGGGTTCGGTCATGGATGTTTGTAAACGTATGGTGTAGAGGCGGCTGGTGCACCTTAAATCTGTCGTGGCCGAAAGTCCTCACGTTGGGTTGGCGTGGAAGTTTGGAGAGTGGGGTGCCAGCTCAGGTGTTGCTTCGTCATCTGGTTCAAAATTACGAGGTGTTGTCCTCGGATCTTTCCCTTAAGGGACTGATCCCGGACCGTCGTCAATAGCCCGTTGTGTTGCTCTAGTACGACGTTAACTAAAAATTACCAATTACCCAAGCGTGAAGCCATTTGTGTGAATCTATTGCATTTTATGTAAAATGCAGCCTTTAAAAAAATTAAAAATAGCCTCGAAAATGGCCCTAATTTTTCTTTTGCTTGAAGAGTAAACTCTTAGGTCAATTTATTAAGTAGGAAGATATATTGTTGTTATTTTAAGATGTGGGGTAGGAGACTTCCCAGAGTTCCCCCTCTTAGGCGTGTCCATGGAGGAGAAATCTAATTCCTCCTCTAAAGGTAAACCCTGCGAAACATCCCTCATAACGAATTTTACATCTGTACAATTTTACTGATGGCAACATTCAAATGTTTGCATTAATCGTACGTATTAGAATGAGTTTAAAGACAATACTTAATTGCCCTTTCATATTTCAGTACAATAACATTTGTGAAAGCTTGTTTTGAAAAAAGGAAACTAGTTTGTAAGTCTAACTGTTTTTATTCGGGTTAATTTAAAAATAATTTTACACAGGTGACTGAAAAGTTGTAATTTATTTCTAATGACTACTATAACGAAATTGATTGACATTCAATTTGTTGAAAAAATTAACTTGTCGACGAAATTGGGAACAGAAATCGTTTGACTTTAAATTTTACCGAGTCGTAATCGAATCATTCAATCTTCCGATTGGAGCTCGATAAATTTTCTAAAATGTTTTGATCTTCTGAAGGTTTTTTTTTTTGTCTCAGAGTATAGCAAGACGGGTTGAATTTGATTGATTTTGTTTCGTTTGTGGACGCGCGAGTGTATTATATACACGCCTACAAATTCATTTGTCCCAAATGAAAGGCGCCCTAAGGGACACATCTTCTTTAGGTGTGAATGGACATCATGGACCCGAGGTACTTTAGTGTTCTTTTCTTATCCCATAAGGTTTACTGTCTTTGGTATGCAAAGGAGTCGTGCTCGCGGGATACCCAAGCGATCTCTTTCTGACTTCATCCCACTACCCTGCTCCTCAATCCCTCTTTACTTCCTTTCATGACATTTTATACTTGATGTTGTCTTGTGTTTACGCAGCTTGGACAAATATGGACCTTGCGCTGTAAAACCCCAAAGAAACCAACCGAAATGAAAAGCGGAGATCGATGGGTGTACGATGGCGATGGCTTCTTCAAGCTGCAGTACCATTACCATAGGCAAATTTTTTTTTTGGTATGGACTTACGCGGGGAAATATGCAATGAACATTTACGTATGTGTATCCGTGGATTCAAGACATTTATTTGGGTTTCAAAAGGCAAAAACGACTCCACATTTTGACCTCAGGAATGATGAGGTAACACAAGCTTCCGGATATATTTTTTATTGTCTTTTACCAAAGGCGAAGAGCTTATGAAAGCCTAGGAGCGTGGCATTCCTTAAGAAAAAATATATTGACACCAAAAAAAGTAGTAAAAATAAATAAAACTTAAAGCGAAAACGAGATTTTTTAAACTTAAGTATGAGTGAAGTCGGTTTCTATTTTGTGTGTGTGTGTGTGAAATCCTCTATTTTTTCCTCTAAAAGCTGATCATGATCTGCAAATGCCACATATGTCTTCAGCACTGAAGTCTCCTATATATGCCTTTTACTGAGGCTAGTATCCAGTCCAGATAATATTCGCAGTTAGCACTTGCACATGGTCTAACCTTCTCCCTCACTTTGCGGCCTTTGCAAAAGACAGCATTAAGCTCTAAACCCCGCCACGCATACTGGAATAGCATGCTACAAAATATAAGACATGCGTATTCCGTTTTTGCACAGAATACATGTCGGTACGCATGCGTATTTCAGTTAACTTAGTGTCGAAGGACTGATGTTGGACCAATGTGCGACTTGCCTAAGACAGTGCTTGGACTGAGCGCAATTGTGCCTTCTGAACTGCTTCTTAACCTTCCAAGTGATTTCAACAAGATATCTCGTCCATCAAGATTTGACTAATTTTTCTAATAACGGGATAAAGATCTGGTTAGTTTTCATATAAAGACGAGACATCTCATCCATCTAGATCTCCTCAGTTTTGTAATGATTGCGTTTTTGATGAGAATCTGAAACAATCCTCAGGAGGTTTAACTAAGAGCTAAAAGTGATTTGTATTTCATTGTCTTTGAGGAAAAGATACAACATCTAGTCTAGTTGAATCAAAAGCTTTTTGTTTTGTATGAACGATATTTTGTTTTTGACCCAGATTTAAAACCTCGGCTTTCCCCCGTTACCTACTGTCTTTTAGCATCAGAATTATTCCAGTGAGGGCTCAAACCCCTCGTTTCCACTCCCAAACAACTTCCTTCGCGGCGGCATCGCGGTTTATAAACCGTGATCTCACTCCCTGTCTTGGGACCGGTACTGCATCTACACTCCCAAACTCAATCTGCTTCGATCCACCACCACCCCTTCTAATTCGATAATCAAAAATTAAAGCACTCACGCTTTTGGAAAGAAAAAGGGCAGTCTCGTATGCCTCCAATGCGATTCTGGCCTTGACCGCTTACGTCACGCAATCACCGAAAATCTCCCCGCTATTGTCACGATTTCCGGCGCATCGTGAGGCTAACATGGTGAAACGATTGACCCCAAACTCACACCTCGGACGCTTTAAATGTATGAGACGCGTAATGCTACATTTTATCCTAAAGAGCTCGTCGATTGTTGGTATGATTGCATTTCACTTACTTTTCATCCCAAGGGCAGAGTGTCTCGCCGTTGGAAAGGACCGGCGCTGTACGATTTGAGACAATTTCTTTCACTTTGGGGGAGAAATGCGTGTGTCCGTATGCATAATCAATTGCGCACAGTGGATGGTCGATGGGCTTCAGCCAACGAACAATATGGAGACCATAGAATGGCAGGAATGAAATGATATGTTCTTGTTCCACACGCACCCTCCGACCCCATGGAATAAATAAATAGCATTTCTGAAGTTCTTTTAATTATATCAATGGCAAGAACAAATGAGAGTGCAGACGTAATAATAGGATGGGTTAAAAATATTAATCTTAAAGATGATTGGGCGGTGGGTAGAGGTGGAATTGGTTCGCGAACTTTAACAATTTGGATTCGCACCTATCCCCTCTTACTCTTAATTTTTCTTTTTCATTCGCTCTGCACTCAATATGGACCTTGGCCTTCTCGATAATTGTTCCATTTTGATCTGTTATTAGCAAAAGTTCTCCAGTCATTAACTTAGCAAATGACTAAGTCCATCCTTGTCTACACCGTCTACTTGTCTACATCCTTGTCTACCGTCTAAGCCTGGCACCAACTGACTCAGTCAGAACTATTTTAATCAGTACTCATTTTTGAATGGGGCATTCGACTGGTATTCAACAGTCTTTATATTGCATACATTTACCAATAGATCGTTCTTCGTATGATTGGTGTGAGGTAAGGTAAGGTAATTTTAGTTAACGTCGTACTAGAGCAACACAACGGGCTATTGACGACGGTCCGGGATCAGTCCCTCAAGGGAAAGATCCGAGGACAACACCTCGTAATTTTGAACCACGGTCAGATGACGAAGCAACACCTGAGCTGGCACCCCACTCTCCAAACTTCCACGCCAACCCAACGTGAGGACTTTCGGCCACGACAGATTTAAGGTGCACCAGCCGCCTCTACACCATACGCTTACAAACATCCATGCCGTACCCGGATTCGAACCAGGAACCTTCCGATCTAGAGGCTAACACCTTAACCACTATACCGGTTGGTCGGCTATGATTGGTGTGATCGAGTGTAAACGTTCTTCTCCGCACTCCATTTGTCTGTATGTCACTAAAAGGATCACGGTTGCTCGGTTGGTAGATTCGCGGATTAGCAACCAGAGGGTCACGAGTTCAGAATTCGATCCAACCAGAGACAGTCGTGTACGTGGGGTCTAGTGCGCGTTAAACCTGGCGTGAAGTCACATTTTCGCGGTGTGGAAATTTGACAAATGTGCCCGCTCAGGTGTTGACTTCGTCATCTGACCGTGGTTCAAAATGACGGGATGTTATTGTGGGATCTTTCCTTGGGAGTCGATCCCCGAACGTCGTTGTGTTGCTCCAGTGCAACGTAAATTCAAGAACCTACGTGTATGTCACCAAATATGCTTCTTATATTCTTTTACACATGCCGAATCCAGTGTGTTTCATAATTTAGAACCAATAGCCTATTTTCTTTTCAGACGAATGTGGGTCCTATTCTGCTATCGGTAAACCCTTACCAGGACGTGGGCAATCCTTTGACGTTGAGCAGTGCCCATGCGGCGTCTCGCTGTCCACAGCTCTTAAGAGTCATCCACGAGGCTGTTCGTCAACAGAGTGAGACTGGGTACCCCCAGGCCATCATTTTAAGGTAAGAGTACATTTCAGTAATATCTTAAGCCATGCACGTACTCAGGCCCTGATTTACCATTAGGCCCGTGAGGCAAGGGCCTAGGGCCCCCATAATTTAAAGGGCCCCTAAGTTTCAAAAGTATCTAAAAGTTTTTAAAAGTTTTTAAGTAGTTACATAAATTATTGGGTATTTACGTAAATGTCCGTCGACCGTTTCCACCACTATCACATTCTTGTAATTACATTAATCATCTAACTTTTATGTTTTTAATTTTCATCTGCTTTATTTTGTTTTGCCAAGTTATATAAGTAATGTCACGATTTTCTCAAACTTTTTGGTGATATCTGTGAAACGGTCAACAGTCACAAATACGTGAGTACCAATTATTGTTATAAAATTAGTTTTTGTGATGAACAATTAACATCGGGGGGCCCCTTCCTGCGTGTTGTGCCTACTATACCAAATTTTCTAAATCGGGTCCTGCACGTACTAGCGAACTGTTACATTTATTTCGTTCTGTCTACAAGAAATATAGATACACAGGCATATTTCAGCCTACTTCGTATCGCAGTACTTAAATTGCACCAATGTGTGACTAGCGTAAAGGCTATTTTACACGTATACTTCAATCCGAATCCTCACTCTGCGTATCCCGATCCTTCAAACCAACGAGAACAGGGATGATTGACAGGATTTATCAATTCCCCTTTTCGTTGCTCATTGGTTCAACAGATCCCAAATACGGAGAGCGGACTCGAATAGATGTAGAAGTGCAAATGTGTTTTTAGGGTCTCGCAGCACTGCTGTAAGATCAGTGCGTGGCTTGACTAAGGGTCTCGCAGAAGAATCCGGTATGATGAAAGGAACTGTTTACTAGTGTACGCTTAATCGAAGCGAGCATTTTCGTTTCCTACACACTGCATCACTGCGGATTCGTCTGCTTACAACACGCTCTAAGCACTGCATTCGACGTGTCACGCGGGGACACTATAGGTACCAACCCCATCCGAAGTTTGTTTTATTAAGCCGCGATCTCACTAGCGAATTGCAACGAGATGTGTAACCAGATTTAGATATAGGCTGCATATCCACTGTTACCTCTGAACATGCCGCAAGACGTCGAGTACACGATGATCAGAATTAACTAGTGAGCAGACGAAATTTACAGTCCTGTGTGATGTAAAAAAGGAAAATGCTCACTTAGTTACTAGGTACACAAAACTGAACAGAGCTCTTTTCAGCATCTGAGAGCGTCCGTCCCAAAAACTGACAATCGGCCAGATGGCTTTGATCAATAGATGACTAATTCGATAACAGATCTGTCTGTCGCGAGAACTACCCCCCTACCAAGATTGATTACCCTTATTATTTTTTGTCATTTTAGTTAAATTATTTATTATTATTTTAAACTACCCTTGTCCTACTTTTCATTGGGTTGGCGTGGAAGTTTGGAGAGTGGGGTGCCAGCTCAGGTGTTGCTTCGTCATCTGACCGTGGTTCAAAATTACGAGGTGTTGTCCTCGAATCTTTCCCTTAAGGGACTGATTCCGGACCGTCGTCAATAGCCCGTTGTGTTGCTCTAGTACGACGTTAACTAAAATTACCATTACCTACTTTTCATAGTGAATGTTTTAAATTTGAATTTATCAACTAACACAATTGAAAAATAGAAAATATATCTGTTGTGATTTTTATTTGAGTTACCGAGAGAAAATCTGTGCTAATAAGCTATAGATATTTCCGTCGTGACAGTTATCAAAACAGTTTCGTCTTCCGAGTCGTCGCGTTCCAAACTGAACGAGTTCTAATCCTATAGTCGTTATCTGACTGTGGTTCAAAATTACGTGGTATTCTCCTCGGATCTTTCCCTTGGGGGATTGATCCCGGACCGTCGTCAATAGCCCGTCGTGTTGCTCTAGAACGACGTTAATTAAAAATTACCAAATTATATCATCTAATCCTATAGTGACCACCACACAGCGGTGGGACAGTACCAGGGGTGAAAATCTTCCGCGTTTACGCGGATTTCCGCTTTTTTTTTCTTTTGAGAATTTCCGCTTTTTTTTCCCCTTTTTGAGAGTTTCCGTTTTTTTTTTCTTCCGAAAATTTCCGCTTTTTTCTTTGAATTAAATTATGTCATGGAATTACAGCCAAAGAATAAATGTAAAAAAAAAAACAATAAGGAAAGTGTGTCCTTACTTCAGGTACTAGATTCTTCCGACTTTTCGTAAATTTTGAAAAAATGACCGATTTTTATCATTTTTTACAAAAAAAAATCCTATTTTTGCCCTTATCAGATTTTTTTACGTTTATAGAAGACAAATAAGTCTTGTTAATTCCTTTTTGTAAAGAATCCTTTGTGAGAAGCTTATTAGTTTAATGGTAAACCTGGAGAACTTGGATTTTGAACTAGTTAGCGTACGTTGTTGCATATTTCGTAGGTAAAGCTACGGTTTTCTAAAAAAGCGGAGCTGTTATCTAAAGGCAGTGAAACGTCATGATGCGGCGGAAAAGGTATAAATGAAATATTTTAAGTTGATCAGCTTTTAATGTGATTTTTCTTTCAACTAGAAAATAAGATGCTTTGTTATTTCGTCTTTCATGGCAACCTCGGCAAGCGGAAAGTTTAAATTTTCATTTAGAATATTCTAGAAATTACTTTCAAAATCCGTTAAAACTTCTTTCTTTGGCGACTTTAGAAGTACGCCAAGGCGGTGGCCATCGTTTTAAACATAGACTGCAACTATTTTCAAAATGATGCTTCTTTTAAGGGCAATATTTATGATTGTTTTAATAAGTTAAATTTTTTTTTTGTTTCTTGGATAATAGGAGTTATTAATTTTAAGTTTATTTGATTCAAATAGAAAATAAGAATATTTACGGAAAAATATAGAGATTTTGAAAAAAAAGTTATTATATTCGAAAATAGGTTGTAAATTTAAACTGAACTAAGAAATATTTTTCCTACCACATGGTTTCAGCTTCAGTCTACGTTTATAGCTGTGCCAACGACCTGCCCTTGGCGCACTTAGGCCCGGTGCACACATCCGGTTTTTCAACGTGCGGCGCCGCTGCCGCAACGCAAGTGCGGTCTGAGATACATTAAATCCAATGCAGCAGTGCGTACATGCCTCCAGCGCCGCTGGGGCGACGCACGTCCAACTTGCGTGCAATTTGTACCGCAGTTCCCCGCGGCGCCGTTCAGAAGTACCTTGTTTTCATAAACAAATAGATTATAAATAATAATTAATAAATGGTTATATCCAGTAACGTCTATTTTGTTTCAAAATATACTTTTTTTTACGCCAAGTAAGCGAAATAAACACGAATATTTATCGCATATGGCGCGAAATAAGTTCGTGTGTCATTTCACGGTTATGTGTGATAGTTGGGTTTCGGTGCCGCAGTGGCGCCGCACGTTGAAAAACCGGATGTGTACCGGGCCTTAAGTCGCCAAGTAAAGAATTATTTCGAATGAACCAATGAAATCAAACGACAGTTTAACGGAATTTGAAAGATTTTTCTGGAATATTCGAAATGAAATTTAAAAATTTTTCCACTTGACTTGGTTGTATTAAAATCCGCAATAACCGTTATACATATGGGTTACCTTAACCTGTAATTACTCGCTACTAGAAGTGCGCCAAAAAGCGCCAAGTCCGTTGCCATTTCTATAAACCAAGACTGAAGCTGTACCATTTTTATTTTTGGTGTCTAATTATTTTTTTTAATATAAAATTTATGCTATTTAATAAAAATAGTATATATTTGATTTATTCTTTTGTAACAGCATTTTGATTGTTAATTTCTGTTAATTTCATTTTTGGTATCAAGGTTTTTGAAAAATTGCAACTCTTAAGAAAATATTACCATTGGTGAGGTGTTCAAAAATATTCATAAAAATAACATTTTGAACTTCATCCAACTTATTTATACTGTTTATGGTTGCCTAGATATTTTTTCTCTTTTACAAAATTTGAGTTTGCACGTAAGGTGCCCACTCCTACTTTTCCAAAGACAAATTTCATTGTTTATAGTGGACTTTATAGGGTTTTTATCAGACTAAAAATTTGCCTACCCCCTCAGAAATTTTTTTTTGGCTGCACCACTGTTCTGTACACACATTAGTACACAAATATAGTAATCTTATTCAGCTATTTTTGTACTTCAAAATAACGCTGCATATATTTTCCTCTTTTTTACATTTTAACCGTTTTCACCCCTGGGCAGTACTGATAGCAGACCCACAGTAACAGCAGCTGTTCGGTAGTTAGTACCTACTAGTAGTTTCCACTTTTTCTTATCTGATTACTAATTTACTATAGAGCAAGTAGTAAATTAGTAATCAAATCAGAAAAGGTGGAAACTACTCTAATTGGAAAAAGTGGAAACTACTCTTCTTAACTAGTTTATTTCCTGTTCTAAGCTGATTTTTAGTTCACTGCCTATTCTAAGCTAGTAACTGTTTGCTAGTTGGACTAAGGTAGTTACATTACAAGCTGTTATATACATTATGTTACAGTGTGAGTACGTGGCTCACCTGACTGAGATATGCTTTTACCTTTAGCCGACGAATAAACTCCGAAGTTTCTAATTGTGATTCTGTTTCCAGTGGCGAGAGTGGTAGCGGCAAGACATACTCGTCGATGCTGTTGCTACGGCAGCTGTTCGACGTCGCCGGCGGTGGGCCTGAGACAGACGCCTTCAAGCACTTGGCTGCAGCTTTCACGGTGCTCAGGTCACTGGGCAGCGCCAAGACGGCCAACAATTCAGAATCTAGTCGAATCGTAAGTCTCATTTGCTTCATTTTGAAACTGTCTTTCAACAAATGTCTCATTTAATCTAGATGCCCTCCTGTGACATTGTATATTTACAAGGTTGTCCATCGTTACTGTCTCAGAGAGAGGTGGGCAGCGGTAGCCACGGTGGAAGAGTAGCGAATTAGCAACCGGGGGTCTCGAATTTTTATACAACCAAAAGACCACCGTGTACACGCGGGGTTAATGTACGTTAAATCTGTCTAGGACTCCAATATCCTCTCATTGGCGTGGCGTGGAAGTTTGGCGAGTGGGTGCCAACTAGGGATGCGACATCGATGTCGATGTTTTCAAAACATCGGTGGTTTTTAAAAAACATCGATGTATTGAAGTCGATGTTTATGTAACATCGATGTTTATACTTGTCGATGTTTATGTAACATCGATGTTTATACTTGTCGATGTTTTATTTTTAAATGAAAAAGTACCGTTATAAAAATTTAAAAAATAACCAAGTAGCATAATTTTTATAATCAGCTAATTGAACATACTTTTAGACCAAAGTGGCCAAGGGTGAAGGGTCTGAAAAGTAGGGATGTGACATCGATGTCGATGCTTTCAAAGCATTGATGTTTTATTAAAAAAAACATCGATGTATTGGAGCCGATATCGCATCACTAATTGCAAAACCAGTTTTTAGAAATGGGGGAAAAAGTTTAAATACACTGAATTTTAAAAACATCGATGGTTTGGGGGCAATGTATTATCAACATCGATGTTTTAATTTTGAACATCGATGTTTCAAAACATCGATGTTTTGCTGTCGATGTCGCATCCCTAGTGCCAACTCAGGTGTGACCTCGTCATCTGACTGTGGCTCAAAATTACGCGATGTTGTCTTCGGATCTAGGTTTGATCCCGGACCGTTGATAGTGTTGCTCCAGTGTTTTAGGTCAAAGGATCTGGCTGGCCAATCCATACGCCGAATATTCTCACTTTCTAGATAAACGTCGACCAGGTGAACCCGATGACGACAAGCGTTGTCATCCATTAACAGGAAACGAGGGGCAACTGCGCCCTTGAAAAGTCGGAACATAGGGCTCTAAGATCTCATCTCAAAACCTCATAGCAGTCAGGGACCCTCTGTCAAACACAGGGACGGGTGTGCGGCCGTTCAATGTGATGCCTTCCCAGACCATGACACCTCCACCAACATAATGGTCCATTTCCCTGATGTGAGAGGAATGGTATCGGGTCCCAGGCTCTCTCTCCAGATGAGGAAACGTCTAGAATCAGTGTCGAGGCTGAATCTCAACTCATCTGTGAAGAGCACGGTGCTCTACTGAAGTCTGGTCCAAGACTCATGACTCTACACCATGCTAAACGCGCTCTCTGTGTGCTGCAGTGAACGGGACGCAAACAGCGGGTCTTCTGTCATAAAGCCCTCTCTCATGAAGCCTTCAAGCAACAGTAACCCGTGAAACTCTGGTTCCACAGGCAGCATGCAGCTCATGTGAGAGCTGTGAAGCTGTAGCAGTCCTGTGGTGCCGCGCTGAAAGTGCCAAATAACGATCCTCCTTAGTCGTCGTGTCTCTTCGACGACCGTGTCCCGGTCTTCTCGATATGGATCCAGTGTCTTGAAACTGTTTCCACTCATTGCAGACGACACTGGGGGGCGTTACATGGAGCTCTATAGCCACCTGCACTTGTGATTACCCTGCCTCCAATCTACCGACGATTCTCCATCTCATTCCGTCATCCATACATTTGTGGCAACTTATATTTTACCTATTAGCTTATAAAATTTACCCAAGTCTTACGAGAAACACAGTGAATGTCTCCGAGGAGTGAATGTCTTTCACACGAATCACGGAAAACGCCTCGTGCGCTTATCACCCCCTCCGCGGTCACAGCTCCACCCATACGCACGTGTACGCTTACGTATACGACACTGAATGCCCAATTTGCATTATTCTTCGGCGGCATAACTAGTACATTTGGTTGAGTACTTTTTATGAAAATAAACATAATGTGCAAATTCTCTTAATTTTGAACACGAGCGTATTTATATCTGTAACCCGCACAACAAAATGTATTTATTTTGGTCAAACTTCATTTGTATATTTTTTTTAACCTGACGGTGCGCGATCGCTAGCAGTGATATCATCAATTTGAAATAATTTTCAAAAGATGATACATTTTTTTCGTACCTCGTTTTGCTTGTGACATCACAAAATCAAACCAAACAATATGAAACTCCGCCTACTCGTGACGTTACACAACCAATCAAAACTTTAATAGCCGCGCAAACGCATGTCTATACATTTTATGTAATAAGTTTTTTTTTGTACAGTATAAGAGTCAACTGTTTCGCACTATTGCTAATTACTACCAAAAAATTTTTAAGTTAAATCATATACAACACTAATTTGTAATGATTTTCAAGGTCTGATAGGCTCGGCTAGATATTTTTTACGTCATTGAAATATTTCGCCAGAACTGTTTAATACACTAGGCTCGTTTATCGCACTAGAGCTAAACGATTTTTTAAACTGTTTTCGGCCTCTATTTTGGCGTGTATGTTCACTTACTCGACGTTGTATGTTGTGTTTGCGCAGCTACACCAAATGTGACCCTTGCGTCATAGATATCAAAAATTATGTCTCTAATTAAACACATTTAGTCTAAGCGGCAAAACGGGCGAATAAGTCCCGTAGTGGTAGTTTTTTTACTGTTTGTATCTGCTTGTTGCCATTCTCCAGAAGAAAAAAAATGTCATGTGTCACGTGCAATAATATAGAAATTCGTCGAAATACCGTTCATTTAGAGTCAATGCTCCAAGGTCAACCAGCGTCTCTCAGCTAATACCTAGTTCGGAATCTCATCATTCGTCGAAGATGTCATAGTCTGGATATGGCATCGTCTCCAGGTGATGGATTTTCGAATTTCCATCATAGTTCGAAAGCAAAAGATAAAGGAAAATGTCTTCTGAGATCCCTTACCCCAAGGCCGCGGCTACTTTTATTTAATCGATTACTTCGATTAAATTCACTGGTAATAGCATGTTAGAGAGGTGCATATTCAGCCGATAAATAAATAAAAAGCGAAAACCGAAGGCAATAATACGAGCTGTGATGATTTATTTTGACAACATGATACTGCCTAATGACTCCTCCGATTTTATGAATTTTGTGTTCAGAATTCAGAGCATTTATTGTTTCATTAAGAGTCTGGTGATTTTATGTCATTAAGTTAAAAATTATGCGACCCTTGATTGGAGCCCGTATTACTTGTGGAAAGTATGCGCCTGTTGCTGCGCAGAGCATTGTTTTCTTTGTTTTGTTTATTAATTAAGTTGTGCTGAACAAAACTCATAAATAACGAAATCGAAATTGTTTTACATGGAGATGAGGTATCGGTTCCTGATTGAAGTTTGTGTTTTGCATTCTCCTCGTATTCGGGAGTATTCTTTTTCTTGTTTCACTAAATGCCAGGTAATTATGGGTAACCGAATGAGGGAAATTTCCCACAATGATGATTTGGGTGTCGGGTGTTTTGATATTTTTGCATTATTTCCAAATCACTTCTGGAGCGAGTTTATTTTTTTTGTCGAGTGAATTCTCATTTAAAATAAATTGATTCAAAGCGATTTGAGATTCTTGGAGACCTGATTTTTCCATGCTGCCTGATTTGCAGAGAGTTTTCAAAAAGCCTTTGTTTCTACCAGAACATTTCTTTTTTATTTCATCTGATTTTGAAAACCAAGAGCAATGATACTCGTCCAAGGTCAAGTGTCATCATTCCTCGAAGTTAATTAAAATGATTTGTTATTAGAGTATGCGAGAGTGTCTTCACTTGTGCATTCACCAGGTTAATCTCTGTGCTCAGATGGCAAAATGTTATGAGTCACTTTTCCCAAAAAATTGAGTAATTTCCATCCTGGAGTCTGGTTTGTTAATGTTTAGAAGATGGCAAAATGTCGTAAGTCTTTCTCTTTCAGTTTATGAGAAAACAAGGGTGGAAAATTGTAGTGTCAAAAACCACGTGTTGAATCTTGAATCTTGAAATTGGTGTCACGAAAAATTAAAAAAAGTGACATTGCATTTTGCCATTTGAGCACAGATTCTGTTGTGATCTATGGCGAGCTGCCATAAGTGTGAAAATTAGCCTTTCAAAGGCCCTATGTTTTATTTTGCTTGAAGAGTGAGAACAATGCTGTTTCTTCCGTAATTACCTTTCTACAAGAATGTCTTACCAGGAATTTTGATAAGGAAAACCTTAATATTTGCAGAAAACACTTAAAACGTTTATTAAAAATCCTTAGTTTCTGCAAGAAAACTACATATATTTTATTTCAACTGCCTTTAAAATCCAAGATCAATGATACTCTTCCAAGGTCAAGCTTCATGAAATCTCGAGGGCAAATTATTTATAGGTTAGTTAAAAAGTATTATTTTTATAACTGGATCCGTGAGTCCAAAATCAAGTACTCGTGCGAGGTTTGAGTTGTTTGGTATCATTAGGATGCAATGAGCTCTAAGCTCTTTACAGTGGTGTGTGTTTATTATTTTACACAGCAATGTATATCTATGGTCAAGGGGGTGTCGAAATTTGTCAAAAAGGAGATGTGCATCTGCTGGAGGATATGTCTTGGTTGCCTTTGAAATGCTTTCCGATGCCCTAGGGCATCCTTTATATACACTCCACTGCAATGTGCTGCCACCTGCCTTTTGTGATTGGTTATTTCACGTTGACATCGAAAATAAGTGGTAGTCACATTAATGTGACTGGACTGTGTATATATGAAATGGTTATAGAGTTGACAATGTAGTAACAACACATTGGCATACAACATACACAGCAAAATATTAAACTGTTCAAATGTGACCCGTCACGGTAAAAGGAACTATACTTCATGCTTGCGTCTGATAATGGGAAAGGTGAAGAGTAGACTTTTCAAAGAATCATATAAAATAAAAAACTTGGCGTGTTAGAACGCTGTTTGCATCAACAGGCTTGTCAATGAGCCGGAATTTTTTTTGGGAGGGGGGGGGGGCTTAAGAAATATTTTTAGTTTGAATTTCCACCTATAGATGGCGTTGTGCCCTCAGCAGGACGAAAATAAGCAAATCGGAAATATGGATTTTCCTTAGCGCATATTGTACAGGTATTGCTATTAACTTTCCCGTGTTTGAAAAAATGGACTTCAAGTGTCCTAAAGATAGTAAAAGGTCACTGCGGACCATCCACAATCTTTTATAGAATACACTGGGCGAATTCCTACACCTTCGCTGCATCGTTTGGTTTCTACTGATGAAGAGATTGCTGCTTCTATGAGAAAACATTTAAATGGTTCTCACGTAATCTCTGATCATTCGCTCTCTCTTCTGTCGAAATATTCATAGAAATATTTTTTTTATCGAATTTATAGCGATCTAAGGAACATGCGTTAGTCCGCATGTCAATGGTATCAAGTCGGCGGATCAACGACAGCCAAAATGAGCTGATACAATGAGATATACAAAGCAGCACCACAAAAGTAATCCATCAGTGCTTTAATTCCGTTACGATTTGTATCAGTGCATTTCTTACAGAAAACATCTGTACGTTAATCTGATGAAGAATAAAACTCCGCATTCCAAAAACCCTGTTTGCATTAGATGCCAGATTAAACTGCACTTGAAGTGCTGAGGCTAATCGTTCGTGGAAAACACTATTAAGTCGATGCTGCTTTTGATCGAACTCTTTTTACTTTTTTTTTTTAAGAATTCGTACGATTTTAATGACTTTAATGTCCCGCTTAGAGGTTGAGCGTTCTCCCACCGCGCTAGCAACTTGCGAGTTGCAGCTTCGATTCTTACCTAGGTGAATTTTTCAATTCTGTGTTAGTAAAATTTTGTTTGTGTGCATGTTTATTTGAGGCAGCTTGACAAAATACGTGTCTTGCGCCTTAAAACGCAACCAACACTCCTAGATTTAGAACTAGTTGTTGTTGTTGTTGTTGTCGTGTCTACGACGAGTCTTGTTCAAATGATGCCATGAGCAGTTATCACAGCTCTAGCAATATCGACTATATTGTCCTCGTACAGTTGTTTTATTCAATTTAAAAAGAGTCTCAGGATCACATCTCCTTAGGTGTCTACGAGCATCACGAACCCGAGGTATTCTATTGGTATTTTCTTTTCCCATAGGGCAGGCCTCGAAATAGATTTTTTAATACAGGTACACAAGATGCACCTAAGTTTTTAAATTAGGTGCACAGATTATATTTTAGGTACACGTTTAAAAAAACGTAATATAAGAGCATTGATGTTATGTAAACTACTTCATTAGTTGGGTATGTTTGGATATGTTACTTGTAGATAGTAAATACAAATATTTAAACATTTTTTTTACCTGAAAAATTATTACTTACAAATATTCAGACATTGGTGGGCAATCAGAAACGTCTACGTTTTTGGAAGATCTTCACCCATAAGATTTAGTGTCCATCCTTCTTTTTGTATTTTTCTTTCATTGCAACATAGCATTTACTGGATTAAAGTTTACGCATAATGTGTATTTAGGAATTTTAATTACGTTCCTTTAGAGCGAGAGAAGTCGATACTAATATTTTGTTCAGACATCAAAATAACATAAAATACGTTTCCTCCGCTTTTTTTAACGATAGGTGCACTGCGTTCACCTAGAGGGGAAAAATTAGGTGCACCCGGGTATTTCGAGCCCTGCCATAGGGTTTATTGTCTTTAGCGCGAGGGTCGATTCCCGGGATACCCAAATGATCTTCCCTGCTTTCATCTCACTATTCTGTTCCTCAATCCCTTTTTTATCACTTTTCATGGCATTGTGTACCTGACGTTATCTTGTGTTTGGTGGAGCTTGGCTCGTGCGACACGAAACGCCAATACCGTCCGTATAAAAAGAAGTGTTGGAGCATTCTTATTTTGGGTGGCGTAAGGTCCAAACACGGCCAAATTACGCCGACGAACCGGGAAAATGAGTACTCTGGAGAAGAGGCGGCATTTTCTGTCAAGGGCATGCCTTCATCAGAATACAGATGGCATCAAGGCGGCGATTCGCCTAAACCAGCCACCGATGGACACCGCACTTTTAACTGGCTTCTTTGCGAGCGACAAACAAAACCTGACACAATTACATCGATCTGTGGCAGAGGTTTTACAACCAAAACTAATACAAAATGGATGGGATAATTGGCTACATTTATCGTGGCCGCTGCTCGAAGCCGACTCCATGCGAGAATCTATCTTATTTCGACTGACTGTAGCTGGATGTCAAACTTTAGGAGATATTTAATAATTATTGAGTACAGGTAATTACGTTCTTCATTATACACCTTCCTCTTGAGAGCTATGACAGTGACGTATGCTCATGAGGTTGCATGTACAGCGAGTGAATACAAATAAATGAAGGGATAATGAAAGTTGGATTTAAAGGGAATTCCATCTGGTGTGGATGGAAACAGTCGAGAGAACTCCAACTCCGGCTTCTGGTCATTGGCTCCCCGAGAACCGCAGGGCACGTCAATCACTCAATTGGAGAGGGGGGCAATGGACACGCCCATCGTTTACTTGGAACCAATCTAATCTGAAATTCCGCTTTTGCGTGGGCGATCTCTGTGGCGGGGAAATTAGCATTTAACTGTTGATGGATAAACACGGGGGTTGCCGGAAGAAGGGGGTTAGTTGGCTCAGGGTTAGATGTGCTGCGGATGTTGTAAAAAGGTGTCATTTTTTGGATATCCGAAACTGAAATGTATTCCCCGGAGCGAGGTTTTTGCAGGTGATATCACTGCCGTATCTTATACGGTTTTATGGTCTTCTGGGGCGCCCTATCATAGGCCCCGACGCCCCCTTGAATTCCCAACAATAGTTTTAGGCAAGCCCGTCCTTTTTGAAGTAAGGAATAAGAAAATTATCAGAAAAAAACGGCCAGCCCAAAGGTGTTTTCTGACACTCATTATGTTCTATACTCACTGTGACACGATACGACAAATATTAGATTCCCGATATTTTGGACGCCCCAATATTTATGAGGTTAGAGCTTCCTGAAACATAAGGGATGAATCAGCAAATAATATGGATAGCCAAAAATGCAGAGTGTCTCGACCTCACTCATCTAATCGTATTGGTGCTGCCAAGGGTCTGAAACTCTAATACCCATGAGCCCCGAACCTGTTGGACAATATTTTCTACTTGCTCAAGTATGTATTATCCCAAAACAAACGTATATCTATGGTTTGGCTTTCTGAACGCTAGGACTTCTGATAAACATGGAGTAACGATCCTAGGATACTCAAGTCATCTTTCTATGGTTTCTCCTCTTAATCCTTTCTTTTTACAGTTACTTGACATTATCTATTACATTATGTTAAATCTGTCGCGGCCTCAAATATCCTCACGTTGGCGTGGTGAGCAAGTTTGGAGAGTGTGAGGTGTCTTTCTATCTTGTGTTTGGCGCAGCTTGGCCAAATATGGCTATTCCACAATAAAACCCCAAACTAACCAACCCTACGCCTGCCGTTAGCCCCAAGGTCATTCGGCTTCGATAAGACCAATAGAGCTTGGAGCTTCCAAAATATTTTCCTCATTCAATGACCTACCATGTTCAAATGTTTGTCTGTCGAGGTGTGTAGAGTGTGTTGATTGTTTTGGTACTTCAGGACAATCACTCTCAGGGGATTTTCAACTTGGTACCACCGTCCCAGCCTAAGCCATTCGGTGTATCGCCACGAAATTTTGAACCAAGGTCAGGTGACGAAGCAACATCTGAGCTGGCACCTCACTCTCCAAACTTCCACACCAACCCAACGTGAGGACTTTCGGCCACGACAGATTTAAGGAGCACAAGCCATTATCTGGATTCGAACCATGAACCTTCCGCGATCCAGAGGCTTTCTTCCACCTTAACCACTATACCGGTTGGTCGGCTCACTCGCAGAAGATGAACCCCAATCATATATTATATCTGAAGCACCCTAAAATGTTCCCCAATTAGCCTATTGACGCCTAGCAATGCTTGTTCCCCAAACATAAAGTAGAAATTACTTACTCCCCTATAACAAATCCAACCATTCAACTCATTACTTATCAGGGTTCCCATGGGCCTAAACAATCCAAGAGGTTTCGACGAGATCTCTTGTCCATCAAGATTTGACCAATTTTGCTAATGACCAGATCGTTATCTAGATAGTGCCGATTTTCTGTACTATGACGATATCAAGATATGATCGAGTTTCTTCTAATGAGATATTCTGTCCATCAAGATGTGGTCAGTTTTCTTCTAATGGCGAGAAATAGAAGAATTAAAAAGACCTGATTTCTGAGTTAAGTTTGTAATGGCCCTTACAGATTGGGAAACAAAGGAAATTTTATAAAAATCCTTAGTTTTTGCAAGAAAATTACCTACTTTATTTCACCTGAATTCGAAAACCAAAGTCAACGATACTCATCCGAGGTCAATCTTCATCAAAAATTGGTGGCATAGTATGTGTAGATTAGCTAGAAATTGATGGTTTTTGAAACTAGATCCATGTATTCGAAACATAACCCCGTGGTAGCCCAGTTGGGAGAGTAACGGATTAGCAGTAGGAGGGTTGCTAGTTCGAATCCCACCAAAAACTGCCGTGTACAAGGGGACTAGTGCATGTTAAATCTTTCGTGGCCTCAAATGTCCTCATGTTGGCGTGGCGAGCAAGTTTGGAGAGTGGGGTGCCAGCTCAGGTGTTGCCCCGTCATCTGAACATGGTTCAAAATTGTATGGGAGTTTTCCCTCGAATCTATCCCTTGGGGGATTGATCCCTGACCGTTGCCAATAGCCCGTTTTGTTTCTCCAGTGCGACGTTAATTATCTATCTACCCTATCTGTTGTGGTCTATGTGTTTGCGCAATGAACTAGCAACCTTCGAGTTGTCGGTGGCTCAGGTTCAATTTCTGTAACTTATCGTGAATGTATTTCGCTCTTTTGTGTCAGTAAAAATTTCCTCGTGTGTGTACGTTCATTTAGTTGACTTTCTTATTTAGTGTTTGGGGTTGCTTGGCGAAATATGGCCTTGACTCCGTATTCATTCATTCATTCAAATTGAGGGGGGGGGGTCAGGAAAGTCTTAGGTGCTGATTCCACCAGGGAATATTGCACCAAACGCCATTGTTTTTCGACACTCCTGTCAAAGAAAGCCAGATTCCTTAAGAAAGGCCAAAAGACTTTTGACAGGTTCTTCGTGAATTGTATCAAGTTCTGTTCCAAGACCTAGACTTGAGTGCCTTATGTGAAGCAAAGCTTCGCATTCAAAAAGTATATGGTGGGCAGTTTCCTCCACCATTTTGGATTTCTTGCATAGAGGTTCTTCTTTAAAGATTCCCATCCTATGAAGGTGTTTTCTTAGGTGATAGTGGCCTGTGAGAAATCCAACTATCACCCTCATCTTATCCCTGCTAAGATGAAGGATCTGAGATGATATTTTCATGGAAGGTTCCTTGAATCATAAGCCTCGCATGTTTTTGATCGGTGGTTTGCTTCCACTTTTTTGTAGTTTCTTTAAGCATTTTTTCTCCTATCACCCTTTTTGCGGTAGTCTTGGAGATCCCGCAAAAAGGTTCAGGGCTTAAAGGTAGGTCTGCAGTCCCCAGTTTGGCTAGCTTATCTGCATTTTCGTTTCCTTCTACACCAGTATGTCTTGGCACCCAAGTAAGAAAGATCCTATTATGGGTCCCCAAGTCTTGTAGAAGGTTCCTACATTCCCAAACAAGTTTGGAGCTTATTTGAAACGAGTTTATCGCCTTTAAGGCTGCTTGACTGTCACTAAATATGTAGATTTTCCTATTTGAGTAGGATCTTCTAGAACATTTGACGCCATAATACCCCGCCAACCTGAATATCATGTTAGTAGCTTGTCTGAAAACTGAACTCCTTGGAGAGTTGTCTAGCAAACATTAAGCAAACTGACTGCAAACAAGCACCTTGTAGTTAATGAACATATTTGCTGTAAAGTTGTAACTAAAGTAGACCTTGATCGTTCTAGTGGTGCTAAGGATCAGTATATTCCCCCCAGCCCCCTAATCGGAGTGTATTCCCATTTCAGAGTAAAAAATAAATTTCTTATCAATTAAAATTCTTTTCGCAGTAATTTTCACCTCAAGCTCCTCTTTGAACGAAATGTCCTGGTTGCCTCTACAACCCTTATTGGTTGTCATTTAGCGTCTACAGTGTTTTGAAGCCACCTTCTCCACGGAGAATAAATACACTGTGTTAGAATCAAAGTTCTGGAAACTCTTCTGCAGCTGTCGTGATTTCACGATTCCGTAGGTTTTCTCTTTAAAAAAAGGCTAATTAGATGTCCTTCCACTGTAAAGTCATCGTTTTACGAAGTGAAGCATACCAAGTCAAAATTTTGAATACGAGGGTTTTATTTAGCTTTTCTAGACTAGAATATGGTGATCTTAGGCTAGTGAAGCACTTTAAGTCATTTTTCCTTCGTATGAAATTTAGTTTTCGTCTTGGGAGAAACACTTAGGGAGTTTAGACTCGTGATAAGAATTTTTCTCCTTCATTTTCACAAAAAAAATACTTTTTGACTTGAAATGTTTCAGTAGCAAGCAGGCGATACATAAG
Source organism: Metellina segmentata (assembly GCA_947359465.1). Lineage (NCBI taxonomy): Eukaryota > Metazoa > Arthropoda > Arachnida > Araneae > Tetragnathidae > Metellina > Metellina segmentata. The sequence continues at coordinate 27,749,190 of OX375882.1, forward strand.
TGTCTCCTCCGCCTTTTTCCTAGAGATTGTATATAAAACTACAGAACTTATACGCAGCATTCATAAATATTTATAGTTGTGACACCTTGAAGTTGGAAAATTTTGTCCTGACCTAATTATCTAAAATCTATAATTTAAAAAAAAAACGTTTCGCAAACTGTTTTTCTTAAGATTTTCCTTATGGTGTTTATTTTTTATTTTTAGGGCATTCTTTTTTCTGTGTCCGTTTTTAAGAATTTGTAGATGATCAATGACCGAGTCACTCGTAATATGGAGGGATTTCTGTTTAATATCTATATATATAATTCTCTTACGTGGCTCACAAAAAAGACGTTATTTGTAATCGCGTTTTGGCAACACTGTACAATTGTTTGTTTATCGCGAAGTCTCGCGCATCGATTGAATTTATAGCGTTATCTGATGAAATTTTATTGGAAAAAAAAAAGGAAATTTTAATGAGCTGTTGCAGTTAATTTATAATAGAAATCAAAGAAAGCGGAGGATCTTTTCAGGGCCATTTAAAAAACGGTCCTTTTCAGGGCCAACAATTATAGTTCAACAAGACGCTTGCACTACAACTTTCGACAACAAACTCAATGAAAAAGTGTGGGTCGTTTGAGTGCTGGGAAAATGTACACACAAACAACATGCTGGGAATTCAATTTCCAAAGCAACGCTCACATTTCGAGTCAAAATTTGCACAAAGTTTTCATTTGAATTCTGATTTTAGAGATACTGTATATATTTTTTCTGTAATACAGCAAATTTAGATTTGAAAAGCATTTTTTTGGTAACATATTTTGTAAACAATCCCTTCTGCTAGGACACATGTCTTCATTGAGGCGAGCGAAGCGAGCATAGGTTCGCGCAGCGAACCAATGAGGATTGCAAAGCAATCCTCCGGGGGTTGGCGAGCGTTAGCGGGCAGGGGGCAGGCCCCCTAGTTTATTTGTAAGGCATGGGTTCACTTTTAATCCTAATAGACGCATTGATCCTTCTAGATATGCTTCCAACAATATTTTGGTAAGGTAATGGTAATTTTAATAAACGTCGTACTAGAGGAACACAACGAGCAGTTAACGACGGTCCGGGTTCAATCCCCTAAGGTAGGGGTTCCCAACCTTTTAGTAAATGCGTACCACTTGAAATTTTTAGAAATATTTGGCATACCACCATTTCCGCATTTTTTTAGGAACATACAAAGGGCGTTCCATAAAAACTGAGAGTGCATTTTTTACGGAGTGGCAACACCGCAAAACTAAAAAATAAAAGTGCAGGCGATTTTTTCAATCTATTAATTGTACAATTATAAATATTCAAAAAGAAGCAGACAATTTCATTTTCCTAGTTTCGTGCTTGTTTAAAGAACTGTTTTTATTTGCCCTACTGAAATGGAGGTGAGTGATTCAAAGTTAAAAAAACGAAATGCGTTCTGCCATAAAATTTTGCTATTGTTTGGGCAAAACAGCTCCAGAAACAGTTAAGTTAGTGAAAGAAGCTGACAAAGACAAGTGTTTTGGTGATACTACGATTTTGAGATGGCATGGTGATTTCAAAAAAGGACGTTTGTCTGCAGAACTGGACCCTAAGCCTGGTCGACCAGAAAGTGTTGTAAATGATCGAAATGTTAACAATGTGTGGGCAATCTTGCAAGAAAATCGGCGAATGACATGTGAGGACATGGCGGCATCAACTAACATTTCGAAAACGTCGATATTTCGCATTATTCGCAACAATTTACAGCTTCGCCATATTTGTTACAGATGGGTTCCTCGTTCGTTTTAATCGATCATTTTATAAGTTAAGTGCTAGTTATTATCCGACTGTTGGGTTTTACATTCACAGGTTTCATTGAACAAACGCATTATTTTACAACCTGACTACGATAAGAAAAGAACGAATCAAATGTCAGTTTTTCTCTCTCTTGACCTATGCCTTATTTTATTCTACAGGGTCACTTTATTGAAGTGCAAGTAACTGATGGAGCTCTTTACAGAACCAAAATTCATTGTTACTTTTTGGATCAGGTATACCTTAACTTCTTTTTATATTATTTCATTATTGTCATTAAGCTTAGTTGTAATTCTGTCTTTATATAGTATCAATATAGTGTATATCAATACAATTTTTTTTATTATTCATTTTTTATTTTTTCAGACACGGGTTATTCGTTTACTTCCTAGTGAGAAGAACTACCATATATTTTACCAAATGTTGGCTGGTCTTACTCAAGAAGAACGTTGTGAGTATTTTTGAAGTAATATCTAGCTATTCCAGAAATCGTACGTTGCTTTCTAATATTTCTAAGTAACTAGTAACATTTACGTTGTGATGCGAAAGGTTAACTGAAGTATGTTTACTTACTTAAAGACTACTTTTTTGTAAAGCTTAACCTGATGTCTATTTAAAGATTTATTTAAAAATTATAGCACTAAGAATATTTATAATTCAACCAAATTATTGCAATATATGAAATTCTTAATTCTATTCGTATGTTGTCCCCAAGTTTTAAATAAAATAAAAAAAATTTATTTAAGGCCTATTGATAAATGAGTTTAGATAACATTTTCTTCTTTAATTTTAAAAGTGTACATTAATTTGAAATAATGAAGTAACATTTTAACAGATGAAGAATTACGTACCGTTGGTCTAATATTGACTTAAAAATTGCATAGTTTTAAACTCCGCATTTAATTTAGAATGCTATTTAAATGAGAATATTAATTTTAATTTTGTTTGCTAATCCATAATGTAAACTGTATTTTTAGCACAACTTAGTCTCGCTGGTTATTCCTTACATAATCTCTGTTACCTAAACCAAGGAGACATCACTCAAAATGAATCTGAAGACGCTTCTAGGTTCGAAGCATGGAAGGTACATAACTTTTGTTCCTAAAAGAGTTAAAAATAATTATTCATAGCAATAATTATTTTCACTTGTGTCGAATTATTAAATTAAATTAGTAAATTAACTTTGAAGCGTTGTATAGAATATGTAAGTTAATGGGGTACAAGATTAATGTTGATAAAGTAAAACTCACGAGATGCATTAAACTGATATAGCAATTACGTAGAGTAAAATTCTCATCAACCAAAGTAAAATGAAAAGTGAGCAATAGTGTTTCCACGACCATACCAAGGTCAATCCAATCACTCATACCAAGTACATAAGGGGATAAAAAATAAGTAGTAACTTATATGTAATGTTGTGTTCAAAACTGACATAAACAAGATATTATCACATTTTTAAACAGTAATATAAACTGTCATCATCAGATTTGATACACATTTTAAACTCTTTCCAATTGTGAAACATGGCTTTTTAATATGCGTAACGCCAACTGAAACCTAAAAAATCTAACTTTTCTCACCTACGACGTTTAAAAACCGGTAATTGGGTTCGGAAATCGGGGAGAATTACCGTTACCAAAATATTATAAATGATTTTCCTGTCATAATATTTTATTATTTTAGCTTTATTTTTGTAATACTATTTAACGTCTGTGGCAACAGTGGAAAGTTCCGTCAGTACGGGACAGTCTTCAAGCGATTTAATTTGCTTTTAATTGTTTTCATGATTTATATCTCTATATTAAAAAAAAGTTACCGCCGCCGCCGCCGAAGAATTGAAATTTTTGTTGTTTAGCTCCATTCTTAGACGGTTTCCCGAGAAAGTACTGATCGGAAAAATATGAAATTAACATGCTTTGTTCTTCATCGTATTCCCTGGATAATTATTAAGATTTTTTTCCGATGCGGCTATTAGTTTAGGTTTTATTAAGTGTTAAAGTTGAAGAAGTGAAATTTCTTCCGCGAGTGAGCAAAACACATTCAAAATTTCAGTCTTTAGTCGTGAGTTTTTTTTAAGAGTACCTCTCAACGTAAATTTTTGCAGCTCGTCGAGTTTTTTTTTAAATTTAAATTTGGTTCTTGATAATATTTTTTTGAAATTCGGGACATTTTTGTTACTTTTTTTTAAAACTGCCGTATCTATATCTAATTACTATTAGTTTTTAATTTTTAAAATATCGCTGTATACCTCAGAATATACTCTTTCTTACGGTACTATTATTTTTGAAATCGGTTAATAATTAAATTGGATGCGATCAAATGTTCGTGATACAAAATTCGGAATCTTCGGATATTTTCGCTACTTTTTGTTAAAACCATTATGTCTACGGCAAAAACCATTATTTTTTAAATTTGAGAACATCACTGAATACACTACATTACACTCTTTCTTATGGTACAATTATTTTTCAAATTGGTTCATAAACAAAATCGATGCAATTAAAAGTAGGTCATACAATTTTCGGAACTTTCAGATCGTAACTTCCGATACAAAACTAAAATGGTCATATCTATATAGTATTACTGTTAGTTTTTAATTTTAAAAATATTGCAGTATACCTCACAATGTACTCTTTCTTACGGTACAATTATTTTTAAAATTGGTTCATAAATAAATTCGATGCAATCAAAAGTTGGTGACACAAATTTCGTATTTTTCAGATCGCATAGCTGCTTCCGAAAGCAGTAGTGGGTTACACTTTTGACTATCGGGTTTGCCAGATATCAAATTTATCGTAGCAACAATTGCCATAAAAACGATTTCTTTTTATTTGGCGAGGAAAAAGGCTCGCTTTTTCCCCTCTGTTCTCAAGACAGTTTACCGACAAAGTACAGATCGTAAAGTTTGGATATTAACAATGTTTACTTAAAGTTGTACAGGGAACAAGATGCAGAAGATTTTTTACTGATGCGGCTATTAGTTTAGGGTGCATTAAGTGTTAAAGCAAAAAAAAGTTAAATCACTTGCGAAAGAAGTATTGGTTTGAGAAAGCAAACCAAACGGGATTGCGTAGCAATCCCCGGGGTCGGCGAGCGTAAGCGAGCAGGGCGCGAAGCCCTCGCTGTGACGTCATGTACCGGAAAGTGAAATCAGCATAATACGAATTATTCAGATAGTTTCACTCTGTGAAAGGAATGTTGGTTTGCGAAGCAAACCAAATGACATCTGTGAAAGGAGTGTTGGTTTGCGAAGCAAACCAAATGGGATTGCGCAGCAATCCCCGGGGGTTGGCGAGCGTAAGCGAGCAGGGGGCGGAGCCCCCTAGTGGTAAAAAAAATGCTTGTGCCAGAAGCGTAGTGGGATATTTGTATGTAAGCCAAAAATTACGGGGGGTGTTTTTCCTTGACCGCAATAGCAATTGCTATAATTTCGAAAGCGTGATTAATAACATAGTTCAAGAACAACTCCTATTTTTTCCAGATTTGTCATAAAAGAAGTGAATTTTAGAAGTTTCATTGTCGGGGGTGGGAGGGGGGGGGGTATTTCTCATATACTTTGTTCGAAATTTGAAAATCAAACTAAAATTTGAACATTTGGTTTTACAAATTTTACTCCACAGCAACTGAAAATATTATTGTATTCATATTTTATCTTGTCCTCTTACACTACATTTTTTTATGGAATGTTGAAAAATACTGAACAAGTACCGATTTTATAATCACGCCCAGTCAGGAAAAATATAGAACTGTTGTTACTTATCTTACTTGACATAAATAAAAGTACAACAAAGTACCACACAGACCGTGAGACTTTGAGGCTTCAGAAACTAGCTTGGCGGAATGAAGTAAGTTGGCCTGAAGGACAGTCAAGACACGTGATGTGTTCGGGCGAGGACTGAGTTGAATTCCATTCGAGTACAGATTGCAACTCAGTTCAATCTTCCTAGGATTCAATTGTTCACTGCAAAGTCTACAAAGAGCAATCTGATCTTTTCTACTGGCCGTGTGTGTGTGTGTGTGTGTTACACATGCAGGCACCCGGCAAACTTACCAGTCATGAGTAGAAGAAAGTTTCATGCGCACTTTAATTTTAGAAGAAATTTCTTCATAGGTAAGTCTGTAGTAAGTCGTTTACACCGGAGTTGCAAACGCGTCCCCTTCCAAACATGGAAGATATTCCAAGAAACGGCACTAACGTTAAGGTCAAGATCTCGTGGAGAGTTTGCAACTCTAATTTTGCTTTCCACCAGGGGTCAGTAAAGATTAAAGAACTGCAACGTTTGTGAGGACATTTCTCCGATACGAAATTGGGGATGAAAATGCCACTCAGCAATCAGTGGTCGCTTACGTCGTCTTTTGTTAGCTATCTGTGACATTTTGCCACGATCGCTTGCCTCTTGCTTTTAACGATGGTCTCACTCAGTACCGTTGTTTCGACAAAATTACGCAGACTGCTGCTACAAGCGCAACATCCTCCACAATTGACATCTTGATGAATGGTGATCACTCCCCTCTACAAAGGGGTGAGAAGAGTGCTCACTCCTTTCTAGTTGCCGTTAAAAGTCGATAAAGCGTATACACAGGAGTGGGTCAAAAAAAGGGGTCGTAAACCATCTTCGTCGGAAAAAAAAAGGAAGGGGGGAGATATTTGCAACTTCGGTGCAAACGCAGCTTAAGGTATCTAGACTTAACTATAAGGTCGGTGGTTTTGTATTACTTGAAATTATTTCTGAACACACTCTTCTCAAAAGTTCAATCTAGATCGCTGAAATGAAGAAAAGAAATCTTTTCACCAGCCGACTTTATTTATTAACCAATTTCAGAAATAATTGTACCGTAAGAAAGAGTACATTCTAAGGTATACTGCGATGTTTTAAAATTTAAAAACTAAGATATAGGTACAACAGATTTTTAAAAAAAGTAACGAAAATGTCCTGATTTTTCCCGAATTTCAAACAATTATTAACATGAACCAAATTGAAATTTCTAAATAAACTCGACGAGCTGCAAAAATTCACGTTTAGAGTTACTCTAAAAAAGACTCACAGCTGAAGACTGAAAATTCGTATGTGTTTTGCTCACTCCTGGTAGAAATTTCGCTCTTTCAACTTTGCCGTGTTGCCTGGACAATTTTGAACAATCCATGTCAATTTGGTAATTTTCTGATCCGTACTTTCTCGGGAAACCGTCTAAGAATCGAGCGAAAAATGCGAGTTTTCAATCCTGCGGCGGCGGTAATATTTTTTTTAATATAAAGAGATAGAGATTTGCCGCAGAATTTTATTAATTTTTAGTGTTGCATGATATGAAAAAGGTTTAAAAAAGCTGCACTAAACCAAAATAAGACAACAGAACCCTCAATACTGTGTGAAAAATATTTCTTCAATCTCGTATTGTTGGTTGTGTGTATTTTCCATTCAACTATCCAAAAATTTTTTTGCAGACCTGCCTATCAGTATTAGGGATTCCATCTATGGATGTTGTAAGAGTGCTGGCTGCCATTTTGCTCTTGGGCAATATACAGTTCATAGATGGAGCAGGAATGGAGGTGGACATAAAAGGAGGGAATGGTAAAAATAAGTACAATTTCTCTTATAGTTTGACTGCAGAATTTTTTTGTCTTAGATTTACTTATTTACATTTTTGTAAAACGTACGCTTCTTGTTTTAAGTTACATTACATAGAAGTTTGGATTGGAGCAAAGGGTAAAAATTATGTTCAATTATTTTGCAGCTGAGATGAAAGCTGTTGCAACTCTGCTGGGAGTTTCCAGTGTGGCTCTTTTCAGGGGTCTAACAACACGCACACACAATGTTCGAGGACAATTAGTCAAGTCTCTTTGTGATGCCAATCTTGTAAGTAGACTCAAGAGAACTTTGTATTTATTATAATTTTTGTTGCAGGTTAAGCACTTCTGGTGTCTGTTTCTTCCAAATCCTGAAATGTGTCAATTTGTCGTTAAAACTTTAGGGGGTCCGGGACACATTGAAAAAAAATTTTTATTTATTAATTTAGAATAAATATATATATATAAGCAGCTGTTGGTTGATCAGGACTTTTTGCAGGTATATGGGGATCTGGCACGACGGGGCCTTCTGGACCTGGTGTAGGCTTTCCTACACCAGGGGGATGTGCAACAACAACAGAATTTCGAATTTTTTGGTACTGACTACCCATCTAACTAATCAACGAAATTACAACACAAAATTTTTCCAAAAGTTTTTTAAAATTTTAAATTGAAATTTTTTGAAAAAAAGTGGGGTCATATTAAATTGCTAAAACTCAAAATATTATTGATCCATTTTCAAAATTCTTGCAGTAAATTATTCACAAACTTATAAACTTTAATTTAGATTCAGCAATTTAAAAAATATTAATTTAATAAAAAATAAAAATATTTGAATGAAAATTTTTGAAAATTTTAAGGTACTTTTTTTTTTAAGTCATATTTTTAAAAGTAAATATTTGTTTCAAATTTCCTGAATCAAAATTAAAGTATAATGTTTGAAAAAGATATATTCCAAATTTCAACCCTTAAACTTTATCGGTTTTCGACTTATAGCAATTTGAATACAGGAAATCATGAAAAAATGTATCATGGAGAAAAACGCATTTAAAGTTTTAAAGATAAATGTTGTTGCCATGACAACAACTGTCAAGAGTGTTAGATTTTCAAAACAACGCACCACAAAAATTATTACATCTCTAGTTCTAATTAAGATAAAAACTTGATTTAGACGTCATTTTAAGCAGAAATACACATAGAATTTCTTAAAATAATAATTAAAAAAAAATTCCAAAATTTCACGATTTTTGTGTCCCGGACCCCCTTAAACAACTTTACTGAGTTGTGAAGTATTCAAATCAGGATTGTTCCTGTAGGTATAAGTCAGTCATCTAATTAGCCCTCGTGTTGTAAAAAGCATTAATCGCCCACGTTCAAATCTAAATAAGTCCCTCCTTTTCTTCAAAAGCATTTTAATTTTAAAAAAGCAGCCTTGGGTATTTCTAAATACTCAAACATAAGTTAGCAATACAGCATACAGGGATTTCTATCATGGTTGTCTTTCGTCCCAATCGCTAAAAGAATTGTTTGGAATAATCTGCACTAAGTTATGGGCTGTGAATATCTTATTTATCGTTAATTTGACCTTAGGTTTGGTCTACAGCGAAATAGCAACAAGTAAGCTTTGTCAAATTTCCTGATTGGCCCAGAAAAGCACTTATAATATAAAAGATTATATGCATTGATTACCACAAAGATATCCGACGTTAGAATTGTGGATTAAGAATACGTAATTCCGCTCCCTCCTTTTTAAAAATCATTCTGGCCATATGAAGTAATTTTTCTTACATCTAAATGCAAGAGGTACTAGTATTTTAGAGCCCTCTTATACTTAACATTGACGAAACGAGTGCGAACAGCTTTATGTTGTCTCCTCTTCGATCAGTTCAAAGATATGTCTGGTGGTGATGGGTGAAAACACGAATCGTAATATAGGACTAATTAAGATTCGTACTTCGGCAATCTACCTGTTTGTCGTCACACATTATTGCTACATTTGCAAAAGCCTTATTGTCTGGTTAGTGCGACGAGCGAGCATGATAAAAACCACTACTCTTTTGCGTTACGATAGGCAATATCGATCCTTAAGTCCCACGGGACCTACACTTCTGATCTCAATCAATCTTTTTTCTGCTTTCGTCCCACTATGTTCCCCAAGCAATCGTTTCTTTCTTCATTTTACAATATTATTCACTTGAGGTTGTCTTGTGTTTGGCGCAGCTTGGCCAAATATGGCCCTTGCACTCATAAAATCCCAAACATCCTACACTTCTGAGATCTTACTACTGCCACTCCAAGCCCAGTCTATTTCAGTAGAAATTCGATGTTTCGGAATTTAGCATGTTACTCAAATGGTATTCCTGTATGTCGGTTAAAAAAACTATGGCCCTTGCACTCATAAAATCCCAAACATCCTACACTTCTGAGATCTTAATACTGCTACTCCAAGCCCAGTCTATTTCAGTAGAAATTCGATGTTTCGGAATTTAGCATGTTACTCAAATGGTATTCCTGTATGTCGGTTAAAAAAACTATGGCCCTTGCACTCATAAAATCCCAAACATCCTACACTTCTGAGATCTTAATACTGCTACTCCAAGCCCAGTCTATTTCAGTAGAAATTCGATGTTTCGGAATTTAGCATGTTACTCAAATGGTATTCCTGTATGTCGGTTAAAAAAACTATGGCCCTTGCACTCATAAAATCCCAAACATCCTACACTTCTGAGATCTTAATACTGCTACTCCAAGCCCAGTCTATTTCAGTAGAAATTCGATGTTTCGGAATTTAGCATGTTACTCAAATGGTATTCCTGTATGTCGGTTAAAAAAACTAACGCCGAACATTCGTCAGAAATAATAAATCAAATTAACCTTTTGTCTACGGCTATAACAAGCGCGATTATTTCTTGGAGCGATTTTTATAACTTTCAAGGTACAACTGCTGTAACGGCCGTAGTCTAAATTCTCTCTCTCTCTCTCTCTCTCTCTCTCTCTCTTGGCAAAATTCTTCTAACTTTTTAAGGTACAACTGATGTAATGGCTGTAGTCTAAATTTTTTCTTGGCGCGATCCTGGTACAACTGTCGTACCGGCCGTAGTCTAAAGGTTAATTCTTAAGCACACCTATTTTCTCTTCTTGGGTAGTTTGTTCGTGTTTACATTGAAAAACCTCATCCTCATCATTAAAATTTATTTGTAAGTAAAATTCATTCAGATATGTAGTTAGGCAATTTTCCTTTCTGAGATAAAATGTGAGATTTATTCATTTGTTTTATAATATTTTTATACAATAAATCAAACGAACGTAAATCAAAAATGTGTTAATTGTTGCGAATTCGTTCTTAGGCTACAACCACAAGAGATGCCCTATCCAAAGCTCTTTATTGCCGCACTGTCGCTACCATTGTCCGGCGAGCCAACAGCCTGAAGAGACTTGGTTCTACTTCAGGGACGCTGAGTTCAGACAGCAATGAATCCGTTCACAACCAAACAGGTAGCGTTAACGCACTTTAAAAAAAATAACGTTCTTTAAATTCTCTCACATGTGTTTAGATTATTGTAGCACTTTAAAAAAAAATTATTATTTCGTATTTGCTTTGCAGACAACAGTAGTCAACATGCATCCACCATGGGTTCTGGGGGAGTGAAGGCTTCAAAATCGATGACTGTTCTGAACTCTGCTGTGAGGCATGCTACAGATGGCTTCATTGGCATTTTGGACATGTTTGGATTTGAAGCAAGCAAAGTAATTATGCTATCCCACGCTTGTAGAGTTAATGTTATGTTTGCATATTTAGTGACGATTTAAGCTATTTTCAGGCCGCAGCAATGTAAAGTAGCTGTTCACCGCTTATGCAGTTGATATGATGTGTGCATAATGATGAATTAAATTATTTTTAAAGCCTTTGGGAAATAATTACGCAATTCGATGCTTATGCAAAATTTATGTTAAATTTGTATTGTATGTTTAGTGAGATTAATATTAAGCAATTTTCAGATCCAGCAAACTAATCAAGCTGGTTAACCTTTTATACAGAATTAATGTTATGTCTCTGAAGTGACGAATCAATTTATTTTTATTTAGTCCCGAGCCTGTAAGCAATTAAGCTATTGACCGCTTAAACAGTGTTAATGTTATGCTATAGTGGCGAAGCATTTCTGTGATATTTATTGTGTTAAATCCACATCCCATCGTGCCCTACGATAATATATAGAGTGCCACGTGCTCATCAATCCTACCTCCTCAACAAGTTATATTGTGAACCCTTCAATTATACGATCAGCATATTTGAGAATCTACATAAAGTTATGCAGTAACCAGTATATCATAATAGCAGGTACGCATTCAAAGGGGGCGTGGCCCCCTCCCAAATGTTCCTGGTTTTGGAAGTTTTTAAACCCATAAGTAGATAAAAACGTAGATGGGTTTGAAGGTAGTTATAAATTCCTGCAAACACAAAATGCAGTTGGATCGGTTGCTGAAGCAAAGAAAGAACACACTAATGTTAAGGGTAATTATGAGTTGGAAATGTCCAAGGGGCCAGAGTCCTCCTCGATATACACTATATGGACAAAAGTATTTGGACACTGCAGAAATTCGGAGGAGGATCCATCTAAGCGTGTGGCTGTTTTTCCTAGTTAGGACTCGGCCCATTGCTGTATGCACCTGGTACCATGAACGCTGACGTGCACCTCGACGTTCTGGATAATTCGGTCTTGCCTCCACTACTATAGCGATGCTGGTTGTTTCTTCCAACAGGATCGAGCCCCATGCCATGTTGCAAAACGTGTGCTGGAATGGTTTCCTGAAAAAGTGGCGAACTTGCTTGACTGACCTGTTCAGAGCCCCGATCTCAATGTGATCGAGGACTTTTGGTACAAACTGTAGCGACGAGTACGACACCGCCACGCACGCCCATCTTCACAACAATCAATTTCTCTCACTGCCTTGCAAGAGGCATGGCGAGCTATTCCTGCATATACTTACAGAGAACTTAAGGAATGTATGCCTGGACGTGTTGCAGCTGTAATAGAAGCAAAAGAAGCGCCTATTTGTTACTGAATAGAATAATAAAACCCTTTTTCTGAAAAACATGCAGTGTCCAACATTTTTTATCCATATAGTGTATATTTTGATATTAAAAATAAAGTACTCGCTGAAACCCTTTTAATCAGCGTAAATTGAAGTTTGGTTTGGCATACAAGTAAAACTTGCACAGCTGCGTTAATCATGTAAATGAAACATGCTGTGAGAGAAGACCTGGTTCACCCCGAAATTGTTTCCTGAATATGTGGGAATGAAATAGGAGAAACCAAACATAGATTTGAAGTGTACGTAATGCATGAAAAATCATATATGAATCTATGCAAAATTTAAGGTGTTCAGAATTTCAAACCAGAAGGCATCAATTATGAATCGTCTTTTGCAGCCTTTTCAGAAATTTTGTAATGAGCTTTTCCTTTCACTGTTGTAATGCAACTGTTTTCCTCCAGCCCAGCCATTTGGAGCATCTGTGCATCAATCTGTGTGCAGAGACGCTGCAGCATTTTTACAATACGCATGTCTTCAAAAGCAGCATTGAATCATGTCGAGAGGAAGGTGTTCAGAGTGATCTGCAAGTGGATTATGTGGACAACGTGCCTTGTATAGACCTAATATCTTCATTGGTAAGTTACAGCGACGGACAAGGCCACCGGATAAATCCCGAGAGGCCGTCCCAGGTCCTCCCAGAAAGAAAGTATAAAAATACTACACTGGCAAAACTATGAAGTGGTTTCGACAAGATATCACGCGAAGAGCTCTTCAATTTCGGTAATGATGAGACATCTTGTCCATCAAGATCTGGTCAGTTTTGCTAATAGCAAGATACTTCGTGGAGGAAAACTGTCCTTCCAAGGGGATTGAAGATCCAAGTAGAAAACAAAATTGTCTATCGAACTGGTGACTGGAACAGGTTTTTGAATAAGAGACTGCCCACTGTCGGGTGGTTTTCGACACGAAGATAAACCACCCCAGGAGAGTCGTCATTAGTTTTAAAGGTAGACCTAAAGATTAAGCGAAACAGTCGGGGGTGATTTTCATATCCTAAGGTATTCAGTTGAAAGCTGGTACATATTGAAATTTTGGAATCGGGTTCTGACAGGAGAAGTGGGCTCTGCTACCATAGGAACTCATCCTCAACCGTATTCTCAGTAGGGAACGCGGTGCAAAGCCTGCATCAGTGTTCGAAGTTGTTACAAAGTGTACAAAAGATCGCCGCCTCTCTTTTTGAAGTCTTCACGGTTACCAATCTGTCTCACGGTACCCAGTGGCGCGTTACTTCAGCTCAAAGTATCTTTTACTGTTCGCTTCTGTTCTTTTTGCTCATAGTTTGTATCATTTTCCCACACCCAGTTCAATTTACAGAAAAGCACCAGCTGAGAACCTTGCTGTTCCTTAAGTTTTGCACGCCAATGTATGCGTTTTGACGAGACGCTATTTTGAACAGGAAGTCGAGCATTTTAATATGAAAGACTTGAAGAGTCGTAGAGGCCTGTATGTGGAAAAGTAAAAAAAAGAATAAATGCATAATCGAGTCCATAAGTGGTAATCAAGAATTGAGGGCTTCGGGCAACATGATGACAAGCCACTCTTCAAGTTTTTCAGGAAAGCAATTTTCAAGTTATGAAAATACCAAAATTGAAATGATTTATTCATTATTTAAGAGGTCATGTTATCTTAAACTTTCAATAGCACTCATTAAAACAATCAGAAATTCTTTTGATTTATTGAATATTTTTTTTTTCATTGCCGAACGTATTTCCGGGGATTATTGCTAGGTTGCCCGAAGCCATTCAGTTATTCGAATTCAACTTCCATCTTCAAATCTCACTATACATGGAGAAAATGGTGTCATACTTGATTATAGAATCATAGAAGTAATTATTGATTTTATAACTCAACGGGTGTGTTATTTTGTTTTTGAGACAACACTACCCAAATTCAGCTTTTGTCAGTCTTCAAATAATTGCTTAACCCTCATGGGGGTTGTTTCGAAGAGATATCTGACTTCATTAGATAAAAAAACGACCAGACCTTGATGGGCGGGATATCTTGTCATTAGAAGAAAACTGACCAGATCTTGATTTCGTCACTATCAAAACATTGGCGATATCGTGAAGATGATGTATCTCGTCGAAATTATTTGGAGAGTTAATATGGCATAGAGTTTTCTTTTAACTTCTTTAAAAAGCTCGATACCGGAAGATAATTTGTTTCCCGTACAATTCTAACTTACTGGTCCTACTCTTAAGAGTTGTTTAAATTCAATTTCACTCAAATTAGGTACCCAAGGACTTTAAAATTTTTATTTTCATTTTCGTTTTAAGGGCATTTAAAAAATCTCAATATTTTTTCGAAAAACTTAAAATTTTCTTAAAAGCCTCGATTATTGAAAGAGCATGCATATTTTATTTTATCTGAATTCTAAAACCAAAAATCAAATATATTCTTCCCAAGTCAAGCGTCATCCAAAATTACCGACATATTACTAAACTAAAAATTTGAGTGGTTAAAAATAGCCTTGGAAGTTTTGCTTAGAGATTGGGAAGCCTGTTAAGCAAGTCGAAATATATTGATTTAAGCTTTGAATGTTATTCAAAACTGTGCAGATATATTTTAAATCTCTTTCGCTTTCATTCAGCTCCTTTTCTGTAAAGCATTGCATAAATGCATTATACTTTTTTCTAAATTTCTTTAGCGAACTGGATTGCTGAGTATGTTAGATGTAGAATGCTCAGTTAGAGGAAGCCCTGATTCTTATTTAAAGAAGGTGGTTGCTCAACACCATAATAGTCTAAGGTAAGTATATGAAGGCCCCATTATTTATTTTTAACGTATAAACTTTCCACTCTATAAAGAATGAACATCTTTTAAAATTATACAAAAATAATGTGATAAAAATATGTTTTGTATGGAATAATGGAGTTTTCGAAACGCTATTGCACCTTGAAATTTCTATAAGTTTACTTGTGTTGATAAAGCCGATCAACCGGTATAGTGGTTAAGGTGTTAGCCTCTACATCGGAAGGTCCCCGATTCGAATTCGGGTTCGGGCATGGATGTTTGTAAGCGTATACCAGCTCAGGTGTTGCTTCGTCATCTGAACATGGTTCAAAATTACGAAGTATAAATTGTTAGAGGCAATGATGGTCCTCCCACTGGGTGCTCCTTCACAAGTGGCCATCACTTCCGGCCTTGTAGGGGCCAATGACTTAGGTCAAATGTGCCCGCCATTAGAAAAAAAAAACTTGTGTTGATAAAATTTTACTGTATACCACTTTTGTTTAGATAAAAAGTATCTTGAAATTCCTACAAGCCTTAAGATGATCGAATGGCCTTTTAATTTTTGAGGCATTTTAAAGAGATAGTGTCCTTAAAAAATTTTAAAGCCTTTGTCTTTACAACAACATTTATAATTTATTCCCCATCATTCAAAACCCAAGGTCAATGTTACTGGTCCAAAGTCAAGTGTCATCTAACAGTGAGGGAGTAGGATTTGTAGGTTAACTAGAGATGAATGTTTTTTAAAAACTGGGTCCGTGAGTCCCAAATTCCATGCGAATTTCTTCTACGTGGAACGTAACCATAAAAATGAAAAATAGTCTTGAAAATAAACCAATTTTTCTTCTGCTTAAAAAATAAAAACCCAGTTTATGTAAATTTTTTTTTTCAGAAAATTAAACAGTATTAGCATACTTTAATAACAGATTGTGATCTGGTTTGTTATTATATTATAGGTTTTGTGAAAAGAATTCAGACAGTAGAATATTCGGAATTAGGCACTTTGCAGGACGTATACCATACGATACTTCTCACTTCCTTGAGACGAACAGAGATGTGGTGCCGGATGACATTGTCTGCGTATTTCATAAGACCATCTGCAATTTTGGCTTTGCTACTCATCTCTTTGGTAGCGAACTTAAGGCTCTCTATTCTCAAGGTAAGTTTTTCGTATCGATCTGTCTCAACAAGATTGAACTCCAACCCGAATTGATCACCGCCCAGATTCTAGTTACGCATATGTAATATTTTGAAGCTAAAAGACCCGCACCCAGCGTCAGAGCTGAAATTTCTACATACATCAATTGATCGCAGAGCCTTTACTCACTGTTCATGCCTTTTTTAAATATTTCATAATCGATAAAAAGCATCGATGTGCGTATTTCCGCCAAATCAGATAAAATTAGACAATAATATTAAACAGTATTTCGTGTGGTTTTAACTGAGGTTAATTCTTATTTCCAATCCAGTGGCAAAAGTGTATACCCCTCAGTCACGTTAACTCAACTGACAAAAACGTCCTCTTCAATTGCATTCCATTTACATAAAAGACAATTCGGTACATTTTAACACCTCTAAACTTGTCTCTTCGTTGGCTCGCATGTTCTTTTATGCGCTGATTTCTATCTTCCAAATTCCTCATTGCCTTCAGTCATCAGACGATTGAAGAATTTCATTAGAGCGGTGTGAGCTCGATAATATTTTCCCGATAATTTTAATTAAAAATTCCCCGATAATTTTTAACAGCATTTTATAGCTAGCTCCTTAGATAAATCGAGCACATTTAAATGAATAGTAGTGGATAGTTTTATGTGGTTTACTATGTCCGCTTGTTGCCACTCAACAATATACAAATGAAATCTATTTCTGTACCAAATATGTTAGCGTAATTAATAGTTAATTAAATTTGTTAATCAAAACTTCTATACAGTTTATTTTGTTAAATGTATCAAAAAGTGTTCATTAGGTTTTTCCTTAAATCAGGTACTTCCGAGCTTGAAGTTGACAAATAAACCGTCTTTATTTATCGCTTAGTTAAAATTGTAATAATAGATGGCTTCTTTTTTTTTTCCTTCAAAGAGATAATTTTACTAGTCTCTCTCTTTAAAAAGTGAATGTCTCAAGTTTGTCAGGCAATACAAGAAGTTTCTACAAGAACTGCTTTTCTTAGTGTCAACAGCTATTAAATATGCATACTAATATTTTTATGTGAAAATCTAAACATTTGAAACATTGAAATGTTGTTCTTATTTTAGAAACTGTCCCCAGGGGAGTATCATTCAGAATATCACCTACTGCTCATACAGACTTGTAAGTACTTATAATTCTAATTATAGTTTACCCACAATTTTTATGTTTTATTGTTATACTTTATTTTCACTTTTACTTTCTAAAACTTTCGGTATTTCGTCTTTATTATGGAAAAGTAGTGCTTATTCCCAGTGTTATACAAATACAAATATTGACGACCAGCTACAGGCTCAAGCCCAACAAGGCTGGTCCTTTGTTTATGAATTCCCCAATTCCCACTGACTATCCAATTGTATCTTAAATTCGTACACTCCCATTGAATTAACTATATTTTCTGGCAACGCGTTCCAGCTGTCTATTACCCTATTAAAGTAGTAGTTTTTCCTTAAATCCCGATTAAAATGTGTCTTATTCAGTTTATACCCATGGCCCCTTGTTCTGTTATCCCTATTGACATTTAAGCCCTCTGTGTCCCCTTGTTGTACCAACTTGAAAAGCTGAATCAAATCCCCCCTCCTTCTTCTTCTTTCCAGTGTATACATGTTTAGCTTACTTAAATGTTCATTATAGTCAAGATTTGCTATCCCCTTTATTATTTTTGTACCACTGTGATGAACCCTTTCAATTAATTCTATATCCTTTCTCATATATGGAGCCTAGAATTGTACAGCATCTTCTAGATGTGGTCTTACTAAGCCCTTATATAACGGCAAGATTATACTCTTATTCTTTGAAGTTACAGTCTTTTTAATATACTCCAATAACCTATTAGCCTTTTTACCCGCAGCTGAACATTTGTGACCCATTTTAAAATCCCTGTGAATTATCACCCCAAGTTCCTCTGTTTCAACAGAACGGAAACACGGAAATTCTCGGGAAGTTTGGATTGATCCTAAACCATACTTACCATACGAGCACATAATTAATTGCCAGTAAAATGGTACTGATGGCACTTGTGTGCAATTACCATTAGCATAAGTTTTACTGGCAGCTATAAGAAGCAAGTTCTTTGTTCATTCGATTTCAATGAAATTTGTTTACAGTTGCGTTATAAGGCTAAAACATTTTGGAGATGTTCAAGCACGATTCAGTAGGCAACTTGGGAGCGCGTTGTAGTGGGAAGGACTGTTAATCCAGTTGGTGGTGTTTATTACAAACTAATCAGAGATGGCTGACCTCTATCACCCTCGAATTCAAGGGTTTTCCCGGGATGTTTTCTCCTGTACCATCTATGAATGGGAGAAGTTTTCCAAGAAATGTTGTTCTGAAATTCTCTTCGCAAAAATATAAGTATAGGTAACGTTATAGGAGAGAGCTTTACGATATCTACACTACATTAATCTTCTTTTGTTTATTCAAATCTGCTTGTGGGATATTTTAAATGTTTTCAGAATTGGTCTTGGAAAGATACCGTATTTCTGACTCCTTACTTTTTGCGTTATATACTGTGTCCTGCCAATCTACATATTATAATTTCTTTTTCTAATAATCTTCTTTTTAATCTTTTGTAACCTAATTCTTAATTTCTGTCTTAGACAAAATGGCGATGAGCCAGTTTCCACTCTCACGCAGGATTTCCACAGCAGGCTAGATAATTTGCTCAGAACTCTGGTGCATGCGAAACCTCATTTTATTAGATGCATAAAGGTAAGATAGGCACTGTTATGATATTATCATGTGTAAAAAGAAAATAAATCCTATTAAAATTAGTGTCGATTTCATAATCGTCGGGCTCAATTGCGAAACAACTAGAAGCTAACACATAAAATTTAATTTACATTCTGTATGCGATAAAGTGCAAAAAGGTAAAAAAAAATGCGTACTTAACAATTTTTTGATAAATATTTGAACTGTTCATACCTGGCATGATGTGTGTGGGTGTTTTTGCATGTTACTTTTTATACTTTTCAGAGCTTACACGTATGCGTCATAAAAAAAAGCGGTTGCAACTTGTTGCATTTCATTGATTTCGAATTAAAAACCCATACGATTTTAGCACATTTGGTTTACAGAGAATAACTTCCATTATATTTCTATGTCATTCTACTGACTTGAAATGAGATTTAGTGAACGATTATGTTTTAATCTGTGAGACAAAAAGATTAGTATGCGATAAGTTTCTTCTTAGGAAACATCTCATTCCGACATTTTTTTCTTTCGTGCAAGTTATCACGTTATAACTAAAATCTTTGGAAATTTTCGAAAATATAATCTATTAAAAAATCAAAATCTAAACTGCCGTGTTCTAAAAAAGAAACAATAACAAACGTATTGCACTACCGTTATCCAGTTCGAAAAATGAAATAAGCACAATAAAAAAATACAAATATAAAAGATTAAAAGTTAACTCGAACTAAAAGTTAATATACTTTTAAAAAAGCAATAAATTTCATAAAGTATATTCAGTAATACTAAAAGTGAATATACTTCAAATCGTCTAAAAAAGAAACAATAACAAACGTATTGCACAACCGTTATCCAGTAGCAAAAATGAAGTAAGCACAGTAAAAAAATTGAAACATAAAAGTTGACGATAACTAAAAGTTAATATGCTTTTAAAAAGTCAATAAATTTCAAAAAAGATATCCAGTAATAGAGCGGCTACACACGCTCAGAAAATACGGATTCATTGAATACCGATCACGACTGTTGCCATTCGGAGGAAAGGGAATAATAATTAAACATCGCATTAAATTAATTTTAAAATTTTCAAGATTTAATTTTAAAAATCGGGCTGGTCTATAAAATTGCAAAAAAAATCGTACTACATGTGTGCCAAATTTCATTAGTGTGAATGCCATAAATTCGTCAGGGCACAACTTGATTACACACTCACAAAAAAACTTCATTTTATAATAGTAGAGAGAGATCTAAAATAAGTTGTTGAATATAGTTGTACAGAGGAAGTCTAAGATAAATTGCTTTTTTTAGATATATCAGGTTGTTTCAAATCTAGGGCATATCATAACTTATCAATGGAAAAGTGTTTTTGTCATCATAATCAATGAAAATTTTCCAAATAGCTAGCATGAGAGAAAAGGAATTCTGAATTTTTGGTCCCTCTCTTGCAGAAATATTTATCTGTTCTTTGTACGGAATAAGTACATGATTATTCGTTTTCGGTTAACGTGTTAGTTTTATATAAATCAATTTTCTTGGTCGATGCAATTTTTAGAATTCAAAATTGACAGAATTCTGATTACAGATTGCCAAATAAATTTTTGTGATTTCATGAACAAAAGAAGCAAATAAGTGTGTTTGAAAAAATAATATCCTTCAAATAAGTTAATAGAATCGGAATTAAAATACGTCTATTGCGCGTATATGGAGACTCAAGAAACCAAATTTGGTGGCGCCATCTATAAACTTTAATCCAAAGCTATTTAAACGTTGGAAGTTTTAAAGGAAGTGCATGTCCCCAACTACTTCGTAGGAACAGACTGTCATAATATCTTTGGGGGAAATGTCACAAGAGGCAATGGATTTTTCTGAATATAGCAGTCATTGTAATTTTTGTTGCTGAAAATTGATACATTTTCGTTACGATTCTTTAAACTTTTCAGGCAAATAATAATGAACAACCAAGTCATTTTGATAGGGGTGTTGTGGTTCAGCAAATAAGAGCTTTACAAGTTCTGGAAACAGTTAACTTAATGGCTGGAGGTAAGTTGTTTTCAGATTTTTCGAATACAATTTTCAAATTTCCGGCGCAACTTTTAATTAATGCACTTTTTTTTTATCCTCTTAGGCTTTCCCCATCGAATGAGGTTCAGAGCATTCAACATTCGGTATCGGTTGATAGCTCCATTCAAAAAGCTGAGAAGAACAGATGACAAAGCTATTGAAGATTGCAAGGTTTGTAATTGCCAAAACAATTCATAGAACTTTGAAATTTCAAACTTTTCAAACAGGTTTAGCTTAGAGACTGGGTTTTAATATTTCTAATTATTGAAATATTATTGCGAGTGTTTTATTATCTAATAATGTAAATAAAAAATTTTTATAATTCTAAAAGTTTGCTATTTTAGGAATGATTCTCCCCAATTAACTACACAATGTAACTGAATTAATTAAAAGTTATAGAATATTAAATATGTTTATGCATTTTAACTTTCACTGTAAAAATTGTTTTAAAGTCAGTCGTATGGCAACGTGTTTTTTTTTTCCAATTAATTGTTGGCTTGGATTTATTAATATGATTTAGCTGCCGATGCATGTATTTCGTTTATAGGCAAGATACAAATCGTGACTTCAAGGGATTAGTTTTGTCTTCTACAATATTTAAGAAAACTATTAATTTTTGTGTCAGTGTTTTGCCTATGGTGATTATGAGCACGCGCACTTTAAACAATTCTGATGGCACTTCTGATAAATGCCCAGATGGAGCTTGCAAAAATCAAAACACTTCGATGGTTGTTCCACGGTGAACAGTCTCAATTGCTGATGCGATTCCAATCGCGTTTAACAGCGATCTGAAGCCCTGTGTTAACATACACTGTTTCTATCCCTAACACTGCTTCACTCTTCGTTCTAGCCTTCTCTTCAAATGGCCCCTCAAACTGGTCTGCTAAAGCAACACAGGACAGTTCGCGATCGCAATCATCAATTGCATGACCAAACTTACGCGCTCGCGATCTTAATACAGTCTCACGCAATTGATAAGTGGTAGCAACTATTGAATTCGATCGTTGATAAGTTCTGGAGAGGCAGTATTGTGGTGAATTTATTCATCGCAGCAAAAATGTATTTTTTCAATATAGTAGAAAAATAGCAGTATAACCTGTCTCCACCGTGAAGTTCTATTTTGGTAGACATAGTTGCACTTCCTTTCAAACGTCTTGCTGAAATATAAGATTCCACATCCGATAATCAGAATTTTTTTTTTTGGTTTTTTAGTATCTGTATACGCTTGGAGCACTTTTTTAAATGCTAATACAGAAATGCAGAAGCAATTTAATATTATTTTTAAAAATTATTTGTGTTCAAAATTAATTTTGCACAGTCAATCTTAAAATTAAAAAATATATTATTAACAAAAAATAAAAAAAATTTGTGCGTAAATTTGAATTTTTTTTTCGAAATTTTGAAAAATGATACAGGGCATACAATTTAAATTAGCAGAAAAATAACATGATCAGAGTAAACTTCATGATGTTATCTAGTGCTTCTACTAGAAGTAGAAATATATTTAAAAAAGTAAAGGTTTTATGACTCATTCAAAAATTGTTAAAGAAATTTTAACCATTTTGCTACATCAATATTCAAATGCAAGCTCATAAATAAGAAAAAAATAAAGATATCAATTTGATTATTGTGCATGCACTAGCAAACACTATTTCAAATGTGCATAAAAAAGTTTATAAATATACACCAATAACTTTTTTAGTTATCATTTCTGGAATTCAATGTTTATGCCTAAAATGTAATTCTGAGAAAAATGCTTGTAAGCAAAATCCAAGAGAGTAAAGATAATGCGAAATTCTTCTAACAAATAAGTGAATTTAATTAAAAAATTGTAGTGGCCAATTTATCGCGAAACATAATTAATATATGTTTTAACATACTATAACAGATAAAAGGTAGAAATTATGGTAAAAATAGAATATTCTTATTATTAGTTGCGGTTTCGTTATGCTACTTCCTGTATAATTAACGATTTCGTTCAAATTTTAAATTAATCTAACTTTTTTCTATTAGTCGCACATTGAAAGTTTAAACTGTTTTAGAAGCACAAAATTACAGGAAATTTGTTAGCACAATAAAAAAAATTGCAAATTTTCGTCACAATTGGCTTTTTGAACGTATGCAGATACCTTAAGGTAAATAGAACTACGATACGATCTGAACCGTAAATAATCCTGAATTCCTTACGTATTAACCTAAGTAAACTCTTATTTTTAGTTGATCTTGGAATGCTTCATGGCAGTGACAGAAAATTGCAGAGTTTCAAATGCCTCAACAGCCTGGGCCATGGGTAAACGTCACATATTCCTGAGGTTAGTAAAAATGAAACATTCTACAGTTTGAAAAAAATAATAACTTTATTGTTTCAGTCAATTTTTTTTTAAACTTCTTTTGAAAAATTCGTTTATTCGAATGTACCAAATTTTCATATATTATCATTCAGGTTAAAAATATATATATATATAATTTTTATCTAAGTACCACATCTTTTTTTATTATTATTATTATTTCCAATGGCAAGGCAGTACAATTGCGAAGACATGTATCACTTCTGGCCTTGTATAAGGCTAAAATGACCTCGGTCAACTCAGTACCACATCTAATGATAACCATATCTTCATGTTCTATATACTTTTTTTCTTCACAAAGCTTTCTTTTATAATACAGATAAATTACATAGATCAAAAATTTTAAATCAAATAGAGCATTTTTATTTTTTAATCAATGATATTCTAGGCTGACGATCACTACGTTTGTTGTAAAAACATAATTCATATTTTTTATCCAACACCAAACATTGTCCAACATAATTTGAAAGAAACGTAGACTTAACGCAATTTAATGTAACCATGAAATCTGCTTACACTCGTAATATTCGTTGCAGTGAAGGGTCTCGTCAACAGTTGGAGCTTCTGCGGGTCGAGAGAAGGCACAATGCAGCAGTTCTGATTCAAGCTGTATGGAGGGGATGGAATTTCAGGAGAAAGCGTTGGCCAACACTCAAACGAAATCTGCACATGCAAGCTCGGACACGTATACACAGGTGAGTCCATTTGTCTTCAGCCTACTTACAGCTTAGTACCCAGAAATTGTACTCCAATGGATTGTTGCTGAACTCTAAACTCTTTTTCTCTGTCAATACAAGACTCCTATGCTAATTGAAAAAAATGTTATAAAATTACTTAAATTTTAATCTTCTAACTCGTCTCTAAAAACTTCGAAAATACTCCAGTACTTAATTCCCTAGTTAAAGAACTTTTCTGTTATCTTATGTATCCAATTTGTACATTTCCTTCATGTTTATAGCACACTGATAATTAATTTAATAATTTTATTTATTCAAATTCAGTTGCATAATGATAAAAAACTATGACTTTTTTTTTGGATGCATAAAATCGGTGATATTGCGTAAAGATTTGAATACAAATTTTTAATTTTACTATTATCATACTTAATTATTCATTCACGAATATTTTAAAGAAGTTTTGTTCAAGTCTTTCACCAGTCAGTTTTGTTTTGTCACTTGCAAAATGTTAACTAAACATGGGGTCTTTAAAATTAATCAAGAGTTCTTGAAAAGTCTTTGTAAACTTTTCTTTTTTTTATGTAAAACAAACACAACCCTGAAATAAGACCTGAGCAATTAGCTTGACGTTTAGATATTTCTCCCTTAGGGTTTGCTGGTTTCCCTCCCATAAAACTCTAGCCATGCAACCCTCTGGCATCACAAATGTAGGCCAGCCCCCTCTAAGAATCTACCAAGGAATGAGACATGTGGTAGTGTTTAGTTTCTTCCAAAGACAGTGCATTAAAATATAAATATTTCATTGGATAGGTGCAGGATAATTTGGTGCAATCTGAATATGGCAACATAGGGGTTACAGAAACAATTACTTTATTTACTTTAAGTGTTACAAAACAACTATATGATTTTGTCCTTTTTGTTCTCAAACTTCTGTATGATTTTCCTTTCTTATTGTTCCTGTTCTATTTTTACTAGATGTTTGATTATGCCAGTGGAAACTGATACCTAATGTTAAGAATATTTTTTTTGTTTTGTGTGCAAAAAATGTTTAAATGCTCGGTAAATAATAATTAATTCAAGGTTTGATCTAAAATAATCCAACCCTATTTTTTATTGCTTCAACAAACTGCATCCTAGAGTCCAGACTTGACAAATGCAGCCTAGTGCTTTGCTGTACATGTGAGAATTTTTGCTAGACTGCAACCTTCTAATTCCCGTTATATATATATATATATATATATATATATATATATATATATATATATAAGTTCATAGCAATTGCATTTCCATTTAAATGATCACTGCACAAAACATGCAGGAATGCAGCAATAGTTACGTTTTCGTGAAAAATTCATGATTAGAGATGGGTCATTTGCCAACAGACCTTCAGTTTACTTTGTGACAAAGGCACACAGGTATCACATTGGAAAATGCCACGGTCCCAGTGTTTGAAAACCTAACAATCGCAAAATATCCAGAAGCTCTTGAGAGTTGTTTTTTCTGGACAACCTGGGCATAATGCATCACGAGGACACTCCTTGGGAACAAACTAGAACAAGGAATAATTTAAGGGGCTCAAATGAGAAGGCAGATGTCCATTTGTTGATGGGGGAAAGATGCTTGTCAGGAATATGAAAAAGATGCCAGCTTGAGTTTGGAAGAGGTGCTTGCCAGATAATGTGCTGCCATAAATCGTGTATGGGGCAGTAAGTGATATCTTTCACAAACTCGTAATCACTGCTATCTCCTCCTGAATCGAGTGCTGAAATCAGAGCCATGTACCAAGCTATAAATGTCGATTGTGAGGTTCGATTGTTTGTAAAGTTTGAAGAAAGAGCACAATTCACTGAGAGTGGTGACTGAAAGATCTCTTATCACAATTACTTAGCAATTACAATGCGTCACACCACATTCAGAATTATTTAGTCTAAATAAGGCTATACACAGGTTAGACAGTTCTCCATTTCCCTAATATAGTTCCAAGTATATTTTAGCCAATTCCCAGGATAGAGATTAAAGCTTCGATATCAGAACACAGAAGAAATGAATAAGTAAGTGCTTAATAGAGATCACAAAATGTGACGAAGAGTAAAATTCTTCCAAACAATGGACTACCAGTAGAAATGTGTCAATTTAGAAATTGTCTGTTTTAAAAAGGAGTAAATTTGAACTGAATATGTAAACTAGCTTTAATATCCTGGTTAAAGGTTGGATAACTTTGTATCATACATTTAAACAATTTTTGTTAATGCCTTAACACACTCATTGCTGAGAAGTAGTACCTGGTATACTTAAGAAGATTGGAACTGTTATTGCAGGTACAAATTTTCATTTTGCTCTATTAGGCCTCGTCCCCAGCCGATCGCTGGAACACCTCCTCCCGACCTGGAGAGGTGTGACCAGAAGACAATCCAACAAACGTGCTCCCTCTTTGGATTAGATCTCGAAAGACCTCCTCCAGTACCTCCTAGCAGATCCTACACCGTGACAGGCAACACCAAAATGGGCTACCCACAGGCCAGAGTGATGAAGATGAACTATCCAGGTAGGTGTATCCATAACTTAATATATATAGTGTCTGTGACGGTTCTTCCTTAGGCTGATTTCCTAATCCTCTGCCTTGTCGTCCTCCAAACAGTAACACTAGTCCATGAGCATATTTCACTTATTTATTTACAAATTTCTTGTGTAAGCCCCCCTGTTCAATTTTAAGTAACAACAAAATTAAACGGGTATCTGGATTTACCTTTATCGGACTTCCCTTGGGATGGCGTCAGGATCTTGTAGACTTCGTTGATTCGGCCTCGCTGATGCTCCGAAAGTAGGCTTCGCTGCTGCTCAGGGAGTAGGCTTCGCTGCTTGTCCGGGAGTAGGTTTGGCACTTTCACGGGCTTTCCAGGTACAAGCTTTTTTTTTCTTCAAAACCGGCGTATCCAACTCGGACGATTCCCCGCAAATAGCTTGTAGTTACCTTGCAGACGGCTTCCCTCGATACTGTGAAGACATTCCTTCGGCGTTCACTTCCAATTATCAACTATGGGGGTCTCCCCAGTCTCAATAATACTTGAAGATTCCTTTATCGCCGTCCGGTGTGGAATCCGGATCTGCTCAGACTTTTCTTTGGAATTCTGGACGACAATCCTACCGACTGCGCCACTGTGACAGTTCTTCCTTATGCTGATTTCCTAATCCTCTGCCTTGTCGTCCTCCAAACAGTAACACTAGTCCATGAGCATATTTCACTTATTTATTTACAAATTTCTTGACTATAGTATTTACTGGTATAATACATGGTCGGGAATAATACCCTTCGATCTCCAGCGCAAAACAACGCGTCCTGCTTCCTCGCTGGTCTTCGTGCAAGTCCTTTCTCTTTTCAACCCTCCCCAAACGGGTTCCTTTTCCAAAAACCCGAGGGGGACCCCCGTGGAGTTCGATTCTATGTCCATCGACCCGTCCCAAACCCGGTGAGGTTACGGGGAACTTCACAGTGTCCTAATATAAATTTGTTCATTACAAGCACAATATAAGACGGCCTTTAGTTAATTTGAGGTCAAATTAGATTTTAGACATTTGTTCCAAGTCTCAGTTGGAATAGACATGTGAGTCATTTGGTAATCGCTCATCTTGACACAATAAAAGAAAATAAATAAAAGGATTTGAAAGTTTCAAAATGGGGTGAACGATAAGGTAAAATACGATAGCATAAACTTTAAAAGTGTTTGATTAGAACCAAAGTATTGAGATATAAGTTTACCTTTCTCGATGATTTAGATCAGGGATCGGCAAACTTTTTTTGGAAAGGGCCAGATCGCAAATATTTTAGGCTTGGCGCTCCAGGTTACAAACTCGAAGTTATTTACATAGGTAAAAAAACCGGGGTCAAACTGATTCCATTGCAAATTGTACTGTGTTAGCGTTTTCTTGACTTCTTTGAAGATATCGTTGCCTGTTGTTGTTCCGTACAGACTATTCATAGAAGCTAATTAATTCTTCAGTCACCTCTGTAATCTGTCGACTCATCAAGGGCCAACGAAAACCACTTGACATTTTTTGCCTCGTCTTTTAATTGACTCTTGATGTGGCTCCCGATGTCATCAACTCTTCTAACAGTTCTCGCCGAAAGACTGACAGATCGAAACAAATCCATTTTCTCTGGGCACATTTCTTCGGCTGCCACAAGTAAACATGATTTCATTAATTCACCATCGGTAAATGGTTTTCCTTTTATGGCTAATAACTGAGAGAACTGGTAATACTTGTTCTATGGCAACAGCAGACGGTGCAATGCGAATATGCGACTCGTAGCGCCATGTGCGGTCATTATTGAAAACTTATTAAATGGACTATCGGTGTTTGCGTTACAGCGCGTAATTTGATTTATTTTAAATTTTTCATGTTAAAAACTATATTAACCCGCGGGACGGATTAAAAACAGGTGGCGGACCGTAGTTTGCCGACTCATGATTTTAGATATTAGTGGTACATATGTGCGACATTGTAACTTACTAAATAAATACACCAAAATATACGTTCTTTTAGGTAAATGACTCACATGTGATCACAAAATATTTTTTTTTTACATCCATGGGTTCATAAAATCTGTCTAGTCCAAAAGCTTATTATTGTGAGGTTCGTTTCCTCCCTGGGCGAGTATTATATCTTCTATGTTAGTAAAAAATTCCATTGTGTGTGTTTGTTCAACACGTGATGTTTGTTTTATGCTTGGCACAGATGGGGCCAAACATGACTTTTATGCCATGAAACTCAACCTATTACAAACTGCAAAACAAACGACTTCATATGCAATACCCATTTAAGCTGTCCTATTCTCGTCTCATTTGAAAAGTATAGCATGATAGTTGAGCAATATATAGGTAACAGGTTATACTGATCAAAAGGAGTTCCAATACAAAATGCCTCAAACGAAATTTTAGATTTTGTGATTCGTTATCCAGAGGGTGATGTAGATTTACCTTGTCATGATGCAATCTTCTAACATGAAGTCTTTCTGTGACTAAGAGGTCTACAATTCTACATGGGCCAAACATAACTTTTATGCCATGAAACTCAACGCTGCCCCAATCTTGTATTCAACAACAACTCATAATTTTTGAACCACAGTCTCAAGATGAGATCAACGCCTGAGCCGATACCCCTCTCTCGAAACTTCCACATCACGTCAACATGAGGACATTTGTGGTCACGATAGATTTAGCATGAGCCAGTCAACGTACACGGCGGTCTTGGGTCAGATTGAATTTCAAACTCGTACTGGGTTGATGGGTAATGAAGCCTGATATGACTCTGGTAAGGGGCCGTAATGAGAAAATGGTCAATAATCACCTATTTTGTTGCACTGTGCTAACTAAACTCTTTTTAATTGACACTGGGTAGTCAGGGATTTTTTCTGTAGCTGCTCTTGAGTGTTTCTTTGTACACTATATGGACAAAAATATTTGGACACTGCAGAAATTTGGAGGAGGATCCATCTTAGTGTGGAGTTGTTTTCCTGCTTAGGACTCGGCCCATTGCTTTATGTACCTGGTACAATGAACGCTGACGTGTACCTCGACGTTCTGGATCATTCGTCTTTGCCTACACAGTGGCAATACTACGGCGATGATGGTTGTTTCTTCCAACAGGATCGAGCTCCATGTCATACTGCGAAACGTATGCTCTCTCTCTCTCTCTGAGTGGGAGCAGACCCCTCCGTACCGAGTTACTTAAAATCCACACCGGATTGGCAAGCCCCGAATGAGAAAACGAAAGAAGAACCAGACATATGGGAGGTGCGCCAGGTTATCCGAGACGTGGTCGGAGTCCCCTGACACTAGCGCGTCTTTCTAGTAATGGCTCTTCGTTACGTGGACGATTCTATTTAGGACCGTGGGGAGGACAGGCGCCTCAATCCCATGATAGTACTTTACGCAAGTCCAACTTGATCGGCTAATCGGATCACATGACCTAGATACGTATGTCATCAAGGTTTATAGTTGTTGGCGATTTATCTCTTCCTTTCTGCTTTCTTCTTTTCTTTTCACATCCATGGCTATGGGTGGGTAGAGGTGGGAGCCGAAAATTGTATCCTTTTATTATATAAGTTAATAATTATATAAGTTAGTGTTTTATGTATGCTTTTTGTTACATCAGAATGGTCCTAAGCCAGCGGTGGATACGACACCATCATCCTAAAGCAAAGGGGACGGCAGAGGGGCGGAAAAATATCAGCTGGTAGTGAGTTCAGGAGTGGTTCTTAGATTATTTATGTAAAATCAACGGAAGCTTGGAAAAATATGAAAAGGGGTATTAAAAATTAGGAAAAGTAAATTTGAATAAAAAGGAATTAAATTGGAATTTTTAAAAAATAATTTGGAGGATCTAAAAGTTTTTCCGCCAGCTGGGTTCGAACTCAGGAAGTCATCCTCCGCTGCCGACGCTAATCTGAAGGTGGATGACTTTAGCCATTAGGCCATCGTTGCTTCACGAAAAGAAGCTCTTTAAAGTATAAGTACCCTTCCATCAATCATACATTCCATCAATCTGCTTCAAAAAATCATAGAAGACACACAAAAAAAAAGACTACCAGACAAGTAAATAATCATTGCTCACTGTAGATCAAATGATCAAAACAAGTTACGAAAGAATCAAACTGAAGAAACGATTCACTTATCACGAGTTTAATATCTACCGACCTCCCTACGGTCCTAAATAGAATCGTCCACGTAACGAAGAGCCATTACTAAAAAGACGCGCTAGTGCGCGGGCCGCGATATTCCACATTGACTAACTCCCGGGCACTCTCGTCGCCAAGGATTTCGCAACTACGCCAATCCCTGATGCCAACCTCGCGCTTTCTCGCGTTTCATGAGATTATTCGTGAACCGCAGTGATCGCGCGCTGTTTGTTTACGGTGAATTTAATGTTTTGCTATAACATTTTGTTTGCACCCATTTTTGTGCGACACCACTTCGCGAAATCAATTTCAAAATAAAACTCACCTGTTCAAATTCTTGCGACGAAGTCACTCTATCCAACACGTGTTGGTTAGTGAGCTGAAGCTTTCCAAAATTCTATTTCCTCCTCAGTTTGGATTGCACATCAAAAAAGATTTTTTTCGTCAGTGCAACTATCCCCGTCTATGCAAGAAAGAATTCCATCTTCAACTCGCCTAAATATTTGTCTTTAAACGTGTCTATCTTCCATGATAATTGATAATCAAGCCTCTGGATAATAAACAAACAAACAATAGTTCGCGGTACGAGACGGGCGCGTTAACATGAGGACGTGGGTTGCCAATTTAGGGGGCAGGGATTACCGCGGAACGACAGACAGCTTAAAAATTCGACTGGTTTGGCAAGCTTGGCGACGCGAGTGCCCGGGAGTTAGTCAATTTGGAATATCGCTGCACGGCCCCAGCATAAGGTGTCCGTTCCAGCTCACAGTTATCATTCAACACCAGGCCGTCGTGCTCGCCCGCTGGAATCATCATGCTCACCTCAAGAGAGAAGCTATCAGAAACATGCAAAACGTATGTTGAACTAGTTTCCTAAAAATGAGGTGAATTTGCTTGACTGGCCTGTTCAGAGCCCCAATCTCATTCCGATCGAGTACTTGTGGACAAACTGGAGCGAAGAGTACGACACCGCCACGCACGTCCATCTTCACAACAATCTCTTCTCACAGTCTTGCCCCAATAGGCATTACCTCCCAGACTTAGAGAACTTGTAAAAAGTATGTCTCGGCATGTTGCAGCTGTAATACAAGCAAAAGGAGGGCCTACCCGTTTCTAAATAGGAGAATGAAGCATTTTTCTGAAAAACACAGTGTCCAAATACTTTTGTCCTTTCGTGTATATGTATTTTTAGCTCTAGTGGTCTTTGTAATTCTGATGCGAGAGGTTCATTTATTTTTAACGTATTTTGCAGAGGACAACAGTGGAGAGGTGACTCTGCACAAAGGAGAGACGGTTATGGTAGTGCGAGCCTCGGCCCGTCGGGGTCATCTTGTCGTGGAACACAAAAAACACACCATTCATGTCCCGTACCAGTTTCTGGAACTGAAACCTTCAGAAGGGGTTAATATCTGACTCAATGAACTAAAAAGTGCTCACTCTCTTATTTCATTTGAATGTTAGACAGTAACACTAATGCAGCATGAATCCACTTTGCAACTGGCAGCAACGATAAGTAAGTTCATTGAAAGAACCAGTCGTTTTTCTGTATTAAAGATGATGCAGGTAGTTTTACCAAATATTGCAGGCACCTATACTGATTATTCTATTTTGTTAACAAAGTTAAATTTGCTTTTACATTTTTTTCCCCTCGTGTTGTGAATCATTTGTACCAGTAATTCTAGTTTAAATTTTAAATCTTGTTTGAATTGTTTGTAACTTTGAAAAAAATCTGTTGAATATATACTTACATTTCATAAGTATATGCTCGTTAGATTGCACATTCAGATGACGATGGAAGAAAATGTACATTTGATGTATAAATTCCATACCTCGAATTGATGAGAGTAAAAGATTCTAATTACATGGCGATATAGGGAAATTTTCAGTTCAAACATTTTTCATCTGAATAAATTACTGCCTCTATTCTTCAATTAAAAGTTTTTGATCTTTTCAAATATAGAAAACAGGCTGGACCTTACACAAAAAAACTTTTATACATTTAATGGTTACTTCTAGATCACCAACCGTCTCTATGTGGGGACCTTGTTTTTTGATATTGAACATTTATTTTTGCAAGGCTGCCAGTTGCCTTGAAAGGTTCATACATGTGTGCATTTCATACAATCTCAGGGCTTCATGATCATCCCAGTGTCTGGATACACTCATCTTTTGTTGAACAAAAGTGAATATTTTCATCAGAGGATGTTTTTCTTGTCGAGGTGGTTTGTCTATGTTCATATTTTTGTTCAGCTAGTACAAAAGTCATTGTGGAATGGAGTAATTGATCATGCTTTAAAAAGTATTTTTTGGGCATAGCATTCATTATCAGAATGCTATTTGTATTTTGCATAATGTTGAAATGTTTTCATGTATACCAATAGTAATAAAGCATTTTTTATATAATTTCATTTTGAATTTGTACAGTGAGAATTAAAATTTTCAATCCAGATAAATTGAATTTCAACATCGTAATCAGTCACAGTTTATGAGTTAAAAGCTGAATTTTCCTTAAAATGTTCAAAATTCAATTATGATAGAAATTCTCGACTAATAGGAAGTTATAATTTTAGAACTATTTGTATGAACTTGAAGTAAAATCTTCCATACAAAGTATTTCTGATGTTAGTAATAAAGTTGTTAGTAATAAATCGATCAACGGAATAGGCAATGTATAAAAAAGTATTTTCATTCGAGTATTTTTTAAATTTAGTTTCTCTCCTATTTTGTATCTGTTCATTCAGTATTTATTTGTATAAGTATGTTTTCCGAGAATCTGGTTACATAATTGTATATTTTTATATATTTGTGTCGAGCGTAGTTTGCATGTACAGAGTAAGCACTTGAGTGTTTAAGTAAGAAAAATGTGACTTTACTACCTCAAAGCTTTTGATACAAATACTTTTCTTTTAAGAACAGTGCATATTTTTCCTTTTGCTAAACTTTCATTGTCTCAGTTCCAAACTATTTTTGTATAGAGGCATCAACATGAAACTTGTGTACATTACGGTAACGAGATACTCTTGTGCACTTATTAAGATTTTCACAGAAAATTTTCATAATCATCGCGAATATATTTTTCATTAGTCAGTTAAGTGTAAAAGATATTTATGTGTATTATGTTTTTCCAAAGTATTTATCTTCTCAGGTAAGATGTACCAATCCTGAATGTTCTGCAAATTTGTTTATATTTTTGTATAATCGTGTGCCAATTATCTCTGTCCTCTTCTTAAAGAGGTTTGCTCATATTAAAGTGTTAAATAAAATGTGATGCCACTTAACATCTGTCTATCCGAGATCTCGAAATCAATCGGTAGTTGTCTTCCCAATAAGATAAAGTAGTAGCGTATGAATAGATGATCCGTTTTCTTAGCAGCTTTTTATAAGAATGCATTATTAATTTTTTTTTTAATAAAATAAACTATCTGAAATGTAAGCTTTACACTAGTGTTAACAAATCAGACGAAATTCGATTATTTTACTTCTGCGTTTCTAATTAATCTTATTGGCGTTGATCGATCTTCCATTCGGAATTTTCATTGGCGGTTTAATGCAATTTTAATAGAAAAACCAAGTTAAGTGATGTCACGTTCAAATTACCGACATTTAGTTTAAAAGAATTATCTAAGTAACAGGTTTTGCGACACATACCACTTTCATTCATACAACAGTTGGATGCATGTATTTGAAAGAGCTCATAAATTTTAATTAATTACACTGAACGTTCTTAGGAAACCAGTTTTCATACGTTTTAAAAGTATTGTGATCTTATTTTTTAAAACATGTTACAAATACTGGCACTTTTGTGTCGCCAA
This sequence comes from Metellina segmentata, assembly GCA_947359465.1. Classification (NCBI taxonomy): domain Eukaryota; kingdom Metazoa; phylum Arthropoda; class Arachnida; order Araneae; family Tetragnathidae; genus Metellina; species Metellina segmentata. Next base: position 27,783,818 of record OX375882.1, read on the forward strand.
GTATTAGTTTACCGGAGTAAAGATTTTGTAAGTTTGAAGGTTGTGTGTCTTATAGAAAGTAGGACCGATTTATGTAGATGCAGTTACCTTTGTTTTTCAAATGGATTATTGAATTAAATGTGTGGCTTTTTAAAAGTATTGAAATTATTTAGAAATCTTTCTAACTGTATATTTGGATAAGATCTGATGTTTGTAGATGTTGAAGTTAGTTTAAGGATGTTTACTTACAAAGTAATATCTTTTAAACCCTTAAATTGTTTATGATTTACAACTTGTATAGAACTATTAATCAGAACTGCTCAAATGTTTTTAGATTCAAATAAATATCAATGTTCATGTGAATGTTATGTTTTAAGTTTATACTATTTCATTTTAATTAATGTTTTGGATCTGTCATGTATTTATTATAATAACTGTATTATATACAAAATAAACCAATTATACAATCTTCTTGCTTTTGAGTGAAATTAAATGCTTTGTCTGTTTTCTGTCAGTTGTACGATGTTTCACAAAACAGTTAATTTATCATTAACATAGAGTCGGAGAAAGTTTTTGTAACATGACGAGGTTTTTTCAAAGCTAATTTAAGGTAAGCTTAATCAGATTGCATAAGTACATAAAATTTAAAGATCTTAATAGTTATTGAAAATGTAAAAGGTTCATATATACTTAACAAACTATAGCTGACATACCATAAATCGTATCAAATTTACTGCAGATAAATTGTATTATTTTGCTTGTATTAACTGTAGTGTTGATTTGAATTAGCCAAAGTACACTAGTAATGAAAACATTCACATAAAACCTTAGTATATTTAAAACAATAAAATGATTTTATTTTTGACTTTCTTTACAATGGTTTACAAATTCAATGCACACATGATCAACAGCAAGTGGCGCACATCATACAATAAAATATACTATCAAGCTCCAATGATTTTATCCACATGTAATTTTACAGAACTCTAGGCCTTGTCAGTTTACAAAAACAGGGTGAACTTTTTCTGCCTCAATGATATGCTAATTAAGTCATTAATTGATGACAAACATGAATTATATAAAAACTGAATTAGGTCTAGTTTGCTGTTTCCATTAAAATTTGTGGACTTATTTTGAATTATTCATACGTTCTTTATCAGCATACACTAATATCCTTAGCTACTAACCTTAGAGCTCTATGAATACAACTCGGAGATATTATTTAAATTAATGAATGCACTTTAGGCCAAACATATTTTTATATTTTGTGCTTTTAATATTAATCCTTTCCCACAAAATTTAGAATCCTTTAAGACATCTATTACAAAATAAACTTATATATTTAATGTATTTTTACCATTAGAAAAAATATTTAGCATTTAAGGCAATCAATTATGTATTCATATTTCAACGAAATGATTCTACTTTAATAATGGACTAAAGAAGTGCAATTTTCATTCCATAGCTAATCCTGTGCAACAACAAAAAAATATTGAAGTAGCTCGTTTCTTGACTAAATTTGGAAACCACTTTTCAGCAAACACTTTCGGAATCTTTTCTAAAATTTCCCTGGTAAAATTTGGTTTCACCTGAACATCTAAAATATTTACAAAAGAGTGAATATTTTACAAATGAAATACTATGGTACACATAGAAATGCTGCATCATGGTTCCATGTAAATAAAATAGAAATAATGTCAACTTGCATTATGTATCTATTAAAAGATGGTTGAATTTGGATAATTTATACATGCCTAATGTACATTTTGTACAGTCACAATACCTAACAATAATTGATATTGGCAACAATTAAAACCTAAAAACATTTCAGAAAATTAATTTAATAGTTTAGTTATGAAAACAATAACTGGATTTGTCATTCATCCTCTTGTTTTGATATTTGGCATAATAGAAAATAATTTATAAATAAATTCAGTCACTATTCATACATTCAATAAAAATTTGCATAAATTTATAATAAAATTACATTTTATGTTTTCACTTAACCAACAATAATTTGATATGTCTATACACAATCCTGATACAAAATTGTGAAAACATGAGATAGATAAATAAAAATGTAACTCAAATTACATCTTTACACAAAAAATATAGGAAAAGTGCTAGAAAATAAATATTTTATAAACTTTGTTCAGTAAGTGGTTATAAATATATGTTCATATAGAATATGTTCTCTACATATAATAAACAAAATACTTAATAATATTGCAGCTAAACATCGTATATTTGCGATTGTACTCTAACATTGAGCTCAGTTTGATTAAAATAAATAAATCTTTCGTATTCGAAAAAAGTTTTACAAACTTAAGATTGCAGAAGAATAAAAGCAAAAAAGATTTAAAGTTATAAAATAATTTGGAAAATGGGTTGTGCAGGAAGATATTGTAATCCTATTTGTACCAACTTTATAAAAAAAAATTAATTTTTTTACTGGTAAATATTTTAAGAACAAAAAAGTTGAAAATATGAATTCGTAAATACTTATTAAAATATGATTTTCGCAAAAAATATAAATGATTATTTTGACATTAACTTTAACTTACACAGATGACTCAATTTTTAAAACAGATATTAACATTTAAGGTCATTTTAATAAATTCTTTGTGGTCTAAGCACCAAGATTACTTCATTACACAAATCATAATCTCAAAACAATAAAAGATTTCATTGCATTATACAATGCTGATGAGTTTGATTTTAAGGCAAATAAGGTTTGTGTAAGAATTATGTAATGCGTAACGAATGGTAAAAGCACTAATTAAATATGTTTGCATTGAACAAAGTTTGGGAATTCTAAATAAAATGCTTCTTTGTAGTCAATTTTCCTGAAAGTTTCGAAGAAACATATTTATGCCTGAATAGAAATTTATTGCAATAGAAAATTTTTTAAAGCAAATTTTACCTTCAAAACAAGCAACAAGAGCATCTTTTCTTCAGTGAATTACTATACGAAAATACTTTTAGTTTTAAAGCATACTCAACATTTAATAAACTTAGAGTTGTCTGACTATCTCAAATTAACACTGAAAACAAATATAACTTAATATATGATTAAAAAACTTAAAATTTGCAATTCTCTAATATTGAGTTAAAATACCATTTAGTTGTTTTCCACTCAATATCAAATGTTAAACATGTTAAGTTTTGTGCATTTGTATTAAATTTTCAGAAACGATTCAAAAACTGCCAGTCGGAAAAAAATCATCCTTGCACATCATTTTTTTAGTTTCACAGAATTACTAGTAACACACGGTATTGCATCTCTCTGTAACACATAAAACCTCTCTTTAAAAAGATAAATTAACTTCCCAACTATGATCGGTTTTGAAGAAATTGTTTTCAACTGCAATCACCCAACAGTAGCTACATGACTCAGTCTGTGACACGAGTGTCCTTCCACTTTGACTCGAGCAATCTTTGGCATGGGGGAAAGAAAACAACAACAAAAGAGTCCGAAAGCTTTTTACAAGGAATCCAGAATCCCATGGCAGCACGGATAAATCCGACGACACCCACCAGAAGTCACTTCGTCATTGATACGATGACAGAAATGCTTTCTCCTAAGTCCGCGACCGATGCGTCAGACGTGGGCCAGGATCCTGACCTCCCCCGTGGCGGCCGACGCGTTCCCCAGATCGGGATCCCTGGCCGGCACCGTTAGGATCACCGCGTCCCTGTTGAGCACCTGCGAGGAGTCGGTTCTCTGGACGATGGTGACGGAGTTGATGTCGTGGTGGTGGGGCTTCCACGAGGGCGCTCGCCCCCAGGTGGAGCCACCGTCGCGGGACGGGGGGCTGTCGTCGCTGAGGCCGGCCACCACGGAGTCGCCGCTGGGGCTGGTGAAGTGGGCGGCGGGCCGCGAGTGTCCCGAGTCCAGGAAGAGGGACTCGTGCGAGAGGAAGCTGAGACTGAGCGAGGGGTTGCGGCTGTGACTAGTGGCGAGGGGCTGAGGCGGAGTGGTGAGGGAGCACAGGGTCTCCGTGCTCGGCCGCAGCACGCCCGCAGAGCTGGCGCGGGATCGGTAGCTGGGGGGCCGGCTGTATTCACGCTCGGTCAGCGTCAGAGGCGTCCTGCAAACAAAAGACCACATTCCATTCAATACAATAAAATACACAAAAAGATGTCGGCCACATTTAAAACTGATTACTATATATTTAAAAGCCACCAAACCCTCTGGTGATTGCATGGACGAGGTTCCGAGTCATTGGCTCACTAGCGCGTCTTTCTAGGAATGGCTCTTCGTTGCGTGGACGATTCTATTTTGGAATGTAGGCAGGTCGGTAGATATTAAACTCGTGGAAAGTAGAGCATTAACAGTTAGTGAACTAATACATGCAGATATATATGGACTCAATCAATTGAAGATGAGAGATTTTTACTTCTAAAAGAGGAAAATGAATATTAAGTGGGAAATATTTGAAGATACTGTTAAAAATCGTCGAAATACAAACTTGAAGAAAAAATTTAAGTGTTGCGTGGTGACAGCAGTACAAGAATAACCAACAGAGCTAAGGCGGGAGATGCAAAAACTATTAAAGTTTCCCTCAGTCAGGTCCTCGTAATATTTTAACAAGTAAATAATCAATCATAGCTCACTGTGGATCAAAACAAGTTACGAAAGAATCAAACTGAAGAATCGATTCACTTATCACGAATTAATATCTACCGACCAACTTACGGTCCTGAATAGAATCGTCCACGTAACGAAGAGCCATTCCTAGAAAGACGCGCTAGTCATTGGCTCAGATCCTTATGTACGAGGTATCTTGACATCAGAAAAACTGACCGAATCTTGATCTCATCATCATAAAAAAAATCGACAGTGTAGGCAAGTAATAGCTTGATCGGCATGCGCACGCATACTCAGGTGTAATTCAACGGATTTCCTGTCACAGGATTCATGCACCAATAGCATCGTTTACATGACCAAACCAATCGACCCGGGTAATTCGAGGATAAAAGGGATTTTTGAATATTACCCGTGCAGCGGACAGCTACCACTCAACTCCAGAGTGTGGAACTGTAGTGAACTCAATCTACTGTTGTGTTCCAGCTCTTCACTTAGCATTTTAACCTTGTCCGTGCTGTGTATGCTACAACTCTTCTGTAACTAAACTTAAACCCTTCTTATCTTATTTATTAAATTTATAGTTGTTAAACTTAACCTGTTCATGTTTCCTGAATACGTAGAACGCATTATGTGGTGACCAGCGACGTTCTTTTTGCCGATGCAGCCGGATTTTTAAACCACTTACATGTGACACGGACTTTTTACTTACGATGTATCGTGATTGAATTTTTCTACACGAGGCGAGCGTGAGTCGCATAGTTTTTTTCCCCGCGCGGTTCTTAAATCCCGGCCTTGACGTCTTTCTCCCGTGCTTTTTCCTGGGCAAATTTCTTTTTTAACCAGCGGTGTTCCTTCTACGTTCCGGCTTCCAACATGGCACCTGAGGACGCTGCCAATGCTGGGGATGTGTCGTCACCAGCGTCAGCTCAGATTGCCCGCGTCGCATTGCGTATTCCACCATTCTGGAGGAGTAATGTTCGCCTCTGGATTGCGCAGTGTAACAACGCATTCGCGTACAGCGGTATCACCAGCGACGATACTAAATTCTCAGCGCTGGTGGCCAACATTGACGCGGAAACCCTGGAGCACGTGGCAGACATCGTCTTGAATCCACCCACGGCGGAAAAGTACAAGGTACTTTCAACTCGCCTAATCTCGGAGTTTGCAGAGTCGGATCAACAAAAGATTAAAAAGTTATTATGTGATCTCCAGTTGGGCGACGAGAAGCCCAGCCACCTTCTTAGGAAGATGCGCGGCCTTGCCGGAACACAGTTGCAGGAAGATTTCCTACAGAATCTGTGGCTACAGCGGATGCCACCTCATATCCAGACGGTCCTCTCGGCGTCGTCGGATTCGTTGGATAAGCTGGCAATACTCGCGGATAAAGTCGCGGAGATCGTGTCCCCTGCAGTGTGTGCCACGTCAGCTGGGCCGCCCGTCCCATCATCTACGGACATTTTGGCCAAGAAGCTAGAGGAGTTGTCTCTGCAAGTTGCGGAGCTGTCAAGAAGCCGCAACTTCTCCCGCGGCCCATATCCGTATCGAAGATCGTCCCGCAGCCGTTCGAACCCGAACAGACAACCCAGGTCGGGCAGCAGCAACCAGGAACTGTGTTTCTACCATAACAGGTTTGGTGACCGTGCCTTAAACTGTAAACCACCTTGTGCTTTCCAAAAAAACGTGTCAGTCCCGTCACAGTAGCTGGCATGGCGGAGGCTGCAACCAAGACCAGCAGGCTTTTTGTCCACGACCGCAAGAGTGGACTAAAGTTCTTGATCGACTCTGGCTCAGAGATCTCGGTTCTTCCACCAGCATCGCACAAGAAAACAGCGCCACAATCCAATTTCGCCCTCTATGCTGCAAACAACACCAAAATTCCTGCATATGGTTTTGTAAACAAACAACTCGACCTTGGTTTAAGAAAGCCATTTTTGTGGACATTTATCATCGCTGATGTTACATCACCGATCATCGGCGCAGACTTTCTTATGCACTTTGACTTGTTGATTGACCTCAAACAAAAGAAGCTTATCAACAAACTAACATCTCTACACACTTTCTGCTCAGTGATGCCTGCATCCCAGCCGTCAGTTACCACCATTTGTGCAGCTGTTGATGATTTTGGAAACATCCTGAGACACTTCCCGGAGATTACGAATCCTACTGCACTTGGAGGATCAACTCCTCACAACACAGTCCATCATATCCTAACCAAAGGTCCGCCAATCACATCAAGGCCCAGGCGACTACATCCTAAGGTGCATGACGCAGTAAAAGCCGAATTCGAATTTCTCATTGCACAGGGCATCATTCGTCCATCAAAGAGCCCCTGGAGTTCCCCCCTACATGTAGTCCCCAAACAGGATTCCACCGTACGTCCAGTAGGAGACTACAGGCGCCTCAATGGAGTGACAGAGTTCGACAGCTACCCCATACCACACTTGCACGACTTCGCCCATGCCCTACACGGGAAACGTGTCTTTTCAAAGCTGGACATCTTTAAAGCATTCCACCAGATCCCGATTGCTGAAGAGGATATTCCTAAGACTGCTGTTACCACACCTTGGGGGTTATATGAATATACTCGTCTATGCTTCGGGTTAGTGAATGCCCCACAGACCTTTATGCGGTTCATGCATGAGGTTCTGAGAGGATTACCTTTCTGTTACGTCTACTTAGATGACATCCTCTGCTTTTCTGATGGCCATGAGGAACACAAGGAGCACTTGCAGATCATCTTTCAACGACTGAAGTCCCACGGTCTCAAGCTGAACATCTCCAAATGCGAGTTTGGTGTAGCCGAGCTAACGTTCCTGGGACACCTCGTCACACCCCAAGGTCTGAAACCTCTTCCAGAAAAAGTGAGTGCAGTACTCCAATATAAGCTGCCTGAGACTGTCACGGCCTTGAGAAAATTTCTCGGTTTCACCAATTTCTACAGGCGCTTCGTACCCAACGCTGCGGAGCATCAACGCCTATTGCACGACTTCCTGAAGGGTTCTCGCGGAAAAAGAGATGCTCGACAAATCACTTGGACTTCTCAGGCCATTGAAGCATTCGAAAATTGCAAGAAAGCACTTGCTGAGGCGACACTTTTAGCTCATCCAGCACCCTCAGCTCCACTTGCTTTGCATGTGGATGCGTCAGACTTCGCAATTGGAGGAGCCCTGCACCAAATAGTACACTCGGAACTTCAGCCACTGGGATTCTTTTCCAGGAAATTGACCCCAGCTGAACTCTCCTACAGTGCATACGACAGAGAACTTTTGGCCGCATTTGCTGGTGTCAAGCATTTTCGACACATGTTGGAAGGTCGAGAATTTACCTTGTTCACTGACCACAAGCCCCTGACCTTCGCCTTTCGACAGAGAAGCGATAAATGTTCTCCTCGTCAAGCACGCCAACTCGATTTCCTGTCCCAATTCACTACGAGTATCCAGCATGTCCCAGGGCCCAGGAATATAGCTGCTGATGTCATGTCTAGGATATCAAGCATAACTATGCCAAGTTCCATCAACTACCAAGCCATCGCTGAAGCCCAACTGTCGGACCCTGAACTTAACACTCTGCTGACATCAGGAACGGCCCTGCAGCTGAAGAGAGTAACGCTGCCGGACTGTGACTTTGAGATCACGTGCGATTTCTCAACTGGTGTGGCACGGCCATACATTCCTAAGGAGCACCGTCAGAGTGTGTTCTCGGCTCTACACAACTTGGCTCACCCAGGTACACGCCGAACCACTCACTTGTTGAAGAGTCGTTTCGTGTGGCCTTCGATATCCTCTGATTCTGCCAAATGGGCAAAACACTGTTTAGCCTGCCAGAAATCAAAGATCCACCGCCACACCAAATCACCTCTATCAACTTTCACTGAACCTTCTCAAAGATTCGACCATGTTCACCTGGACTTGGTTGGCCCACTCCCTCCATCCAACGGATACACGTATTGCATGACAATGATTGACAGGTTCACCAGATGGCCTGAAGCACAGCCTCTCAAGGACATCACTGCAGAGACAGTTGCCGAGGCATTCTTTACCTGTTGGGTGTCACGGTATGGAACCCCTGTCACAGTAACCACAGATCAGGGTCGGCAATTTGAAGCTTCGTTGTTCCGGTCCCTTACCAAGTTCCTTGGCACACACCGTTCCAGAACGACAAGCTATCATCCCCAAGCCAATGGCATGATTGAACAATTCCACCGGCCACTCAAGACTGCAATAAAGTGCCACGCCACCGAACGTTGGACTGAGGTTCTTCCAACAATCCTTCTTGGTCTTCGTGCGTCCCTGAAGGAAGATCTCGGTTGCACCCCAGCAGATTTAGTCTTTGGAAAAACCCTGACACTTCCAGGAGAGTTCTTCCACAAAAGCAAACCTGACTGCGACCCTGCCAGTTTTGTGGGTAAGCTCCATGCTCACATGAATCTGCTACGACCACAGCCACCCAAGCACCATGGAAGGCGTCCGACGTTTGTCCATGGAGAACTCTCAACGGCATCACACGTTTTCCTTCGGAGAGACCTGGTTAGGAAACCTCTCCAACAGCCCTACGACGGACCCTTTCGTGTTCTCAAGTGCAACAACAAGACGGTTAACTTGGACATAAAGGGGAAACCTGTGACAGTGTCCGTGGATAGAGTAAAACTTGCCTTCATCGATAACGCTGAGGATATAGTCACAAACAAGGGGCCTATCCTACCACAGCCACCAGCTGACCTCCAATCAACTGATACTACACCACCGGCAGAGGCAAGAACTACTCGTTCAGGACGTACTGTACGCTTCCCAGCTAGGTATCGTTGACACTGGGAGGGGAGTATGCAGCGGACAGCTACCACTCAACTCCAGAGTGTGGAACTGTAGTGAACTCAATCTACTGTTGTGTTCCAGCTCTTCACTTAGCATTTTAACCTTGTCCGTGCTGTGTATGCTACAACTCTTCTGTAACTAAACTTAAACCCTTCTTATCTTATTTATTAAATTTATAGTTGTTAAACTTAACCTGTTCATGTTTCCTGAATACGTAGAACGCATTACCCGCGTCGCCAAATTAGAACCCGTTTATATGCCCGAACGGCTCAATAAGGGATTGTGGGATACGAAATACATTATGGGAAAGGAGGGTAACCCCCAAAAACACGGGACATGACTAGGGTTGACATCGACTCGCGTATTTCCCACACTTAGCGGTGTAGAAAAAAACGGTTTAACTCTCTTTTTACCCGGGTATTTGGCTCATATAAACGGTACTATTGTGTGGCTTGCCTTGTACTACTGCCGGCAAGTATTTCAAGTTCGTACGTTTTTCTTGAATAGTACAGGAAAGGATTTATCCGATTATCTGGCAAAAGAAAACATGCGTACATTCTCAAGACAAAGAAAACGCCGTAACAATGCTTCTGCAAAGGCAAGTTTCTTTTCCACAATTATTTACAATAAAAAAGCGTTTCACCTTAACCATCTTCCCACTACCGGACAAACCAAATTCAAGGGGGCACCATGCAAAGTGTCTGGAGGTCTTTCCTCTCAGGATGAAAACTGGATTCAATTGAAGAGAATCCCACTCACGAATGTAAGCATATAAGGGCAGCAAGGTAACTAACTCATCTCCTCAGAAAAATATAGCGCACTGAAACACAGGGCTTGCATAAGGCGAAAAAATGACAGAAAGAAGCGCATCTATGACCTTAAAACTGTTCAATGAGCTAAGAAATAATTTCTCTAACTCTCCCATGAACACTTTACTCTTTTACTTTCGGGGATCGTAGTAGCTTAGATGTTAGAAACGCGGATCCTTATCTCAGAGCCTGCATTCTAATGAGGAACTCGCACCAGTGAAGGAAAGTCTCGTTTCTGTGTTTTATTAATAGATTGATCGTCAAAATATCCAAAAAAAGACAATAAAAATCCATAAAATGTACTTGATTAATTAAAATTTCAAATTACCGAAAAGTACGGCAAAAGCACATGACCTCAAAACGCTACGTGACGGCATTGTGCACTACGATGCAATGTTTACGTTTGTCTAGCGCGTTGAAATTTCATATTGCTTGCTCTTTAACAATTTTTAAACAATCAATTAAAAAAAATTTATCTTGCCATTTCAACTAGGGAAGCGACATTGATGTCAATGTTTTCAAAACATCGAGGTTTTTTAAAAAAACATCGATATATTTAACATCGATGTATCGGAGTCGATGTTTTTGTAACATCGATGTTTATACTTGTCGATGTTTTTACGTGGTCAATGTTTTATTTTTAAATAAAAAAAGTACCGTTATAAAAAATTTAAAAAATAACCAAGTAGCATAATTTTCATAATCAGCAAATTGAACATACTTTAAGACCAATGTGGCCAAGGGTGAAGGGTCTGGAAAGTAGGGATGCGACATCGATGTCGATGTTTTCAAAACATTGATGTTTTATAAAAAACATCGGTGTATTGGAGCCGATGTCACATCACTTGCTAAACCAGTTTTAAGAAATGGGGAAAAAAAGTTTAAATATACTGAATTTTAAAAACATCGATGTTTTTGGGGCGATGTATTATCAACATCGATGTTTTGCTGTCGATGTCGCATACCTAATATCATCGTCGCTATCAAAGTAAACAAACCGTCATAGTGTATAGTGACGTCACAAAAAGTGGCGTAGGAAAACTAGCGTTTTTGAGATGAAGTAAATAGTGCGAACTTGAAATTTTTTTTATTTTACCTTTTCGGGCTATAAAATTTAAAAAAAAAAAAAAAAAAAACTTTCCATCCTATTTTTTCATTTTTTATATCATAAAAACATAAACAAAAAACGTGCAAGTTCCTCATTGGAGCACGAATGCGATGAATTTTCAGTGTAAACAAATCTGGAAGGTGTGGATTCTACTTCCGGTTATCCAATGCTGCTGCTCGATATAAAACGGTAATGGTAATTTCAGTTAACGTCGTACTAGAGCAACACAACGGGCTATTGACGACGGTCCGGGATCAGTCCCTTGAGGGAAAGATCCGAGGACAACACCTCGCAATTTTGAATGACGGTCAGATGACGAAGCAACACCTGAGCTGGCACCCCACTCTCTAAACTTCCACGCCAACCCAACGTGAGGACTTTCGGCCACGACAGATTTAAGGTGCACCAGCCGCCTCTACACCATAGGCTTACAAACATCCATTCCCGTACCCGGATTCGAACCAGGAACCTTCCGATCTAGAGGCTAACACCTTAACCACTATACCGGTTGGTCGGCGCCGATAGAAAACGGAGTTACCTTTAAATGTAATCAAGTGGAGTCAAGTAGGAAGCACTTTCCACTACAAAAACACCTACGCCATCTACATTCAACTTTATAGAAATGTTTCTGAGTTGGAGGGCAATTAATTTTTTAACCCAGAGAGGGATTTGAATTTTCGTTGCACTGAATCAACTCATTTGAGCTATTGGCGACGGTCTATCCCGAATTCGATCGACTGGGCTAAAGTGTCTCTTGCCTCTCATAGGAGGAAATTAATTTTTTAACATAGAGGGGGAAGAAAAATTATTTTCAGGGGCGAACCACGGAATGGATATTTTGTACGTACCTAATATTGATGCTGAAACCCTTCCCAGACTTGAAAGAAAGCAAAAACATCCTGACGTAATTTTATCAATTTGATCATCAAAAATTGAGTACTGTGGCGTTTTTGGTACACCACACTACTACCAATGGAGTGAGACTCAACGGTTTTCGTTTGATACAATTTAATAATGTCAAGAGAAATTTTACATCAACTACTATGTAGAATGAATTTTACAATCGATGACAAACAGCCCGATTGTTCCTGTTCAAACAGTAAGTTTCAAACTATCACAGTTTGTCTCGTTTTCAACGGGGTTTGACGTCCCCGTGTAATTTTGCAGCGAGCTACCTCCTTCGCCACCTTCCTCCGTGGCTTCCCTAGCTAGAGTCCCCTTTCTTTCTTCTCGGGGCAACAACCTTTTCTTCTCCGCGTCGCCTCTGTTTCCAATTCACCTCCCACTCAAGGGGTCTCAGATCCCCCACATGTGCGAAAAAACCGACAACCGGCGGTTCTTCAAAAAGCCCCGCTGTCCGGTGGAAATCGGGGTGAACAAGAAACAGAGGCCGACAATGAGTTGTTTCCACACATGTGGCTGTCGGCTCCCTTGTAGACTACGATCTCACAGTACTGATATGCTTTTGACGCCACCCCCTCTCCTTGCTTTAATCAATAAATATTTCTCCTTGTAAGGGGTAGGGGAAAGTTTCACTCAAAGTTACATCCTTCGTTTACTATTGTACACGGTAGTCCTGTTTGAAGAGTAACGGATTAGCAACCACTGGGTTGCGACTTCGTGGGGGCTGGTGCATGTTATATCTCTCGTGACCTTAAACATCCTCACGTTGGTGTAGTGTAGACCTTTGGAGAGAGGGGGCCAGCTCAGGTGTAGTTCTAGTCATCCGATCATGGTTCAAATTACGAGGCGCTGTCTTTGGTCTTTCCATTGGGGATTGATCGTCGCCACTAGACGGTTGTGTTGCTCCAATGCGACGTTAATAGACTACCTGAGTTCACTAAAAATTACGCATGGAGATGCTTTCGGTACTCTCTCCTTGCTGCACTCAACAAATTAGCCGTTATTTTTTAAAGTGGTACAAGTCCATTTTTGCATATTTCGAGATATTTAAGGGTTAACGTTAAATTTTTCTATGCAATAATCTCTATAAATAAATCTATCACGTGGCACGCAAAAAAGACATTATATTTTACCGTGTTTTGGCAACAATGTACGATTGTTTGTTTACCACGAAGTCTCGGGCCTCAATTGAATTTATAGCGATATCGGATGAAATTTTATTGAAAAAAAATATATATTAGTCGAGCTGTTGTAGCTCAAAGAACATGCTGGGTATTCGATTTCCAAAGCAGCGCTCACATTTTGAGTCAAAATTGGCTCAAAGTTTTCATTTGAATTCCAAATTGTTCGAGTTCTGATTCCAGAGGTACCGTATAACTTTTCTGTAGTATAACAAATTTATGTTTGAAAAATATTTTTTCGAATATGATATTTTATAAACAATTCCGTTCTGCTAGGACACGTGTTTTCATTGATGCGAGCGCAGCGAACCAATGAGGATTGCAAAGCAATCCTCGGGGGGTTGGCGAGCATTAGCTAACAGGGGGCGGGCCCTCTAGTAATTGTTAAAATTGTTAAAGAAAATAAACTCTCTCTCTTTTTTTTTTTTTTCCCAAAGTGGACTTATACCATTTTCAAAAATAACGGCTCAAATATTACTCCTTTATTTTCCGTCCCCAATCACAGAAGTGTGCCCTCTTTAAAGGAGTTGGACAAAAGTACATCACAATTTGAGTATTTTTTTCATTGATCCTGTCGTATTGATATGTCGTCTTACCTGGAGTGTAGGGTGCCTGTGGTGTGTGACCTGTAGGTGGGCGGAGGCGATACAGGCGAGAGGGCTGAGGCTGTGTTGGAGGCAGCCCCCGAGCCCTGTTGGCGGTCTAGCAGCAGCAGCCGTAGGCGGTACTCCTGCATCGACGCCTGATATGACGGAGGGGGAGGCCGGTACTGGAACTCCGGGTACATCATCGCTGCAAAGGGAACAACACTCGACGTTAGCATACATGGAGTCAATAAGAGCAATCAGCAGTCATGGACTCGAGCCCCTTATACAATTTGTGCAAAATGTCTATTAATAAATATATCGTGTCAAGCAAAAGGGGTTAAGTCTGGCATTCGACGGGTTCAAAGGAGTCAGGTGCATCATTAAAATTTAAAATAATAATAATATATAGCACCCCATGCAAGAAAAGCGACACAATTCAAAATTGCAGAATTTGAGAAACATCAACTTAAGGGATACTATAAAACTTATATTGAAATAATATAAGCTTCTTTTAAATTATAGGTAAGTATTTATGGTGGTTACTTCTATTATATTCTATAGAATAGTAATATAACACGCTGGGGTACCTCATACATTTTTCAATGACATAAGATCAAAATTGTTATTTTTTTTTAGCTGTGTCACTTTTTTTATCGGGGTGCGATAGGTATAAAGAAAGAGCTAAATGAATCTACGAATCTAAATTACAAAGATTGGTATCTTTCCTTCCTGAATATTTGTGACAGAAAAATATCCTTCTAAAGATTCTGAAAAGTAGCCATTTTGACTCTCAACCCCTCAAATCAAATATATATCAAATAAAATATGTATCAAATATAATGACTAAATAACCACTACGATTGGTTGAAAGAGTCCTAGGAATGATTCAATCAATAAAGTCCTACCGATAAGGAAGACGACAGCAGGTTGCAGAACGGATATACGCGTGTGGAGCCCTTCAGAGGTTAAAGGTAGATGAGGAAAACATGAATGAACATTCTCTCACTAGGACTACTCCAAGACTGAATGGTGGCATTCACTAAATCCTTTCGGTGTTTCAAGTAAAAATATTTACAAATCTACTACTTTGATCAAAAAGTACCGGGAATGATGTCATAAAACGAAAGGTATCAATTTATTGGTCAAAGTTTATAACATCTTCGCCAAAACAATTTTCTCCGACTTCAATGCATTTGTGGTAGCGTTTTTTCCAATCCTCAAAACATGCTTTAAGGTCATTTTTGTGAAACATCTTCAGTGTTCGTATCGAATTTTCTTTTATTGCATCAATGGACTCAAAACGGTGACCACGAAGAGGTAGTTTCACACGTGGAAATAAGAAAAAGTTACACGGTGACACATCAGGGGAATTAGAAGCATGTGGAGCCGTATTTGTTAATGCTTTGTCAAAAAAATCACGAATAGGTCGTTTTTGACTCGTTGTTTCAACGAATGATATAGAAACTTGTTCAATAATGTCTCTTATTGTTAAACGACGATTACTAAGCACCAATTCTCTGACCTGATCGACATGTTGATTATGAGTCGAAGTGGATGGTCTACCATACATCGAATCATCTATACGACGGGTTGTCTATCTTCTTTAAACTTTTTATACCAATCAAATACTGTTGTTTTTGATAAACAGTCGCCTGTGAAAGCTTTTTGCAGTACTTCAAATGTGTTTGTAGCTGAAATTCCATTGCGGAAACAAAATTAATGCATGTTCTCTGCTCAATTACATTCAACATTTTGGAAAATTAATGAAGTGAAAATTTTACTCTTATTTTAAAAAAATTTATTTTCAGCCGATAAAATTAAATAGATCCCCGTTTGTTGCCACATGTTTATATAAGTCGTAAAAATACTTGATAAAAGTTTGCAGACGATATCTACTATATATGTATTTTAAAGGAAGCATTCAGAATACTTTTTGATCACAGAATTATTTCCAATCTATACCACCAAGTGGGCCAATGTGATAGACTAAGGAAAGACTTCAAGCACTCCTATGGAAAATAGAGTAAGGTCGTCGACAAAAGATAGGCAATAGGGTATGTGGAGCAGTTTTCATGGAAGACAGAAGATACCTTGAAAAATTACATTGGATGCACAGGGGGAAAAATTCCAGTTCAAAATTTAAAAATTGCACTACTTAATCCATCTCTAAAAATAAATACCATCATTGACTTTGGCAGGTTAATGTACAGTTTGTGGAAGCAAAACATCGATTTTCGAAACATCTTTTTTTCGCGCATCATTCATGAAATTGCAATTTCAGTGCCAGGATCTCCGATTGTAAATGTTGCGTTAAAATTTTCGTTAAATAAAAAATTTAAAAATCGAAACACAAGATGTTTCGGTGCTATTGACTCCTGACGTTCTGCTCCTGATTTCTAAGCCCAGAGAAAACATTCAGTACAAATTAATTTCGTAAGTATCTCTGAGGTCGTTCCACCCAATCTTGACCGCAATCGCAAACAAACCCGAATCCAAGATTAAAATTCGAACGCATCCGAGTTTTGCCAAAGCCGCGGAGGTCATCTTTGCAGTGGGGCAAATTCAGTCCACAAACACTGTCGAATCCACATTGGATCAGACGAAAAAAAATTAAAAGCGTCTCCTAATGCGTATTTTCAGGGCTGTTTGCCAAAACCTTTCCACTAATAGCCCCATTTCTGAGGAAGTAAGACAGAAGAACAATGGCTGTCAAAGATTCAGCCAGGAGAGTGTGGAGGTAGAAAGCAAAATTGAAACTAAACAAAGAAACGAAAAGTAAATATAAGATAAGAAAATTCAAAAACACAGAAAAAAATCGGTAATAAATTAAAAAAATAAGTCAAAAATCTCAATGGTCCTAGAAAATTTCTTCTTTTAAAAAAATATTCATTTTAAGTTTTTATACTTTTAGGATATCTGTGGATAACCAGTTTGTAAGCAGCGGATTCACATATGAGCTATTGAAAGGTGGCACAAAATCCAAAACTGTCAATATTTTTAGTCATTCAATAGGTAGGGTTCATTGTAACCAATATTAAATATACAAGAGCATATGCGAACGTAACAAAATAAATAACATTTTAGCTTCTCCATCAAGAAACTTTTCTTTATTGGATGGAAGATATTGAGGAATAAATTACACATGCAAAAATATATAAAATAAAACAATATTAAAAAGTTAAGTGAAAGGAACATCGAGTATAAAAAGATAAATCAAAAAATTATACAACATTCTTCAGTGCTGCCCTCTATTAGCCTTACTACGCATTATAAATTGACTCGACAAAATTCATAATTGAATATAAATGATGATTTCATATAAGATTTCTCGACATTTTCGCTTTGGGACATAAATACCCATGTAATAAATACATGACATTTATAAATCAAAATGGAACATGAAAAATGTTTTAAGATTAATATTTTGAAAACAAGCAGAGTGCAGCTAATCATAACCACGCGAATAATCAGAACATTATATAGAGTAAATGTAACATGTTTGAGCAAAACAGTGTAAATCACAAATTGAGATAAATAAACGAGTACATGCAAAAAGATATTTTATTTGGTCAAATTATTTTTTATCACCTATGAATAAAATAGATATTAAGTACTGGTTGAAATGATTAAATTAATTAATTGATTATAATTAAATTGATATGTGTAATTGATCTGTAAAAAATATATTCAATGAAAACTGCTCCTTGAAAAGTTTTTTTTTTTTTACTTATACCGTGACGCTAGAAATATTGAAGCTGAAGTATTATTTATTTCATGTTGCCATTTTCCTCAATCCTTGTATCAAAAAATATTTTTTCAGACATCTGGAACGGAAAATCAATGGGGATTTCGAACTCATAATACAACTCAGGCTAGTCTTCAAGTGCCAAAGAACTATGAAGAGTGTTTGATTGAAAGAAATCGCTGTTCCTCGTTGATAAGAACTAAAAAACATTGTTCTGTGCAACTAAATTTCTCTTGTAATTTGTGAATCGGGTGGACAGTTTGGAAAGACTCAATACTTAAAGTCATTCAATGCAAGATCCTCAAATTCATACTATGAAAGAGAGATAATTTTCTGAAGAGATCAGACAGTTATGGAAATCGGAGGGTGGAGCGTGAGATTATTTTAAAGCAAAAAAGGTGGGCGCAGGTGAATATTGTACAGCTTGTAAAACACTGGTAGGGTTCATTAATGAGGTTTTCGTGACTAACCTGCATATGGATGGTGTGGTCTCCCATAGGGGGGCACCCTCGGCACAAACCTCCTGTTGGGTTCTTGCTCCGAGTTCTGGAGTCCCAACATGGCCCTGCACGAAGGGGCGTCGTGTGACGTCAGACGCCACGCAATGCCACTCACAGTGATGAGCACGATGCCAACACCTGCGAACAAAAATAATACAAATTGAAGCAACTCGGTACATTGATAATACAATTTATAAAAACGATTATGGTGGAACACTTCAAATAATCACACATAAATTTCAAACAAATATTTGAATACACGCATGCAAAGAATAGTTGAAGATTTTGAGCATTTATAACATTTGGCAAAATAATATATATTGAAGCAACATGGTACATCGATAATATAATTTATAAAAACGAATGGTGGAATATATTTCAAATCATACATAAATTTCAAACAAATATTTGAATACACGCATGCAAATAACGCTTGAAGATTTTGAGAATTTATAACATTTGGAAAAAAACATTCGATTCGAATACAGAATTATTTATGTCATCGAGAACTTCTATTTAGAAATTCTTTGACGAAAAACTGATTTTGATTCACTTGTGATTGAAAGCACAACTTTCCTAGTGGAATGAATATCAAACGCGATTATATTTTACACACCAAATATTTAATGTATAAAATATATACATAAATTATTATTGTATTCATTAAAACACGGGTGTAAAATATGCCATTCTAAGATTATTTTGTTCAACTTTTTTAAACCAATGAAAATCGCAATTACGGTTTTGCATAATCCCCAGCTGCTTCATGAGTACGCTTTACATATAAAGTGAAATTCTCATTGAAAGATTTATTTCATTCCGGGCTTGAAAATTTAAAACAAACGATGATGGATAATTTTCTTAGTATTCAAGTTCAGAAACATCAAGAGTTTCAAAACGAATCTTACTTTGACAACAGCATACTTCTCAGAAACTTTATTCATAACTAAATAAAAGGGTATTTATACTTATAAGAAGCCATTTTTAATAATTTGTTTTGTTGATCGATTTTAACTATTGGATCAAACAAATATAATTAATTTCTCGCAAATTACATACTGTGGTTGGAAAACAAAATAATAATAATAAACATTCAACGTAATAATTATTCAACGAAACAAGTTTTTCAATAAGAAAGAGGAATAAAACTCGTTCGTATTCGTCAAAACGAGAACAGATTAATTTCTCAAGGCAGTATACATTAGCTCATCGAAAACTAAACCTAGAAAATTATAACGTTGCAAATAGGACGTATGTTTTCCAATCGATGCGTCCATGTCATTTTCAGATCGTTTCGAATTCCCTGAACCGTGTAAACATGCCATCCATCTCCATCATCAATTTTTGATTCGAAAACATAATTGAATTCGTTTCTGGGAAGTGGCAACTCACTCATCTGCACGCTTCATCGGTTCCATCTGCTGAGCGCATTTGCTAATTATTTCACCCACTTGTGCTTCCTAAACACAAACGAACTCTCCCATCCAAAAAAAAAAAAAAAGAACAGTCAAGGCGAGCTTCGCCCAGAAGACTAAGAGGAATTTCTAAAGAAGGGAAAACAAAAGGGATGAAAATAATTTTCGAATTCGATCACTGAACCCTTTCAACACAACACGCCATTTTTGTAGAAGCGAACGTGACGTGTTTTGGCGTAGCTCACCCATGCAAGGGGCAGGTACTTCTTCCAGTCCTGTTCAATCGAACTCCCGTTTGTTTACAGCTCTTTTTGAAGAAGTTCGGTTCGCCACAAACGGAACTGCAACAGCGTGAATGGTTTCCGGAAAATTTGCATACAGATATATTCCATAAAGTGTATAATAGAATACTGAAAAGACACGATTATTGAAAATTGGTACATGCAGTCTACTATAATGCATTTCTGACTTAAAAAAATCCGTAGAAAAGGAAGCTCATAATGATTTGAATTTCCAAATTTAGTAAATCTAAAAATGGCGCTACTCTATCATACTTTTCCATTCCATTTGCTTCCGCGTCAAATAATTCACTGTGGAAATAATAAGATATCGCAAACAGGCAAGGAAAGTGACACAACTCTCAAAATTGCAGAATTTAGAAAAACATCAACTTAAAGGATACTATAAAACTTATATTGAAAGAGTATAAGCTTCTTTTAAATTTTAGGTAAGTATTTATAGTGGTAACTTCTATTATATTCTAAAGAATAGTAATATAACACGCTGGGGCACATCATACATATTTTTCAATGACATAACATCAAAATTTTTATTTTTGACTTGTCTCTCCCTTCTGTAAACTATCGCACCCCGGCAAGGAAAGTGACACAACTATGCATTTACAAACAAGAACAGCGCTTGAAAAGTATTTATACGCTTTTAATTTAAAAATCTGTTCGTATAGGTTGCTAAAAGAATTATTAAAAATCTGAAGAAATGGGTTTGGAATCAATCATTAAAATAAATATTTTTATTGATATTAAATGAAATATTGATTGACAAAAGTACAATGCTTGCAACATTTTCATGAACATGTCCTTCAGTTGAATACGAAAGACTTCAAAAGTTCAATATTACGACATCCTTCATGAAAAATTTCAAGACCAAATGGCGACACAAATGAACAAATTCTGAAGCACAGAGAGCTTTGGATGGATCTCAATTATATAGAATGAGACTCCATCGGCAGATGTTAGAACATGATAATGGCAAATAAAGAAACACTAGCACTAGCGAAAACATTGTATCGAAAATAATTTCTTATCGGGTTTTTCAAAACTGTCCGTTGGCCAGACAATAATTCAATCCGAATATCTCGGAGAAAGAACTTTTTTAGAGTGTCTCTATTCATTATGAAGTAAAGTTCAGGAGATTTTCACTGCGGATCCTGAAAACTACTGCATCTGCAGCGACGGGAAGACAGCTGTGTAGCTACGGCATCTGCGTCAAGCCATCTGTCTACGAGCGGCGGGATACAATCCATGTGTTAAACGTGGAAAATAATCCATACACCTCGGCTGGTTGATATCGTTTTGTGTTGAATTGTATAGAAAAGTGTGACCAGAGATATTTTGTATTAATCCTAAACTATATAAATGAACATAAAATATTTAATTTTTAAACAAAATATGAAATTAATTATTAAATTTGATTTTTAAAATAAGAAAAACTGAAAATCTATGAACCTTGAGTCAGAACAAATGGATTTAAAAATAAAGAGAATCGTTTCATCTAGAAGACACCATTTTGGACAAATTGCGCTTAATTTAAATGTAAAATAGCAGAGTGTATTCAATATTACATGAAAACAAGTTCTGGCGGGGACAAAAAAATCTAAACATGTTTCTCTTTTAATATCCGACCAACGGGTCTGGTGGTTAAGGTGTTACAATCTAGATAGGAAGGTTTCTGGTTCGAATCCGGGTCAGTGCATGGATGTTTGTAAGCGTATGGTGTAGAGGTGGCTGGTGCACATTCAATCTGTCGTGGCAGAAAGTCCTCACGTTGGGTTGGTGTGGAAGTTTGGAGAGTGGGGTGCCAGCTCAGGTGTTGCCTCGTCATCTGACCGAGGTTCAAAATTACGAGGTGTTTCCTCGGATATTTTCCTTACAGGATTGATCCTGGACCGTCGTCAATAGCCCGTTGTGTTGCTCTGGTACGACGTTAATTAAAAATTGCCAAATTACCTCTCTTAATACTAAGGCACATTTATAATTATAAAAGTACGAACTGTGGCTTTTAAAACAAGCATAATAGAAAAATAAATAACGTAAGTTCGTTAAGATCAAGAGGATAATTTTTTCTCACGAACTTCAAATTACACAGCTTAGCTCACACATCGAAAATAAAAGAAACAACAAACCATTCTCAACTTTTGAATACTGAAAGTCCTAAATTCCTAATCATTGGCTCTATGAGATTCTATGCAAAAAACAAGAAAGGATGATGGAAACACGAATCTGTTTGTGATATTTTTTTTTCTTGCGTCCAATAAATTCCTTTGAACATCAATTCTGTGTTAAAACTTATCAAACTAAGACTGAAAAAATAGATTTAACAAAGATTAGTTCAATGGTTGCTTAAATAAAGCAAGTTTAAAATAATGGTGTGGATATATTTGAATGGTTTGCAATTTGGGAGAAGCTCCATCGAGTGGAAAATAATCCTGAGAAACAAAAACAATTCGTCAAAATGACCACATATTGTTATTTACAGAACAACATGTCCTTTTAATTACGGTGTCATTCGACCGTAATACGTAGTATTCGCTACGACCTACACAGAAAAAAAAAGCAGACAAGGTCACCGGCCGACATTCACACAGCTGGAAACGAACACATTTGATTGTTTATGTTTACACCACTGTGCTGCCATCTATCGAACGGCTAATAGTAAATTTTAAATAAAAGACAAAAAATTGTATAAAAATTCGTACATGAACAAATTTTTTAGATCCATTATTGTATGTTTATTCTGTTGTTATGCTGTCCAACATGCCATAGCATTTTTCAGAAAACAACATTTATTTTGAATTTGTGATTACTTAATAAAATTTCAAAATATCTAAGTTTAACTCGTAACCATCAGTTGAATAAATTTTGTTCTGCAGAAATCTAATTTTCCTTTATATGTGACAAAGAATATTACGCAGAATAATGCGTAAATGTCAGGCAATCCAAGAAATAGAATAACCTCATATAAATAAAGCTACATTTGTCATTTTGAGGTTCATTTATTTTAAATAATTATAAAAGTTCCCAAAAGATTAAATAATACTTGTTTCACTATAAAACACCTCATCAAAACAAAAGTAATTGACAGAGAGCAAAAACATCTTTGAATATTGATTAGATTGGCAATATTGATATATAATTTTAAACATTAAAATATTAATTTAGAATTACAGTTAAATTTAATTTTTTTTAATTCAATACACAATAAAAGAGTTTATTATTTAATGCTTCGTTTGTTTTTTAAAATATATCGGGGCAAAAAAAGGCAAATAATCAACAAAACTCGAAGCAATTTGGGAAAAGTCCTGCCAAATAGAAAAAGATGGCAAAATGTAGATAATTCTATACATATAAGAATACTAATAGTTCCATTTAATTACGGAAAATAGGACGGTTGGCGAAGTAATACAAAGATGCAACATGTACGAAAACAAAACGATCAGATGATCAAAGACCCCAAGCCGATTTCGGCAAAGCAATTAAGACGAATTTTAATATGTAGAACTATTTTACGATATCATTAGAATTTGAATTGATTTGTGGACAACACACAATGATGTCCCACTAATAGTAATAAAAAAAATCTGGAAGAACAGGAGAAGCTATTTGGAATGAATACGCAACGAATGAGGAAACACTGTGTATTTATTCTTTAGCCAATTGAAACAGACGTGTTATATTTCCCACGGAGAGAAGAGTTAGAAAGATAAAACCACACACGTATTTCAAGTTTTCGGAAAGTAGGACGGTTGGCGAAGTAATACAAAGATGCAACTTCAATTATTTATTTCGTATAAACATCCAAAAAAGAATGTATGTTCGGACAGAACAGACTAGTCAAGAGGAAATAAACCTGCGCGTACAGCGAGACTTGTTACCTAATTATAACGCCAATTCGGACTGTATGAGCATGCTTATTTGGATTCTGAGTGTTATTGACCTACTGAATATATAAAAACTTTTTTTTCTTCTAAGAAGTGATACACTTACACATGTTTATTGATCAGAAACAAGGAATATTCTACATCAAAATGTACAAAATAAATGTTCAATTACAATTACTTTAACATAAACGGGAAATTCACGAGAGGATGAAATTTTGTATGCAAACTGGGAAATTTAAGATCAAAGATTGAGTAATAACATGAATATTTTGCATCAGAATTTATAAAATCAATATTCAATTAGAATTTTAACACAAATGAGATATTCACGAACTGATGGAATACTGAGTACACAAGATTGAGCAAAAATAACGAATTTCTATAGCAGAATATATAAAAATAAATAATTCTATCTGGAGATTAACTAAACAGAAATAAGGAGAGTGAGTAATGTACATATGATGGATCTTGTACACTTTTTGGACTGATAAATTATTGTAATGACACTTTTCCTTTAGTACTTCCTATCGAAGACTGAGAGTATGCTATTGAGATTTCAACAACCCAGTATTAATATGGTACTTCTATACACTAAAACGGTATGAAGGTAGTTGAAATAACGTCGCACTGGAGCAACACAACGGGCTAGTGACGACAGTTCGGGAACTGTCCCGAAAGGAAAGTTCCGAGGTGAAGTAATTTTAATTAAAATTGTTCCAGAGCAACACAACGGGCTATTGACGACGGTCCGGATTCCATCCCCAAAGGGAAAGATTCGAGGACAACAATACGTAATTTTGAACCACGGTCAGATGAGGATTCAACATCTGAGCTGGCCACCCCACTCTCCAAACTTCTACACTAACCCAAGGGAAAGTAGCGAAGATAACGCCTAGCAATTTTGAAACACGGTCAGATGACGAGGTAATACCTGAGCTGGCACCCCACTCTCAATACTTCCACAACACGCCAATATGAGGACATTTGGGAACACGACAGATTTAACGTCCACTGGAACCCCTCGTACACCACGGTCTATAATCGGATCGAGTTTCGAACCCACAATCCTCCAGTTGCAAACCTGCTTTCCTTTCAACCGGGCTACCGCAACAAAAATTCTGTAAAATTATTTAATTCGCGCTCTGCATGCAGCATCTTGACCATATGGCTGACTACACAAACGCAGGAGAGACCCCGTAACCTTTTTCGATTGGCACGTGAGATACCAGCGGATGTCAAATGCTCCATTTGAAAAACAGTTTAAGATTCAAATGACCGGGACGATAATCTTTCGAAACGAAAGGAGAGGTTAGCATTAGTGAGCGCCCAGAGAAATCCCCCACAGAAAGGAATCATAAATTTGCGACGCCATTTTCATCTCAAAACAATAGACAATGAGAAGTCATGTACACCGCTTCTTTTGTGATGGAACTTTTGGAATATTTATTCATCACGTGAAGAGAAGAGGGACAAGACGGGGAAATTATTTCAGTTCGTGTCTGCTCGAGTCGCAGAGTCTTCACACATTCCTGATGCTTTTTTGTTCTTTTTTAAATTCGAACCGTTAGTTTTCAAGCAATGTTATAAAAACTTAAACATTTAAGAACTTTATTTTTTGTTAATGTATTTGGGAAGTGAAACTTAAAAACAAAAGGGAATTAGGAAAGAATAATTCCAAAATCGAATACTTGATTAGTCTGACAGCACAAGTGTAAGAATAATTCTAAATTCAAATATTACATACACTACCCTACAATAATGGACCGGACGCCAGCGGATTTGCATAAAACCCGACTGCTTGTTTAGTAGTGTTTTTCGTGGTATGGACTGGGACTTTTGCATGTTGTTCCTGGTCAATTGAACGCCGACGCCTACATGAACATTTTGGACAATCGGGTTCTTCCTACGCTCTGGCAATTTTATGCAATGGACGAATATAACTTCCATGACGACAACGCTGCATGGCATGTTCCAGCCTGTGTCAAGCACTGGTATCAAGATAGGAATGTAAAACGTCTTCCCTGGCCTAATCATAGTACTGACTAAGCCCCATAGAGTGGGACGAGTTAAACCGACGCTTACGGACCAAGGAGCTACGTCCCAAATCTACAGCTGAGGTGGCGACATTCTTGCAGCAGGAATGGACACAAATACCCATACCTGTGTATCGAAACCTTGTTGAAAGTATGCCCAGAAGGGTTGTTAGTGTAATAGCAGCACGTGGGGGACCATCCCCCTATTAAAGCATGTATTATTTCCCTTATACCATCACATCTTGCTGTCCGGTCCATTATTGCAGGGTAGTATAGGTCGTAAATTTTCAATTGAGTGTGAATTTTAGTGAGGAAAACTAATACGAGAGAATGATTGAACTGATCTGATTAAGATCCCAAAATAGAATGCATTTTAAACTTAATAAGTGGTGAGTTATGTCTAAAAAATTAATTTCCAATTAAATTTGGTACGAGTACGTATTCTAAAAATTTGTTAGAAACCGAAATTGAGGTGAAAAGAATGAGAACGTGATGAAAGTAAAAACATCAACGACCTGTAAAGGAAAACAGTCAAGTCTAAAAATAGGTGCGTGATTCTGCAACCCCACAGTCGAAACTTTGACACTCGCTGTGCACGGTTTTAATTTTCCCAGAAGCCGTTAGTTGCTTCGGGGAAGGAACTCAAACCTTTAAATCGGGCGGGTAATCAAAAGAGGAAAATGGAATTTTTCCAGTGAAGTCACTTTTAATTAAGCCTTACGCTTCGTTAGCTTCACTGGTCTTGATGCACGGTGATGTTTTATTTTAATGTAACGCAATAGAATGAAAAATAGAAAAATGCATTACTTAAAAATTTAAACTTACCTTTTTTTTTATTTGTTTGTTTTAGTATGCCCTAATACATACAGAATACTTTCTTTAATGAATAATTAATGCTCGCACAACTATCAAAGACAACGTGTCGGGTATGTCACATGGATGTGTATCGCTATCTCATTTCATCAAAGAAAAACGACTAATGGATGGTTAATAAAAGCCACTACATCTGCGCTCTGGCATATAATAGGTCAGAGACGAAAATAAAAAGACGATTTCCAAAAATTCAATATTTACCTACATGTTTTTCAGGTACAAGAACAACTTTTTATAAATACAACATGTGAGTTTCGCATTAAATACGCTGCAGTTGTACGGAGGTAATTTCACGTAAAGACGAAGACAGGTGAAATAACTAATCGATAAAAAGATAAATAAATCAAAGATAATATATATATATATATATATATATATATATATATATATATATATATATATATATATATATATATATATATATATATATATATATACTGGCAAGTCTGGCAGAGCGTGGCGTCAAATAAAGAACAAATGAAATGTGGCGATTTGATTTTATTAAAATTTAGTTTAGAGCAGATATTCGGAATGATTGTGTTTTTATCAGTCTGTAAATATTACTCTGTACCATACGTTTGTAATAAATCATTTATGACAAGTTTGCGTTCCTCTGTATACACAACAGTAACATCTAGTAGTACAGCTCGACCAGATCTGTTACACAAGGAAAAGGTAAAAATAACAGAATGCTGAAATTTAGAAAACAGACTGCCACATTACACTTTACAAAACTTTTCACATTTCCCGGGCGACGCAACTGCAATTTACAAAATAAGATCGATACATGGTCAAAACTTCAACGATGAACTCACTGCAACTCATCGGATGAACGATTCTCCGTGCAGTCGCAATAAAACTTAGTTAAGACGCCATCAGGAAGGAGCAAAAGAGCAACGAATAGCGGATAATAGCAGACTCAGATAGCATGCAAAATTTCATTACAAAGTTAAGAGCATTGAAGTTTTCAATGAGTAATGACCCATTAGCCTTGCTGTGTTATTTTCTTTCTTTTCCTACGGGTTTTTACGCAACGAGCGATTCAACCTAGAAAATCATCCGTTTCCCCATGCCCTCCCATTAGATAGTCCGGGCATCTCATTTATGATGTAAAGCCGTGAAGGTTTTCTTAAAGGCTTCGACAGAGAATCCGAATCATTATGAAAACGTCTCTCTCTGTTTCAATGTAATGGAACCGTGACGTTTCAGAGAGGGTAGCTCAAAGGCCAGGTCTACCTCCATCAACAACGAACGTGAATTCCGTTTTAGGAGTTGCCAGGCAGCCAAAAGTAACGACATTATGGGAGGAAAAAAAATCATACAAGAACCGCCTGTTTCGAAGGGTACCCAAACACAAAGAAACGCGAGAGATGAAGAAAATCATAATTTTCGATGCGCTTAAAAAGGTATCGGGGCATGTTGTTTTTAAAATATACATAGCGGGAATAACACTCAAAGTTTAATACTCTAGATCAGTGATGGCGAACCTTTTGAACTCGGTATGTCAAAACCAGAGAAACCTAGCTTAACTCGGGTGCCGTGTCAAATAGAAAAATCCCTAATTTTGGGATATTTGCAGCCCTTGTAAAAAAAATGTTATATTTTTGATGTATTTATTTATTAAAAAAATAAAAACACAAATACAGTAAAACCCCGATTATCCGAGTTTCCGCTTTAACCGAGTTATCAAATATTTCTAGGATTTTTTTTCCGAAAAAATCCCGAACTTGATCTTACAAACACTCAGGAAAACGAAATCCGTGACCAGATTAACGCTGACGAACGACAACAGACTACAGATAAAATGATCGTCAATAAGGAAAATGAATCTAGCGATGATGAGGAGGAGGAGAGAGAAGACAGTGGCGATGAAAATCTCCCATACAGATGAACTAAAAGTTATCGAAAGTGCTATTGAATATATAGTACACGAAACAATACCAGCAATCCTGTTATCCTTAACAAAATGGCGAAACATTGCTGCAGAAAAACGTCAAAGCAACGTTAAACGAAAAACAATTTAGGACTTTTTTAAGTGAGAACTCTTTAATTATCGTAACAATATGAATTGTATGTGGCGTATCTGTATAACTTTTCTAATTGTTAAATTCTACATTTAAATCTACATTATGGTTATTCTACAAATATGGTTATTCTATGGTTTACTACATTCTACATTATGGTTACTATCACCATTATATTAGTTTTATGTTTGCGTTTATTCTTGATGCTTTAGGCCCGGTGCAAACATCCGGTTTTTCAACGTGCGGCGCGGCTGCCGCAACGCAAGTGCGGTCTGAGATACATTACATCCAATGGAGTAGTGCATGCATGCCTTCGGCGCCACTGCGGCGACGCACGTCCAACTTGCGTGCAATTTGTATCGCAGTTCCCCACGGCGCCGCACACGCGTCTCCGTTCTGAAGTACCTTGTTTTCATAAATAAATGGATTATAAATAATAATTAATAAATGGTTGTATCCAGTAACGTCTATTTTGTTTCAAAATATACTTTTCTTTTCACGAAGTAAGCGAAATGAACACGTTTTCTTCGATAGAGTATATATCGCAAATGGCGCGAAATGAGTACTTGCGTCATTTCACGGTTATGTGTGGACAGTTGGGCTTCGGTGCCGCAGCGACGCCGCACGTTCAAAAACCGGATGTGTGCACCGAGCCTTATTCGTAGATTTTTAAACGACACATTTTTTCCCAAAACAAAGGCAAAAACGTTAACAATACACAAATTTCCACAAGTACAGTTTGCTATGCATCAAAATAGGACCTGTTTCACAAAAATTAATTTTTAATATTCAAATGTTTTAATTTTTGAGTGGTTCTTTTTGTGTGGAAATTTGAGCATTTTTAAAAAAGTTTTTGACACATAAAAATGTCTCCGTGTTTATATAACTCGCGTGTTTGCAACTGCTATCAAAATTGAATTCATCAAGTGAATATTTTTATCACAGATGTCCAAAATAAGAAGTCAAGAGTACAAAAACCTAACTAAACAGGACTGATATTTTTCCAAGACAAAGAAAATAAACTAAAAATCCCATGCTCCATCCTCTTATTTCTATCCCAATAAAAAAAATTCAACATGCCTAGATTTCGTATATCATCCAACACCGCTATATAACAAGTGATTTTCTTTTATTTATCAGTCGCTCACATTTCTCCTTTAGTTTCATTCTTTGCTTTTTGGCAGTATTATTTATTGTTACCTCATCCAAAATGGAGGTAAAATAAAATACATTTCATGTTGTTCAAGTTCTTCACAGCTCGAAAAATGCCAAAATTGGATTCTAAGAGTACTTAGGTTTGCTTCAGTCGAAGAGGATGTATGTTTGGATCGAAAATAAAAACGTTGACAAAATACTCGTTTGTCACGACAAGGGATTTTTATTCTTGGAATATTTCTTCTCTAGGCTTAGAAGAATTCATACATTACCCAATTCATCGTACTTAAAAGTTGCGGGCAAAAAGAACATCTAGAAAAACGTATTTTGCATTTGAAATTCGCCAAAAAAGTGATTATTGATTGTCCAAGTGAGAATAATACGAAGAAGCAAACGATAAATCTTTTGAAGTAGGAATAAAACATCTTTCCGCGCGTAAGATAATTTTTTACAAAAATTTATTTCACTCAAGAGATAGACAGGAAACATCTCTACTAAATTTATAAATAATTTAAATTAAGATATTACTTGAGTAAGGTATCTACATGTATGACGAATTGCAAATTATTTTCTGATCCACATACTTGTATCAGTAATTGAGGATTAGAAGATGTTTACTCGTCATAATACACTTGAAATTTGTTCAGGACTAGTAAAAGTCTCCAAGATAGTAAAGCTTTCAAATTTTTGAAAAGCAAAAGTAGATTTTAAAAGTAAGAATTTTTGAATGTTGTGGTGAGATAATTTTTTTGATAAAATCTGATTTGATTCATACAAGTTTTGAAGTAAAAAGAACAAGAAAAAACAAGACAATACCTAACGAATTGAAGTAATAAAACTTCTCGCAGGACATAGATCCAGAAAATAACGGAACATTAAAAAGATTTTTAGAAGATATTTAAATGCGGGAGGTTTTCAATCTTTGAGAAATAGAACACAGGAATATATCTATTGAACACGTGTGATGTTGAAAAAAATTATAATTTTAAAAATATATTGTCAATGAAGATTTAAAA
The DNA here is from genome assembly GCA_947359465.1 of Metellina segmentata. NCBI lineage: Eukaryota > Metazoa > Arthropoda > Arachnida > Araneae > Tetragnathidae > Metellina > Metellina segmentata. The sequence goes on from OX375882.1 coordinate 27,814,725, forward strand.
AAAATAGGGGATCAATCAAAAATAAATCAGACAAAAAATAAGAGAGCAGCTACAAAAATGCGTGTTCATTAAGACTTTTCAACTTCTACAGTTTTAACATCCGTGACGAATATCTGCTTTACCGACCATGGCGAGAATGCTAAATAAAAAAAATGGCGCTTTCACCTACATCAGGAGTACTAATTCAAAACACGAAAGTTCGCGCCATTAAAACTGACACATGGTAGCAAAAGATCATTTCAAGGATATGGGACTGGATATTTTTCTTTTTCCAGACATGTTGCGAAAAAAACAGAAGTAGGGAAGAAAAGGAAACGAAGAAAAAAACAGCCACATGAGAAAAACCTCCCATAAGGATTCAATTGGACTGTTGACCAAGCGTGGAGACAGATAGGGCAGTGGTTTTTACCTATAACGAAGAGGCGATAAGGAACAAGTGATACAGCAAAGGAAAAACAGGAGTAAATACTTAGAAAAACAACTCAAGAACAGCTGTCTACAAGTCGACAGTTTGGAAGAACTTCAGAAACACCCCTTTGGGACATTTGAGGTACTTAAATTAATTTTGTCGCTAATACTGAACCTCGTCGAGGCTTGATGGGTCAAGAAGACAGCCATTACTTTCTTCCCTAGTTGCCAGAACATAGTCGCTTACTTGGTTAGGTGGAGGAAAAGGAAAGAGTTTATTTCTGCTCTAGAATGGGGGTGGCTACAGAAGAGCATGGTGGTGGAATAATTTTTAATTGTTCCTTCTTCATAAATGAAAAAAATATGAAATATTCCTTTTTCAAGACGAAAAAAAATATTAAAATTTGTTTTCATTTTTGTGATCAGAAACAAAAATTAATAATCTTATCCCAGTGCACGGCAAATCCCAGTCGCCATGGCGAATAAAAAATTTGGTCTGGCGCCTAGATTTTCTGTTTCTATAAAAAAACATTTATTTTTTATGAAAAAAAAAATTATTTTTTAGGTCATAAAAAGTCAAAAATGGAGCAAAATGTGTCTAATGTTGATCGTAAAATGTTTCTTCATTGCTTGAGTTGCACTATAAAACTAAAAATACCATATTATTTCTTGTGCGTGTAATGAATTCTGCGATATACTTAGCGTTCAAAAAATACGAGTATATGTATTGCAAGAGTCCTGGCCCCTAAAAAAATTGGGCTGGCTCTTAAATATTTTTAAAACATTTTTTGTCATCCTCTGATCTTATCCCCACGTAAAAACAAACTCATAAAAGTTCATATCATTCTAAAGTGTCTCATCAATGGGAACACAATTGTCTCAAACACATATAGCATATAAGTAAAAGAACAGAATTCCATTAGAGAGGGGTTTTCAGTAAAACAAACCACTCTGGAACAATAGAAGAAAAGCCAGCATCTCTGCTGAGTCAAATGTAGGAATGAAATATATAAACAAACAAACCAGACGTGAAGATTTTACTCAAATTAGTAATTTTATTGAAACAAACCAAAATGTGAAGATTTTACTACCCAAATGCTCTCTCAAGACACATACTTGGAGTTTTCAAAAATTGTTAGTTTGGGCGACTCTCGGCATTTGATTCCCATTAGACGTTGACTAATAAACAATCATTTTTTTAATTTGGAATTCATTTTGTGGAATTTTTATTGGCAAAATGCTGAAATCGAATAAAAAAAACAAAACCAAATGACGTCACGTCCAGAAGACTGTTGCCACTTTCATTTAACTTTATAGAAAATACCTCATGTCGAAATAAGAAAAATATAGAAAAAGAAACAGCAGCATTTTAAGTGCAGCCTTTTCCAACAATAAGTGAACGTATTACGTTAAAAAAATAAGACCAACGTCATCTGATTAATAACAATAAGATAATTAAAAGGGACCTGGGCATAACTAAATACTTGATAATCCAGTCTTTAAAATCTAAATATAAACAAAGTACCGAAATAATTTCTAAATACAGAGTATCAAATTAATGCAGCCTGAAAATTTCAACTATCAGTTTTTCGTTTTGAAAGCACGGAAGTTTTTAAGAGAAATGCAATCATTACCACCCGAAGTGAAATGTGTACAACGCAATAAAATGAACTCGAGGAAATAGGTTACAAAAACTCAAGTCATTAGGCCTAATAGAACCATGCAGCATACAATTAAATTCACTAACGCCATTGCATCCGCTGAATTGATGAAGATTTCGGGCTACCGAGCAAAGAGATTTTATCCATTTCATTCTAAGCAACTCAAGAAATAATGGAATTTAGCGAATAAAATCTGTCAGTTAAGTGAACTATGATAAATGGAAGAGGATAATAAATGATATGAAGAAACGAGAAAAGCGAATTATTCATCCCACAAATTCTTCTCGGTGATAAACGAGGGTTTGAAAATAAGAAAACAAAAACGGCTGTTAAGGCGGCTTGACAATTCTTTTTTAATACTCTCTGATTCCAGAGATAATGAAGTTTGTCGCAACGATATTGCAAGGACCAATTTTCGAAATTAAAGCTATGTTCGAAGTAGTGTTATTAGATTTTGGAACATCAGTAATGCAGTTTGCATCTGCCACACTGGATAGCGAAAAAACAATTCAAAACAGGACTTCGAACACAAAACTGATGCCGAACATGAGAAGATAATTAATTTGCATAAAGAAATTTAATTCCGCATTGTTTGAAAATGAAGTGCAATGGAAAATATCGACTACAGAAATGATGATCAAGAATCTTATTTTTAAATACCAATTCAACGTGGAAAATGTTGTTTCAATTTAACAACCACTCATTAAAAAATGAAAACGTTTCTTTTTTGTAGAAGTACCCGAAACTTCTTAATAACGCCTGATATGCATATGCTTATTTTCCGTATCAATGCCAGTTTGATGTAAAAAAAATTAAGAGTTTGTAACGTCCAAGTAGAGTAGAATTTAAAAAAAATAAGAACACACAAGTTGAAACGAAGAAGAAAAACTGATTGAGATGATTTAAAAAAAAGACGATGATGAAGTTACAGAACAAAGAATAAGCCTAATATTAGGTGTGGAAAAGCAGAACCAGTGGAACGAAACACTATTTTCTGACGACAGAAAAAAGGAAATAAATAAGGCGGGGTAGCGGGGGCCATCTTGATTTATCTAAACCAGAAACCTTGAGAAGTAATTTCGACATAAAAATTGACGTAACACGTCCAACTGAAATTGTGGGAAATTTTTTTTGTCAAGGTCGCGCAGGTAAGAGTAGCTATTTAACCGAAAGGTATTTTCCTTCAATTGAACACAATGTAGCAGCGGCCATTAAAGTTCCTTTTGTGTTCCGAAAACGTTTCTTTGTTTAAAAGAAAATGGCGAAAAATAGATGTTTGGAAAGTCGAGGCCAGTTTGAAGATTGCCTTTTTTTTAAAAGGCATTAAGTTAGTCATTTAGCAATATTTATTCACTGTTTAAACAACACATTCTAAACTGCAAACAATGAACCCAGAAAGAGGTGTAGGCATGACACAAAATGTGTTTCAGTTGAAAACCCGAGTCTTTTTAACGAGGATAAAAAAATCGGTTTGAGTTGAAAGGTTGAAAAATAAAGTAGTGCGTTTGAATAATTGCTCATTTAAAGAATTACACGAGGACGGTGGTTTGAATAATCGATGCGTGTACCAGTTGCAGTTATTAAAATAAGCTTATTTTCAACCTCTTTGACCTTGATAAATGATCCAAGGGAACAGGACACGCAAGTTAATTCGTGTATAATTTTCAAAGCAGAAATATACACGGAGAAATTGTTTGAGAGGAAAAGGAAAAGTTATTTGAAATCTGGATTTCGAAATTATCTCTCTCTCTCATTACGTTCTCGTAACATCAAAAAATTAAAACAGTCGATTTTGTTTATGTACACTTGGTTTAAAAAACTTTTAAAAGGTCATTTCGTTTTGTTTTTTATATTTTTGGTAAAAAATTATTCTGACAGTGTTTGGGTGAGGAAATTTTCCGTCACCAGGGGCCAATGAACCGGTTCATATCAAAAGCGTACTCGACGAATGAAATGAAACCAGCATACAGTACTTCGATTTCCGTTTTTTCCCTTTTCAATGTTGTTGGTTTTTCCTCCTGGTCTAGCCGCCTGCTAGACCAAGTCTTAAAAGTCATTCGCGCGTCCTCAACAAAATTATTATGTCTTCCGAATTCTGGAAAAAGTTCAAGGGGCCACTATGAATACAGGAAAGTAACTTTTGAATGTAAGGTAGGAATGCCACAATAGATTTCAGCATTGTAAGACTATAATGTGCATTCTGATTATACGCTTGTAAACTTCGTGAGAAATCATATTTTTTCTATATCAGAACATATGGATTATTTTTACTTTAAAGTAGTTTCAGAAATTTAATAATTAACAGAAGACAGTGGGAGGGAATGATTAAAAGTTTACTTTACTAATCTAATTTTCATACTTGCATCACTAATTTATTCAACGAATTTGAAATTTCTGTTGAACTTTTTTATTTATTGATACTTTACTAAATAAAAAACTCTAAAATAAAAATGTAATCAAGGTATAATTCAGTTTAATTCAGATGAAAAGAAAATAATTATAAATGGATTACTTCCAAAAATAAACAGTTTTCAGACTTCTTTGACCTGTAAAAGTCCCTAGGGAAAAACATTGTTCCAGGAACTAATGGGATATTGATCACTTTGTAAGAAATTAAGCAATGTTGTTTGTCTTGAATGAGCTATAAAAATCGTCAAAAACTCATTCTGATACTAAATTCAACACAACACCAGCGGAAGTGATAAAACACAACCTTTTCAAAAACAAACATTGAATAACCTTTTTGGTAAATACTATCAAACGTAACTCGATTTCCTTCGAAAGGGTTGACATCACACATAAGAAAGCGAAACAAAGTGGAAAAAAAACCTCGTTAAATAGGTCGAGATCATTCCCTTTCTAAACATTACGCTGTAGATGACCCAACGCGTGTTTCCTGCTGCCAACACTCGAAACTGAATTTCCTGCGAGCGACAACAGAAAGAGAAAGCTCAAGGTTTTGACATTCTCTACCGGCGACCGTAACGGAAACGGGTGCAATATTGTGCTCGTTCGGTTTCAGTGCCGCCTTTTGTTGCCCAATGACAATTGTGTCGGTCCCCCCCCCCCTTTTGTTAATGTTATTCCTCGTGCCTTTAGGAATTACGTTCGTTTGTGTTATCTAGTATCATCTGCTCCCGCGCCATCTGCCGAGCGTGGTTCAAAGTTGCCGCCCTGTGGTACGGTGGTACGGTGGGGTGGGGAGGGGTTCCAACATGTGTTAATGGATCCATAGGAAGGCACTTAAATTTCCAATTCTAAATATTTCACCGAGAAAGGAACTCATTTCTTATTGAAAGCAGCAGGGTATTTTATGAAACGTGTTAGAATTTGGAACCGTACGAGTCATTTTTGTCGGCATGTCACTGAAATAAAACTTAATGAATGCAAGCAATGCACTCATTTGTTTTGACCAAGGGCCAGATATATTCACTGTACCTATGGAAGGGCCGACCAGAAACCCATGAGAGTTATCTCTATCATATATATTTTATTCATATTTATCATATATTGTTAAAAAGAAAGATTTTTTTAAAGTAAATGTAGAATTTAATTTTATACGTGACATTGCATTGATTTGGCAATTGTTTTAATAGTGGATTCGATTTTTGTAGTAGCCAAGCGCAAAATAGACTCTAAATTTTCATTCGTTAAGCGATTCCTATTTTTCGATTTGTTAATAGTCATGTCTAGAAAAGTTAGTTCACAGATATATGTGTCTGGCGCCACAGCCACTTTGTGGTGCAATTTTTACAATGGTGGTTATGCAATTTTTAAAAATTACTTATAGTGCGGACTTGTTAAAACTAAAATAACACATGGTGATGTTGGCTGCCAGCAAATCCACCAGACGGCCGTGATCTGTACATACCTAATGTGCCCGATTAAAACGAAGTAATCTGCGAGGGGCATTTACTGTCAAGCTTAAATGTAGATGGCGTAAGTGTTTCTGTGGTGAAACGTCAGTTAGCTGGTTTTTCGAATGCGATATCGCCATTTCGCCCATAAAAATTACAAAGTACTACAGTTTAACATAACCTCGATGTATGTATATCATGCGAAAGCGTTGGGATAGTGGAGGTAAAATCTTCATTTTTCATCCAGTTTGATTAAACTGAAAATCCCTCGTTGGTAGACAAATAGAGAATAAATCAAAATATAAAGAATGTACTAGTGTGGTTGCTAAATGAGATATATTTTTAAAAATAACAAAAACTGATGGAAAATTAAGATAGGTAAAGTAACTCTTAAAAAGTGTTAATGGATTTATACTATAGGCTTTCTAAGCTTTAATCTGAAATCGCATACAAAAAGGATAATTCCTTATAAAAGCCTTTGTGTGAAACCAAATTTAATAGTCTTACCCTCCACTTACCGCCAACTCTGACTACAGAAGCCGTTTATCAACTGGAAAACAAAATTGAATCAAGGAAAAAAGTTAATCTTTTTATTCCATATTATTAAATTGTGGTGTTATATAAAACGATATTGCATCAAAAGTTTCAAATTAAGAATGTAATTTTTCTTCTTTTGTAAAATTTAAACAAAGCAGTTGCACTTGAAACAATGTTTATTCGAATTTTGTGGAAGGGACGAAAGTTAAAGTGAGACCGGTATTTTATATATCGTTTTCCTTCCAGAATAATTTTTCTTTTTTATTATTCAAAAAATCTACAACACTGAATAGCAGACGAACAATGGAAATGGACAAATTATACAGAAACGCTTGCCTAATAGTTTCCCTCCATTTTTTTCTGGCAGCTTCGCGGTTACAGCTAATCAAAATAGAATTTCACGATCGCAAGGAGAAAGAGCAATTAACATTGCAAATATCGCAGCGTCGTGTGAGGGTTAATTGTGCAACACGCCTCAAGTCGCAAAGAGCTTAGTGGCTGCCGAAAATCGTGATGTGCTAAAGATAACTAAGAACATAATAACGCCCTGGTAATAACAATAATGAATCCGAATCTAAATTCGCTTCAAAATACTTGGGACGCGTTTCTCTTTGTTATTTTCAATCGACCGAGGATTTTGTTCAATCATACGGCGGAGGCGGCATGTGCGAATTGTGGACGATAAATTTGCCACGAAGTTGCGAAAAAACAATGCGAAATGACCTCTACTATTATAAAAGGAAGAGTTTGTGCGTCGCAATTCGAATTTGACGATGACGAGGCCATCACTGCGTTGCCCGTGGTGTTGATTTCCGAAGCAAACCATAGTTCATAATGTATGCATAATTTGGTTTGCGAACAAACCAACACCACGGGCAACGCCATGATGGCTGTTATCCAATGGGCAACCATTTGGTTTGATTCGAAAACCAAATGGGAATTCATAGCAATCACCGGGGGTTAGTGAGCAGTGGTCACACCTGACCCCACGAAATGAACTGTCTCGGGCAACGCCGTGCTGGCAACGCAGTGGCTAGTATATTATATGTTGTTGAGATAACAATAGAATCATGATTAAAATTAGCTTCTAAACGTTTGGGACGGTTTCGCTGTTACTTTCAATCATTCTTGATCGAGAATTTTGTTCGACCATAAGGCGGAGACGTAATGAGCGAATTATGGTATTTATAAACGATAAATTTACAACGATAGAAGTGATAAGAAAACTGTAAGATATTAACGATGGCTGAGGAAAAAGTGAACAAATTAAACCCGAAAGAAATTTTCGTTTTTACGAAGTTTGGAAAATAAACATGTGGTGCAAGTTAATTCTGTATCTAAATAAAATCATAACTTGTGGTTCAGCTCAAAGATATCAATCGTAATGTCAAAAATTTTTACTATACAGCTACTCATTTGAATTCACTTTCAACATTGTACATCAGCTGTGAAAATATTTAAGTAAAAATAATTTACATGAATATGTAGGTCAAAAAAGTTTTCTCCTTCATCCTTTTGAAACAATTTTTTTGCAACGAGTATGCATAAAATTAACAGTTAATCAATATTTTAAAGACTTAATGAACATTCGTGCCATTGAAAACGACATTAAAACAACTAACTATGATGACTAATAACAAAATAATCCAAACAAATGTTTTCTCATTAAATTCCCAATATAAACAATTGCTTTTCATTCAAACACATAATTTCTTCGACTAAAATTATATATGTAAAACAAATTTGCTGTATCAGTAATGAGCAAAGGATAGTTCTTGAATTAGAGATTACTAACACTGCAAAAGGTCATACATAACATTAATTATTCATGCACATAATACAGATTACTAACACATGAGTATCTCTTTATGATTTTACAGTTGATAATCTGTTTCGATAAATGGACAATTTTAATGAAAAATGCCGGAAAACGGTATGAATGGTAACAGAGGTTTGAACGCATGGGCTTTAAAAGTTTAATTATATTCTTCTTGGGTCTTGGCATGTGGACTTGAATTTTCATATAAAATAAACAACGGAAACACAGAGATCTTAAGAACGCATCCTAACAAAATGGTAGAGGTATATATGTTTTCATTTTATGGAAATAAACCCTACATAAAAGCAACTGGTGGAGAAGATTGAATTACAAAATGATAAAAAGTAAGATGAAAGATCAAAAGCAGAAAAATAAAATTAGGATCAAGAGCAAAATCATGAAAAGTCCATGTTATGAAATGAGGTTCAAGATGAAAAAGTTGCTTTCGGAGAGCGAAAAAGCCTTTGCTTTAAGTAATATTTTCTACATTAAAAATGAAAATTGTTATTAAAAGTCGTAGCCTTCCAGCGACGTAAAGTACACACACACACACAAGCATCTTTATTCATTCTTGCATAAATTGTTTATAAGCTCTTCAGTATCATTTCATAACTCTCATCTCATCATATGTGTATTTATATTAAAATAGAAAACCTAAATAAATACGACTTTCCTTCGGACAAAATGAAATATAAAAATCGATTACACGATTTGAATACAACAGACAAGCAAGTTAAATAAAAGCCTACATAAGAGTCAACATTCTTTTCAAAAGCAAATATACATTTGTCATGATAGAATTCAAAAACTCCTACTAAAGTTACGTTTTTTTAAGATGGAAAAGATACACAAATATTGCTTTCATGTGTACTTTTGTAGTGATTTAGTATCTTATATTTGACCTTCACAGAATTTTAATATTTAACGCTGCATGTTAAATAAATTAAATAAATAAATTTCATCACACGATTTTTGAAATAGCACAAAACTGGAAATTTAACATTGTTTACATAAACCTACAAAACAGATCATCTCTACTCTTATAAAAGGAAGTGTTTCTCTGTGTCTCTAAGCAGTGTCCTAACGAATCTACGGCACTGAAATTTGGAACACATGTAGTCGTAATATTTGTGATTTTGGTGTCCAGCACTAATTTTAAAATTTAATCTAGAACATTTTTTAATTTACTTATTAGCATTTAATAATTATTGTTTCCTTTAGAATGGCAACAGTATAACTATAAAGAAATCACAGATTCTAAATTTTTCTTTTTTTTTTCCCTTTCATTTTTCGAGCAAAGTTTTCAGTGAACGAACAAAACAAATAAGCAGTTTTAACTGGAGTTGTGTTGTTATTTCTGGATCGTTAAAGGTGGAGTAAAAATTAGAAATCTGCGGACAATTTTACACCATATCGATACATAAAAATGTTTTTTTCCTATAAATAAAAAATTTTAAAACTGTAACTTTTATGCTTTTTTCAATACGAATCGAAGAGATCACAAAATCATTTCCTGTGCAAACGATTCGAGCAAAGGGAAGCAAAACAAATAAACAATTTTGACCGACAATGTTTATTTATTATTATTATTATTTGTAAATTCGGGATCGTTAAAGATACGACTGAAAATTTGAACGGATTTAAAATATGCGGAAAGTTTTACCCCAGATCCATACCTTACATTTGTTTTTCTTTTAATGATTAATTTTTCAAAAGGAACTTTTTCATATTTGCAATACGAATATATTCGTATTGCAAATATATACGAATATATTCGCAGTAGACAATGACGTCACGACCTTTTCGTCCTTTGGAACTGTCTTCGCGATTGTTTTTGGATGGTAGGTATTTAATTAACGTGCCACTGGACCAACACAATGGGCTATTGCGATCGTTTTTTGGAATTGCGAAGCAATCACCGTGGTTGGCGAGCGTTATTGTATTTTTTTTTTCTTTTCTATAATAATGAAATTTGGTACACAGGTAGTCCTAATATTTTGCAAATATTGTGTCCAACCCGAATTTTCAAATTTAATCTAGAATATTTTTAAATGAATGGTTGGCAAGCGTTAACGAGAAGTGGTTACACAAAGAACTGGCACGGGCAACGCCGTGCTGGCCATGCAGTGGTAGTAATTAAGAAAACATGAAAGTAAGAAAAGAAAATCATAATAAACAATGTAATGATTACAAAAAAAATTGTGAAACATTTTGCCTACAGAAATATGAAGAGTAAACCGCCTTCTTTTAGAATTTGTATAATATTAAATACTAGGAACCATAAAAATTAGATATTATATTAATATTTCGCCACATTTCGATGCTTTGAGAAAAATGTTCATACCGGATTAGGAATGGTTTCGAGTTGCAGAAAAAGATTCTGTTTATTTTAAAATTCCAACAAAATTAAACATAACATGAGAGAAATTACCACAATATCAAATTGGAAACAACAAAAATTGTCCAGATACCTTCGAGATCAAATTTGATATAAAATAAACTATTTTCTATAATTTGCATTCTGCGAGAAACTTCATGAATAAATTCAATAGAAATTAGCTTTGGTGTTTGTACTCAAATCGAAAAGCTGATGCACCATTTGTGCTGAAAATCGTCTGGTAGATTGCGACAATGTTTCCACTCAGTGATCGAAAAATCAAAGCCAACAGCAGAAATACCCTTTAATACCATTCCTAACAACTCTTTCCATTTCCCCCGTCTAATTAAACCATGGAACAAATACTCTTTTCCTCAAATTGAAAAACGCAACTTGCTGACAGCCATCGCTCAAGGAGAGCTCGCTGAGATACGCCATTTTCAATTCAAATGATCGAAGGTTCGTTTATTTAGACTAGAGACAATTGCGATACGAGCGCCCAAAAGAAACGAACCCAAATCACAAAAATAAATCTGGAACAGTAAGAAAAAGAATTCCAGTAATCTGTTTTTAAAAAGCTTGTCTTTATGGCAAAAGAAAAGCGACGATTTTTTTTTTATTCGTTCACTCATTAGCTAATCTAAAACCTCCACTGGCAATTGTTCACTGGACTTTATTTAGAAAGGGTTGCTTCGGAGCCGGTCATTATAAAAACAAGACCTTGACTTCGGAGCTCCTTTTTTCTTTATTGTTTTATTCTCTTTGAAGAGGTTTTTTTTTAAGTAGACAATATTTCTTCCTTTACTGGCAGCTCCATTATTGGAATTAGAAAGAGGAAATGGCTGTAGTCGTAATACTTCATGTGACCTTCAGGAATTAGGTAAGAAAGGTCCAAGAAGAATAGTGCAACGTCATTTTCAAAACTTAAGGAGGTTAGTGTTCATTTTAAAACGGTGCGGTTCTTTATCATTGTTTTACAGCACAGTTTCTGCAATACAGAGTTCTTTATTTTTGATTTTCCATTGTGTTCAGGTCAGATATTTTAGCGTTCGTTTAAACATCAAGGAAGTTATGTAAGATAGTCTCAGGAAAAGAAATACCATGCGTGTTGGTCTCCATCCCAAAAGATAAGACATTTCCATTTTCATTGCCGAGTAATGAAATTAATCGACAAAAGTAGATACCTTGAGAAGCGAAAATTGTATCGTCCCTTCAATTAATGTCCGGTAATTGAGGGTTAAGGTGGAATCATGCGGTACTCGGAAGTAAGAAAGCAAATATACACTACCCTACAATAATGGACCGGACAGCAAGATGCGATGGTATAAGGGAAAGAATACATGCTTTAATAGGGGAATGGTCCGACACGTGCTGCAATTACACTAGCGACCCTTTTGGGCATAGTATCAACAAGGTTTTAATACACAGCTATGGATATTTGTGTCCATTCCTGCTACAATAAAGTCGCCAGCTCAGCTGTAGGTTTCGGACGTGGTTCCATGGTCCGTAAGCGTCGGTTAAACTCGTCCCACAAATGTTCTATGGCGTTTAGGTCGGGACTCTGAGCAGGCCAGGGAAGACGTTTTACGTCCATATCTTGAAACCACTGCTTGACAGAGACTGCAACATGACATGGAGCGTTGTCGTCCTGGAAGTAACATTCTCCATAACATTGCGAGAGCGTAGGAAGAACCTGATTGTCCAAAATGTCCACGTAGGCGTCGGCGTTCAATTGACCAGGAACAACATTCAAAGGTCCCAGGCCATACCACGAAAAACACCCCCAAACAAGTAGTCGGATTTTATGCAAATCCGCTGGCGTCCGGTCCATTATTGTAGGGTAGTGTATACTTATGTACCTTGGTTAAAAAAAAGGGGGCTATTTTACAAGTTTGAGGTTATAGCGTATTTAGCAATTTTTATTTTTAATACAGCGTTTTGATGCGTTAATAATATATCGATAGGACACATGCACTTTTTTGTCATAACTTTCATCACCTTGAAGTAATTTATGGACTTAACGCAAAATCAGCGAACTTTGACTTTTGCACTATTTCTACAAAGGTTCAAATTCAACCGTATGTTGAAAACAAATGAGCTATTAGAAACTGATTGACAGATAACTGACCCCAGGTCTTGACGAACATGTAATTGAATTTTCTCTTAACTTCAACGAATCTTATTTTCAACTGAATATTTTCGCGTTTGATAAAAATATTAGAACTATAATTTTCATTTCAGTTCAAACGAAAACAAATCACATTTTTAAAGATTGGTAATTTTAATTAACGTCGTACTAGAGTAACGACGGTCCGGGATCAATCGTAGCCTATTAGATATCAGCCATCACGGCGTTGCCGTTAAACCAAATATACATTGTAAAAATTCATGCACAAAGCACAAGTATTTTTGCATTAAAATAACGTATTCAAATACTCCACTACATTTGACTTAAAAATCTATTTGTGATGTAATGTATCTTAAGCATGAAATTCTTCCATTTAAGCTAGTGGACGAAACAAAATTCTTTACCTGTTATATATTAGCCGTTTCTTTTCAAATTGGGAGAAAAATTATATTCACAAAATAAAGTGATACGAAACTGGTGTACGAATCTAATTGGCTATTTTTCTCAAAAGCCTGAATCGCCATGATAATTTTCCAGGTCGTTGAGATGATTTTCCAGTTTTTTGACGAAAATGTGTAATTTTCCCCTGACTTTTTTAGACAAAACTAAATTTCCAGACAATTCCAGGTTTTTCCTGACTCGTGGGAACCTTGATTATTATACGAAACGTTATCTATTTCATTACCTCAGAAATAGGTAGCAACGCTGTTTAAAATTCAACATATTTTTTATCCCCTACATCAGAATTACCTCACGAGGACCATCAGAATTACCTCACGAGGACCATCAGAATTACCTCACGAGGACCATCAGAATTAACATGACTGATCTTCAGAGCCAGGCTATCGCTGTTCACTATGACTTCCTATAGGAGCTTTAATATCCAGACACTCTTCAGAGTGCTTCAATAAGAGAAAGAAACAAAATCGCATTTGCTAAAGTGACATGTCCGTTCTTCCACAAACTGCTTCCATTCTTCGAGCGGTATATGCTTCACCAACCCATTGTTTCGCGAATACACGTTCCCATATAAAAAAAAGAAAGAAAAGAATGCATTTCTCTAGGACTGCCATCTGAAACAGCAGTTTCAACATGGCTCTGATAATACAGTGTTTGTATGCGGTGGCAGCATTGGACAGCTGTTCACCTCCATGTCTGCCAATCCACTTCCTGGTAAGGAAGTAGAAAGATGCAGAAAGAAAAGGGAGGGTAGACAGAGAATAAAAAGAGTTAAAGTGATACAGTGTCCACTGTCAATCAAGTCAGCCGTTTAATACAATCAAATAACGATTCAATTCCATTGTTGAATCGCCCGTTCATAAAACCTGCACCGCTGCTAATAAGAAAAAAAAAATTACAGTTTAACGTCTGCGAGAGATTTTCTGTGCTAACACATCAGACGGAATGCAAAGCTTTTACTTCTGCTACCCAAATGCTTACCTATGATATGTATCAGGGTTAGCTTAAATTTAGTTTATCGCTGTTTTGGCTACGTGTTCGCAACTAATTTCTATCAATCGCCGTTTCTATGTGGCTGAACAATACAGACGATGACTGGCAATGATGGTCGGAGCCATAAACTTCTACTGGCGCAAAGTGAAATTTAGAATGTTGTTAGTTAGTTTGCCAAGGAGAATTTTCTAGATGAATTGATGATTCCAATTCTTTTTGCAAGTAGGTATCAATAAAGTTTAGTTGTTTGGAATAAATTTCAGTTCTTATTATGGAATATACAAGCCACTTTCGAAAGATATTACTTTATATAGTGTACGCACAATATAATCTATTTGGCATTGAGCAATCAGCCACCAATCTATCAATTTAGGATCCATTATTTGGAATTTTTAATGGCTGTCACTTGACTTGTTTTTCGAATAGATACATAGATAGTCCATCTTGCACCATAAACAACCCCAGACAACCAACTAACCAAACCTCTCATAGAAAGCTTTAAATGTCGAGACTTAACACTGCCGGTCAAGTTAGGATGTGTTGATAGTTATTGCCTTGTCGTAGAAAAGGGTATTTCCCAGAAGCCAACTTTTTGTAACAAATATGATTGAAAAATGCACCAATACCAGAATAGATTGGTCAAAGCTCAGCCAAAAAATTTGCAATTTCATCATATCGCAACCCGGCAAAAAAAAAAAATTGACTAAAGTCAAAAAATTAAAATGTTGATGTTTTGTCATTGAAAAATGTTTATGAGGTGCCCCAGCGTGTTATATTACAATTCTATAGAATATAATAGAAGTTACCACACTAAATACTTACCTAAAATTTAAAAGAAGCTTATACTATTTTAATATAAGTTTTATAGTATCCTTAAAGTTGATGTTTCTCAAATTCTGCAATTTTGAGTTGTGTCACTCTTCTTGCCGGGGTTGCGATATGTTAGAGCTTATTAAATTGTATTTTTCTTTTTTGTGGGTCATGATGGTCCTACAGAACTATCGTCTCTACAACTCAAAAAACTACTATATTTTTTATTAACTAATAAAGTCATAAATTTTAAACCACCTACCTTTACAACTAGATTCAAATTAACCTTCTCACTAACCTTTACTCTACGCCAACACCTAACATGTAATGCCAATTGAAGAAGAGTATAAATGTTGAGGCGCAGCGCTTCCCGCGCGAACGCGTGACTGGCTACTAAGACATCACACCACGCGCTGCCGCGTGATTGTCTCTTTAGCGTTCACGCCACATCGCGAGATCGCCAGTGAACGTGTCAATAGGAAATGCTTTGAAATCCTAATTAGGTCCAGATCTTTATGTGGCACAAAAATTATACTTATGACTTAAGATCTCTATAAAACGAAATCCTGACTTCACGACTGATGTCAGTATTGGACAGCTGTTCAACCGTGTCATCAAATCCGCTTCCTCGTAAGGAAGTAGGTATTCAGAGAGAGAGAACGAACAAAAAAAAAAAAAAAAAAGAGTAAAAGTGATAGTCGATATATCGTGAGCTATTCCATGCGTGGGCACAGATAGAAGAGACTTTCGACCACAGTGTCCGTGGCATACCGGAAGGTTGGGTCGGCGACCTTTGGGTCCGAATGCGTTTACCTGGCGGCAAAGAGGGGAGGGCGGTATCACGCCACGCGTGCAGTCCTGATAAGCGAGGGCGTGGCCTGACACCAGGACCCCGGATGGGGTGACGCTAGGGTTAAGTGAGGACCGAGCAGAATTAATTTGCAATTAAGAACTTTTGCGAAATGCGTCATTTAAAAATGCCGTCTGCGGCAAAGGCTTCGGTTGTTTCATAATGGAAAACCGGGCAGGGAACTATCACAACACTGCACCCACTATACAGTCGAATCATTAAAGACAACCCCATCTGGTGGTCAATCTCCCACCTCTACACTTGAGGTGACGGCCTTCTCAATGGGACCCTCATAGATGAGAGGATGTCGTCGGTACACATGCCTGATACCTGGGCCTGGTGTGGGGATGTGAAAAAGGTTTTGTACTGCAATGTGTTAAGTAGGTTCAAAAAGGTATAAACATTTTCATAATGTAAAACAACAAAAGTGTACAATAGTTTCAGGTCAAAGATAATTTTTGGTAATTTTTTTTAGTTAACGTCGTACTAGAGCAACACAACGGGCTATTGACGACGGTCCGGAATCAGTCCCTTAAGGGAAAGATTCGAGGACAACACCCCGTAATTTTGAACCACGGTCAGATGACGAAGCAACACCTGAGCTGGCACCCCACTCTCCAAACTTCCACGCCAACCCAAAGTGAGGACTTTCGGCCACAACAGATTTAAGGTGCACCAGCCGCCTCTACACCATACGTTTACAAACATCCATGCCCGGGCCCGGATTCGAACCAGGAACCTTCCGATCTAGAGGCTAACACCTTAACCACTATACCGGTTGGTCGGCGGTCAAAGAGAAAAGGGCTTCGGGTAACATAGTGATAGGCCACAGAAATATGTTCTGTAAGGAACGAAAATTAAAAACAAAACATTCAAGAGGATCCAAATAATATACGATTGTTTGGGTAAGGCTAGTCGGGGGTTTATGGCGCAAGGGCCATATTTGGCCATGCTGCACCAGACACAACACATGTAATATCGAGCACCAGACACACACACACGTTAAAAGTTTTCCTGACACAGAAGAGAGAAATACACTAGACAGGAATCGAACCTGCGCAGCCTACTTGCAGGTTGCAAGCGCATTGGGGATACTTGTTGGGATATGACGAATCCATTTCCACTGCTCTCACACATGTTAATGCTGCTCACCATATCGCCGAGTCGAAAACCCGCGATTTACATGTCACGCCAGCTAATTGTTTGTCATCCGATTGGTGTCAAGCCAAATCTCGACGAAAAGAAGTGCGACCTGCGTCGCTCTTCACAAGTGGCTCCGTGCATCACTATGGAATTCTCATCTCCACTCTTTCATCAAACTTTTTAAACGATCAGTGGAATACAAGAAACGGTTATTTGAATATCTTCAGGACCCCAGATACCAATAAAGCGATACAATGATAAATCGATTGCATATGGTCCCGGTTAAACGTGTTTTAAATAGATAAAATGTTTACAGGCACGTTAATAGTCGTACAGATATACACTACCCTACAATAATGGACCGGACGCAAGCGGATTTGCATAAAATCCGACTACTTGTTTGGGGGGTGTTTTTCGAGGTATGGCCTGGGACCTTTCCATGTTGTTCCTGGTCAATTGAACGCCGACGCCTACATGAACATTTTGGACAATCAGGTTCTTCCTACGCTCTGGTAATTTTATGGAATGAACGAATGTTACTTGCAGGACGACAACGCTGCATGTCATGTTGCAGCCTCAGTCAAGCAGTGGTATCGAGATATGGATGTAAAACGTCTTCCGTGGCCTGCTCAGAGTCCCGACCTAAACCCCATAGAACATTTGTGGGACGAGTTAGAGCGACGCTTACGGACCAGGGAACCACGTCCGATATCTAAAGCTGAGCTGGCGACATTCTTTCAGCAGGAATGGACAAAAATACCCATAACTGTGTATCAAAATCTTGTTGAAAGTATGTCCAGAAGGGTTGCTAGTGTAATTGTTGCAAGTGGGGGACCATACCTCTATTAAAGCATGTATTATTTCCCTTATACCATCACATCTTGTTGTCCGGTCCATTATGTAGGGTATGTGTATTCGTATTATCTTATTTTCTGTTATATATTAATTAATAACAGAGTAGTTTTAGGGATAGAGCGACTAGAGTCCCTAATTCATTCAATATACAGTACATGTTTATGTACCGTTCCTCGCTATTTTTTTTATCTCTCTTTTACACTACCTCGACAAGAAATAAACTTATTATAAATTTTTATGGTTCATAAAGGCGTAAATTTTTATGGTCGAACAGTTTGGCAGAGCCGTTGGATCCGCATATTTGACTGCATTTCCGGCACATTGGAAGTTTTTATGGGTCTTTTACAATTCATCGTTACACGATTTGGTGTTCACCGTTTGGGGTTTTGGACTTGTTTATAAAACGGTACGCTTTCGTTTTTTTGGGGTCTTCTTCCGCCTCACTAAATTTTCGGCAAAGGGAGAAACGAAAAAAGTTATTTGCCTTTTGCAAAGAACGGAGATGAATACAGGAAGAAAGAGTTTCAGTTTTGGAAC